>NC_069409.1:42902109-43009609 GCF_026875155.1 Cherax quadricarinatus
AAATAAGGTCAAGGGGCCCGAGTGTTCAATGCCTCCCAGCAAAATAAGGGGGGATTACCAACAGACCCCTGGCAGTCTTCAAGCTGGCACTGGACAAGCACCTAAAGTCAGTTCCTGATCAGCCGGGCTGTGGCTCGTACGTTGGTTTGCGTGCAGCCAGCAGCAACAGCCTGGTTGATCAGGCGCTGATCCACCAGGAGGCCTGGTCACAGACCGGGCCGCGGGGGCGTTGACCCCCGAAACTCTCTCCAGGTAAACTCCAGGTAAACGCTTTACCAACATTTTCCAGACTTGACCATCCTAGAAATAAGTGATTTCAGACGAAGTGATGTTCTTGAGGAGGTACAGCCAGAGTATAGTTGCTGTTGGTTGCCCGTCTTGTTGTGTAGAAGCTGCCTTCTCGTAGTTGCAAGACAAAATGCTGCCTGTCAAGAAAGAGAGCTGCTCTTCATTTCTTGGTAAATAAAAAATATTAAAACAATAAATATATAAAATAATGAAGAAAAAATATTAAATAAGACTGAAATTTTGATTACTATAAAATATCTACTTTTAAAACAATATAATCAATCAGAAATCCAGAAATGTGTATCACTAAAGACAGCTTTTGTCTTTGTAATGTAGGGTGTACTCACCTAGTTGTACTCACCTAGTTGAGGTTGCGGGGGTCGAGTCCGAGCTCCTGGCCCCGCCTCTTCACTGATCGCTACTAGGTCACTCTCCCTGAGCCGTGAGCTTTATCGTACCTCTGCTTAAAGCTATGTATGGATCCTGCCTCCACTACATCGCTTCCCAAACTATTCCACTTACTGACTACTCTGTGGCTGTGTGTGTGTGTGTGTGTGTGTGTGTGTACTCACCTAGTTGTGGTTGCAGGGGTCGAGTCATAGCTCCTGGCCCGGCCTCTTCACTGTGTGTGTGTGTGTACTTGTCTAATTGTGGTTGCAGGGGTCGAGTATTAGCTCCTGGCCCCCGCCTCTGCGAGTCGCTACTCTTTGTGCGCGCGGGCGCGTATGCGTAATTTCCTTCTTGTTAGGGTTTAAATAATATGTTGTAATTCTACTAATACAATAATTATAACAATATTAGATTTGCAGGTGTGATTTGTTGAGTTAAGAGTGCCAGTACTTGATATTATAATTGTTTGTATCATTACTGGTAGACATGACATTAATCAGCAGAGTTGCTTGTTAGTTCACATGGTGTGATTAGTCGACAGGTTCTTAACTAATTTACATTGTTCAGTTAGTTCAAAATGTTGGTTACCAGTTCACATGGTATGCAAAGTGAAGAGGATAGGTGGTAGGTTATCTTGTAAACCTTGTAGTCGACTAGTTAACATGTGTTGTTTTTGTGTAGGTGAGCTACCTGGAGGTTATTCCGGGGATCAACGCCCCCGCGGCCCGGTCCATGGCCAGGCCTCCCGGTGGATCAGGGCCTGATCAACCAGGCTGTTACTGCTGGCCGCACGCAGTCCAACGTACGAGCCACAGCCCGGCTGATCCGGCACTGACTTTAGGTATCTGTCCAGCTCTCTCTTGAAGGCAGCCAGGGGTTTATTGGCAATTCCCCTAATGCTTGATGGGAGGCTGTTGAACAGTCTTGGGCCTCGGGCACTAATGGTGTTTTCTCTTAGTGTACCAATGGCGCCCCTACTTTTAATTGGGGGCATTTTGCATCGCCTGCCCAGTCTTTTATTTTCGTAGGGAGTGATTTCTGTGTGCAGATTTGGGACCATTCCTTCCAGGATTTTCCAAGTGTAGATTATGATATATCTCTCCCTCCTGCGTTCCAACGAGTACAAGTCAAGTGCTTCCAAACGTTCCCAGTAGTTAAGGTGCTTGACAGAACTTATATGTGCAATAAAGGATCTCTGTACACTCTCTAGATCTGCAATTTCACCTGCTTTGAACGGAGATGTTAATGTACAGCAGTACAGCTGGACTTAATGAACATTTAGTAAGGCAACCTGTCGTAGGTTGGACTTAATGAAGGCTTGGTCAGACAACCTATCGTGGGTTGGACTTGAACACTTAGACAACCTATCACACAATGCTACTACTAATATATCCACCTTATTTACTACGTCAAGAACGTATGATTTATTTTCTGTAAAGTAGTAATTGGTAATGGCTGTATGGGACAGCGAGCCCTTAACGGCAATAACCTGGTTGAACAGACGATAATGAAGTTGGGCTGCGAGGATAAGAAAACCCTGGATAGCAGTCACAGGTCATATCACCGTACAAGGACTGGTACAGGCTGCGGGAGTAGAAAAACAAAAACTCGGAGCTCATCAAAGGTAAAGTAAAGGTCCGCAAGACAGACCCTCATCTTGTTACGTCAAGAGGATAAGGAATGAGATGGCAGGCACCTCGCTCCAAGCAAAAACTCACTGCTGATATATTGTAACTTTTAACTAATGATGGCAACCTATTTGTATTTTATTATAAACGTGAAAATAATTATAAATGTATACTCATAAATAATTATTTAATTATTATTTATTATTAGAAATTCATCATAAATTTCTCTGTGAAGAAAATGAGGTTGTCAGACATGGGCAAGATGTGCATCAGATAACACCATTAAGGTTGCAAACATGAGCTGGGCTTGCTCATGATTCTTTTGACTATTGCCAGGGTGTATTGTCCCCCATCCCTGCTGCTCACCTCACTGTTGTGAAGTATAGCTTACCTAAATACCTATATACTAAATATTCGCAGATCCTTTACTATAGTTAGGGGTCTTTTTTTTTTTTTTTTAACCAGAACCAGCGCTCATGTGGTTCTGATAGACATCCTTTACCACTTGCGACCAAATAAACCGTCAGTTAATGGTGCTGTCGCATTCTCTGCTCCTGACCTAAATAGTGTGGACTGTGGCTTAAATAGTTATAGATAAAACACCCGCTAACACTTACGCAGGTAGGTCGTCAGTATTTGAACTAGATACCTGGACCAGAGTGCGCATAACTTCGGTTGCCTGTAGACAACCTTGCAATAAGTGGACAAATGCACTCAAAAGTTGGTGGTGGTCGTTCTTTCTCACTAGTTTAGTCTTGCGTGGCACTCCAGTCATCATTGACTTTATTTATGGTTGATTTTAATGTAAGGGTAAGGGGCACATAGTTCAGACAGAGACAAGGCATTTGCCGCTCTCACCTCTGCATCACCCAAGGCCTAAAACAGGTTAATCTTCTCGTTATAGAAAAGCCGATTAATTATCTTAGAAAATGTTGTTTTCGTAGTCGACGAAATAATTATCAAGAGATAAAATTCACTCACAATGCAGTGTCACTTGTGAAAGTGCTTTCTTGAGGTTTGAAAGCTGGTTATAAGCAGGTTGGGTTACCATTAGCCGATCTGTGTGTGTGACCAAGCAAGACAAGTTGACAAGAGTGGCACTATTTTTTTACTCTAATAGATGACGATAGTGGTCCACTTCCCAGGCTGCTTTCCTTGCCAGTTTCATAATAATGGCTGATGCTGAATCACACTGCAACGGCTTTCACTAGTACTGCTTCTACTGCAGGTTCTGCTAGCACTACTACTACTGCAGGTTCCACTAGTACCGCTACTACTGCTACAGCTTGTACTATTATTGCTTTTGCTGAAGAGTCCGCTAGTACTGTTGCTTCTATTAGTATTGTTTTTGCTGCATGTTCCACGTGTACTGCTTCTGCTGCGGCTTCTACTAGGACTGTTAATGCAACTTATACTAGGACTCTACTGCTGCGGCTTCTACTAGTACTACCACTATTACTAATTCTGCTGCAGGTTCTAAAAGTACTGCTTCTGCTGTGGCTTCTCTACCGCATATGTTGAACGTCGTTCACGGTTTGAAGTTGCTGACGATGGTCATGATAGGTTTGTTTTTCCAATCTTTAAGGAAGAGCACTAATGTTACTAATCTTTCCCATCTCCACCCAGTCCATCAGTAACACATGGCTGTTAATTCTCCAAAAGCATTTTCAGCTCCCTTTTCTGTTAATTAAGCTGGTGATCGTAGTGTATTTATTAAGCAGCCGATCTTAGTGTATTGTTTTTTTTTTACAAATTTCCTCTTAATGAAGTTTGGTTATCTCTCCAGGATTAAGTTTAACTGCTTAATTTATTGGTCATTAGACACGAGTGTTCTTAATAACCAGCCATATTTATGCTTTGTATGGTACTCAGAGGAAACCATCAACGAAGATCTCATCACATTACATTCAGCTCAGTGCTAGATAGTTCGGCTCACAGCCAAATGAACTCGGTCTTGTTGCCCGGGTGGCGTGAGAGGTAAGGGAGAGTTTCCTTACATTTTGGCCCATATTCACCTAGCAATAAATAGGTAGCTCGCCTAGCAGTAGGTACGTCGCCAAGAAATAAATAGGTACCTCGCCTAGCAATAAATAGGTACCTGTAGTTCGCGTGGTTGTGAGCTTATTCTCTCGAGCATATTTGAATTATGTTTGTCAGTCTGTACTTTTGAGACTGTTAAGGATGTAATGATTGAGGGTTTGTGAGTGGTCAGAATGGGTGTTGGTGTTGCGTGATGGGTTGATGAAAAAATGAGAGACCCGCTTGTAGAGGTATGGTAAAGCAATGGTTTGATTGGTGGGTGGGCAATCAGCCTGATAGTGGGGAGGGGGAGAGAGAATGAGAGAGCGAGTGGGTTTGTTTGCGGAGAAAGAGAGGAATTTTCGTGAGTATAATTTAGTATGGCCTGGGGTCACCGTGGGAAAAATATTGAGGAGGTTGATGAAGATTGAGAACGAGGCAGAGAGTTCATTTATATAATAAAGGAATGCATTAATGGACTGTTGTGAACCGCATTCTGTGTGAGTGCATGCTCTCAGATACATCCTGTGGGGGTGCATCCCGTGCAGATTCATCCTGTAGGAATGCATCTTGTGGGAGTACTTGGAACGCTTGGAAGCACTTGACTTGTACTCGTTGGAACGCAGGAGGGAAAGATATATCATAATCTACACTTGGAAAATCCTTGAAGGAATGGTCCCAAATCTGCACACAGAAATCACTCCCTACGAAAGTAAAAGACTGGGCAGGCGATGCAAAATGCCCCCTATAAAAAGTAGGGGCGCCATTAGTACACTAAGGGAAAACACCATAAGTGTCCGGGGCCCAAGACTGTTCAACAGCCTCCCATCAAGCATTAGGGGAATTGCCAATAAACCCCTGGCTGCCTTCAAGAGAGAGCTGGACAGATACCTAAAGTCAGTGCCGGATCTGCCGGGCTGTGGCTCGTACGTTGGACTGCGTGCGGCCAGCAGTAACAGCCTGGTTGATCAGACCCTGGTCCATCGAAAGGCCTGGTCATGGACCGGGCCGTGGGGGCGTTGATCCCCGGAATAACCTTCAGGTAATCCAGGTAACCTATGGGAATGCATCCTGTGAGAGTGCACCCAGTGGGGTTCATCCTATGGGAGTGCACCGAGTAGGGTTCATCCTGCAGGAGTCATCCTGTGGTGTAGACAGCCTGTACTGTCTGCACAGACAGCCTATGTTGTCTGCCAGCTTAGTTCATATTTCGCGGCACTAAGGTGCTTCCCTCTCTAGTCAACCCAGGTCAGTGGGACGCTGGTCCCACACGCTCTCACTCAGCGGCCTAGCAGTAGTCAACAAGTTCTACTAGCTGTCTCCCTCGTGCCCATGGCCCAGGAGGGCCATGGGCACGAACACACAAGCCTGTGTACCCACCACGACTTTGCAAATAAAGTAAGAAGCCTCCGAAGACGTCTATAATTGAACCCCGCTTTCAGCTTACCAAATAATCTCGTTATAGTGGGAGTGCACCCAGTGGGGGTTCATCCTGCAAGAGGCATCCTGTGGGAGTGCACCCAGTGGGGTTCAGCCTGCAGGAGGCATCAAGTGGGAGTGCACCCAGTAAGGTTCATCCTGCAGGAGGCATCCTGTGGGAGTGCACCCAGTGGGATTCATCCTGTGGTAGTGCACCCAGTGGGGTTCATTCTGTGGTAGTGCACCCAGTGGGGTTCATCCTGTGGTAGTGCACCCAGTGGGGTTCATCCTGTGGTAGTGCACCCAGTGGGGTTCATCCTGTGGTAGTGCACCCAGTGGGGTTCATCCTGTGGTAGTGCACCCAGTGAGGTTCATCCTTTGGTAGTGCACCCAGTGGGGTTCATCCTGTGGTAGTGCACCCAGTGGGGTTCATCCTGTGGTAGGGACCCAGTGAGGTTCATCCTTTGGTAGTGCACCCAGTGAGGTTCATCCTGTGGTAGTGCACCCAGTGGGGTTCATCCTGTGGTAGTGCACCCAGTGGGGTTCATCCTGTGGTAGTGCACCCAGTGAGGTTCACCCTTTGGGTTTAGTGCACCAGTGGGGTTCACCTGTGGTAGTGCACCCAGTGGGGGTTCATTCCTGTGGTAGTGCACCCAGTGGGGTTCATCCTGTGGTAGGCACCCAGTGAGGTTCATCCTTTGGTAGTGCACCCAGTGAGGTTCATCCTGTGGTAGTGCACCCAATGGGGTTCATGCTGCAGGAGGCAGGATAGTAATTATGGACAACGTAGATTATAGTCGAAAAATGAGCATGTTATTATAAGAGAGGTGTACTGTCGTGTCCCTTATGGAACATGACAGTTTGTTTAGTAATGGTAACAACAGCTCTGCTGGAACGTGAAGCTTTGAAGCTGCCGGTGTTAACTTACGACTACACAGTAGAATGACGATGTCCTCGTCTCCCAGCTCAGGCTGTCAGTTTTCCTTACTACATATTTGCAACCCAACCTGTGTAATATAATATGACAGGAAAGCATTGTTAACTTTTCTACCCATAATTATGTAAAATAGCATAGCTGCACACTGCGGTTTTATGTAAGCTTTAAAAAAAATCGAAGAACTGCACTTATATAAGTGTAAATAACTAGCAAAACATTCGAGAGTTGCTATCATTTGGTAAAGGATGCGTGTGGTGTGACCGGCCCTCCAGAATGGGTAGTGGTTTAAATAGCTTGGTGAAGATTAGATAGGTGTGGGCGTGGCTCCCACGTGACGTAAACACAAGAAGGTGTACCCCCGCCACCGATGACTCGACACTCACTAAAGGCCAGCTTGGGTTATTCCATTTTAACGCGAGGGGGCGTGGCTTAACCTTAGTTTTAATAAGAGGATGCGTCACTTACCCTCAATTTTTAATATGGAGAGACCTGGCTCAACCTCAGTTTAAACACGAGGTGGTGTGGCTTGACCTGTTTTAATACAAGGAGGCGTGGCTTGCCTCCAGTTTTAAAGTTGGGTTTGGAAAGAAGGAAGGAGGAGGTTTACCCTCGATTTTAAAACGAAAATTCGTAACTTATCTTCAATTTTAGGAAATGATGGGCGGTTGCTACCGTGTGGTGTAAATACGAGGAGTTTTACTTCCCTATGAGGTAAACACGTGGAGTGTTATTCTCTTGTGTTGTAAACACAAGGCGGCATGGCATCAACCCATACAGGTCTAAAGAATTTTTTATCACTAGTTACATTAAATATGTATATAACCTTCCCTCGTAACAGTTATTCAGAACTTTGTATTCTCAACATAAAGAACTGAACCTCTGGTCACGACCATAATTCGTTCCAAAACTGGTCACGAACCGATTTGGTTGTGACCTAAACCTAATTTCCCCGTTGGATTGTTTGTAAATACGATTAATCTGTTCCACACCCCTATGTGCTCTATGTAAATATTGTTTTTTTATGATTTTTAAGCACAAAAATACTTAATTATACCATAGAATGCACAATGTAATAGTGTAGATGAATGGTTCAGAGAACCGACAAGTTGATAAATTAGACACATGTGCAACACTTGGGTATCTTAATTGAGGAAAAGTTTTGCCACACAGTGCTTCATCAGTCCATACAAAGGAAAACACTGAAGAACAGGAGGAGTTTGAGGTAATTAGTCCCTCAGCATTGAGTCGATGTGGTCAGTCCATCAATCTTGAAAAGAATACAGCGAAGAAGTAGCTTATATACCGTAGGCAGGAGAGGTGCAGCACTCGTAGGTGGTGTCACATTTGTCCAATGTGGAAGTAGGTCATGCCCAAGGGCTAGGCAAGTGAAGAAGTCCCTGTATTCCCTGTATGCTAAATGTAAAAACCTTGAATAATACTGAGAAAACCTTGAACAACAGAGAAAACTAACATTGCACGAATCAGTTCTAGACTCCTAAACCGTCCGTTGTAAACATTTTTTTTTTTAAGAGTTTTAAGAGACGTCTAATGGCTGAGAAGTGAACTCTGTTATTTATCGTCCGATTTCTTTCATTTTTGGTGTACGTTAAGAAGCACCTTTCCATCATACATTGCCCAAGTTTCAATAAGATAGCCCAACAAACAGATGGGAAAAAATTACCAAAAATCATATACGGCAAGCCCTAGCCGGGTACCGGCACTGCGAGAAGCTGTTTGTGCACTACCTGCTGATAAAACAGTGCTAATCCGAATTTATCATGGTCGTAATTACTGTAATCTGTGAATAACTTCCGAGATAATCGACGAAAATGAGTGCACCGAAAAAAAATCGGGTTATCCTAGGTTATCTACACATATGTTGCTGTGTATGGTAATCTGTGTAACTGTATTTGGGTAATTATATAAAGTAATGCAAGTTTAATAGAGAAAAAACCTTAAATAACACAGAAAAAATCATACCGTAAACAACTAGGAAAACAAAATGAATTAAAAAACACACGCAATACAACACAAGGAGTTCACAGCAAATAAACGCAGGTCTGACTGATACTGACTACAGGGTGAGGGGTCTTTGTTAGGTGTACACAAACAACAGGAAGTGGGGAAAATTGACGCGTGCGAGAACAGTGGCGTGGAATGTGAAAATTGGAGTGGCTGGTTGTTCGGCACCCGATTGTGTGTTCGTGACCAGATGCAAAAATTTGGCGAGCTTTTTGGTCGTGAACCGATTTGTTCGTGTTCAGAAGCATTCGTGACCAGAAGTTCCACTGTACGCTAGTTTCTGCATCGAATGGTATGTTTGCACAATACTTCACTTGCCTTGATTCCTCCTCTTCCCCTCCTTCCCATCCTTTTCCAGTTATTTCCATCCTTCCTTATCCTTCTTCCCATCTCACGACAGCTCTCGTCGTCGTCTTCGATTCGATTCGATTCACAGTATCACAAGCGTGTGCCAGTGATGTTGTATTTACCCCTGTCGAGTTTCGACAAAACAGTGTATAACACTACTACTACTGTTACTACTACCACTACTAATAATAATTCTGCTCATTTTTAAATATAAGAATTCAGAAGCAATGATACATTAATTTATATTTGTATTGTGTGTTCACGTTACATATGCTTTTTGTAGAGAGAGCTGCTATTTATTGTGTGCCCACAGCTGTTCTTGTGAGAGATATCGTGAAAAGTATTACAGATGTCACAAATTTTTTCTTCGGAATCAGTCAGGCATAGTTACTTGCATCATTAATATATTATTTCATTTATTATAAATCTCAAATTATAGGTAATAATTACTCAATGGAATATGTGAACACGATATTTGAAAAAGTAATAATTACTACTATAAACATTGGTAAGTTTCTAGGCTTCAGCCTCATTTTAGATAAGTTTATTCATCTGGCTGGTGCAGTCTGTGGATAGTATCAAGATTTTAGGTATCATTAACAATGAAGTGATTTGTCTTTCCTGTAAGATTTGTTTGACCGTGTATCTAAATGGTTAAAAGTTTAAACATTATAAAACATTTAAGATGAGAACGTACAGCAAAAGAAGACTAATTTTTTATTACGACTTTTTCACCTACAAGAGGTTTTATCAAATGAAGAACAAATTTTTTATATATAATATATAAAATTTTTTATATATATATATATATATATATATATATATATATATTATATATATATATATATAATGTCGTGCGAATAGGGAAAATTGGTCAGTTAGCAAGAACTCATTTAAAGTTAAGTCCTTTACAAAATTTTCTCTTATATGTTTAATGCTATAATTTTTTCTTTTATGTTAATGTAAAAATTAAGAATTTTGTACCAAAAGAACCTTAGAAAGCTTGCCTAACCTTATTATAACAAGCGCAATTTAATTTAGCCTAATCCAACTAAATATATTTTAGATAAGTTTACAATAATTTAATAAACAAACACAATGGATGATTTTTGTGAAATTATTGCATACACAAATTTTCACTTGCCTTACTCGGCAAGAAGAGCATTGCTATTTAAGCCACAATCGCGAGTTTTACCTATTCGGCCGATATTATATATATATTATAATATATATATATTTATATATATATATATTATATATATATTATATATATTATATATAATGTGTGTGTGTGCGCGCGCACGCTCACCTAATTGTGGCTGCAAGGGTCGAGACTCAGCTCCTGGCCCCGCCTCTTCACTGACCGCTCCTGGGTCCTCCCTCTCCCTGCTCCATGAGCTTTATCATACCTCGTCTTAAAACTGTGTATGGTTCCTGCCTCCACTACATCGCTAGTCAGACTATTCCACTTACTAACAACTCTGTGGCTGAAGAAATACTTCCTAACATCCCTGTGACTCGTCTGAATCTTCAGCTTCCAATTGTGACCCCTTGTTTCTGTCCCCCATTCGGGAAAACACCCTTTGTCTCTAACCACCTTGTCTATTCCACGCAGTATTTTGTATGTCGTTATCATGTCTCCCCTGACCCTCCAATGTCGTCAGACCGATTTCCCTTAACCTTTCGTCGTAGGACATTACCCTTAGCTCTGGAACTAGCCTTGTTGCAAACCTTTGCACTTTCTCTAATTTCTTGTTTTGTTTGACCAGGTGTGGGTTCCAAACTGGTGCTGCGTACTCCAGTATGGGCCTGACGTACACAGTATATAAAGTTTTGAACGATTCCTTACTGAGGTACCGGAACGCTATTCTCAGGTTTGCCAGGCGCCCATATGCCGCAACAGTTATCATGTTAATGTGTGCTTCTGGCGACGTAGTCGGTATTATACTCACTCCTAGATCTTTCTCCTTGAGTGAGGTTTGCAGTCTTTGGCCGCCTAGCTTATACTATGTCTGCAGTCTTCTTTGTCCTTCTCCGATCTTCATGACTTTTCATTTGGCGGGGTTAAATTCTAGAAGCCAGTTTCTGGACCACGCATCCAGCCTGTCCAGGTCTCTTTGTAGACCTGTCAGGTCTGCATCTGATTTAATTCTCCTCATTAACTTCACATCATCTGCAAACAGGGACACTTCTGAGTTTATTCCCTTCCGTTATGTTCACATATACCAAGAATAGCATTGATCCCAGGACTGACCCCCTGTGGGACCCTGCTCGTCACAGGCACTCACTGTGATACCTCATCACGGACCATGACTCGCTGTTACCTCCTTGTTAGGTATTCTCTGATCCATTACAGTGCCCTTCCTGTTATATATGCCTGTATGTGTGTGTGTGTGTGTGTGTGTGTGTGTGTGTGTGGGGTGTGTGTGTGTGTGTGTTTGTGTGTGTGTGTGTGTGTGTGTGTGTATAGAGAACAACCACTGTGAAAGAATACTGAAATTCCAAGTGCTTTCGTGACATCTCACATTATCAAGGAACTATAAAAGCATTACATCTAAGGAAGGCATATAAAGGGTCGAGACCACACCTCACCATCACATCCCACAACAAAGCTACACCTGATTCACGACGACACCCGACTCATAAGAAAGGAGGAACATGGCAGCAGGCCTGTCATTTTCCTGGCATAGTAGATTTGCTTGCTTCCAGTTCATGTGTCGGTGTATTGAGGTGTATCACACATGCATTCCATGTGTGTGATACACCGTATTTATAATTCTGTAATCGGGTTTCTAAATCTCTGGCTGTTTGATCTTTATAACTCGAGAGCAACAAACCCCCCCCCCCCCCACATGAGAGGCTGTAAACCCCCGCTGTGAGTGATGGGCTGGGGTGCCCATCAGTCACAGTTTTCGTATTTAGACCCGGAGCGCTATTGTCAGCAGTCCAGAATAAATAGGTGATGAAAGCCTGTCTTTACTCCAGACAGCTTATATTGGTGTTGCTGTCCTCACCACGATCTCTGTTTAGTAATTCACCAGTGTACACCATCCCTCCTTCAAGGCACTCTCCTCGAAGGGTTGTGGATATGACTATTAGTTGATATATGAGGTAAGTCATCTGACTGAGGAATAGTCAAGCGGATAGACTGTAAAATACGCTAGTTAAGGTTGCACGATTAAGGCCAAGCAATGGTTGCAGGGTGAACTAGGTTGAGAGAGCGCCGGTCTTTTAGCCTCTCTTCTGCTACCTTCAAGAGATTGTAATCTTAGCTTAATTATTTAACCAATTATTTTACTCCCTCTCAAGGGAGGTTCCTTGACGCTGGTGAGGGGCTCTTGATCTAGGGAATTGGATCTGTGCTCCAGTTCCCTGAATTGAGCCTGAATGTCTTTCATCCCTCCCCCACATGCGCTGTATAATCCTATGGGTTTAGCGCGCCTCCATAATTATAATAATAAATTTACTCCATGAGACTAACTTTAATTTTATCAGTGAACCCCTTTACCACATCACTAGCCTGTAGAAACAACCAGTAAGTTAAATGATTTCTCTACCATAGGAGCAAGTCTAGCTAGCAAAATTTCAAGCACCAATACTGGAGCGAGCGATTATTTTGTGGGAAGTTTACATACCTTCGTGGATAGAAATTAGGAAATTTGTTAGGTAAGAAAAACTTGTTATTAAATCGTGTTGACTCACTGATACAGTTATGTTGAATGTGACTTTTATTTGCATCAACTGTTATTGATTCAGTAATGTGTTTACCTGTGAGACAATACTTTTAGCGCGGCAATTCAAAACTAATGACCTAACTCCTCTTCTGAAAATAGGCATCACATTGGCCATATTCCAATACCTTCAGCCCTGTTCCCATGTAATGATTTATTAAGAGATATATTTTATTCTGTATATTGTAATTAAATATTTTAATATAGGCATCCTTGGTCACAGTAATGTTTTCCAGAGTTTTGTGACTTAGCACCAGCCAGCAGTCACTGCTAAAGACAATGTTTCTCTCCAAGCACATGCTTGCAGTTCCTAAATTGTGGGTAGAACATATTTTATTATGTAGGATGGCTCCTTCTGTTACGACTTACCTTCTGATATCTAAATCTTTTATTCCTTTTAATTGTGTAAATTAATTTTCTAGTCTTTGACTTACGGTAATCTCTCACCTGCTATATCTTCTGTTTCTAGTTATGAGATTTAACTCTGCCTGGCTCCTGTTCACTTGTATTATTCTGGTTCTTTATCCTTAAAACAGTGGAGACTGTCCAGTTGGTCATGTTCATGAAGCTAGAGATATGTGGTAATTATATTATCTCTTGATATACTTATTAATGTCAATCCTGGTAGGGCTCGTATATTTAGGTATATGGATCAAGGTTAGATGATGGAGAAGGCTCTCTCTCCACCCTCCACTTCCTCAAGCCACTGCCGGCATAAACACTGAAGGATGGGGATAAGGGCATGCCATACCATAGCAGAAATGGAATGGAATTTACATGAAAGATAAGAGTGAATGGAAGATTACGACTATCTCTTGATTCGTACTATTTCTGTCGTAACTACTCGTGTTTCTCCACTGCTGATTAGTAACAATTAAGGTATCTTGATTCCGAAACGTTTCGGGTACACAGTAGGCAGTTGAATACAGAAGAAGCAGTAGAAGCTCTACTGCTACTCGCAGAGCTGTGTGCCAGTGGTTTTATTTCTGGATACCACAAAACGTACAAGGTAAATATTTTTCAAACTGAATGTTTTGGGGATGCGCACATCGGGCAGCGAGGATTCCCAGAACTAGCCACACATTACCTGGGTGGAGCTCAACTTTTTGCAAACTTTTCCTCCCTTAATCACCCGTCAGCTAGTGACAGACTGATAGTCATATTGACTCTTTTTGCTGGCTCCTGGCGAAGGTTGGAGAGGTTGTGGTGGAGCTCGAGGGAAGAAGATGATAAGTACCAGCAACAAGACTTAGACCACTGTGTCAGTAGACACACAAGGACTCGGACCACTGCGGCAGTGGACACCACACAACGCTCAGGCCACTATGGCGGTAGACACCCACCATCTATAACACCGGATGTCATTCTCACCGTGTCCCGCCATAGGAACGGTTTATCATACAACAAAGGGCCGTGTCAGGTGAATTCCCCTGACTATTGAAATAACAAACAAGAGAGAGACGCTTCAGTGGCAGTATGCATCAGTAAGTGCATCCCTCAGCCTTCACGGTATCTTAATAACCAAGATTTCGTGCTTTCATTACCGCTCTGCAATCTCTTTTTTTTTTTTTAGTACGACCTTCAATCTTGCAACTGAAATGAACAGTTCCTCGTCTTCCGTCATTACTAAGAACATACATACCCTTCAAGGGTAATGCTGGTACAAAGGATTGATGCATTTACCTTTCATTGTGCGGGCGTTGTATGACCCCTGTATAATATAATTATAAAAATAATAATAATAATAATATCGTAATAATGGTATTTGTTTTTCAGCATTCCTATCGCTTTATATCTGATCAGTTTCAAACATTTAATTTTGATACATCTTAATTTGAAATATCGTTTTGCATTTATTCTGGACTGTGTGGGTGCCAGTTTGCCAATTTTTTAAACGATTTTATCAAAGTGGACTTTCTTTAAAAAAAAAATTATTTCTGTAGGAATGAAGAAAAATTGAACTAGAATATAAATGAGAAAATGAAACTTTTAAAAAATCACGTTTTTAGGGCTGTTTTTAAATTTATTGAAGGTAGACTTGTGTTTTTAAGATATTGGGCTTCGAGATAACAAGAGAATATCTTTTCAGTTTAGCTTCAAAGCTTGTAAATTAGATTTGGGTTGTGTATGTACACATTTGCCATTTTTATTGAAGAAATTGTGAAAATATCCGTTTGATAACTCGTGAATGCCTCTTCTGATTCTCTTCAAATCTTCAGTGATGATACTTAACTGAAATACAAACTCATGCCGCACTCTGCACTATTGCAGTCGCGTGCATTGATGTACAGTGAACTGGGGTTATGCAATACTGGGCGAGCGATATGCATCTAGTTGACCTATTGGTTACTTAACAGTTATTGATCTATTGGTCGCATCAGCTGAGGTTGTTTATATATTGTTTACACTTTCCTTTATTATTTTGTAAATATTAATACATTGTTTAGCCTCCTCTTATCATTTTGTTTCGTTGTTAATTTTATTTTTACCTGGTTGAAATTTATGAATGTTATTGTCTTTATATTTTAGTAATGGTCGAGAATGTGGTTTGTTACAGCGGATGTTTGCTAACTGCCTTGGCCTTGAGAAATTAAAATTACAAAGTGAAGGTTGAATGTGAGGATGGTTGTGATGGTGTGAGTGGGGTAGTTGTGATGATGTGGCGGTTGGGGTATTTGTCGTGTGGATGGTTGTGATGTGTTGGTTGTGGGCGTAGGTGGTTGTGATGTGGATGGTTGTGGTGTGTGGTTGTGTGGATGGTTGTAGTGTGGGGTGGTTGTGATGTTTTGTTTTTGTGGGTAGTTGTGTGGGGTGGTTGTGGTGTGGATACTTGTAGTGTGGGTGGTTGTGGTGTGTGGGGTTGTGATGTGGGTAGTTGTGGTGTGAGTGGCTGTTGTGTGGATGTTTGTGGTGTAGGTAGTTGTGGTGTGCGTGGCTGTAATGTGGATGGTTGTAGTGTGGGTGGTTGTGGTGTGAGTGGTTGTAGTGTGGGTAGTTGTGTGAGTGGCTGTGATGTGGATTGTAGTGTGGGTGGTTGTGATGGAGACTGTGGGCGACACTGTTGGGAAATGTCTACGGTATTTCCTTGCGTGTAAGAAGTGTTCTGCTGGGTCAGACAGATATTATTTTCTTCCCTGTATCACTGGTGTCAGGAGGTGACGGCTCGCTAGTTTTTTATACACGAACACGAGAGACAAAAAAGACCGGATAATGCGCAGACGAGCAAGTAGAATGAAAGATAATATACGTCTACCTACCTGGAGGGTGTTCCGGAAGTGAACGCCCCCGCGACCCGGTCCATGACCAGGCCTGATCGACCGGGCTGTTACTGCTGACTGCACGCAATTCAAAGTACGAACCACAGTCTGGTTGGTCAGGTACTGACTTACGGTATCTGTCTACTTCGCTCTTAACGACAGCTGGGAGGCAGTTGCACAGTCTTGGGCCCCTGACATTTAGTGTTTTTTTTTTTTGGTGTATGTTGCATCATCTGCCGAGTCTTTTGCTTTCTTAGGAGATTTATATTTTCACATTTGGGGCTAGTCCTAGGATATTCCAGGTGTAAATTATGATGTATGTATCTTGCCTCCGCTCCGTTCATAAGAAACCATACCCCCGGCCGGGATTGAACCCGCGGTATGGTTTATTTGCAATCGTGTCATTACGATTTCTTAAGTCACGTTCATAAGAACATAAGAGCATGGTCCAAGTATCCTACGGGCTTAAGCCAATGACCCAGCCTTGTCAGGTCAGGTCACACTAGCACAAGCTAGTCAAGTCCAACTCACACCCACCTACACCCACTCGTGTATTTATCTAACCTATTTTTAAAACTACATAACGTTTTAGCTTCTATGACGATACTCGGGAGTTTGATCCACTCATCCACAACTCGATTATCAAACCAGTGCTTTCCTATATCCTTCCTGAATCTGAATTTTTCCAACTTTAAACCATTGCTGCGAGTTCTGTCTTGGCTAGATATTTTTAGCATGCTATTTACATCCCCTTTATTTATTCCTGTTTTCCATTTATAGACCTCAATCATATCCCCCCTAATTCTACGCCTTTCTAGAGAGTGCAGATGCAGAGCCCTCAGTCTATCCTCATAGGGAAGATTTCTGATACATGGGGCCAGCTTTGTCATCCTCCTTTGTACGTTTTCCAGAGCATTTATACCCAATCTGTAATACGGTGACCAAAGCTGTGCAGCATAATCTAAACGAGGCCTAACCAAGGATATATAGAGTTGAAGAACAACCTGAGGACTCCTATTATTTATGCTTCTTGACATGAAGCCAAGGATTCTGTTTGCTTTATTGCGAACACTTATTTCTTTTCATATGCCAAAAACAAGGCAAATACCACATCTAGTATCGGGCCCTTACTCAGACAGGATGGGACTTACACAAATGACAACAAGGAAATTAGTGAAATATTGAAATCCCAGTACGACTCTGTGTTTAGTGAACCACTAATCGGTCTGAGGATCGACGACCCAAATGATTTCTTCATGAATGAGCCTCAAAACTCCATAAATGTATGCCAGATTTCCGACATTACCCTAAATCCGATAGATTTCGAAAAAGCCATTGACAACATGCCCATGCACTCAGCTCCAGGCCCAGACTCGTGGAACTCTGTTTTTATTAAGAACTGCAAAAAAAACCTCTCGCGTGCCCTAAGTACACTATGGAGGAGGAGCTTGGACATGGGTGAAATTCCACAGTCACTTAAAACAACGGATATAGCCCCACTCCATAAAGGTGGCAGCAAAGCATTAGCTAAGAACTATAGACCAATAGCTCTGACGTCCCACATCATAAAAATCTTTGAAAGAGTACTAAGCAGGATTGCAAATCACCTGGATTCCCAAAATCTGCACAATCCAGGGCAACATGGGTTCAGGGCAGGTCGCTCCTGCCTCTCACAACTACTGGATCACTATGATATGGCCTTGGATGCACTGGAAGAAAATCAGAATGCAGACGTAATATACACACTTTGCAAAACATTTGACAAATGCGATCATGGCGTAATAGCCCATAAAATACATGCTAAAGGAATAACTGGGAAAGTGGGGAGATGGATCTTCAACTTCCTAACAAATCGAACACAAAGAGTAGTGGTCAACAGAGTTAAATCGGAGGTTGCCATAATGAAGAGCTCTGTTCCACAAGGCACAGTACTCTCCCCCATCTTATTCCTTATCCTCATATCAGACATAGACAGAGATATACATCACAGCACCGTATCATCCTTTTGCGGATGATACTAGGATCTGCATGAGGCTGTCATCTGCTGAGGACGCGGTTAACTTCCAAGAAGATATAAACAAAGTTTTCCAGTGGGCAACGGTAAACAATATGATGTTCAATGGGAACAAATTCCAACTACTCCGTTATGGAAAACTGGAGGAGATAATAACTAGAACAGAGTATACTACAGACTCTGGCCATACAATAGAGCGGAAAAATAATGTAAGGGACCTGGGAGTAGTAATGTCTGAGGATCTCACTTTCAAGGATCACAGTGCCACGATCGGACGTGCAAAGAAAATGATAGGATGGATAATGAGAACGTTCAAAACGAGAGATGCCAAGCCAATGATGATCTCTAGGCTGGAATACTGCTGTACATTAACATCTCCATTCAAAGCAGGTGAAATCGCAGATCTAGAGAGTGTACAGAGATCCTTTACTGCACATATAAGTTCTGTCAAGCACCTTAACTACTGGGAACGCTTGGAAGCACTTGACTTGTACTCGTTGGAACGCAGGAGGGAGAGATATATCATAATCTACACTTGGAAAATCTTGGAAGGGATGGTCCCAAATCTGCACACAGAAATCACTCCCTACGAAAGTAAAAGACTGGGCAGGCGATGCAAAATGCCCCCAATAAAAAGTAGGGGCGCCATTGGTACACTAAGGGAAAACACCGTAAGTGTCCGGGGACCCAAGACTGTTCAACAGCCTCCCATCAAGCATTAGGGGAATTGCCAATAAACCCCTGGCTGCCTTCAAGAGAGAGCTGGACAGATACCTAAAGTCAGTGCCGGATCAGCCGGGCTGTGGTCTCGTACGTTGGACTGCGTGCAGCCAGCAGTAACAGCCTAGTTGATCAGGCCCTGATCCACCGGGAGGCCTGGTCATGGACCGGGCCGTGGGGGCGTTGATCCCCGGAATAACCTCCAGGTGCAGGTAACTGTTGTCTTAGTTTTAGATTGCTGCTAACCAGAACTCCCAAATCCTTTTCACAATCAGTAATATTAAGATCTACATTATTTAGTTTTTGTGTGGCAGGGTTATTTTCCTGTCCAATGTTTAGAACTTTGCATTTGTCTATATTAAACTGCATCTGCCACTTCTCTGACCATTACATCAGTCTATTCAAACCTTCCTGGAGTGCTCTAAAGTCCTCGTCAGAATGAATTCGTCGGCCTATTTTGGTGTCATTAGCAAACTTGTTTATATCGCTGTTTATTCCCTCATCTGTCTTTTATGTAGATTGTGAACAACAAGGGGCCCATTGCTGAACCCTGTATGACACGGCTTGTGACGCTTCCCCACTCAGATTTCTCCCTATTTGTGTAAACTCTCTACTGCCTGTCAATCACGCCTCTATCAAGAAAAATTTTCTATTCCGTGTGGCTTAATTTTCCTCAATAGTCTCTGATGTTGGACTCTCAAAAGCCTCACTGAAGTCCATATACACTATCATATTCATTACCTTGATCTACCTCCTCAAATACCTTAGTGAAAACAAGTTAATAAATTCATAAGGCAGGAACGCCCTTCTGTAAAACTGTGCTGAGATTCATTAATCAATTTATGCTTTTCAGGATGGCTACGAATTGCCTCGGCAATTATTGATTCCATAAATTTTCCCACTATGGAGGTTAGGCTTATTGGTCTGTAGTTCGAAGCTAAGGACCTGTCACCTGCTTTGAAAATAGGTATCACATTTGCCATTTTCCACTTATCCGGCACTATGCCAGTTTGTAGTGATATGTTGAAAAGATTAGCCAAAGGTTTGCTAATCTCCTCTTTGCATTCCTTTAAAATCCTTGTGTACAGCTCATCAGGGCCTGGGGATTTGTTAATTTATTTGTCTAAAGACCATGTCACTTGTTACTCTAATCGTGCATAGCTTATCGTCCTGTTCTACATAATTTATTATTTCTGGAATATCGCTAGTATCTTCCTGTGTAAAAACTGAGGCGAAGTAAGTGTTAATTCTACACATTTCCTTATCACTGTCGGTGAACTGACCCGAGTAACATTTGAGTGGGCATGTCTTGTCCCTAATCTTACTTCTGTGTACCTGAAAGAATCCTTTTGGGTTAGTCTTCGATTCCCTTGCAACTTTAGCGTCATAATCTCTCTCTGCTTTTCTTATTCCCTTTTTTTTTCTATGAATATATTGATTTCTTAACTGCCCCGCTCCTCTTTTGATTCGCCTATATATGTCTCTCTTTTGACCAGTGAGATGTTTTAATCTATTGTTTATCCGTTTAGGATCACTTTTTTTTTTGTTTGATCTGATTTCCCTATTCGGAACGCAAGTTGTCGGAGCAGCTAGAACTATGCTCTGGAAAATGTCATATCGGCAACCATCACCACCTACCTGACCCATAGTCAGGTCATTCCAGTTCAGACCACCCAGGTAATTACTCAATCCTCTGAAATCAGTCAAGCAGAAGTCATGGACAGAGATTTGAGTACAGACTTGACCTGTACAGGAGTATAGGCCAGGGGATTCAAACAGTCCCAGTAATTAAGATGTTTGACTGTACTTAAGCTTCAAGTGAAGGTTCTCACTATATTCTTCAGATCTGCAATTTTACTTGTCTTGAAAAAGGGCTGTTAGTGTACAGCAGTATTGCAGCCTAAAGAGAACAAGTGGATTATAATAATATAATTAATTTCTACAAATACATATGTAAGGTATGCAGGCCTAGCTGACATCAATGACGTACTACTATATAGAAAGCCCCTTGTTATGCAGAGCATTTTGGGCAAATTAGATCAGTTTTGTCGTCGTGATGCGACCCACACCAATTGGCTAACAACCAGGTACTTATTTTTACTGATAGGTAAACATAGACAGCAGGTGTCTTAAGGAAGCACTCCCTAATGTTTCCACCTGTACCTGGGATGGACCCCCAGACCTGAGTGAGAGCTTAGTGTGCATAGCATCCCTTGTTTTGAAAGTTCTCATTATCTATCCTATCATTTTGCTACCAGATGTGGTAATGACATTATTGTGCTCTTTGAAAATGAGATCCTCTGATATTATCACTACTAAAGTCCTTCACATTAGTTTTCCGTTCTATTGTGTCATTAGAATTTGTTTTATACTCCGATCTATAGTTTTCCGTTCTATTGTGTCATTAGAATTTGTTTTATACTCCGATCTAGCTCTTGTTTCGTCAAGTTTTCTACAGTGGAGTAAGTAAAATTTGTCCTCATTGAACTTCATATCTTTTTTCTGTTGCCAGTCAGAAAACTTGGTTTATATATGCTTGGAGATTTGCAGTGTCCTCATTGGATAACAAACTCCTGCAAATTTTTCTATTGTCAGTATTTTTGTATCAGAGTAGGCGCACGCACGTGTGCACTTGGGCTCAGTTTCCTTAAGCGTTAATGGTAGTCCCTAAAAGGTAAAAAAATGGTGTAAAAGAACCAATAATGCCTTGAATGGCTAATCTGTCGACTGTGATCAACACATACATGATCCGTGCATTGTTTAAACAAAATTTTGGAAATGCCAAGGACCCAGACTAAGCCCAGTGTTGTTGGGAAACAGGGAGCGTTGCCACTCGAGGGAAGCAGTAAATTGTATTAATGTGTGAATTTGAAAAAACCTGGACTACTATTAAAGGTAACTGTAGCGAAGGGAGTAGACTATCTAGAAAAAAATATATATCACACAAAAAAACTACTAGCACTGAGAAATCAGCATGAAATAAATTTAAATGGAAGTGTAAGGGGAAAATTACCGTAGGCCTAGCTGCCGTGAGAATAAAACAATTATCCCAGTATGGTGCAGTGAAAAGAAAAGTGTATCTTGAATATAGTATATATCCTTTGTGATAACCAGTGTACACAAGTGATAAAATAAAAGAAACAAAAAAATAGTAAAGTGTGGCAGTGTGGGGCAATCTACTCATCCTTGTGTTGACATGTGACAAGTGTACACACAAAGGTTTGAGTTACCACTTATAATGAAATGACCAGGACACTGATACATAATGGAAAGCCCAAGTAAATCTAAATTGTCAGTGGAATGACTCAAGAATAGTGATTAAACATAATGGAAGTGTTTTTAAACTAAATGTGGCATTGCATGCGAGAAGTGACATGTACCCTGGGGTAATGTGTTAGTCATAGGTCTGGCAGGGTTACCATGCAACTACACAGGCTCACCATATACCACCATAATAACAACATATACCCCACACTCCAATAACCCAACCTTAGCAAGAAAACATGCACCTGACTTGTGCATGTGGGGTGCTCCAGAAATGTACCTAAATTGGAAAACTCTGATGTTATACACCATAAATGTTTTTGATGTATAGTAAGTCTCCGTATTAAATACATCCCACATGCCCATGCATTGAGTCAAACACCCCACCACCTGGGTGGAGAACAAAACTAAAGTGAAAATCAGGTTCTTGTGGTACCCAGTTTGCAAGTAGGATAGATACAGGCAGGATGGCAGTACAGTATACCTGTGCAACATGTGAAAAGGCTTATGGGAAAAATTCCAGAATCACATGCAACCTTTGTTTTACAAAACATCATGTCTCCTGTGTAAGAATAAACACTGCATCCAAAAACGACATCCCTCTAGGAGGATGGGGGAGGAGTAAAATTTAACATTCAGAATGCCAGTCTAGAACAGTTGACCCAAAAATAGACACCCACTGGAAAAAAACACAAGAAACAAAAAAATTAGCTAGCTCGGCCCCCAACCCTAGGGCTGACCCAGACTCAACCCCCAGCCATAGTACAAATCCAGATTTGGCTAAAGACTTCCGCAGCCACTACAGCCATAGCCCCTATTACAGATGCAGTAGAGAAGTCCTCTTCTGGGGAAAATGTTGGCCTTCTGAAAACAAATGGTGTCTCTGGCTTGGGTATCGAAGAATGTAGTGCACAAATTGGGAATACATCCAGTACAATCTGTATCTAACCAGAAGAAATATGGTGCAAATTCTATGCTTGGGGCATCTGTAAGCATGGAATATTGGGATAACAAATGGGACATGCAGCTTTGAGCATCTCAGAAAGTGCCGGGACCTCCTGTCTAAAGGCGTGTGTTGTTCTACCTCTTGCAAATTCTTCCACTCTTCAGCCCATAAAAAGCAATGGTAAAACACCAACTGTCCCGCATACCACTTAAAAGGGACCAGGAGGTACACACCCCTTAAAACAATTCATAATAGTTACAGTAGTTGCGACAGTTCCACTAAAAGCCATTGACAACATACCCATGCACTCAGCCCCAGGCCCAAACTCTTGGAACTCTGTGTTCATGAAGAACTGCAAGAAACCCCTCTCACTGGCCCTAGGTATGCTATGGAGAATGAGCATGGACACAGGTGAGATTCCACAGTCATTAAAAACATAGGTGGCAGTAAAGCAATAGCTAAGAACTGTAGACTAATAGCTTTAACGTCCCACATCATAAAATTCTTTGAAACAGTTCTAAGAAGCAGGATTACAAGCCACTTGGACTACCAACAATTGCATGTGGTCTTGGATGCTCTGGAAAACAAACAGAATGAAGATGTAGCATACACAGATTTTGCAAAAGCCTTTGACAAGTGCGATCATGGTGTAATAGCACACAAAATGCGTGCTAAAGGGATAACTGGCAAAGTAGTCTGATGGATCTTCAACTTTCTAACCAGATAAACACAAAGAGTAGTGGTAAACAGAGTTAAATCGGAAAACTGCCATAGTGAAGAGCTCTGTTCCACAAGGCACGGTACTCGACCCTATCCTGTTCCTCATCATATCAGACATAGAGATGTAATCCATAGCACCGTATCATCCTTTGCAGACGATACTAGGACACGACAAATCTCAAAGAATTATAAACCAAGTTTTCCAATGGGCAACGGAGAACAGTGTGATGTTCAATGAAGACAAATTCCAGCTACTCCGTTATGGAAAACCGGACGAAATAATAGCTAGAACTGAGTATACTACAAACTCTAATCACATAATAAAGCGGAAAAGTAATGTGGAGGACCAAGGAATGGTAATGTCTGAGGATCTCATATTCAGGAATCACAACAATGCCACTATCACGTCTGCGAGGAAACCGATAGGATGGATAATAAGAACATTCAAGACAAGAGATGCCAAACCAGTGATGATCATTTTTTAATCACTTGTTCTCTCTAGGCTGGAATACTGCTGTACGTTAACATCTCCATTCAAGGCAGGTGAAATTGTAGATCTAGATAATGTGCAGAGAACCTTTACTGCACATATAAGTTCCTTCAAACACCTTTACTACTGGGAACGCTTGGAAGCACTTGACTTGTATTCACTGGAGCGCAGGCGAGAGAGATACTGTACATCATAATCTACACCTGGAAGATCCTGAAGGACTGGTCCCTAATCTGCACACAGAAATCACTCCCTACGAAAGCAAAAGACTTGGCAGGCGATGCAACATACCCCCAGTGAAAAGTAGGGGCGCCATTAGTACATTAAGAGAAAACACAGTGAGTGTCCAGGGCCCAAAACTGTTCAACAGCCTCCCACCAGCCATAAGGGGAATTGCCAATAGACCCCTGGAGCTGGACAGATACCTAAAGTCAGTGCCGGATCAGCCGGGCTGCGATTCGTACGCTGGACTACGTGCGGCTAGCAGTAACAGCCTCATTGATCAAGCCCTGATCCACCAGGAGGCCTGGTCATGGACGGGGCCGCGGGGACATTGATCCCCGGAATATCCTCCAGGTAAGGAAGACACGATACTGCGGTTTACATCTCTATCTCAGATATGAGGATGGGGGTGATTACTGTATTTTGTGGAACAGAGCTTTTCACTGTGGTCTTCTTTGTGTATTCACCCAGCTGTACTCGCCTAAATTTGTGTGTGTGTGTGTGTGTGTGTGTGTGTGTGTGTGGTGTGTGTGTGTGCGTGCGTGCGTGGCGTGTGTGAGTGTGTGTGTGTGTGTTGTGTGTGTGTGTGTGTGGCGAGAGTGAATGAATTAGATTTCTATAGATGTTTGTCCAGCTATTGGGACCTCACCAGTACAGCTTATCAAGTAGATTCCTTGTTATCTGGGTCATGGAGGCTTGTGTGGGTGTCAGTTATCGTGAGAGGGTAAACGCGTCTCGTTATTTATAGTGTTATCAGGCGGAGGCGGAGGAAGATTTTTATGGGATGGTGGGCGTGGCTTGTATGGCGTCACACACTCACTCAGCTGACTGGTGACGTCCCTCCTGGGGCCTCCTCTCGTCTCTCTCACACAACAGAAAGGGAGTGGTCATCTTTTAAGCACTTGCCAGGTGCCAGATAATGTTTTGAACACTTGCTAGGTGCCAGGTCATCTTGTAATCACTTGAAAGGTGCCAGGTCATATCGCTCTAGTGGTCTACCTAGAGGGTATTCCGGGGATCCACGGCCCGGTTCACGACCAGGCCTCCCGATGAATCAGAGCCTGATCAACCAGGCTGTTACTACTGGCCGCACGCAGTCCAACGTACGAACCACAGCCCTGCGGATCTGGCACCGACCTTTAGTATCTGTCCAGCTCCTCTTGAGACAGCCAGGGGCGCCCCTTATTGGTTAATTCCCTTTATTCCTGGTGGGAGGCGTTGCACAGTCTTGGGCTCCCGGACCACTTATGGGTTTTTTTTTTGGTTATACAGTGGCGCCCTACTTTTTTCATTGGGGGTTATTTTGCATCGCCCTGCCAAGCTTTTATTTCGTAGGGAGTGATTTCTGTGTGCAGATTCGGGACTATCTGTTGAAGGCTTTTCAGGTGTTAGTTATGATTGTCTCTCTCTCACCTGCGTTCCAACGGTACAAGTCAAGTGCTTCCAAGCGTTCCAGTAGGTGAGGTGTATTGGAATAGATCTTGTATGTGCGTAAAAAGGTTCTCTGTTACTCTCAGATCTGCAATTTTCAATGCTTTGATGGAGATGTGTATGCTGCAGCAATTATCCAGGCCTAGACAGACACAAGTGATTTGAAAAGGATCATCATTGGCTTGGATCGCTGTCTGATCGTTCTCATTATCCATCCTATCATTGTCTTTGCAGTTGTGATCGTGGCACTGTTGTGATCCTTGAAAGTGAGATTCTCAGAAATTACCACTCCCAGGTCCCTCACGTTATTTTTAGCTCTGGTGTATGAACAGTTTGTAGTATACTCGGTTCTAGTTATTATCTCATCCAGTTTTCCATAACGGAGTAGTTGGAATTTGTCTTCATTGAACATCATATTGTTTTCCGTTGTCCATTGGAAAACTTGGTTTATATGTTCTTGGAGGTTAACCGCGTCCTTAATAGATGACAGTCTCATGCAGATCCTAGTATCGTCTGCAAAGGATGATACGTTGCTGTGGATTACATCTCCATGTCTGATATGAGGATGAGGAACAGAATCGGGGTGAGTACTGTGCCTTGTGGAACAGAGCTTTTCACTATGACAGCTTCCGATTTAACTCTTTTTACCTCTATGTTCGATTGGTTAGAAAGTTGAAGATCCATCTCCCCACTTTGGTGATGTATCATTTTTAATCTTTACGAGTTAATGGACGAGCTCGTTGTAAAGATATGTTCAATAAGATAAAAAAAAAGTATCTCTTGTTCATCACATAATATTTCAGATTGCTTCACACCGCAGTTCATCACTTACTGCAGTATTTCAGCCAGAGGTCGTTATCAAGCATTACTTCACCTTTATCGCGCCTATGAAACCTTGAAGTCATTCCAGGACGAGGCTGACACACAGTGAAACACCGCCTCATCTGCCTGTCTGTAGTCCTGGTTACCTGGAGGTGATTCCGGGGATCAACGCGTCCTCCGCCTGCCCGGTCCATGACCCAGGCTCCGTTGGATTTCAGGCCTGATTCAACAGGCTCTTCCTGTGGCAGCACACAGTCCAAACGTACGAGCCCAGCCCGGCTGATCCGGCACTGACTTTAGGTATTGTCCAGTCTTCTTGAAGGCAGCCAGGGGGTTTATGTAACTTCCCCCTAATGCTTGATGGGAGCTGTTGAACAGTCTTGGGCCCCGGGACACTTATGGTGTTTTTATCCTTAGTGTACCATTGGCGCCCCTCTTAGCTCTTCTTAGTTTATTATTGTGGTGACGGCGGGAACTGCCGTTGCCGCTACCGACCACCACACGTTATGGACAAACGTCAAAAAATAACCAAATACAACACCATCACACACCACACCTGCTCCTCCTCCTCCTCCTCCTCTCCTCCTCTCCTCCTCATCCTCCTCCTCCTCCTCCTCCTCCTCGTGGCCTTGTCAGTCGACTCTAGTGTCGACCTCTTGTGGGTTACACCCAAAACTTGTGATTGATATCTGAGATCGTCTGACTGAGTTCTCGGGAAGTTTTGGTATTGTTTGCGATTGTAAACTTGAGCTTGTTGGAACACCACACCTCTCCACCTCCCAGAACAGTAGTCTTCCACCGGGAGGAGATTGTACGGGAGGGAGGGGGTACTAATGGGGAGGGTAGACAAGCCAGTGTGGTGATACACTGGTTTAGAGTGACTGGCCATTTCAGGTGTTCTGCACCTGTTTCACTGATAGATCCACTGAAACGTTATGGTAATATTTGTCGTAAACCCCTCGACGCTCTCTCTCACCTTCCCGCCTGATGGTGATGAAATTTGAACCTAAAGATGCTAGGTTATCGTACCGTGAGCGCGGTTTGAAAACTTGATTTCTGGGTTACCAGAACAGTTGGTAGTGAGGGATTTGTGTGTCCTGCACTTTGGGACATCACACAGTGGTTGTGACCTGACACTGGGTCAATCACCATGGTTGTGACCTGTACGGGGTCATCCAGTGGTTGTGAGTGACCTGACACTGGTCATCCCACAGTGGTGTGTGACTGGCACTGGGTCATCACAGGTGGTTTGCGAGTGACCTGACATGGGTCATCCGTGGGTTGTGAGTGACCTGACACTGGGTCATCACACAGTGGCTTGTGTATGGACCTGACACTGGTCATCGCACAGTCAGTGGTTGTGAATGACTGACACTGGGTCATCGCACAGTGGTTGTGAGTGACCTGACACTGGGTCATCACACAGTGCTTGTGAATGACCTGACACTGGGTCATCACACTGGTTGTGAGTGACCTGACCACTGGGGTATCATACTGTTGTGAGTGGACCTGACCCACTGGGTCATCACATGGTTGTGAGTGACTGACACCTGGGTCATCCACACGGTAGTGAGTGACTGACACTGGGTCATCACACTGGTTGTGAGTGACCTGACACTGGGTCATCACACTGGTTGTGAGTGACCTGACACTGGGTCATCACCAGTGGTTGTGAGTGACCTGACACTGGGTCATCACACAGTGGTTGTGAGTGACCTGATACGCAGGGTCAATCGCACGGGTTGGAGTGACCTGACATTGGGTCATCACACAGTGGTTGTGAGTGACCTGACACTGGGTCATCACACAGTGGTTGTGAGTGACCTGACACTGTTTTATCACACAGTGTGAGACCTCTACCCACTCTACCGGAGGTATCCCAGCGAGTGAGCACGTTTCTGTATATCCCTGTGCTTAAAAAATAGGGAATAGCTATGAAGGTACAAATATAAAAAATGGGAAACTATGGCTATAGTTTATTAAATAACATAAAAAGGGCTAGAATACAATATCCTGAAGGAAATTTACACAAGATTACCAATGGACTATGAGGACTTATTCCAGGGGGGATAGGGTAGATGTTATCAGTAACAGGGGACTAGTACTCACTCTTAATTCACCGACCAGCTGACCCGAGAATTCCCAATGCGTGGGCCACTACACACGGCGGCTGTCCAGATCTCTCGCTCGACGGACCTGTCACAACACCTCTTTGCCGCTCTTCCTGGGCTTATAATCGTAGTCAAAGTACCCCTTCCCCATGGGTATGTACCACGTGTTACGACCTGACGCCGAGGTCTGCCGCTGTTAGAACAAAAGACCTCAGACGTGGGCGTGACTACCCGACATTTGCTAAGCAGGATGTGACCATATTAATTGGTTCCTAGAGAACTCACAAGCCCAATTGACTGCATCAAACAGTGGTTGGAGTGGCCTGACACTGGGGTCATCACGGCTGGTTGCGAGTGCCGCACTGGGTCATACACTGGTTGTGACCTGACACTGGGTCATCACCACAGTGGTTGTTGAGTGACCTGACACTGGGTGCATCAGATAAACCGTGGTTGTGAGTGACCTGACACTTTTATCCAGTGGTTGTGCGTGACTGACACTTTTATCACAACAGTGGTTGTGAGTGACCTGACACTGGGTCATCAACTAGTGGTTGTGATTGACCTGGACACTGGGTCCATCACACTGGTTTGTGACATGACACTGGGCATCATCCAACTGGTTGTGACCTGACACTGGGTCATCACACAGTGGTTGTGAGTGACCTGACACTGGGTCATCACACTGGTTGAGTGACCTGACACTGGGTCATCACACAGTGGTTGTGAGTGACCTGACACTGGGTCATCACACAGTGGTTGTGAGTGACCTGACACTGGGTCATCACACAGTGGTTGTGAGTGACCTGACACTGGGTCATCACGCAGTGGTTGTGAGTGACCTGACACTGGGTCATCACGCAGTGGTGTGAGTGACTGCACTGGGTCAACACAGTGGTTGTGAATGACCTGACACTTTTATCAACGAGGAGTTGTGAGTGACCCTGGACATTTTTCACACGTGTGGTTGTGAGTGACCTGACACCTTTTATCACAACCATTGGTTGTGAGTGACCCTGACACTGGGTCATCATGCGTGGTTGTGAGTGACCCTGACCACTGGGTCATCAACACTGGGTTGCGTGACCTGATACTGGGTCATCAACACAGTGGTTGTGAGTGAACCTGACCACTGGGTCAATCACACAGTGGTTGTGAGTGACCTGACACTGGGTAATCACACAGTGGTTGTGAGTGACCGATTGACACGGGGTCAATCACGCAGTGGTTGTGAGTGACCTGGACACTGGGGTCATCACACAGTGGTTGTGAGTGACCTGACACTGGTCCATCACACTGGGTTGTGAGTGGACCTGACACTGGGTCCAAATCACACGTGGTTGTGCGGGACGCTGACCACTGGGTTCCTCACACAGTGGTTGTGAGTGACCTGACACTGGGTCATCACACAGTGGTTGTGAGTGACCTGACACTGGGTCATCACGCAGTGGTTGTGAGTGACCTGACACTGGGTCATCACACAGTGGGTGTGAGGTGTTAAGTAACGCCAGCAACCAAGAGGTCATAATTTTTGTTCCATCTTTATAATTTATTGTGACTTTGAATTATTAATTTGGTTGTGACTGCAACTAATAATCTTAGAATTCCTTTGATTTCATAGTGATTGTATGTGTAATATGGCAATAAACTGGTCCACTATATCATATGTTGTTTCCATAAGAACATGAGAAAAAGGAGCCTGTTGGCCATTACTAGGGGTCCTTCACAGATCCATCCCACTAATTATCAGACTAATAGAATATTTGCCCTCGTAAGAACATAAGAAATAAGATACACTGCAACAGGCCTACTGGCAGCAGACTAACAATATTGTTAACAAGGCTTTATATGAAAAATCTTGAATTTCTAAACAGTTTTAGTGCTTTGTAAATTTTGTAAATTAGCTCGGATTGTTCATGTTTTCCCGTTCTGAAGTTGAGACCGCGAGCAGTGTGTATGCAAGGCGCGCGCGCGCACGACCGCCCTGGACGTTCTCCAACTCGCCCTTTACTGTTGGTAACGCTGGACCTACCCCAAACATACCTGATAACGCTGCACCTGCACTAGCCAAGCTCTTTCATAGCGTTGGCAATAGCGGGCCTGGCCCAGCATAGTTGCCAGACCAGCACAGGTAACAACACACATGCGCCTTCCTTCAACACTTTCATACACTACATACACCCCCTGTGTATGTCCCTGTACATGTTGCAGTGTTGCTGGTTTGTTGTGGCAAGACCACTTTGAACCAGTGATAGTCGTTGTCCTGACTTAAATCCTGGTTCGGCGTAACTAAGGATGTCAACGTTATTTACACAGTGTTGTGTATCTGTGTGTGAACAGAGAGTTTACTTTAATCCTTTAGGGATTAAAGTATTTTTTATGTTACTGTACAGGCGATATATCGTCTAAATGACTAGGGTTCAAGCTGACTTACAGTTCTTGATAAAGGGCTCAGTTTTCAACAGGAATTACCCGGGCTAGGTTCTTGAACATTATGGGCAAATCTGCATATTATCTACTTGTTCCTGTTCACCTAGTAAGAAATAAGTACGTAAGTGTTAGTTGGTTGTTATGGGTGGTATCGTGAGGAGAGGGGAATGAGTTGAAATGCTTTACCAGATCTAAAACTACAAGTTAAGCTGCTTAAAAAAAAAAAAACACTTAACTAGAAAGGCTCCAGCAGCCAAAACGTTTTCCTGGCTGACCTACATTTGAGCGCAAATAGTTGACACGCCACTGGTGCTATCATCTGGATGTTGCAACATTTAAGTATTACTAACCTGACAAATTATGGTACAGCAAACGTTGCATGTTCTGTGAAACGCTATCATCCTTAAGTTACAACGTGATTTGATTGCTCATAAGTTCATTAGTAATATTAATTGCATATTCCTGATATTGCATTCTGAGATACATGGATGAAGATTGTGTCACTTTTCCGCTGACACTGGTTCCTCTCTTTGGGTGGTTGCACCAACCTTGTTTCGCCAGTTATTTGGTACAGCAACCTCGTGTTGCACCTACCTCTTGTTAAAACAACGTTTTTGTTAACAGCAACCTGTTTGTTGTACCTCTCTTTGTTACAATACAACGTTTTATTAGAACGTTTTGTTATAGTAACATCTTGTTACAACACCTCTTGACTCCACGAAATCGTAAATGACCGATGGCAGACAACCATACCAGGGATGGGGATTGAAAACTGTGGCGAGTGCGGTCGTAAACCCCAGTCACTAGGCCAGCTGGCTACAAAATTGTAGCCACCTGGTTCAGTTCAATTCCCGCCCTTGGTATGGGTAAACACCGTTTGTTGCACCTATCTCTTGTTACAACAAATAGCTACCTCACCTTTTTTATTTGTAACTATTCGTCACTGATAATACAACATCGTCGGGCACTGCAGTGTATTACACTTGGCTGGCTGTCCAGTGATGTTGAGTTTGAATTTCTCTTGAGAACAGTAGTTTTGTTTTTTTTAGTTTTCAGGCAGCTGTCGAAATACAGTCACATCTTTACCAGCTTGTCTTAAGAACCAGCTGGCTCTCCAGTTTATATAAGAAGTGAGATGTCAGTTGTTTGAGTAGTATCACTTAGTGGTCACTAGAAGTCGTTAGTAGTGAGTGCTAGTGGGGTGTTGACCTATAGTTGGGCCATCAACAAATGTCTTAAGTGGTAGCAGCTGTGTCATCAGGTGGAGGAGGAACTGAATGATTCTACTTGGACGATACAACTTATGAGCTAAGAAAACGTGAAGAGTTGTAACAGTCTTTATGGAGGAAAAGGATGGCAATAAATATAAAGTGGTGAATTAAAGAAATAATAGCGTTAGGAAGATGTAGACTGAAGAAGCACCTATGAATAACGGAGCATCCTAAAACACTAACAGGATTCCTAGTTTCATGTTCACGGTTAACCTCGGATGAGTAAACAAAGTACCTGAGATAGGTTGGTCGATGTTGTAGGTAGCTGAGTACCAAGGATTAGGGGTTCATAAGGGTCGTGATTATCATCCACAGTCAAGCTAAGACTAATAAGTTCTTGGTGTTTATGTTGGTCCTGTAGCCAGGCCGGGCGTTCAGATGGGTCACGCCCACGCCGCCTGCATTACGCGGCTCACAAGGCGCCCACGCTGACGATACTTCTCACTCACTCATGTCGTGGGAAAGTCATATGTGTAGAGATGAGGAGGAAAATGATAGGGCGATTAAAAGTGTATATGTATAACGGGGAAAGGGGGGCAGGAATGTGTACGGGTTAAGGACACTGGGCACTACCAAGGGTACAGTTGCGTAGGTTGCAGTGAAAGCTGGCAGGGGCTGTGCGTAGATCTGCAAATAAGGAAATTGTGGGAGATTTGTACCTCAACTGCGCTTGAAGTGTGTTTAACCCATGTGGATCATTCATCACAAGGAGTGGCTGAGGGTTGATCATTCGTTTGCTGCTACAGTTCAAAATGATGTATAAACACCCCAACATTCATAATAAATTGCTGATTGTGGAAGGTGTATGCTTGATAGCCACGCCTGCCCAGACCTGGCATGGGACCCGGCCTCGAGGGCGGTGACCTCGGGAAGTGACTCCAGGTAAACACAGTAGATGCAAGGCTGCTGTGACTGAGAGAGAACTTAAAATAGCAATAGACCAGATGTACTCCCCCCCCCCCCCCCCACCCCACCCCCCAATAAACATTTATAAGAGATTTCAAAAAGTTGAAGTACGTATACTATGATAAAATGGAAGGAGAGAAACTTGAACACTGAATTGAAGAAAATAGTAAAATGTAATAAAATTTTCCTCTTAAATTTGTGCGAATTTAAATAGAAAAGATAAAACTCACAGACTGAAGCTTCTTTTGATAAAAGAGTTTCAAGAGAAATGTGCTAATTATTGAATATTAAATCGTGGTCTTTTTTACAAATGTTCACTACTTAAAAGATGACATTTTATGCTCACAATTATCAATTTAAATGGATCCTATTGAAATTAATAGATTGTAAGTCGAGACATTAATAATGGATGCTATCTAAATGAAGCAGTTTAATCAGGTGGAATATCACCGTTTTCACTTGTTGAGGAACTAAGTTACTCACACTAATGATGATTAAGACATTTGCAACAGTTAGGTATCTTTATTGTTGAAACATTTCGCCTAGACAGTAGGCTTAGGTCATACAGAGGCAGCAGGTATAGTGAAATGATTTAACGAGTCCATTCCTTGAAGTGGTCAGTCCCTCAGCCTGGAGAAGAGTTCATCTCCATGGTCTGGAACGATATCGTTCCAGACCATGGAGCTGATGAGACCAAAAGTTGGTTTGGAATACAAGACTAAAATGTTTATTCCAGGTATACTTGACATATATGCGTGAAAATAATAAGGGTCCACTTAGTTGAAACACAATTTAGTGATAATGAAGAAGAAATATTTTGTTTGTACATTTTATTTTTGTATTGTTCTCATAAAGGAAGATGCCGCTAAAATAACTAACAAACAAGGTTCTTAAAATTGTTGATTTTAAGCCCGTCATGTGTCCTGGACCCGACGAACTGTTTGTAAGGTTCTGAAGAATGCTGGAAGGAACTAGTAAACCACTAGCTTTTTCTTTTTTAATTAAGAACAGGTTTCGTGGCAGATATTTGGAAGACTGCCAGTGCGATATCTCTTTACAAAGACGCAAGGTTATCGTACAGTTCTGCTTATCGTTCCTAAGACTTCATTTATATTATGCTCAGCAGTTGTGATCTGAATATTACATAATACTTCCATTCAGTTATTCACTTCTTACTTCCGTGTGTTTCTTAATAGTTCTTATTTGTGTAATATTTCCTTTCAAATTTAGGAGGTCTGGCCTGAGAGCGAGACACGGGGGCAATGATTTTCTGAAACACAAGACATTACATAATAAAAATATGATTTGGAAACCTGACAAAAAATAAGTTCTCATTATTAAGACTTCATACTAAGATTAAGAGTACTGGACTTACATTAGCTAAATAAGACATATTACAGTAGCTTGGTATCTTTATTGCTGGAACTTTCCCTTGCTCCACATGCTTCTTCAGTCAAAATTCTTAGGTGATGAAATACTTAGGTGATTTAAGTAGTGGAGAAGTAGATATGAGGGGATCGATTCCTCAGCCTTGAAGTAATTTTGAGGTGATCATTCTCTCAGTCATAGTGGATCTTCACCTCCAATGGTGTCGATCAGTACCATTAATATATTGAAGTACACTGTCTTGAGAAACATGTAATGAGAGAGACAAGAATGGAGGAAAACTGCAACAGTCATACTGGCCCAAAAGGGATATATAATTTATATCCCCCAAAGGGGATAGTGTAGCACCTAATTTATATCCCTAAAGGGGATATAAATTAGGTGCTTTACTGTACAAACTTAACATACAAGTAAACAAATTTAGATTTGAAAAGTCGATATATAAAAGCATTTGGCTTGGCAGTGAAGGGTGCAGATTAGGGACATCAACTATCAAGTAGAATCGTTGAATCGCATACTTTCAAACGTTTTAAATTAAGTTGGGCAGAAACATAAATGAAAATGATTGTAAATACTACTAATGACTATTTCTGTGTTTTTATGTATGTTTTGGTAGGACAAGGACACTAGTCAGCGGCGATGAAACATCATATATTGAAGGTTCTTCAAAATAAATTGTAAGTTGATGCCGAAAAGATGTTTAAATGGTCTTTTGTATACAGTTTGGAACGTTTATTAAAAGAAACGTTTGCCAAGAGTGGCTTTCTTCAGTCATAATACGGAGATAATCGAATAAGTATACGTATATAGTGAGAGGAGTCAAATGGCAGGATAAGAAACGGTGGTGGTGGTAGTAGTAGCAGTAGTACAACCGTGACATGGGTTGCGTTTGAGGGCCTGTCTACAACTTATTGCAATCTCCAGAATGGGCAATATCGTGTCTTGGACTGTGTATATGTTTTTTTTCCCACATCTTGTCGGTATCACCATACCATATTTCCGCTTCATGAAGTGTTCATAACCCCAAGTTGAAAGGTGGTGGAATTTAGATACTAAAATTTGTTATTAAATATAGCCTCAAATTACAGAAATTTTGTAGAGGTTAGTGTCCATGGCAGAGGGATCAAATTGTCATACTACCGACAGTAGTAAGGAAAAGACACGTTGCAAAACAAGCTTTTATTGGTTCCGTTTCGCTCTTCGTAAAGCTTTGTCAAATCATGACTTAAAAAACTACAGATCGAAACGTTGTCACAATGAATGTTTTTTTGTCTGCAACTTGTGTCGCATCTTCATGTTAACAAATGTTCTGACAAAATTAATGTTTATGGCAGCAAAGGCTTAAAGTCTGGGCGCCGTTTTCACTAAGATGTGTCACGTCGAAGAATTCTTAGCTAGAAGAAACTCACAGGTAAGGACCCATTAGAAGTGAGGGAGAAGTGGGGATAGTTGAGAATAGATTGGGGAAAGAAAATAGCTACAGAAAAAAAAAGTACCTGGGCTAAACCCAGCAGCAGTTCTTAGCTTGATGACACGAAACTTCGAGTCGCGGAGGAGAGCGTTTGGACGTGTGTAGCAGCAAGCTTCAGACTCGTGCGTGTGCGTGCTCACCTATATGTGATTGCAGGGGTCGATTCACATCTCCTGGCCCCGTGTGTGTGTGTATTGGAATACAGTCGTCAACTTTCAACAGTGATGCCTTCAACTTGAATGGAGTATAGAGGACGAGCTAGTTGACGTTCACCCACAACCACCATCACCCACCACCACCCACAACCACCATCACCTACCACCACCATCACCTACCACCATCACCCACCACCACCATCACCCACCATAATCACAACCACTTGGGCAACCTTTCCAGAACAACCACACTGATCATTCAGATGCACCATTATAATCTTGAACTGCGTCCTGGGGATCATTAAGTCGTGAAGAATACTTCCCAGGTCAATGTGTTCAGGTGGTTGTAGCGGCGATGACGGTGGTGTCGTCGTTGTTGTTACAGAGGCATAGTGTCTCCTGATACAGGTCTTGTAATAATAACCTGTGATTGGTTCACCAGCTGCTGCCTCACCCCAGCTTGGTTTTACGCCACATTAAGGATGACACCGGTTCACTACCTAGTGCTCTTCTAGGTTGATTCCCTCACGGGTCCTAATTATTAACATTATCGTAGCGACCTTTTCAGATAATTTCTCTTTCTCCTTACCTATCTCTCTTTCTCCCTCTGGCCTGAGAAGTATGGTAGGTGTTCCGATCCTTTTATTATTAATCAAAGCGCTAAACGCATATGAGTGGTTCAGAGCGAGGACTGGTGGAGGCTCGGTCTTGTGTCTGTTAGCCACGGACCAGTATCTGGCCAGTCAGGTTGGTGATCTACATATCCAGATCGATATAATTGTTTCATTTACGAAAAGAGTTAAGCCCGTTCTGTGATCCTTCTGCTCGAGAAGTGGTGGAGGCTCGATCCTCCATCCTCTAATCACGACATAAATTTAAAGATGATAATTAGGTCCGAAGAGAGGAGTGTAGATGAGAGAGATTTTGGGAGGTGCTGAGTGAGTGTTTAGGGAGTTGTGAACCAAGAGATAAAATAAATTGTTGTGGGGGACGTTACTGCTTAAGTGGGAGAAAACTGTTGTGAGGATGTGACGTGAATCTGATAAGTAAGACACGTATGCAACAGTTAAGTATCTTTCTTCGAAACGTTTCGCCTACACAGTAGGCTTCTTGTCAGCGAGTACAGGAAGAGTAACTTGTTTCAATTCACATTTTGTCTAGATTATGGAGCGAACTCTTCTCCAGGTGAGGACTGACCACCTAAAACTACGTCTTCAAGGGTGTATGGACTGATTCATTGTCTCCACATCTCTACCGCGTATGCTTACTGTCTGTACTCAACGGAAGAAAGTTTCGCTACGTAGTAGGCGAAAACATTCGTGAATAATGATACTTAAACTGTTGCTCATATGTCTTACTTATCAACCCGTTGGTATTGTATACATTTTATTATTGTACCTGGAATCTTGCGTAGTATGGGCCAGTAGGCCTGCTTAGTGCTCTTTCTTTCTTATGTATTAGTGGCCACTTGTATTAATGACGCCACCACGACAATTCTATCCTGGCACCACATCCACACTGCTTTCCGTATTAGTGACACCACCACACAACTCCATTCCTGGCCACCACATGTACACTGCTTGATTGACTCTAGGGCGTTGAACGTTTCTTTTGAACGTTCACGTTAAGTTGGATTATATATTATCTATATAAGTTTGTTTTAGGTTGTATGCGAGTTAATGTGGAAAAAGGACACTTATGTACAGTATCAGGACATTTATTAAAGGAAACGTTTTCCTCCACGAGTGGCTTCTTCAGTCCTAATACAGAGAAAACTAAGAAACGAGTCTATTTCGGCGGCAGGAATCAGGGTACTACTACTATATTATTATATTATTCTTACAAGTAATGTACAAGGTATACATCCTAGCTGACCATTCCATGGCAGACTCCTATATAGAAAGCCGCTTATTATGCAGAGTATTTCGGGCAGATTAGGTCACTTTGTCCCAGGATGCGACCCACACCCAGTCGACTAACACCAGTAACCCATTTTTAAAGATGGGGTGAACATGGACAACTGTGTGAAAGGAAACACGCCCAAATATCCACTTTGCCGGGAATCGAACCCGGACCCTCAACTGTGTGAGCGATAACTTTCGCCCAGGTCAAATGTGGTGAGATAGTTGGATTTGCGAAGGACTGTACTGTACATAAGTGTCTTTTTCACATCTTGTCGGTATCACCATTCATGTTTAACACAAAAGTAGCAAACAAAATTAAGATGTAATGTCTTTCAGTTATTATGTGACTCAGCCCTGACCTCTATACGAGGAACTGTTGTGTTATATTCTCAAGGCCAGATGTCTCCTTTATTACTTATCTGTATATTTTATAAATCATGCCTATAAGCAGCGTGATTACAGTACGTGAGACACTCAGGCGGCGCTACCTGGCGAGAGAAGAGGAGGAGCAACAGGAAAGAGAGGAGTGCTCGTTAGTGGGGGATGCACAGGGCAGGAGAAGAGAGTTAGTCGTTTTAGGGTCGTGAAGAGCAAGATAAACGAGGCTAGTGATTATATTCGTGAAGAGCAGAGAAGAAAGGTGGTCATTACATGATCGTGAAGAAAGAGATGTGGTCGTTGAGATTGCTAGCAAGGAAGAAAATTCGGAAGTGCTAGAAAATGACAGGAATAGAAGTGGAAAAGAAACGGTAGTGTTGATGATGGGTATAATACGTGTAGGAAACAACATTTAGGAGGTGTAATACAGGTGAAGAGGAAATAGAGGTTCCAGATTTTCTCCTGTAAGGGCGAGTTTACTGTCAGCATTTCTATCTCGGAGTGAACACAGTAAAGACATGTTTTCATCCCATCTAGTTAACATGCTTTCTCTCCAGTATTGAAGTTTAGACTGCAGGCTGAATGAACGTAAGGCTTTATCACTACATAGTGAGCCTAAGGTTGTAAGTGGCGAAGAGGTGGAAAAAAAGTGTTGATGAAAGTTGGGCCATGGCCAAGAGAAAATTTTCAGCTTTGTGATTTGTAGTGGGGATTTAAGCAAGTGTGATGCGGCGGCAGTGTTAAGTATGCATGTCATATTTGTAAGCGGAGAATGAATACTGAAGCACATACAGTTTCATAAGTAATATGTCCCTCTGGGAAAGATTTAAGCAAATAAACATTGGATACAAATGGCGTATGCTGAGACTTAGCGAGAATAAAAATTGGCAGAAAGAGCTTTTGTGACCGTTTGCGTTTTGATAAGGCTCTTTATCAAGATTTTTTGATTAAAATGAACTCGCATACCACAAATGGAGACATTTAATTTAAAGCGACGTTTTCCCTACATGAAGCTTTATCAAGATCTATCAGATCGAAACATTGTCACAATAAAAAAGTTGAAACGTATAAATGAAAATGAAGATGTCTCTGCAGAATTACCAATGCTCTAGAATACTATATTTTACTTACCTTTCAACTGGTCATATTTCGAGCTAGAAAATATGCAGATACCAAATCTTTTTACTGCTCTCTGAGAATCAGTCAATCATTTTAAAACTTCTCTGGAAACCGATTCAAGCACTTAAAAATGTACTCCTGGCAATCTACATAAGAGAGAATTAATCTCATAATACATTTTACGTATTCGAAGGTCGGGTCTCCGATCTACACACACATTAAACTATAATCATTGAAAGTTAGAATATTGCAGGAGATAGTGAAAGTTACCGGGTTGTCCTAATTACATGGACGAAAAAAAAAATTGCTTTTTGGAGGAGCTAAAACAAATTATTAGATGTGCTGCGTCCGAACTTCTGCAACTAGAAACACTCTTAGAAACCAGTCACGGATAAGGGGGCAGGAAAAAATGTCTGTCCTTGCTTATCTTGTAGGAGTGAATAGATAATAATTGAGGAGGTCACCTGGGTAAAGATTTTTACAACCTCCTAGTTTAAAGTGGAGCTGCTGTTGTCCATAATTGAGGTTCTGTAAAAGGCTCGGCGGTTGTCTGCGCGAATGTTACTGCGTGTCACTTCTGGTCGGAGTTAGGAGGCGGGGAACGACGGGGGGAAGCAATGCCTTCGCCACTGTGACTCCTCTTATCGCGCCTTTCAATAGCATTTACTGGCTGTTGACTGGAAGCTGTTCCGGACACTGAGCTGTGTTGAAGCTGTGCTTAAAGTGAGAGTAATAATTACCACTGACACCGCAGCGACGGGAAAAAATATATGCGCTTACGCCGCTGTAAATGTAGGGATAGATGAGCGTATCCTAGAGGACGGTGTAGGGGGCTTGTTGGCTCGGCCCATACGCGATCATTATATCATCTGGCCCCTTGCCTGACTGGTCGCTTGGGGTGACACTAACGAACCGGGGTTGGAGATACGTACATCTTAATTACACCTGAAGATCCTGAAGGACTGGTTCCCTATCTGACCACAGAAATACTCCCTACGAAAGCAAAAGACTTGGCAGCGATGCAACATACCCCCAGTGAAAAGTAGGGCGCCTTGTCCATTAAGAGAAAACACAGAAAGGGTCCAGGGCCAAAACTGTTCAACAGCCTCCACCAGCATAAGGGGAATTGCATAGAACCTGGAGCTGGGACAGATAACCTAAAGTCAGTCCGGATCAAGCCGGAGGCTGCGATTCCTACGCTGACTAGTGCGGCCAGCAGTAAACAGCCTAATTGATCAAGCCCTGCTCACAGGCGGCCTGGTCATGGTCGGGGCCGCGGGGACATTGATCCGGAATATTCTCCAGGTAAGGAAGACACGATACTGCGGTTTACTCTCTATACTCAGATATGGAGGATGGTGGGTGATGGATTACTGTATTTTGTGGAACAGAGCTTTTCACTGTGGTCTTTCTTTGTGTATTCACCCAGCTGTACCCGCCTAAATATGTGTGTGTGTGTGTGTGTGTGTGTGTGTGTGTGTGGTGTGTGTGTGTGCGTGCGTGCGTGGCGTGTGTGAGTGTGTGTGTGTGTGTTGTGTGTGTGTGTGTGTGGCGAGAGTGAATGAATTAGAGATTTCTCTAGATGTTTGTCCAGCTATTGGGACCTCCACCAGTACAGCTTATCAAGATAGATTCCTTGTTAATCTGGGTCGCATGGAGGCTTGGTGTGGGTGTCAGTTTTGTGAGAGGGTTAAACGCGTCTGTTATTTATAGTGTTATCAGGCGGAGGCGGAGGAAGATTTTTATGGGATGGTGGGCGTGGCTTGTATGGCGTCACACACTCACTCAGCTGACTGGTGACGTCCCTCCTGGGGCCTCCTCTCGTCTCTCTCACACAACAGAAAGGGAGTGGTCATCTTTTAAGCACTTGCCAGGTGCCAGATAATGTTTTGAACACTTGCTAGGTGCCAGGTCATCTTGTAATCACTTGAAAGGTGCCAGGTCATATCGCTCTAGTGGTCTACCTAGAGGGTATTCCGGGGATCCACGGCCCGGTTCACGACCAGGCCTCCCGATGAATCAGAGCCTGATCAACCAGGCTGTTACTACTGGCCGCACGCAGTCCAACGTACGAACCACAGCCCTGCGGATCTGGCACCGACTTTACGTATCTGTCCAGCTTCCTCTTGAAGACAGCCAGGGGCGCCCCTATTGGTAATTCCCTTTATGCCTGGTGGGAGGCGTTGCACAGTCTTGGGCTCCCGGACCACTTATGGGTTTTTTTTTTGGTTATACAGTGGCGCCCTACTTTTTTCATTGGGGGTATTTTGCATCGCCTGCCAAGTCTTTTACTTTCGTAGGGAGTGATTTCTGTGTGCAGATTCGGGACTATCTGTTGAAGGCTTTTCAGGTGTTAGTTATGATTGTCTCTCTCTCACCTGCGTTCCAACGGTACAAGTCAAGTGCTTCCAAGCGTTCCAGTAGGTGAGGTGTATTGGAATAGATCTTGTATGTGCGTAAAAAGGTTCTCTGTTACTCTCAGATCTGCAATTTTCAATGCTTTGATGGAGATGTGTATGCTGCAGCAATTATCCAGGCCTAGACAGACACAAGTGATTTGAAAAGGATCATCATTGGCTTGGATCGCTGTCTTGAACGTTCTCATTATCCATCCTATCATTGTCTTTGCAGTTGTGATCGTGGCACTGTTGTGATCCTTGAAAGTGAGATTCTCAGAAATTACCACTCCCAGGTCCCTCACGTTATTTTTAGCTCTGGTGTATGAACAGTTTGTAGTATACTCGGTTCTAGTTATTATCTCATCCAGTTTTCCATAACGGAGTAGTTGGAATTTGTCTTCATTGAACTTCATATTGGTTTCCGTTGTTCCATTGGAAAACTTGGTTTATATGTTCTTGGAGGTTAACCGCGTCCTTAATAGATGACAGTCTCATGCAGATCCTAGTATCGTCTGCAAAGGATGATACGTTGCTGTGGATTACATCTCCATGTCTGATATGAGGATGAGGAACAGAATCGGGGTGAGTACTGTGCCTTGTGGAACAGAGCTTTTCACTATGACAGCTTCCGATTTAACTCTTTTTACCTCTATGTTCGATTGGTTAGAAAGTTGAAGATCCATCTCCCCACTTTGGTGATGTATCATTTTTAATCTTTACGAGTTAATGGACGAGCTCGTTGTAAAGATATGTTCAATAAGATAAAAAAAAAGTATCTCTTGTTCATCACATAATATTTCAGATTGCTTCACACCGCAGTTCATCACTTACTGCAGTATTTCAGCCAGAGGTCGTTATCAAGCATTACTTCACCTTTATCGCGCCTATGAAACCTTGAAGTCATCCAGGACGAGGCTGACACACAGTGAAACACCCGCCTCAACTGCCTGTCCTGTAGTCCTGGTTACCTGGAGGTTATTCCGGGGATCAACGCCTCCGCTGCCCGGTCCATGACCCAGGCTCCGTTGGATTTCAGGCCTGATTCAACAGGCTCTTCCTGTGGCAGCACACAGTCCAACGTACGAGCCACAGCCCGGCTGATCCGGCACTGACTTTAGGTATCTGTCCAGCTCTCTCTTGAAGGCAGCCAGGGGTTTATTGGTAATTCCCCCTAATGCTTGATGGGAGGCTGTTGAACAGTCTTGGGCCCCGGACACTTATGGTGTTTTCCCTTAGTGTACCAATGGCGCCCCTCTTAGCTCTTCTTAGTTCATTATTGTGAGTGACGGCGGGAACTGCCGTTGCCGCTAACGACCACCACCACGATAATGACAAACGTCAAAAAATAACCAAATACAACACCATCACACACCACACCTGCTCCTCCTCCTCCTCCTCCTCATCCTCCTCATCCTCCTCATCCTCCTCCTCCTCCTCCTCCTCCTCGTGGCCTTGTCAGTCGACTCTAGTGTCGACCTCTTGTGGGTTCCACCAAAACTTGATTGATATCTGATGATCGTCTGACTGATTTCTCTGGGAAGTTTTGGTATTGTTTGCGATTGTAAACTTGAGCTTGTTGGAACACCACACCTCTCCACCTCCCAGAACAGTAGTCTTCCACCGGGAGGAGATTGTACGGGAGGGAGGGGGTACTAATGGGGAGGGTAGACAAGCCAGTGTGGTGATACACTGGTTTAGAGTGACTGGCCATTTCAGGTGTTCTGCACCTGTTTCACTGATAGATCCACTGAAACGTTATGGTAATATTTGTCGTAAACCCCTCGACGCTCTCTCTCACCTTCCCGCCTGATGGTGATGAAATTTGAACCTAAAGATGCTAGGTTATCGTACCGTGAGCGCGGTTTGAAAACTTGATTTCTGGGTTACCAGAACAGTTGGTAGTGAGGGATTTGTGTGTCCTGCACTTTGGGACATCACACAGTGGTTGTGACCTGACACTGGGTCAATCACCATGGTTGTGACCTGTACGGGGTCATCCAGTGGTTGTGAGTGACCTGACACTGGTCATCCCACAGTGGTGTGTGACTGGCACTGGGTCATCACAGGTGGTTTGCGAGTGACCTGACATGGGTCATCCGTGGGTTGTGAGTGACCTGACACTGGGTCATCACACAGTGGCTTGTGTATGGACCTGACACTGGTCATCGCACAGTCAGTGGTTGTGAATGACTGACACTGGGTCATCGTCACAGTGGGTTGTGAGTGACCTGACACTGGGTCATCACACAGTGCTTGTGAATGACCTGACACTGGGTCATCACACTGGTTGTGAGTGACCTGACACTGGGTCATCATACTGGTTGTGAGTGGACCTGACCCACTGGGTCATCACATGGTTGTGAGTGACTGACACCTGGGTCATCCACACGGTAGTGAGTGACCTGACACTGGGTCATCACACTGGTTGTGAGTGACCTGACACTGGGTCATCACACTGGTTGTGAGTGACCTGACACTGGGTCATCACCAGTGGTTGTGAGTGACCTGACACTGGGTCATCACACAGTGGTTGTGAGTGACCTGATACGCAGGGTCAATCGCACGGGTTGGAGTGACCTGACACTGGGTCATCACACAGTGGTTGTGAGTGACCTGACACTGGGTCATCACACAGTGGTTGTGAGTGACCTGACACTGTTTTATCACACAGTGTGAGACCTCTACCCACTCTACCGGAGGTATCCCAGCGAGTGAGCACGTTTCCTGTATATCCCAGTGCTTAACAAAATAGGGAATAGCATATGAAGGTACAAATAAAAATGGGAACTATGGCTATAGTTTACTTAATAACATAAAAGGGCTAGAATACAATATCCTGAAGGAAATTTACACAAGATTACCAATGGACTATGAGGACTTATTCCAGGGGGGATAGGGTAGATGTTATCAGTAACAGGGGACTAGTACTCACTCTTAATTCACCGACCAGCTGACCCGAGAATTCCCAATGCGTGGGCCACTACACACGGCGGCTGTCCAGATCTCTCGCTCGACGGACCTGTCACAACACCTCTTTGCCGCTCTTCCTGGGCTTATAATCGTAGTCAAAGTACCCCTTCCCCATGGGTATGTACCACGTGTTACGACCTGACGCCGAGGTCTGCCGCTGTTAGAACAAAAGACCTCAGACGTGGGCGTGACTACCCGACATTTGCTAAGCAGGATGTGACCATATTAATTGGTTCCTAGAGAACTCACAAGCCCAATTGACTGCATCAAACAGTGGTTGGAGTGGCCTGACACTGGGGTCATCACGGCTGGTTGCGAGTGCCGCACTGGGTCATACACTGGTTGTGACCTGACACTGGGTCATCACCACAGTGGTTGTTGAGTGACCTGACACTGGGTGCATCAGATAAACCGTGGTTGTGAGTGACCTGACACTTTTATCACAGTGGTTGTGAGTGACCTGACACTTTTATCACACAGTGGTTGTGAGTGACCTGACACTGGGTCATCACACAGTGGTTGTGAGTGACCTGACACTGGGTCATCACACTGGTTTGTGACATGACACTGGGTCATCACACTGGTTGTGACCTGACACTGGGTCATCACACAGTGGTTGTGAGTGACCTGACACTGGGTCATCACACTGGTTGAGTGACCTGATACTGGGTCATCACACAGTGGTTGTGAGTGACCTGACACTGGGTCATCACACAGTGGTTGTGAGTGACCTGACACTGGGTCATCACACAGTGGTTGTGAGTGACCTGACACTGGGTCATCACGCAGTGGTTGTGAGTGACCTGACACTGGGTCATCACGCAGTGGTGTGAGTGACTGCACTGGGTCAACACAGTGGTTGTGAATGACCTGACACTTTTATCAACGAGGAGTTGTGAGTGACCCTGGACATTTTTCACACGTGTGGTTGTGAGTGACCTGACACCTTTTATCACAACCATTGGTTGTGAGTGACCCTGACACTGGGTCATCATGCGTGGTTGTGAGTGACCCTGACCACTGGGTCATCAACACTGGGTTGCGTGACCTGATACTGGGTCATCAACACAGTGGTTGTGAGTGAACCTGACCACTGGGTCAATCACACAGTGGTTGTGAGTGACCTGACACTGGGTAATCACACAGTGGTTGTGAGTGACCGATTGACACGGGGTCAATCACGCAGTGGTTGTGAGTGACCTGGACACTGGGGTCATCACACAGTGGTTGTGAGTGACCTGACACTGGTCCATCACACTGGGTTGTGAGTGGACCTGACACTGGGTCCAAATCACACGTGGTTGTGCGGGACGCTGACCACTGGGTTCCTCACACAGTGGTTGTGAGTGACCTGACACTGGGTCATCACACAGTGGTTGTGAGTGACCTGACACTGGGTCATCACGCAGTGGTTGTGAGTGACCTGACACTGGGTCATCACACAGTGGTTGTGAGGTTTAAGTAACCTCAGTAACCAAGAGGTCAATAATTTTTGTTCCATCTTTATAATTTATTGTGACTTTGAATTATTAATTTGGTTGTGACTGCAACTAATAATCTTAGAATTCCTTTGATTTCCATAGTGATTGTAGTGTAATATGGCCCATAAACTGGTCCACTATATCATATGTTGTTCACATAAGAACATGAGAAAGGAGGCCTGTTGGCCCATACTAGGCAGGTCCTTCACAGATCCATCCCACTAATTATCAGACTAATAGAATATTTGCCCTCGTAAGAACATAAGAAATAAGATACACTGCAACAGGCCTACTGGCAGCAGACTAACAATATTGTTAACAAGGCTTTATATGAAAAATCTTGAATTTCTAAACAGTTTTAGTGCTTTGTAAATTTTGTAAATTAGCTCAGATTGTTCATGTCTGTCCGTTCTGAAGTTGAGACGCGAGCAGTGTGTATGCAAGGCGCGCGCGCGCACGACCGCCCTGGACGTTCTCCAACTCGCCCTTTACTGTTGGTAACGCTGGACCTACCCCAAACATACCTGATAACGCTGCACCTGCACTAGCCAAGCTCTTTCATAGCGTTGGCAATAGCGGGCCTGGCCCAGCATAGTTGCCAGACCAGCACAGGTAACAACACACATGCGCCTTCCTTCAACACTTTCATACACTACATACACCCCTGTGTATGTCCCTGTACATGTTGCAGTGTTGCTGGTTTGTTGTGGCAAGACCACTTTGAACCAGTGATAGTCGTTGTCCTGACTTAACTCTGGTTCGGCGTAACTAAGGATGTGTCAACGGTAATTTACACAGTGTTGTGTATCTGTGTGTGAACAGAGAGTTTACTTTAATCCTTTGGGGATTAAAGTAGTTTTTTAAGTTACTGTACAGGCGATATATCGTCTAAATGACTAGGGTTCAAGCTGACTTACAGTTCTTGATAAAGGGCTCAGTTTTCAACAGGAATTACCCGGGCTAGGTTCTTGAACATTATGGGCAAATCTGCATATTATCTACTTGTTCCTGTTCACCTAGTAAGAAATAAGTACGTAAGTGTTAGTTGGTTGTTATGGGTGGTATCGTGAGGAGAGGGGAATGAGTTGAAATGCTTTACCAGATCTAAAACTACAAGTTAAGCTGCTTAAAAAAAAAAAAACACTTAACTAGAAAGGCTCCAGCAGCCAAAACGTTTTCCTGGCTGACCTACATTTGAGCGCAAATAGTTGACACGCCACTGGTGCTATCATCTGGATGTTGCAACATTTAAGTATTACTAACCTGACAAATTATGGTACAGCAAACGTTGCATGTTCTGTGAAACGTATCCATCCTTAAGTTAACAACGTATTTGATTGCTCATAAGTTTCTTAGTAATATTAATTGGCATTATTACTGATATTGCATTCTGAGATACATGGATGAAGATTGTGTCACTTTTCCGCTGACACTGGTTCCTCTCTTTGGGTGGTTGCACCAACCTTGTTTCGCCAGTTATTTGGTACAGCAACCTCGTGTTGCACCTACCTCTTGTTAAAACAACGTTTTTGTTAACAGCAACCTGTTTGTTGTACCTATCTCTTGTTACAACAACGTTTTATTAGAACGTTTTGTTATAGTAACATCTTGTTACAACACCGTCTTGACTCACGAAATCGTAAATGACCGATGGCAGACAACCATACCAGGGATGGGGATTGAAAACTGTGGCGAGTGCGGTCGTAAAACCCCAGTCACTAGGCCAGCTGGCTACAAAATTGTAGCCACCTGGTTCAGTTCAATTCCCGCCCTTGGTATGGGTAAACACCGTTTGTTGCACCTATCTCTTGTTACAACAACATAGCTACCACCATTTTTATTTGTAACTATTCGTCACTGATAATACAACATCGTCGGGCACTGCAGTGTATTACACTTGGCTGGCTGTCCAGTGATGTTGAGTTTGAATTTCTCTTGAGAACAGTAGTTTTGTTTTTTTTAGTTTTCAGGCAGCTGTCGAAATACAGTCACATCTTTACCAGCTTGTCTTAAGAACCAGCTGGCTCTCCAGTTTATATAAGAAGTGAGATGTCAGTTGTTTGAGTAGTATCACTTAGTGGTCACTAGAAGTCGTTAGTAGTGAGTGCTAGTGGGGTGTTGACCTATAGTTGGGCCATCAACAAATGTCTTAAGTGGTAGCGCTGTGTCATCAGGTGGAGGAGGAACTGATTGATTCTACTTGGACGATACAACTTATGAGCTAAGAAAACGTGTGAAGAAGTTGTAACAGTCCTTTATGGAGGAAAAGGATGGCAATAAATATAAGTGAGTGGAATTAAAGAACTAATAGCGTTGTAGATGTAGACGGAAGAAGCACCTATGATTAACGAGCATCCTAAAAAACTAACAGGATTTCCTAGTTTCAGTTCACGGTTAACTCGGATGAGTAAACAAGTAACTGAGATAGGTTGGTCGATGTTGTAGGTTGCTGAGTACAGGATTGGGGTTCATAAGGGGTCGTGGATTATCATCCACAGTCAAGCTAAGACTAATAAGTTCTTGGTGTTTATGTTGGTCCTGTAGCCAGGCCGGGCGTTCAGATGGGTCACGCCCACGCCGCCTGCATTACGCGGCTCACAAGGCGCCCACGCTGACGATACTTCTCACTCACTCATGTCGTGGGAAAGTCATATGTGTAGAGATGAGGAGGAAAATGATAGGGCGATTAAAAGTGTATATGTATAACGGGGAAAGGGGGGCAGGAATGTGTACGGCACGGTTAGGGACACTGGGCACTACCAAGGGTACCGTGCGAGGTGCAGTGAAAGCTGGCAGCAGCAGCATCAGACACAGCCGCAGCAACATCAACAGCAACAGCAACAAAAGATCCAACATCAGCTACAGCAACAACAGACGCAACACCAACAAATACAGCAACAGACTATTATGAGGCAACAGCAACAAACACAACACCAACAAGCTCCGCAGACAGTCATAAGACAGGTCTCCAACTCTCGAGAGACTACCAGCCGAATCACAGGCAAGGCAGGAGACGGGGACATGTCGGCGGTTGACTTTGCTAAGGTGCGCTACCAGGAATCACAACAACATCCACACTCTTCGCAACGGCTCAACGACTACCGTAGTATCTCCAAACAAACGGTCAATGGGGACGGCCGCGTCATGATGGCACGTACGCGCTTCGAAAACGGCAGCACCTCGTTGTCTGATTCCATGTGGAGGGGTTCCTTCAGCATTCAAGCGGATGAAGTGGGTTCCACACTGCCCGAATTTTATCGACGCAAGTTACGTAAAATGAGAAAGGCAGGGTCGCCAGAGCCGCTTGTAGCGGGCAGCATCTCTGCTCTGCCACACCCTGAGCTGACTGATCAACAGAAGGCCCACATCAGGGAGAGATCTCAATCTCCTACCACCGGATACAACAGCGCTGGGGTGGCCATCAGACCCTTCCTTACGCAGGGCAGTGTGGCCGAACGAGTGCTTATATTCGAGCGTGCCCCAGCAGAGATGAAGCCCAAGCCAGGAGTGCCCACGACTGCCGCCCCAGAGAAACGCCGCCCCGCCATATCTACCTGGCGCGACCCAGACGAGGTTCGCTCCCTCGCTCAGGTGAGTTTTAACCATTTGCTCTTTACTCGCATTAACCATATATCTCCACCACATAATCCCTGTCATGGCACCACAGAAATCTCCATTTCAATATTATATATCCATCGCAATCATGAACACCTGTCAAACTGTTGCCACACACAGATTCCTCATCATGTTTTCTCAAGACACACGGGTGTTACCATCAGTACATCATGACACATGTGAAGGTCATCACCTCAACACTTCCTGACACATGTCAAGGTCAACAACCCAACACTTCCTAACACTTGTCAAAGTCAACAACCCAACACTTCCTAACACTTGTCAGTCAACAACCTAACACTTCTTAACACTTGTCAAAGTCAACATACCAACACTTCCTAACACTTGTCAAAGTCAGCTCAGCAACATTTCCCGACACACTTTCTGGGTTTTGCTCTGACACTATACCTTAAACTGTCTTGCTCTGTGACACTATACCTTAAACTGTCTTACTCTGTGACACTATACCTTAAACTGTCTTGCTCTGTGACACTATAACTTAAACTGTCTTGCTCTGTGACACTATACCTTAAACTGTCTTGCTCTGTGACACTATACTTAAACTGTCTTGCTCTGTCACACTATAACTTAAACTGTCTTGCTCTGTGACACTATACCTTAAACTGTCTTGCTCTGTGACACTATACCTTAAACTGTCTTGCTCTGTGACACTATACCTTAAACTGTCTTGCTCTGTGACACTATACTTAAACTGTCTTGCTCTGTCACACTATACCTTAAACTGTCTTTGCCTTTGCTGTGACACTATACCTTAAACTGTCTTGCTCTGTGACACTATACCTTAAACTGTCTTGCTCTGTGACACTACCCTTTAAACCAATACCTTAAACGGTCTTGCTCTGTGACACTATACCTTAAACGGTCTTGCTCTGTGACACTATACCTTAAACTGTCTTGCTCTGTGACACTATACCTTAAACGGTCTTGCTCTGTGACACTATACCTTAAACGGTCTTGCTCTGTGACACTGTACCTTAAACTGTCTTGCTCTGTGACACTATACCTTTAACTGTCTTGCTCTGTGACACTATACCTTAAACTGTCTTGCTCTGTGACACTATACCTTAAACTGTCTTGCTCTGTGACACTATACCTTAAACGGTCTTGCTCTGTGACACTATACCTTAAACTGTCTTGCTCTGTGACACTGTACCTTAAACTGTCTTGCTCTGTGACACTATACCTTTAACTGTCTTGCTCTGTGACACTATACCTTAAACTGTCTTGCTCTGTGACACTATACCTTAAACTCTCTTGCTCTGTGACACTGCCTTGAACTATTTTGCTGTGTCGCTGTCTTTCTCTACAAGACTAACATTAAACTGCAAGTTTACCGCCTTCTTGGTACATTTTTTTAGGTTGAGTGGTCAAATTATATTTTCTTTAGCAATTCTGTGCTAGATGAATAATCTTGTACTCGCTGATTTGAGTGCGGGGCAAATCGTGTCATTCTTGACCCAATCTCTTAAGCTACTTCAGTCTCCATTACTGGTTTCAGAACTTTTTAATCCTATCTACACTTGAAAGCTGTGTGTATAACTTACGTCCACCACCTCGTCATTCAAATCTTTCAATTTACTTCTACCTCAATACATTTTGTATGCTGAGGAGTAACCAGAAGTATCATTTCTATATTGGAGGTTCTCATTCCACTTTCACTATTATTCTATAATATGAACACAAGATTTTATACGTCCATAATGATCCTCGACGAATGGAAATGTCATCGACACTTTCCTTTCCAAGTTCTGGGTCAGTATAGACTTGTTACAGCTATGTTATTGTGGCATGTTATTACATTCTTCTTCTTTTCCACCTGTGAACCATTGCTAGATGACTATTCAGACTTAATAGCCGTCTCCTCTTGCACCTGACCTCCCACAGTATCATCTTTTAACTAAAAATACTCTCTCTTCTTTCTTAAGAATATCTTATAACTTTTGCCAGTCACGTTTTCCTTCCTTGATTCAAAACTTTCCAGTTCCGTAGCTGCCTCTTCTTCCTAAATCGGAACTCTGTGGTACGCTCTTCCAACAACTGGATGACTTAATCTTTGGGATGTTGCTACGGCAGGTTAATGTGAAAATAAGATATGGCCCATGTACATAAATAGTATACAATACCGACAAGATGAAGAATTAGACACATGTGCAACGTCTGGGTATCTTTATTTGTAAACGTTTCGCCAACTAGTGGCTTTATCAATACAAGAACATTATCTGAAGAATGTAGAATTTTATACAAAAGATGAGGTAATCAATCCCTCATCTGTTGTATATAATTCTACATTCTTCAGATTATGTCATTGTATTGATAAAGCCACTGGTTGGCGAAGTGTCTACAAATAAAGATACCCAGATATTGCACATGTCCAATTCTCCATCATGGTCCATGATGTACGTACGAGTTGGAGGTTGGAAGGTCACTGCCCCCGCAGCCTGGGATACTTGCCCGCGAGCTGACACCTATATTGGCTCACCCATTTCCTCTGTCTCAGCTTTTTCTTCTGACTACTGACATGTTGGCCTCTTTTCTATTACATAAACTATTTTTGTTCTGAAAGAAAAAAGTCTTGCATACTTTAATACTGTATTCTACCTGATTACTAGTATAGTCTCCCTGAGGCTTGTGTTGCTTCTGTTCTGTTATTTTACACACGTTTGCTCAACTTCGCTCTAGGGGTCACGTCAGTTCACCCGTTTTTTATGTTATTTTTCCCCTATAATCTACCTTGTCCATAATTACTATAGCATTTGCTTTGCTTTCGTATGGTTAAGTCTAAGATCTTTTTTAATTCATGGTATAACATAACAAATCTTTGAGGACAATTGTCCTCGAAGATTTGTTAAGATTGTTATGGAAGCTTCGGTACCCACAGGCGATATTTGACATTAGCTTTTATTGGCTCTACCAATGCCATTCTAGAAGGTTTATGATTTCAGATGTTCTTGTCAGGCATGCCTTGCCCAAACCTGACACAGCCATCACGTAACCCCTCCCCCACACATGCAACACCTGATTTAGCTATCTGCCGACATGTCCATTCCCATAAATCTAAATGCATCCACTTCCCCCATACTCCCTCCAGTCTGATATCCAGTGCTTCATATTTTTTTTTTACTCTCATCACCTTGCTCTTTTCTATGTTCACTCTTTAATTTCGTTCCTTTACACACCCTGGTCTTAGACCGGGCCACGGGGGCGTTGACCCCCGAAACTCTCTCCAGGTAAACCCTCCCAAACTCATCAGCCGACTCTTCCAACTTAACTTCTCTTCAAAATACCTCAAAAGAAATGTCATCGGTAAAGAGTAAGTGACAGCTTGCATATTGAACAAAAAGGCACAATACCGTGACTGGAACAATACACAACCCTCACACATGGGAGAGAGAAGCTTATGACGACGTTTCGGTCTGACTTGGACCACTTACAAAGTCACACTAACATAAAAGAGAGAGGGGGGAGCCAGTGTATATATGAGCAAAATGGACGGGGACGGGACCAAGAGAGGAAGGTAAAGAAGTAGTGGTAGTTTAAGTAGGGAGAGTTGTTTAAGTGGGAAAGGAGATAGAAAGGGAAGTGAGGGGTGAAGGGAGGCAAAAGCAAAGGTAGTAGCAATAGTAGCATTAATGGTGGTAGTAGTAAAAGTCGGATCAGTCTGAAGACATGAAAAAGGAGCACTGCAGGAGAGCTAAGGGGTAGGACCAAAAACACGGAAGGGGGGTAACTGAAGGGTTATTTGTGTATAGCTTCCATATTGTATCATATTTACCTTTTATTCTTCACACCTCTTCCTAACACCCTAGCTCTCACTTCTTTTACAACCCAGCACTTTAAATATCTTAAACCACCACGGTGATATCACACATCCCTGTTTAGGTCCTACTTTTACTGGAAAAAAAAGTCTCTCCTTTACCCACATTTCCTAACCTAAGCCTCTGCATTCAAAATCTTTATTGCTTTTTTTTAACTTACTACCTATTCCATACATTTGCAACATCTGCCACTTTACTTCCCTATCCACATCATCATTTGCCTTCTCTAAATCCACAACTGTGACTGAATGTTCCTTACCTTTATTTACTGGAAAACATACAAAGGAGGATGACAAAGTTGATCCCATGTATCAGTAATCTTCCCGATGATGATAGACTGAGGACCCTGAATCTGCACTCTCTAGAAAGGCGTAGAATTAGGGGGGGAGGGGGACGATTGAGGTGTAAACACCCTCTGTACTTTTTCTTTTCGTCTTGTGTTTGTTTCTTTCGACACTAATTCTACAGTACACTTTAACTGATATATTCAGCAGGTTTATTCCCGTTATTTCTTGCACACACACTCGTGTCCTCTTTTCTCCTTATATAAAGAAACAGTGTATTTGCTCTCTGACAATCCTTAGGTATATTCCCTTCTTTTATGCATATATTTCACAAATACACTATTTCAAAATTATATCCACAGCTTCTTTTAATATTTCAGTTTTAATACTGTCTGTCCCCGCTACTTTACCCACTTCTGCCCACTACCTCCCCTTCATCAGTATTTAACAGGTCTTCAAAATATTCTCTCCAGCACCCTCCCCATCTAACGTCTCCCCTCTTCGGCATTTAACTGCCAAGTCCATTTACTACCCAGGCTTTCTCAACTTATTAAACTTTCTTATATTCAGCACAATTTGATGATAAAGAAATCCTCTCCTCTTTCCCTCATTCTCTAGTTCGCTTCCTTTTGTACTTTTTTCATTACTCATTTAACGTCTCTTTTTTTTCTCTGTCTCCGTACACACTGCCTTTCCTACATCATTTCTTCATTGTAAAACCCTCTCATGTGCTAACTTTTCTCCTTTACCACCTACCTTCTTGATCTTCCTCCAGTATTCCTTTTCTCATATGCCTTCACCATTGTATAACCTCAGATGTCTGCTGTGCATTCTAGCATTAAATTCTTAAATGTGCACCCTACCTCGTTGACCTCTTATCTGTATACTCTTGAGCCGACCTTTCTCCCAGTAGTTGCTTATATCTTCCCTTAACGTTTCTTTTAGTTTATTCACTTCCATTTTTCTCTCACCCTCTGATCTCTCTCTCTCTCTCTCTCTCTCTCTCTCTCTCTCTCTCTCTCTCTCTCTCTCTCTCTCTCTCTCTCTCTCTCTCTCTCTCTCTCTCTCTCTCATTCTCTCATTGTAGTTAGCACTAAATAATAATCTTCAGAAGTGTACCTATCAGTGCATTTTTACTAAATCATAGTTCAGCAGTGTCCTGTCATTAAACACTATCTCATCTCGTATAGTTATTTATCCTGTTTTCCTTTAAATTAAAAGGGGCTGGGGGGGTTGCCTCTGACCAAACATCTTGCTGTACATAATTCAATTAAAAACCACTCATTATTTTACCCCATGGAGGTCCAAAATTGCCTGCTGTGCTGTCTGCAACAATCTCTTCCACTTCAGCATTTATTTCCCCACAACTTTTATCCTCTCACTTGATTCAAAACTCCCTAAATATTCGCTTAATACTTTCCAGTATTTTTCTCCATTGCACACATCAAGCATCCTCCCCCCAAGTACATAAACACTTATTATAACCACATCATACATCCCACCTTTATTCTAATCCACATAATACTGAAGTGTAAATACTTGGGCCCCTCTTTTGTTTCTACAATTAATCTCCTAATATTGATGTTATTCTTCCTGTAGCTGTAGTTCTCTCAGATGCATCTGATTTAACTCCATTTACTCCTCCTCATTGAAAATCTCCTTTCACTTTTAGTTTTGTTTTGCTTAGTGCTAGGACATCCAGTTTCTTTGCATTCATAACATAAACACTGCCGAAAGTACATTTTAAGTTCTCTGAGGCAAACAATATTTACACAGTGTGAGCATCTTTCACCGTTAGTATTAGCTCTCTTACTTTGCAAGTTCTCATTTCTTATTGTCATTTTTCTGACTTTTGTAGCAGTTGCTTCATTGTGTTCTCTAAACTAAGGTCAACTGACGTTACTGTACCCAAGTCTATTACATGTTCTATTAATTTTATGTAATCTTTTGTATTCACTTCCCCTTTTGAGGTCCTCATTCTTACATATCTGAGCAATTGGAATTTGTTACCCTTGAGCATCATGTTATTTTCTACCACCCACTGGAAGTCTTTAAGTCCTTTTGCAGTTTTTCGGTGTCCTCTGCCGAGTTGACTTTTTTTTTTTTTTTCATCGTCAGCAGAGGATGATACAAAACTCTGGTTTGCGTTTGTGTGTCTCGTATAAGGATGAGTTACAGTGAAGGTGCTAAGACTGTGCCTTGGGGCACTGAGCTTTTTACTTCACTAATATTTATGTTCTGTTCGTTACAAAATTGGAAATTCACTTGTCTACTATTCTTGGTATACCTATTTACCCTTCTTGTATGTCATCACTACATGATCACCTTTGTCCGTGCAGATCATGAAGTCTGTAGAGACCACATTTCCATTTTGGGTTTCTTCCAAAATTCCTGTAACTTTATCAAAGTTCACTCTTGGCAAACATGATCTTCCTTGTCTAAACCCATATTGACTTTGCTTTAAAATTTGCTATTTGATGTCTCACCACCCCGTCAAATATTTTTGTGTGATGGTGTCACTGATCTGAAATTTATTTCCTGGGCACTGTTGCCACCTTTGTGGAGAGGAGCTATACCTGCACTTTTTAAGACTTCTTGGATTTCACCTAAATCAACGCTCTTCCTCCAAAGTATGCTGAGTGCTCGTGATAGTGGTTACCTGGAGGTTATTCCGGGGATCAACGCCCCCCGCGGCCCGGTCCATGACCAGGCCTCCCGATGGATCAGGGCCTGATCAACTAGGCTGTTACTGCTGGCCGCACGCAGTCCAACGTACGAGCCACAGCCCGGCTGATCCGGCACTGACTTTAGGTATCTGTCCAGCTCTCTCTTGAAGGCAGCCAGGGGTTTATTGGCAATTCCCCTAATGCTTGATGGGAGGCTGTTAAACAGTTTTGGGCCCCGGACACTTATGGTGTTTTCCCTTAGTGTACCAATGGCGCCCCTACTTTTTATTGGGGGCATTTTGCATCGCCTGCCCAGTCTTTTACTTTCGTAGGGAGTGATTTCTGTGTGCAGATTTGGGACCATTCCTTCCAAGATTTTCCAAGTGAAGATTATGATATATCTCTCCCTCCTGCGTTCCAACGAGTACAAGTCAAGTGCTTCCAAGCGTTCCCAGTAGTTAAGGTGCTTGACAGAACTTATACGTGCAGTAAAGGATCTCTGTACACTCTCTAGATCTGCGATTTCACCTGCTTTGAATGGAGATGTTAATGTACAGCAGTATTCTAGCCTAGAGAGAACAAGTGATTTGAAGAGGATCATCATGGGCTTGGCATCTCTCGTTTTGAAAGTTCTCATTATCCATCCTATCATTTTCTTTGCACGTGCGATCGTGGCACTGTTGTGATCCTTGAAAGTGAGATCCTCAGACATGGTAGTTTGAATTTCATTATAAATAGAGAGTTCCGTTAATCTGGCCCAGATGCTGCGTGTATAGCGATATGTGCTTATGTCCTGATGTGTAATTTGTCGATTGGACAGAGGTAATGATAAACCTTTCCTTGAGTCGCTACCCTCCTGTTTAGTGAATTGCTGAACACTGATTCATACTTGTCTCTGAAGATTTCACTCGTTTCGTTTTTTGATGTAGGAACCTCCTATTAGTAGTAGGCTATTTCTTGGGGTAGTTCTTATTTTGGATTTTCGTACGTGTAAAAATATTTAAGACTTATGTTATTTCTTCTGTGGTTTCATGTTTATGTGACTCTTTATTCTGGTAAGAATGTTTTAGTTTGTTCTATGTTCTTTCGTTGTAGATTTTCCTTCTTTGCAGCATATTCTCATTTTAAAGTAGTTCTGTAACCTTTCTTGTTTTGTATATTCTTCGATATTTTTCAATGGCTGATCTTTTAGGCTTTCTTAGCGGAACACATTTTTTACAGACTACATGTAAGTATTCAGCTTTTTCATACTTTAATTTGCATTTACATTGTTTCAGACCCTTTCCCAGGGAATATTTGATAATTCTTTATCTGATCTCAGTAAATTTTCTGGTTGTTGAAGTTAGAAATGTTAAACATCATTTAACGTTGGCTATTTCCTTTGATCCCACCTTAGGTTTCTAGGCTTGTTGGTATGTTGTAATTGAGATTGTCCCCGACTAGTCCCCCATTATTCGTAAAGATCAGGTCTAGAATGTTTTTGTTCCTGGTTAATTTTGTTATCTGTTGATTCAAAACGAACTTTTTACAGAACCCCTGTAACACTTTTGGTATGTGTTTACTGGGCTATTCCAGGTACCGTGTCTGATACACTTCTGTTGTCGACTATAATCTAACGTGTGGCAGATTGACATCTCCAAGAAGGATAATATTTAGTGTAGGCTTTTCAAGGCATTTTTTTTTCTTTATCAGCTCCTTGAATTCTTCAGCCGTTACTGATGGTGGTTAATATGCTACAAAAATTACCTGATTACTTTCCTCCACATTGATTCCTAGTACCTCTACTACTCAAAACTACTACAATATCTGTTTACAAAGCATTCCTTTTATGTATTTCTGTGAATGTTCCAAATGGCATTTATGTACGGAGTACACTTGTATAGTTAAATTTGTTTATTTTTAGTTGTCTTTTTACCCCTGGATGTTAGCAAGAAAAGGGATATTTGGATTTAAGATTTTTTTAGTACCCCTGGTGCTTTACCATATTGTAGTATGGAAGTTGGTTGGTGTACATGTATCTATTCTCTCCGGTACTGGTTGCACTCTTGGTTGTATGTTCAATAAAAAACTATTTTATTTCGTTCCACTATCATGTATCTCTGTACCTCTTGTTGCTTTTCATTGTATATATTTTGTTTACTCTTTTCTCAGTTTAATAATGCTGTTTGCTATGGTCTCGTTTTCTTGGTAAGAATTTTTGTACCATCGCGTTACTTTCACACGGAAATTTGGATAATTAAGGTCATATTCTCTGAACACTAATGAAGATCTGTAAATCTCAGGGTGGAAATGCCTGCAGTCCTTATTATAAGCAACATTTTCCCTTCCTTGGCATATCAGAACATTTTTCTAGTGTTGCTACCTACCTACCTACCTACACACACACACACACGTATATATATATATATATATTATATATATATATATATATATATATATATATATATATATATATAATATATATATATTGTGTGTGTGTGTGTGTGTGCCGATTATGTAAAACTGGTCAATTAACAAGAACTCATTTAAAATTAAGTCCTATCTGAAGTTTTCTCTTATACGTTTAAAGATATATTTTTTTCATTAATGTTAGTGTAAAAAATTTTAATTTTGCACCAAAAGAATCTTAGAAAACTTACCTAACCTTATTATAACAAGAGCAATTTATTTTAGCCTAACGCAACTAAATGTATTTTTAATACGTTTACAGTAATTTAATACTAAACAAACACAATCAAATATATTTTTTTCGTTAGGTTCAGAATGATTTTGGCGAAATTATTGCATACACAAATTTTCACTTGTCCTATATGGCAAGATGAGCGTTGCTATTTAAGCCAAGATCGCAAGTTCTGCCTATTCGGCACGACATATATATATATATATATATATATTATATATATAAATATATAATATATATATATATATATATATATGTCGTGCCGAATATGTAAAACTGGTCAATTAGCAAGAACTCATTTAAAATTTAAGTCCTTTCGAAAATTTTCTCTTATACGATTAAAGATACATTTTTTTCATTAATGTTAATGTAAAATTTTTAATTTTGCAACAAAAGAATCTTAGAAAACTTACCTAACCTTATTATAACAAGAGCAATTTATTTTAGCCTAACCCAACTAAATATATTTTAGATTTGTTTACTGTAATTTAATACTAAACAAACACAGTGAAATATATTTTTATCGTTAGGTTCAAAATGATTTTGGCGAAATTATTGCATACACAAATTTTCACTTGTCCTATATGGCAAGATGAGCGTTGCTATTTATGCCAAGATCGCAAATTCTGCCTATTCGGCACGACATATATATATATGCAGAACAACTACTGTGAAAAAAAATAGCGAAATTCCAAGCGTTTTCGTGACTTCTTACATTATCAAGCAACTATCATAGTTCTTTGATAATGTGAGAAGTCACGAGAGCGCTTGAAATTTTGGTATTTTTTTCACAGTGGTTATTCTGCATATCGTGATATCACCTGTTTAGGGTGATCGTGTGTGTGTGTATATATATATATATATATATATATATATATATATATATATAATATATATATATATATATATATATATATATATATATATATATATATATATATATAATGCCAAATAGGTAAAGCTGGTCAGTTAGCAAGAACTCGTATAAAATTAAGTCCTTTAAAAAAAATTCCTCTTATACGTTTAATTTTTTTTTTCATTTATGTTAATGTAAAAATTAATTTTGTACCAGAAGAACCCTAGAAAACTTACCTAACCTTATTATAACAAGCGCAGTTTAATTTAGCCTAATCCAACTAAATATATTTTAGATAAGTTTACAATAATTTAATAAACTCAGTTAAATATATTTTTTTTTGGGGTTTTCAATTATTTTGAAAAAAATTTAAAAGAGGAGCATTGCTATTTAATCCAAAATCCCAATTTTTTGCCTTTCGGCCACATTAATATATATATATATATAATATATAATAATATATATATATATTTTTAAATATATATATATATTTTAAATATTAATATATTAAATGTGTCAAATATGAAAAATTGTCAATTACAAGAACTCATTTAAAAATTATGCCCTTTCTGAAATTTTTCTATACTTTTAAAAAGAAAAATTTTTTTTTCATTTAATGTTGAGTAACGTTTTTAATTTTTGCAACAAAAGGATCTTAGAAAACATCCCTAACCTTATTAAAACAAGAAAATTTTTTATTTTAGCCTAACCCAACTAAATATTTTTTTAGTTTTGTTTACAGTAATTTAATACAAACAAACAAGAGAAATATTTTTTTTTCTTTGGGTTTTCAGAATGATTTTTGGCGAAAATTATTGCATACAAAAATTTTTTCATTTGTCTTATATGGAAAGATGAACGTTGCTTTTTTAACCCAAGATCGCAAGTTCTGCCTATTCGGCACGCCACACACACAAATATTATATATAATTATATATATTATATAATATATATATATTAATTTTAAATAATATATATATATAATTTACACAGACCCCCTTTAAAGCAAGTACCTACATTACCCCCCTCTGCCTACTATCTCTGTGGCGTCAGTTTCTTTTCCTGTTTGTTCAGGGTTCCCTCGGGTATCCTCTGAGCATATTTCTTCAACTTGTTCTGTTTTATTTATTCTGCTGTTTCATTCTCATCGTTTGTTCTTTGACCACTGCTTTGTATCCTTACTTTTGCGTTGTTCTGTGTGTGTTTCTTCCCTGTTTCATCCAAAGATAGTCCCTTTAATTTTCAGTTCGTTATAGCATATTTTATAGGTTAATTGAGATGGAAGTATATTTGTGAACCTCCCTGAGGGACATGTGATAAGACAGGCTGAAGACACCATAAACTTCATTCTTTTGAAATAAAATTTATTAGTCTATAAAAGAATACAGGAAACGTGATCGTGCAGTAGAGGTGTAGATGAGTGGAATAGCTCATAGGTTTAAAAATACTGGCAAATGCAGCCAAGGGCAGAAAAATGGTAGAGTGAGTAATGAGAACTTTCAAAGGAAGATAATACCGTTGGTGGTATTTTCCGAATCACTTTTCGTTTTTAAAAGTCTTGAATTTTGGCTGTGCTTCACCTTGTTCAGAGTAGAAGAGATATCCGATCCGGAAAATGTACAAAGATAATTTACTGTTCGCACAGAGAAAAAGAATACAACAACTGCTAGGAACGTCTCAGAATCCTTGAAATATAACTGGAAGAGAGAAGAAAAATTTTTGGTAATAAATACATAGAAGACACGTGAGGGCTAATTTCGAATGTACAGAGTGATAACTTGCTGAAGTGAAGATATGAGAGATATTTGTAAAAAAAAAAAAAAAATAGTAAAAAGCATGGGCACCATAATTGCAATGGAGCAGCTTGTGAATCAACATTTGTGACCCTAGATTTAACCCGCTATCACTAGCTATCGGAAACATTGTCGTAATAAATGTTTAAGTCTTTAAGGGAAAGCTGGACCTCAGCCAAGTCCCGGATCAAGCAGGCTGTGATGGCTATAATGGCCAGCGGACTGCTAACAGCAATAATCTGGCCAAATAGGTAATTAACAAATGTAGGAAAATCTTCGAAACTTGCCACAGGTAAATCACAGGTTGCAATTTTCCAGCAGTCTGATAGTGTCCTGTTTCATTGACTTGTATGTTCTTGCTATAGTGTTCTGTTTCATTGGCTTGTATGTTCTTGCTATAGTGTTCTGTTTCATTGACTTGTATGTTCTTGCTATAGTGTTCTTTTTCATTGATTTGATTTTCTTGCTAAGTGTTTGTTTCTTTTGACTTGTATGTTCTTGCTAAGTTTTTCTTTTCATTGTTTTGTTGTTCTTGCTATAGTGTTCTGTTTCATTGACTTGTATGTTCTTGCTATAGTGTTCTGTTTCATTGACTTGTATGTTCTTGCTATAGTGTTCTGTTTCATTGATTTGTATGTTTTTGTCCTACCTGGAGGTTACCTGGAGGTTACCGGGGTAAAACCCCCCGCGGCCCGGGTCCATGCCCGGGCCCCCCGTGGATCGGGGCCTGAAAACCCAGGCTGTTACTGCGCCGCATGCAGTCCAAGTGGGGCCACAGCCCGGCTGATCCGGCACGACTTTGGTATCTGTCCAGCTCTCTCTTGAAGGCAGCCAGGGGGTTTTTTTGGCAATTCCCCTAATGCTTGGGGGGGGCTGTTGAGCAGCCCCTTGGTCCCCGGACACTTGTGGTGTTTTCCCTTAGTTACCATGGCGCCCCTACTTTTAATTGGGGGGCATTTTGCATCGCCTGCCCATTTTACTTTCGTAGGGAGTGATTTCTGGTGCAGATTTGGGACCTTCCATCCGGTTTTTTCCAAGTGAGATTATGAATATCTCTCCCTCCGCGTTTCCAACGAGTACAAGTCAAGTGCTTCCAAACGTTCCCAGTATTTAAAGGTTTTGGGCAGAACATACGGGGGTAAAGGATCCTGTACACTCTCTAGATCTGCTTTCACCTGCTTTGAATGGGATGTTAATGTACGCATATTCCAGCCTAGAGGAAAAAGTGATTTGAAAAGGATCATCATTTGGCTTGCATCTTTGTCTTAAAATGTCCATTACCATCCTATCATTTTTCTTTGCACGTGCGATCGTGGCCTGTTGTGATCCTTGAAAGGAGATCCTCAACATTACTACCCCAGGTCCCTTACCCTATTTTTGCGCTCTATTGTATGGCCAAGTCTGTAGTATACTTGTTTTATTTCTTTTTTCATTGATTTGTATTTCTTGCTATGTTTTCTGTTTCATTGACTTGTATTTCTTTATAGTTTTGTTTCATTGACTTTTATGTTCTTGCTATAGTGTTCTTTTTCATTGACTTTATTTTTCTTGCTATAGTGTTCTGTTTAAAATTGACTTGTAGTTCTTGCTATAGTGTTCTGTTTCATTGACTTGTATTTTTTGCTATAGGTTCTGTTTCTTGACTGTTGTTTTTGTTAAGGGGTTCGCACTTTTCTTTTTATTCTTAATTCTAAGTTTTGTATCTGGTTGTTTAGTTCCCTCACTTTTTACTTTGTCTTTAAAATTTTTTCGATCTTTGCGGATTTTCATTCTCCTCCCTTTTAAAGCCCCATTTTTAGGTAAAAACCCTTTGGACCTTTCTGGTCATACGATTTCGCATACCGTGTCGTCATCGTTGTTCATCTTCCCTATCTGGAGTGTTTTTTTCGAGGGTCACCCCCCCCCGCCGCCTGGTCACGCCCAGGCCTCCTCTTTCTTGACTTTTTACCTGGTCTCATATATCTTCTATCTCTGGGCAGTTTTGTGTTACCGTTATTCGATGCTGTCTTCAAATTGTTTTTTCTGCTTCACTTATTTTAGCGATGTCATTCCACCGTGTGTGTGTGTGTGTGTGTGGTGTGGTGGTGTGTGTGTTGTGTATTTTTTTGCGCAGGGACTTTCCTTGTGTTTGGAGAGTTGTGAATCGGTGCTGGTTAAGGGAAAAGACGTGAGGTACAAATGTGTCGGCCGAATTGGTTTCAAAGGGATGTGTTACTCAACTAGTTGTGGTTTGCGGGGTCGATTTCATAGCCCGGGCCCCGTTTCTTTACTGGCCGCCGTTGTGTTGTGTATGGTCTTTTTCCTGTAAGGGGATTTATGTGATCAGGGGTGAAGGCTTGATTGGGGGTAATGAATATTGCGCGGATGCTGTGGCAGTGGTGGCTTAGGGGTTGTCGTATCCACAGGGCAAGTTTGTGAGGGCCCTTTAATTAAGTGTTATGCCCACCTGCTCGTATCGCACACCATCAGTTCCCACCACCACCCCCACCTTGTACTTGGTACACCATTGTTCCACCGCTTTTACTGTGGGTTTCCACCTGTACGTTGCTCACTGCCGCCGCCGCAGTCTCTTTCTATACTCTAGCACCACCAGGCTACACCGCCACCCCCAGATTCAGCCCCCACCACCAATTACAGCCACCACCATTTTAAAAGTACATCACCATGCTGCATCACCACTACCACGGGAACAAAACAGGATCGTTTGGGGCCCCCACATAGAGCCAAAATACTAAATCAGGGGAACCCCTTAAAAGCCCTTGAACATGTATTTATAAGGGAGGAAGAGATAATGAAAATAACACCTGAAAAGCACTCGGGGGCCGGCCCCCAAATCTGCACACTGGCATAACAACATACGGGGTGAGAGATATGGGGGGAATAAAAAATAAACCATTGAGGAACAGGGAGCGGGGGGCACAATAAGGGAACACTGTATCAACTTCATGCCCCAGTTTATTCAACATCTTACCAAAGATATCAAAACCCCCCTGGAATAAGTTAAAGTTTTTAAAAGAGAAAAGGCCGTATCTTCACCGGGTGCCAGATCAATCGGGCGTATGATGTGTGTGGCAGGGGACTTCCGCAGCAACAGCCTGATTGACCGGCTAGCACCAACGACCTGGCCTAGGGCCCGGGGGCTCTAAAACTCATAAAGGTACAGTCACATAAACCCCGTCTGTTATTGGTAACATCACACGAACCCGTCTGTTTTAGGGGTAGCATCACGGAACACGCCCGGGGACCTTAAAGAGGCAGACTAGTTCGTGCATAAGGGGGGGCAAACGCTAGCTTGCCTCCCTTATCAAAAAAGTCTTCGACAGAGTGATGACACACAAATTAAAAAATTTTTAAAAGAACAACACTCTCTGCAAAACCCAAACCACATGATTATAGACCCGGGGGAATTTAAACTTGCCACAACTGCAAAACCCACTTACAGAATTACGTAGGCTTTGAAAAAAATCAATACGCAAATGTGGTATACAGGGTTTTGAAAAAGCCTTTTAAAAATGCGATCAGGGGTGAATGCACATGAAGGACATAACGGGGAAGGAAGGAAAGGGGGATTTTAAATTTTTTGGTAAAAACACAAAAGTATATTAAACGAAAAATTCCACATCAACGGAAAAAGCCAGTACCTAAAAACAATCCAGGGAACCTCTCACTTATTGTCCTCAAATAGCAGATAACACCACCCTTTTTACATTTTTGTATCATTTGTAGTCACGTGAACACGTCGTCACTGTTTTTTATAGTAACAAGAACTCGTTTGTTGTCACAAAACACATCTGTTTTGGGGTTTCGCAGTGATGTTCACATCATTTTTGGGTATTTTTTGGTGTTTGTTATGGGGTTTGTTACATGTATAAAAAGTGATGGGCCCGTCACCTTTTTGGTATACAGTGGTTGACCTAGCACAACCACTGGTAAAAAGAAGATTTTCCCCCTTGAGCGAGGCGAATTCCTGATGACACAGTGCCAGCACCCCGCCGGGCAATGCGTGCCACTGGCCGCCTGGTAATTGGGTTCATTTGAAGAGTTGCGTCGGGTGGGGGACCCCGAGTCAGAGTGTGGTATGAGGACCAGCGGGGATAAAAGTGTTAACCACCCTTAAACCATTTATATTTTTGTCACTTTAAAATGCCCCTTGAACAGTTTTGCGTATTGTGTTGTTCTAAATTCTTTTGAACTTCTTGAAATTTTATTTTTTGTTAAAAAACACCTTATTAAACGATCTTGTGTATTTGCATTGGGTTTAAACACCTTGTTGAACGATCTTGGTATTGGCATTGTAAACACCTTTTTTTAAAACGATCTTGTGTTTGTGCTATGGTAAACACCTTTTTGAACGAACATGTATATTATTGTTGAAAAATCTTGTTGAACAGTTTACAAATTACCCTTTTGAAATCAGGGGTATTTTAGGTTCACTAATGCTGATTTCGTGAATTAGTAACTTTCCCACAGAGGTTTCCCAATGCTGCGACGCTAACAAGTTCAGTAATGGAAAACCCTTCAGTAAATCATATGTAAATGCCTGTTTTCTGGGGTGCCATTTTCAGGGGGAATTATCATGTGTGTTTTGATGTAGAGTGACGGAGAATGGTGATGCTAATGAGTAGAATGGGGGAAAGAGGGTGTGCTAAGATGTAGAATTAGGAGAGGATGGTGGGCTAATGATGTAGAAGGGAGAGAATGATGCTAATGTAATTTGGGAGAGGTTGGTGGTGCTAAGAGTAGAGTGAGGGAAAAAGGGGGTGGTGCTAATGAGTAAGTAAGGGAGAGGTTTGGGCAATGTAGAATGGGAGAGAGGGGTGCAAATGTAGAGTTAGGGAAGGATGGTGCTAATGGGTAGAGGGGGGAGAGGATGGGGGGGTAATGAGTAAAAATGAGGGGGGTATAGTTGTGCAAAACGATGTAGAATGAGGGAGGGATAGGGTGCTAATAGTAGAGAGAGAGAGGAGTGTAAGGTGAGAAGTGTCAAAAAACCTTGACCTCGCGGAAAGTTAGTGGGAGCTAAGTCTTTCCCTCAGGGGTGAATGGATTGACCAGGGCGTGGATGAACCCCCCTATGTGACCGAAAAAATAAGGGCTGGGCCCGAAAAAGGGTGAAAAACAATGGTGGGGGGTATGGTGGGGTGGTGAGGCGGGGCGCCTGAAACACTGCCGAGGGCTTGGCCAACTGGAAGCGGCGAACCCAGCCCCTTGGCTTACACCCACCTAGGAAAGAGAAATTCTAACCCAATGGCTAAAACACACCACAACACCACGTGAGGGTAAGCATGGGGGTGGCTTGGAACTGAAGCAAAAAGCGAGGGGAAGGCTGGAACTCGCGTGGCTTCTTGTGTACTGGGCTATCCCCGGGGTTTTGGGGGTTAAACCCCTTCAAAAGGGCTGGCTTGAGAACTTGTAACGATGAAAAAGCAGGGTGGAAAGCTGGTTGAGCAGGCAAGGCTAGGCTGGAGCGGCGGAGGGCTTGAGACTGTCTCCCCACAGACTCTTGGCATTTTTTGCAAAACCCTGATCAACCCTGGGAAGTAATGCCCCAAATAAAGATAAGACACTAAGACCACAGACTGACCGGAAAAGTCGTGCAGGAGGTGTGAGTCTTGCTGGGGGTAGCTGGTTTTTTAGGCCCGCCATGGGGTTTCAACACACTTTTCCCGTTGCGAAATTTAATTTCCCGTACATCTGATAAATTTTAGATTTACGCACCACCGCCACCATTTGTTGGGAAGGTTCCGGGGATATATGCGGAGATAAACCACTTTTTGGGTTGATACACTTGAAGCACCGGGGGCCCTGGCGGGGGGCCGGGCCGGGGCTTAAAACCCCCGGAAGCCCCCAGTAGATCCGGGAGGGGGGAATGTCCCAGCCCCTTAGCTCCTGTAGGTCTCCAAAACTGAGAGAGGGACAGGGTGACGCCGCCCACCGCAGCACGGACTCACAAATTTACCCGCTAATTTTACAAGGGGTCGCTAAAAATAATATGGATGGTACTAACCGATACCAGATATGCACACAAACATGGCGGGCAGCAACTATTTTTGACACTGCTAATGATGTATGTGAGGGAGAGGATGGTGGTGCTAATGAGTAGTGTGGGGGAGAGGATGGCGGTGCTAATTGTAGTGGAGGGAGGGGATGGTGGTCTATAACATTGGGGGGAAAGGGGAAAAGGTGGTGCTAATGATTTAGAATGAGGGAAAATTTGGGGTGAATTCGGGTTTTTTGGGGATTTGATCTTGCAGTAATGACGTTAACTCGTGCGGCTGTCCAAAACCTGGTCTATCTGGCTAGAAACCCCGGGGATGGGCGGTAGGGTTTGGCCGGGCGGGGACTCCCGAAATAGTCCCGGGAAGAAAACTGTTTCTAAAAAATGACTGATGTTGTGATCTTTTCCGACCCCAACAGTCATGGAGTTGGACAGACAAACACACCGGGTCATGCCTGCTCAAAAAAGAACATCTTTGAGAAATGATAATATCAACGGTAATTACCTTTGGGCTTCTGACTGCTGTTGATTCCGCCCCCTGAGGCCCCGGGCCTCCTGGACGAGGGTAGGGAAATTACTACTGGTTTTCAGTCAAATCTTCATTTCTTTCAACCTGAGAGTTTCCACACTGACGTTAATTACTGTTTATGATACTTTCCTTCACCAAACAAATATTGCGGTGGCACATAGCAAAAGTAAAGAATGTTGTGGTTAAAAACGTTACAGAATCTGAATTTTGGGTAGACGGTTGGTAAGAGGCATCAGAGCCTAAAAGAGGGCAGAAAGGGTTTACTAATCCTGAACTTTAATAATAAGTAGAAAGGTTAATAAGACCCGTTAGAGTTTTTTTAATTTAAAACCAGTTTTAAAGTTTCATATGAAATTTTGATTTAGTGAAGCCCCGCACGTGCGAGCCCTCACGAGGTGGTACTGGAGTTAAATTTTCGCTGGCTCATTTGAAAACCGTCCTCCTTGAGAATATTTAAATTTTACCTTTTGAGCTGTAATTGTTACAGATTTTTAATTACATTTAGAAAAGAGTTATTGAAAGCATAGTGACTTAACAGTGCTAAATTCTTATTCAGTATTAGAGGAATTAATCTTGCTGGAGATTCAACAGGGTGGGCACAGTAAATTATATGGGATGACTAGAACGATAGAAGAATACGGTGAAACATACTGGGGGGATGTAGTCGCTTTGTGCCTGTGATGACTGTTTTTCGGTTATGACTTTTCATGGTACGAACGTAACAGAGACACTATTCAACACAGAAATAACCCGCACATAAGAGAAAGGAACTAACGACGATGTTTCGGGACCGAAACGTCGTCATAAATTTTTATTTTTTTAGTGCGGGTATCTGTTATTTGTTTTTGTTTCTTTACGTTATTGTGCCTGTTTTTCTTTACACTACCCCAACTATATTCTGCCAACGTTTTTTTTTAGAGAAATCCAAATTTTGGATTGTCACCTGCAGTTTATCCGAGGAGGGTTTTAGATGTATAAATTACTGAGTATTAGGGTATACTGGGTTTTTTCCATTCTGTAAAATGGAAAAAATTTTAAAAAGGGTAGAAATTTGTGATTTAATAAACATTTTTTCCTTTATACAAAAAATTTTTTAAATTGGTCGATTTTGGGCGTTTCTTTTTTTTAATATGAATAAGATAGTTGTGCCGCCACGCTCCCCACACTTTTTTGCATATTTTTTTTAGTCTTGTATGAAATTGTTTTAGAATTATAGTTATTTACCTAAGTTTATTGTAAGAAAACACTGAAAACATAAATTACAATTTAGGCCTATTATCTTTATTAATCTAAGTGCGATATTTTTAAAATTGTAACACTTGCGAACTTTAATATGACGCTGGGTATACCCAGTAAAAAAATAACCCGGTTTTACTGGGAGTTTCGTTACATTTTTTTTCGCTTAAAAATAAGAATAAAATAGATTCGGGGAAGGTGATTTACCCTTTAAAATTCTAGTTTAAACTTTTTTAGGTTTTTAACTCGGGGCTTTTAAATGTATGGGAGATAAGGAGGAATTTGGGGGTTTAAATAAATGAAGTTTTTTCCAAAATATGAAAAAATGTATAAGTCCCCCCAAAACTGCTTCTTTCTTAATTTTTTAATTCAAGCCAAATTTTTTTAAAGTGGGGGGACCAGAAAGCCGGGGAACCCCTTGGCAGTTGGCCCTTTCCGCTGGCTTGCCGGTCCTTTTTCCCCTGAGAATTTTCCTAACCTAAACTTCGGGAAGCACTGAGTTTTGTTTTATTTTTGTATTGGTTATAATGTTTATTCATTAAAATTTTGTTGAATACGAATAACTTAACATTACATTTAAAAAGGATTTCCTGCGAGACATGCATTACACCGTATTCACTTACCCTGAATTTATTTTTTTATTTTTTATTATTTTATTTTTATTAAAAACAGGGTAAGCGCAAACACGTGGGATTAACAGCGCCCGGGGGGGGGATGGAAGGTATTCGGGCTTAAATTCGGGGGAACGGGAGCACGATCTAATTCCTGATCAAGAGCCCCCCCAGCGTCAAGGAACCCCCCTTGAGGGGAAATATATTGAAAATTAATTTTTGCTAGGGGCAAAAACTTGGGCAACAGGGGTTTGGGTAGTGGTCTTCAAAAACGAAATTATCATCAGTATTTTTAACTTGTAATGTTTCTCAAAACGTTTTTTTCCTAAGGGGGAAGAAGAAAGATCTTGAAATTTGGGGGGACGTTAAACGGGGACGCGCCGCTCTTGCTAGGGAAGAAGACAACGTTGAGGACAGTACTTTCCAGCCCAAAATATATGACACACCTTAACGGTAGCATTTTCATCGTTGGTTTTTCAATTAAAAAAATTCATGTTTATCTTATAAAACACTATCCTAATCTACAGTATCACTACCTTTAAAAAATTTTTGTCTTTCAATTTTAATAAAAATCCACATTTTTTTTTTGAAAAATGTTACAACCTTTTTTACAACATGATCAATTTTGGCATTAATTTTTTTACTTTGTTTTTACACTTTCTAAATTACAGCCCTGGGAGAGTGTTTATTTTCTTTATAAACTTTACATTGTCTTTCCTCCTTGCAATTGCTTCCAAATTTTCCCACAAAACCCAAAACAACCCCAGACTACCACATCTCGTTCTTTTTTTTTCTACTTTTCTTAGCATAAGCATATGTTTAATCTAATGCAACATGAAATGGATAGTGGGAGAGGTAACTCTTATTTAGTGAGCAGTGTGGCTAGTGTCACAGGCAACTCTATTTAATATGCAGAGAGATAGATAAGAGGGATTTTGGTCACGTTGGAGTCTTTTGTATCTTTCGTTTTTACTTACCGGGAGTTGTTTATATGTGACTATCTGGTCGTTGTAGTGTTAGTTCATTTTATATATAGGGTGGCCACAAAAAACACTCCCTGACTTCAAACAGGTATAGCATGTAACTTTATTGTAATAAACTTTTACATTATGCTTCAATGCAGGGTTTCATTCACTTTCATGTGGATAGGGTAGCATTTAAAAGGGTTCAGTGTGCGCCCCTCTGGGTTCTCGCAAACACGATGCGATGTCCCGTTTTGGTCCAGACCCGCAGCATATCTGGGTTATGCGAATGCTTCAGTGACCGAAAATTTTTAGCTCTTCCGGGGTTTCAGGTAGTGGGGGTACTAAAATGTGCCTTCACGCACCCCCAAAGAAAGTACACAACAGTTTGGTTCGGTGACCTCTCAAGGGACCCTCCGCCAGGAGTGTAACACAAAGCCTGAAAAATTTTTTTACATGATGGTAGGATTGCTGGGTCCTTTTTTCTGTCCATGAACACAAATTTTTGGTAGTCTTGCTACTTCTACTTACACTCAGGTCACATACACATACATGTACAAGCGTATATATACAACCCCTCTGGGGTTTTTTTCCCATTTTCTTTCATCGTTCTTGTTTTTTCCTCTTATCTCCCTGGGGATGGAAAAGAAATTTTTCCTCCGTAAGCCATGCGGTTGTAAGGGCGACAAAAGCCGGGAGCAAGGGGCTAGAAAACCCCTTCTCCTGTATATATTACTAAATTTGAAAGGAAAACTTGGTTTTTTTTTTTTTGGGCCACCCTGCCTCGGTGGGATACGGGCCGGGGGTTTAATGAAAAAAAAAAATAATATTATATATATATATTATAATATATTATATTTTAATATATATATATAATAATAATAAATTTTAAAAAATATATAATTATATATATATAAATAAATATATATAAAATAATTTTTATAAAATATAAAATAAATATATAAATATATAATATATTATAATTATATATATATATATATAATTTAAAATATAATATATAATATATTTATATAATATATAATTATAAATATTATTACGATTTCGCGGTCATTAGTACGTTTTTTTAAACTTAAGCAAGCACTGGAGTTATTATTAAGAAAAAAAAAAAGTTTTGGCCCTGGGGGCCCTTTATACGTCTAACATATTAAAAATGATCAAGGTTTTAGGCGAAAATTTTCTAAAAAATATTGTTTCTGTTTTTTTTCACGTGTCTTCTAACCACTTTGTCGGGTTTTAAAATTTCAAAGGTTTTTAAACAAAATTAAGTCACCCTCAGGGTGGGCTACCCTATTGTATATGATAGTTATATGAGGAAAAAAAATCTAACCGTGTTTACCTTTAAAATCTATCACAAATCTATCAAAAGTGTAAAAAAACTGTCGCCTAAGTGGGAGGCTTCAGTAGGACGAATGCTACGTAAAGCATTCTACGATAAACTTAGCAGCTACTGGAGCTTTAAAAGAAATTTTTCCAGGTGGGGGGGAGTTTGCGGTCACTTAGAAATAAATTTTGTTTCATATGGCCCCAAAAGCATAAGTGAAGGGTTTGAGGTATATTTTTTGATAAATATTAGGTGCATCGGTATGGGAGGTGCATGTGGTGGGATCATAGGGGAAAAGGAGGTGGGAATGTGGAGGGGAGGCGGGTGTGTGGGAGGATTGGGGGTGGAGAAAAACGCAGTAGGCCAGGCAGGGGTGGCAAAGCATATGTGGAGTGGAAGTGGCCAAGTGCTGCTTTCTGCCCCACCTTTTCACATTGCCACCTTTACTCTCACTCACAACACAACTTCCTCCCTCCCTTACCTTTCCCTCCTCCCCCATGCTCTGTGGGCGTTTCCCCTTTCCCCCCTCGGCCTGTGGTCGTTTTTTTCCACCCTCCCCCGTGCTTGTGGTCGACCTTCCCCCCTCCCTCGGCTCTGTGGTCGTACCTTCCATCCCCTCGTGCTCTGTGGGCTCCCTTCCATCCCCCGGCCTGTTTCGTATCTTCCTCCTCCCCCGGCTCGTGGGGCGTACCTACCCTCCTCCCCGTGCTCTGTGGTCGTACCCTTCCCTCCTCCCTCGTGCTCTGGGTCGTACCTTCCATCCCCCCCGTGCTCTGTGGTCGTACCTTTCCCTCCCCCCTCGTGCTCTGTGGTCGTCCTTCCATCCTCCCCCCGTGCTCGTGGTCGTACCTTCCCCCTCCCCCGGCTCTGTGGTTTGTACCTTCCATCCTCCCTCGGCTCTGTGGGCGACCTTCCATCCCCCCTCTGCCTGTGGTACCTTCCATCCTCCCCGTGCTTGTGGGGCGTATATTTCCCTCCTCCCTCGTGCCTGTGGTGTACCTTCCTCCTCCCTCGTGCTGTGGTCGTACCTTCCCTCCTCCCCCCGTGCTCGTGGGCTACCTTCCTCCTCCCTCGTGCTCTGGGTCGTACCTTCCGTCCCCCCTCGTGCTCTGTGGTCGTACCCTTCCACCTCCCTCGTGCCGTGGTCGTACCCTTCCCTCCCCGTGCTCTGTGGTCGTACCTTCCATCCCCGTCTTATGGTTTTTACCTTCATCCTCGTGCTCTATGGTCGTACCTTCCATCCTTCCTCGTGATCTGTTGGGCGTACCTTTCCCTCCTCCCCTTTTGACTTGGTCTACCTTTTTATCCTCCCCTCGTGCCTGGGTCGTACCTTCCATCCCCCCGTGCTCTGTGGTCGTACTTTCCCTCCTCGGCTTTTGTGGTCGTACTTTCCCTCCCGTGCTCTGGGCATCCTTTCATCCTCCCTCTTTGTGGTCGGGCTTTTCCCCTCCCCCATGTTCGTTGTTGTGTCTTTCCTTTTCCCCCGTATTCTGTGGGCGTGCCTTCCCTCCTCCCTGGCTCGTGGTAGTACCTCCATCATCCTTCGGGCTCTGGGTCGTACCCTTTCCCTCCCCCCCAGTATTCTGTGGCGCGCTTTTTTCCCCCCTCGTACTTTGTGGTCGTGTTTTTCCTCCCCCGTGCCCGTGGTCGTGCCCTTTTTTCCCCCGTACTCTGTGGTCGTGTCTTTCCTCAACGTACTCTTTGGTCGGCCTTTCCTCCCCCGTTCTCTGTGGGCGGTCTTTCCCCTTCGTACCTGTGGGGTGTCTTTCCCCCCCGTTCTCTGTGGGGCGTGCTTTTCCTCCTTCGTACCGCGGTCGTGCTTTCCCCCCTCGTGCTTGTAGTCGTGTCTCCCCTCCCTCGTCTTGTGGTCTGTCTCCCCCCTCTGCTCTGTATCGTGTCCCCTCCCCCGTGCTCTGTGGTCGTGTGCTCCCACCTCGTGCTCTGTGTCTGCTCCCCCGGTTCTGTGGTTGTACCTTCCCAAACCCACCTCATGCTCTATGGTCGTGCTTTTCATCCTCGTGCTCTGTGGTCATGTTTTCCCCCTGTGCTCTGTTGTCTGCCTTTCCCCCCTCGTGCTTGTGGTCATCCTTTTCCTCCCCCCGTGCCTTTCTCGTACCTTGCTTCCCTGCTCTTTGGCCGTGCTTTTTCCCCCGTTTTGCACTGTGTCCGTGCCTTTTCCCCTCGGCATTGTGTTCGTGCCTTTCCCCCCTCGTGCATTGTGTTTTGTGCCTTTTCCCCCCTCGTGCTCTGTGGGCGTGCCCTTTTCCCCCATCGTTTCTGTGGTCAGTTTTCCAACCCCTTGCTCTGTGGTCGTGCCTTTTCCCCCTCGTGCTGTTGGCGTGCCTTTCCCCTCGTGCCCGCGGGCGTGTCTTTCCCTTTCCCCGTGCTCTGTGGGGTTGCCCTTTCCCCCCCTCGTCTCTTGGTCGTGTCTTTCCTTTCCCCGTGCTCTTGGTCGTGCCCTTTTCCCTTTTTCAACAAAGGCTGTTCTTGTTTCTGCCCCTCAACTCGATTTAAAAAAACTTTTAAAAAATCACTTCCCTCCGTAACATTACTTCATCGGGGGCCTTCAGGGGGTTTAAAAATTTTGAATGGGCAATGATAAAGTCCCCAAAAAACCCCAGAGTGGAGGGAAACATTTTTTATAAAAAAATACCTCAGTCCATCCAAAAAACACGGGTAAGGTGTTAGATTTCCGATGTTTTAAGGGGCCCCTTTCCCCTCTGTTTGCAATATGATCAACCCTTGAAATTGAAGCCGTACAAACAGGTATATTCATTTTGTGGAAAATAATTCTAACTTTCAAAAGTAAAACGGGGAGATGTGCACCTACTATACTCTTTAGTTACATTCCCCATCGTCAAAAAGATTTTGGGAAAATTGGAATTGGCTGCGTAACATTTAACAGGGGCCCCAGCATGTCCTTTCTCCAGTACATGAACATGTTGAAAAGTTGAAACCGATATTTTGAGTTATTCTAATTATACATAAAAAATTTTGGGGGGTGAGTGGGTAGCCAAGCTTCTTGTCATTATGGTCGCATTTCACTACAGCACGATGATGCGTGAACACCCCCACAAAACTGTTAGTATTTTTTGTGTTCACTTCAGGATGAGTGGGGCCGCTCAATATCTTACCCTTAGGGAGAATCAAAACGTTTCTAAAAATATAAGCATTTTTCAACGGGCCCAAACCGTTTTTAGCAACTTTTACCATCTTACAAAAAATTCACAAATAACCCCACATAAAAGAGAAAGCTTACGAGGACTTTCGGGTCCGACTTTGGGCCTCTTCTTCTTCTTTTTCTACTTCTTCTTCTTCTTTTTTTTTTTTCTTTTTCCTTCCCCCTTTCCCCTCTCCTTTTCTCCTTGGTTGTCTCTTTGTCTCGTGTTTCTGTTTTCCCTTTTTATTTATTTTTTTTTACCCCTTCCCCTTTCACGCACCTCGGTGCGCTTGCTCTCCCCCTGTGGGTTTCTGCTCTCTTGCATGCTCCCCTTCCTTTGTATTTGACTGGCTCGTTTCCTTTTTTCCCCTTCTACCCTACCACTACTACTACCCTTCTTTCTTCTACTACAACTAGATGAAATTAGACACATTTTCGGCGTCTGGTTGTCTTTTTTGGGCGTTTTTGCCATCCAGTGGCTGGTGGATGGCGAAAAGTCACGGTGGGGAGCCCGGGGGTTTGCAAGTGTCATTTCATCCTTCGGTATCATATACATTTTTTTGTTACTACTACTATACTATACTATACTACTACTACTACTACTATACTACTTACTACTACTAACTACTAAACTACTACTACCTCCACCCCTTCCTGCCTATATATAGCCCCCTGCTCCACCTTGTTTGTGTGATTTGTCAAGGGGGGCCCAAATCGGGCCGAAACGTCGTCGTAAGCTTCTCTCTTTTATTTTGCGGGGGTTTTTTGTGTACGTTCCCGTCACGGTATTGTGCCTTTTGTTATTTATTTTTTGGACCCCCAGTTAAGCGTCTATTCTCCCAACTTTTTAATGTTTTTCCCTCTTTTAAACCCCCCCTTTCGTCTTTGAGGCTGTCTTATGCACCCGGCGTCGAAGAATCAGCTTCGCTTCCACGTGCTGTCTTGCGAACAAGTTCTGCCCCCTTCCTTCTCCACTTCCTAAAACCAACCCACTGGCACTCCCCTTTTCCCGATCATGCCCGTCTCCTACTTTAAAAGCTCATTCTTTCTACTAAATCGCAGGTTGAAGATGCCTTCTTTACTCTCCGTCAACGTCAAAAAGTGCTTCTTTGCGGGTCTACCCCCAGGATTCTGTAACCTTTTCCCTACCATTGCTTTTGACACTGCTCGCCTGAATGCACAAATTCATTCTTTCCAAACACAAAAATAAATTTAACGTCTCATCTAGCTAGCCCTTGGTCTAAATTTTCCCTCACTGACTGTGTTAAAATCTGTTTTCTGTCTCACTCTCTCAAATGACTTGAACTTCTTGGTTTTGGTCTTTCCTTTCCACTTCGGGCCCACTCCTCGCGCTGGTATTTCCCCAAAAACCTTTTTTATTCCCCGTCAATTTTCCCCTTCCCTAATCTTTCCCGACTTTTCCCCTTTTCGTGGTGCCCCCTCCGCCTTTTTTAGTCTGTTTTCTAAGAATCACCACCTCCCGCCCTTTTCCAACTTGCCCTTTCTTCTCTTAAAACTAACACTAACATTGATCATCTTCTGCAAAGTAATTTTGGGAGTTATCCTTGACCGAGGATTACCTCCGTAAAGCTGATTCTTTTCCCCTGACTCACGCACCCAAAACCCCCTCTCGTTTTTAACCCTCTTGACGCACAAGAGAACCTTCAACAAAAAACTAAGGACTCTCCCGACCTCTGTCCTCCTGACTTTTTACCTTGTTCCGGGTTTTGTGTCATTGTCCCCTCTTTCCCATTTTTTATGGCCTTCCCAAAACTATAAACCTGAATTCCTCTTCGTCCTTCATATCCTCAGAGGCTTCTTTATTCTCTTTCTTCTTGGCTGGCCAAAACCCCCACTCCCTTTCTTTGGGACTTTTTTCCTGCCCACCTCCGTCACCTCAAGACTTCATTGAAAGGGGTTCGCTCTCTCCCAACCTGAAGATGCTTAGTCTTTACGTTGAGTCCCTCTTCACCAATGTCCCTCTTGATGATGTCCTTGATTTTCCCTTTGAGAGAAAGGCCCCTGAAGGGTTTCTTTTTATCTCCCCATCCCACTGATTTTTCTTTGATCTGATCCCCTCTTGTGGACTTAACTCCTTTTCCTTCCAAGGGAAAATTATTCTCAAACCCTTTGGGGTCGCTATGGGGTCTCCTCTCTCTCCGTCCTTTCTAATCTTTTCATGGAATACTTCGAGACTGTTCTTCCCACCCTCGTGTGCAACCCCACTTTTTGGCTCCCCTATTATGACATCTTGCTCTGTGGCCCTCATACTCCCCCTCTCTTCCAACCTTTTCTTTAAGTCTTAATAATCGCCCCTTTTCCCTTAAGTTTAAAGCGAAAGGGGGAATCTAATTCTTACTTCCCTTTCCCTTATGTCCCCGCCCCGCTCAGATACAGGTTTTTCCCTTTTCGTTTACCCCTAAACCATGCACAGTGGATGTAATTCCTACTTTTCCTATCATCCCCCCGTCAAGAAAGTATTCATCCCTCTTTCTCCGTGCCCCCCGCATTTTGGATCCTCAGTTCCTTCCGCGAAATTTTCCCCCTTTAAATTCGTTTTCCCGTTTGGGTACCCTTCCCCTTTCATAGACTCTCCCTCTCACGTGCTAAACGCAATTTCTTCTCCCCAAAACCCCTACCATGGGAATCTTTTATCCCTGCCTTCCTACATTTCCGGTTTTTTTCTAATCTCAACAATTCTCTCCGCCCTTTGACATCAAACTTACCTTCCGCCAGATAAAACTCTTCGCACTAATTCGTTCATACCTCTCCCCCCTCTACAGATGTTCCTGGTCTACTCTATTTCTTGTCCTCCTGTCCCCCCTTTAATACTTGGGGAAACTGGGCGATCTCTTTCTGACAGACTTAAGGGCACAAAAAAAAGGTTAGGCTTGGAACAAAAATGCTCTTTTCTGTACGTCAGAGATTTTAGCCATCCTATTGACTGGTCTTCGCTAAAACGTTTCCCCACTTCCAACTCAACAGTCGCCGTTTTTTGAATCCCCCTAAACACAAATTTCCTTGTATGAACCCTTTGCCCGGTTCGTCTTGTAGATGCCTTCCCTCCCATACATTGTAAAAAACTCCAAACTTTAGAACACCCCCCTGACTTAACCTGAATCCTCATTTTTTTCTTCTTCTTCTTTTTTTTCTTCTTCTTCCTCTCTTCTTCTTCTTCTTTCTTTCTTCTACTTCTTCTTTTTTCTTCTTCCTTTCCCCTTTCCTCTCTCCTTTTTCCTCGGGTTGTCTCTCTCCTGTCCCGTGTTTCTGTTCCTTCTTTATTTTATTTTATTTCACCACTTTCCCCTTTCACGCACCTCGGGCGCTTGCTCTCCCCCTTGGTTTCTACTCTTTGCAGTGCTCCCTTTCCTTTGTATTTGACTGGCCCCTCTTTCCTTTTTCCCTCTTCTACCACTACCACTACTATACCCTTCTTTTTTCTACTACAACTACTGTTTTAAAAAAGACCATGTGGGCGTCTGGGTTTTCTTTGTTTTGGACTTTTTGCCATCCAGGGGGGCTGGGTGGGAAACGTCTACGGGGGGATGCCCGGGTGTTGTCATGTGTCATTTCATCCCCTCGGTTTTACATTTCTTGTACTAAAACTACTACTACTACCTACTACTACTACTAAATACTACCCCCCCAACCTCCACCCTTCCTGCCTATATAAAGCCGTCCTGCTCCACCCTGTTAGGTGACTTTGTCAATGGCCAAGTCGATCGAAACGTCGTCGTAAGCTTCTCTCTTTTATGTGCGGGGTTTTTGGTATCGTTCCATCACGGTATTGTCCTTTTTTTTATTTTTTTACAAATGATTCATGGCTTCTAAAAGTCAAACCCGGGGAGTGGTGTTGTGTCAGCCTACACGCTGCAAACAGCAACAATCTGGTTAGTCAGGGCTTCAAGCCAGGAGGCATGGTGAGACTTTAGGGCGCGGGTGGTGCATACCACAAGCCCGAGACTGCAAACCCCAGGGAACTGCTGCTGTTAGTGAGTTTTCCCCTCCTTCAGGTGCTTACTGTTTTTATGATGTGGAGCACTTTTCCCACCTTCAGGTGGGACAGGAGAGATGGTTGCAAAAGACATCAGTGGTGTGGAAGGAAGATGGGTTGCAACAGACTCATGTGTGGACAGGAAAATGGGTTGCAACAGACATCATGGTGGCAGGAGAGATGGGTTGCAAAAAGACACAGGGTGTGACAGGAGAGATGGGTTTGCAACAGACACAGTGGGGGTGGAAAGAGATGGGTTTCAAAACCATCATGGTGTGGGAAAAGGGGATGGGTTGCAACAGACTCAGTGGGGGACGGGAATGGGTTGCAAAAAAATCGGGTGTGGAAAGGGGAGTGGGGGTTTCAAAGACATCAGTGGTAGGACGGGAGAGATGGGTTACAACAGCACAGTGGTGGGAAGGAGAGATGGGTTACAAAAAGACTCGTGGTGTGGACAGGGGAAAATGGGTTGCAACAGACATCATGGGGTGGACAGGGGAGAGGGTTGCAACAGACATCAGTGGTGTGGGACTTGGGAAAGGGGGAAAGGGGGTGCAAATTCCCTTTTTTTCACAGTTCTTTAACAAGCTGTGCTCTTGCCACTGCTATTAAGACTGCGTCTTTTCCCTCATCGTATATTTTAAGTTTAGTTTATGGGGACTTTAGGGGACTCTAAGATATTTGGTAAAGCGCTTTTCTACACAATTATGGCTTCAAGTTTTTTCCCTTTTCCTTGTTTGGGGGGTCCAGGAAAGGGGTGATGTAAAGAAGATGGGGGGCAAAAAAGGAAATGGCGGTTTCCAGGGGGAAATGGTGGGGCTAGAAGGAAAGGTGGTGCTAGGGAATAGTGTGGGGCTAAATGCTATGGGGGTGCCAGGAAAGTGTGGTGGGCGAGCCAAGAATGTATGGGAGTGCCAAAAGCGTGTGGTGGTGCCCGGAAGTTGCGGTGGTCCAGGGAAATGTGCGGTGGTTGCCAAGTAAGTATGGGTACGGAAAAGAATGTAGGGAAATTGTGTACCTATATTAAAATTTTAAATATAAATCTTTATTTGCTGTTGATGCACTGCTAATGCACTACTTGACACTGTCTTCTCACTCCCCCCTTTTCTTACGCCCTGTACTTGCTATTTGTGTTACCTTAGTGTTGTTCTTAGCTGTTAATTTGTTTAAGGGGAAAAAGTGCCAATTTGTTCGTTAACACTTCACAGTATTACTTTTTTAAAACCAAAATTTTGGTTGCCTAAAAAGGGACCTGCAACTGATCCCAAGTTCTCCTCAAATTCCGGCTTGATTCGAGTTCATTGTTACTTTCCTGGTTAACAGGGGGTACTTTAAAGGCTGTATGCTCACCACAGGAGAGTGGCGCTGAACACTGTTAAATTCTTGAATTATTTTTAATTTTTTTCCCTTTTTAATTTTGTTGGAAGCTAAAGCTTTTTTTGTGTATTTAGATATTTATGTGAGACGTGAGAAACTGTTTTACTTCTTTCTTGTAATATGCATTGTAATAGTTTAACATCTCAATTCATATATATACTTAAAGGCTGTACTAAGATTTCCTCATGTTGTAGTCAGATTTATGTGAAGTCCTGGTGATAACGTTTATCATGCCGAAGAGCTAAAACTGGTCAGTTAGGAAGAACTCCTTTAAAATTAAGTCCTTTCTAAAAATTTTCTCTTATACGTTTAAAGATATATTTTTTCATGTACGTTAGTGTAAAAATTAATAATTTTGTAGCAAAAGAACCTTAGAAAACTTACCTAACCTTATAACAAGCGCAATTTAATTTAGCCTAATCCAACTAAATATATTTTAGATAAGTTTACAATAATTTAATAATAAACAAACAATGAAATATGATTTTTCGCTAGGTTTAGAATGATTTTTGCAAAATTATTGCATACACAAATTTTCTCTAGCCTTATTTGGCAAGAAGAGCGTTGCTATTTAAGTCAGAATCGCAGGTTTTACCGGCACGACTTTATCTATATTATCTTTTTATCATATACTCGTTTAATCCTTGGACGCTTTTTTTTCGAATAATTTTTTTAATTTTGATTTTCTGCTTTGCTTAAAATGTTTGAATCCTCAGTAACCATAATGGTATTATTTTTTATTCCATCCGGCAGAAGGGAGAGAGGGGGGTGGGAGGATGGAGGGAGGGAGGAAGGATGGAAGGGAGGGGAAGGTTTGCTGGGGTAGGGGAGCGAGGGGTGGCTGAGAGAGGGGTAGACGGGAGATGGAAGTGTATAATAAACCCTATGGATAGCAGGGGCGTCATAGGCAAAATAAGAGAAATAAAAGGACACAAGTGACATTTTATTGTGGCAACGTTTCGCTCTCCAGGAGCTTTGTCAAGCCGTTGTCCTTTTACTTTACATATTGTCGGTAATTCTACCAACATTATTACCAAATAAGAGAAGACTGCGTCAGCATCCGTGGTCCAAGACTCACCCTGCTACTAGCAGATATCCGTGATAATGGAGCTAATGTACAGTTTTCAAGAGGAGCCCAGATTTCTACCTCTTCCATGTGCCAGGTCAACCAGGATGTGATGGCCATGTAGACCTCCTGGCTGCCAGTAACATCAGCTTGGTTGAGCAGGCATTCAACAGAAAAGCCTTCTTCCAGGCTGGGATGTGAGAGTAAAAACTCTGGAAACTAGCCACAGGTATATCTAGGATATCATCGTAGTTGCTTCTTCAACATGACAGTACATACATGTTTCCTTCTTTCACTCTAGTTGCTCCTTCAGTTGTTTGAATCCCCGTCTCTTTTATAATATTATTAACGTCAAGCTAATATTTAGGCTTATTTCTGTGAGCTGTTAAATCACCTTAGATAACTTTCCTTTGTTTTTTTTATTTTATTTTTAAAAACTAACTTTCACCACTGTCTTGTGGTGAAAGGTTTTGGAAGACAACCAAAATGCAGATGTGATATACACAGACTTTGCAAAGGCATTTTACAGATGTGATCATGGGGTGATTGCACGTGAAATGAGGGCCATAGGCATTACGGGGAAGGTAGGCGGATGGATTTTTTGGTTCCTAACACACAACACAAAAAAGTAGTAGTAGTAAACAGAAAAATCCAGCATCACCCAAGTGAAAAGCTCAGATCCCCAAGACACTGTTCTGGCACCTCTGCTATTTATCATCCTCATAGCAGACGTAAATATAAACACCCGTCAAAGTTTGTATCATTTGCAGATGACACTAAAGTAAATATGAAGGTCACTTCTGTAGAAGACACTGAAAAATTGCAAGAAGATATAAGCAGTGTTTTCCAGTGGGCAGGAAAACAACATGACGTTCAATGGTGATAAGTTCCAACTGCTTAAGTATGGAAAAAATGAAGAACTCAGAAGGAACGCCGTATACAAAACTCAAGAGGATCGTCAAATAGAACAAAAGGAGCACTTAAAAAAAAATTGGGAATAATTATGTCAGCTAACCTTTCTTTTAAAGAACACATTAAGACAAAGGTAACGACAGCCAGGAGGATGACAGGGTGGGTAATGAGAACTTTCAAAACAAGATAAATAATGCCACTGGTGACACTTGAAATCGCTAGCGCTCCCTCATTTGGAATATTGCTCAGTGCTGACAGCCTCATTCAGGGGAGGAGAAATATCAGAGCTGGAATAAATACAGAGATCGTTTAGAGCCAGTAAAGCATTTAAATTACTGGGAACGCCTTAGTCTTTAATATGTACTCTTTGAAACGGAGAGGAGAGAGATACGTGATAATATATATCTGGAAATACTCGAGGGCCTGGTCCCAAATCTGCACACTGCTATAATAACATACTGGAGTGAGAGATACGGGAGGAAGCGCAAGATAAAGCCAGTAATATGCAGGGGTGCGGTGGGCACAATAAAGAAACATTGTATCAACATCAGTGGCCCCAGATTATTCAACATCTTACTTGAAGATATCAGAAACACTGCTGGAACAAGTGTAGAAGCCTTCAAGAGAAAACTGGACAAGTAGTTTCACCAGGTGTCAGATCAACCAGGCTGTGATGGGTATGTGGGGCAGCGGGCCTCTAGCAGCAACAGCTTGGTTGACCTGGCTAGCACCAGACGAGCCTGGCCCATGGCCGGGCTCCGGGAGTAGTAAGACTCTCGAAACTCATCAGAGGTATCTCCTCATCGTGTCTCCTTGCCAGTGTCTGTACTTCCCTATTTTTACTCCTCTATTTGTAGTTGCAGGGGTCGGTGTGTGTGTGTGTCTGGCTTGCTTGCTAGCAATGTCGCAGTTTCCGATGCCACTGCACTCGGGAAAATGCAGCTATTCAAGGTATGCGGTGCCGCGTGCGGCTGCCGTCACCACCTTAAGGGATTTATTTTGAGTATGGAATCAGTCTTACAGTACGGGGCAGTTTGAAGACGAATCAGTCTTACAGTACTGGGCAGTTTGAAGACAAGAATCATTCTTAAAGTACGGGGCAGTTTGAAGACGAATCAGTCTTACAGTACTGGGCAGTTTGAAGACAAGAATCATTCTTAAAGTACGGGGCAGTTTGAAGACGAATCAGTCTTCGTACTGGGCAGTTTGAAGACAAGAATCATTCTTAATATACGGCAGTTGAGACGAAGTCGTCTTACAGTACTGGAGGTTTAAGACAGATCTTCCTAGAAGTCGGGGGCAGTTTGGAAGACATTCAGGTCTTACATTCTGGGCAGTTTGAAGACAAGAATCATTCTTAAAGTACGGGGCAGTTTGAAGACAGGAATCAGTCTTACAGGCAGTTTGAAGACAAGGAAAGAATCTTAGTGTGAGGGATGGAGCAGCCACGATACTTGGTACTTGGGTTGTTACCAGTCAGCGTCACTGTTAGTGACATCTCTAGAGAATACTTCCCTCAAGGAAGGTTCCTTGAGGGGCTCTTGATCTGGGGAATTGGATCTGTACTCCAGTTCCCCGAATTAAGCCTGAATACCTTCCACATCCGACTACAGGCCTCACATCAGATGATATCACTGACTCGTCCCTGGTACTACAGAGACGCCGGCAGGTAAACAAGCAAGCTGATAGTTAGCTAAGCAGTTTACCAATGCGGAGAGCCAACCACAACTTTCGAACAGTGAGCACGGTGAAGTATAAATGTTAGAGTCTACCTAATGACATAGCTAGTCAAATAATAGTATAAAGCAAGATATTTTCATTTTAGCTGTTAATGAAAATATCAGCAACATTAAACTATATGAAAGATAATATACATTGTGTCCCTTTCAGGGGGGCGCAACAATCACACATATGGTTTCACACCTGGTATGAGGAGGCATGCCCCTCACACCTGGTGTAAGGGGCATGCTCCTCCTCCTGTTTAACAAGCCTGTTGTTGTCACTCCAACATGACCCCTATAACATACCCCCAGTATCGTAACCCCTGTAACATATCCCCAGTATCGTGACCCCTGTAACATACCCCTAGTATAGTGATCCCTGTAACACACCTCCCCTATCGTTACCCCTGTAACACACTCCAATATCGTGACCATGTAACACACCCCATTATCGTGACCTCTGTAACACACCTCTAATATCGTGTCCCTGTAACACACCTCCAGTATCGTGACCCCCTGTAACACATCCCCAGTATCATGACCCCTGTAACACACCTCTAATATCGTGACCCTGTAACACACCTCCAGTATCGTGACCCCTGTAACCCACCCTCAGTATCATAATCCCTGTAACACACCTCCAGTATCATGACCGTGTAACAACTCCAGTATCGTAACCCCTGTTCAACGCCTCCAGTAGAGTTTTGTCTTTAACATCGCCATGACGTGTGTAACAGAAGGTTCCTGGGTGTGGTTAGTGAGGGTGTGGCTGGCGGATATAATCTTGTGGTGGCACTGAGGTTTGGGAAGAGCTTGCGTAATGTTATCCACTTCACACACAGATTGTGTGTGTGTGTGTGTGTGTGTGTGTGTGGTGTGTGTGTGTGTTTTTGGGGTGGGTGTGGAGTGGTTGTGTGGGTTGTGGGTTGTATGTGTGTGTGTGTACTCGCCTAGTTGCACTCACCTAGTTGAGGTTGCAGGGGTCGAGTCCAAGGTCCTGGCCCCGCCTCTTCACTGGTCGCTACTAGGGCACTCTCCCTGAACCGTGAGCTTTATCATACCTGTGTGTGTGTGTGTGTGTGTGTGTGTGTGTGTGTTTGTGTGTGGGGTGTGGGGTGGTTGTGTGGGTTGTGTGTGTGTTTGAATGGGTGTGGGGTGATTGACCGGGTTGTGTGTGTGTGTTTGGGTGGGTGTCGGGTGGTTGTGTGGGTTGTGTGTGTGTGTGTGTTTGGGTGGGTGTGGGGTGGTTGTGTGTGTGACAAAGAGAGAGAGAGAGAATAAATGAATGACTGAATCATCCGCCCATTCCTTCATTCATCCATCTACATGTCTTTCTATATAATATCTATTCATCCTTCTATTAGTCTACCTATTCATCCAAGGCCACAGGTTTCGGAAAACTTTGAGTAATGTTGACCACTTTACAGGTTAATGATAGATCCACAATCAGTATAGTGTACATTCAACCCACTGCGCTATATCAGTATAGTGTACACTCAACCTACTGCTGTCAGTATAGTGTACACTCAACCCACTGCTCTATATCAGTATAGTGTACACTCAACCCACTGCTGTGTAAGTATAGTGTACACTCAACCCACTGCTCTGTCAGTATGGTGTACACTCAACCCATTGCTCTGTCAGTATAGTGTACACTCAACACACTGCTCTGTCAGTATAGTGTACACTCAACCCACTGCTCTGTCAGTATAATGTACACTCAACCCACTGCTTTGTCAGTATAGTGTACACTCAGCCCATTGCTCTGTGAGTGTAGTGTACACTCAACCCATTGCTCTGTCACTGTAGTGTACACTCAACCCATTGCTCTATCAGTATAGTGTACACTCAACCCACTGCTCTGTCAGTATAGTGTACACTCAACCCACTGCTCTGTCAGTATAGTGTACACTCAACCCACTGCTCTGACAGTATAGTGTACACTCAACCCACTGCTTTGTCAGTATTGTGTACACTCAACCCACTGCTCTGTCAGTATAGTGTACACTCAACCCACTGCTTTGTCAGTATAGTGTACTCAACCTACAACTCTGTCAGTATAGTGTACACTCAACCCACTGCTCTGTCAGTATAGTGTACACTCAACCCACTGCTCTGTCAGTATAGTGTACACTCAACCCACTGCTCTGTCAGTATAGTGTATACTCAAACCACTGCTCTGTCAGTATAGTGTACACTCAACCTACTGCTTTGTCAGTATAGTGTACACTCAACCCACTGCTCTGTCAGTATAGTGTACACTCAACCCACTGCTCTGTCAGTATAGTGTACACTCAACCTACTGCTCTGTCAGTATAGTGTACACTCAACCCACTGCTCTGTCAGTATAGTGTACACTCAACCTACTGCTCTGTCAGTATAGTGTACACTCAACCTACTGCTCTGTCAGTATAGTGTACACTCAACCCACTGCTCTGACAGTATAGTGTACACTCAACCCACTGCTGTCAGTATAGTGTACACAACCCACTGCTCTGTCAGTATAGTGTACACTCAACCCACTGCTCTGTCAGTATAGTGTACACTCAACCCACTGCTCTGTCAGTATAGTGTACACTCAACCCACTGCTCTGTCAGTATAGTGTACACTCAACCCACTGCTGTCAGTATAGTGTACACAACCCACTGCTCTGTCAGTATAGTGTACACTCAACCCACTGCTCTGACAGTATAGTGTACACTCAACCCACTGCTCTGTCAGTATAGTGTACACTCAACCTACTGCTCTGACAGTATAGTGTACACTCAACCCACTGCTCTGTCAGTATAGTGTACACTCAACCTACTGCTCTGTCAGTATAGTGTACACTCAACCTACTGCTCTGTCAGTATAGTGTACACTCAACCCACTGCTGTCAGTATAGTGTACACAACCCACTGCTCTGTCAGTATAGTGTACACTCAACCCACTGCTCTGACAGTATAGTGTACACTCAACCCACTGCTCTGTCAGTATAGTGTACACTCAACCTACTGCTCTGTCAGTATAGTGTACACTCAACCTACTGCTTTGTCAGTATAGTGTACACTTAACCCACTGCACTGTCAGTGTAGTGTACACTCAACTCACTGCACTGTCAGTGTAGTGTACACTCAACTCATTGCACTGTCAGTGTAGTGTACACTTAACCCACTGCACTGTCAGTGTAGTGTACACTCAACTCACTGCACTTCTTAACATTAGTAATTTAAAACTGTACTTACCACAAAATATATATACCGATGTGTAATTTTTTTTAGCACACCGTCACTGTCTTGCCAGAGACGCGCCGATTTTACAATTCAGATGCCTCTCCAAACTGTAATATCGTCTTAACTCATATTTTTGTTTAATATTGTATTTCATGAAGTACTAAACTCGTGTGGATCATTCAGATGAAGTAGTGATTCTGAAGGCTCGATCCTTCATTCTTTTGTCGTGGATGGATTTTGGAATGCACTTGTCGGCACGTCTTGGAACGTTTTCTGTTTTAACTATGTGTTTACAAGGTGCGGGCACCATAGTAACGCGGGGTCCTGTGGCAGGTAGACGCCATGTAGGCAGTAATTAGGGTGACAAGTGTTTGTTGTGTGCCAATAAGGGAGTGTTGCACTGGCTGGTAGTGCGCCAGGGCTATGTGGGGGTGCCAAGGCGAGTACGTCGTGCATCCCTACTCCTTTCTTGACACTCACGCCCGACACCCACTTCCATTAGCTCAAGGAAGTAGACTGCCCCTTGTACCTTGATCCTCGGAGTAGAAATGATGCAGGAAGCAAGCTGAAGTATTAGACGCAATGAAGCTATGGAAGCACTGAGGTTGTTGACTAGTGGAGTCTGTGTGTGTGTACATTAATGATTGTGTAGATGTACTATGATTGTATATATTCACTCTCATTGTGTAGATGCAATGGAATTGTGTATGTGCGATAGGACTGCGTTATCTAGGTAGTTAACAAGGAAGGAAGGTCTTAGGCAGAACTCAGAAATGTTGCAAACTTAGTTTTGTAATACAAGAATGCGTTACGGAGTGTAAGAAACATGGAATGTGTTACTGACGGACGAAACTGCGTGGAACACACGCTTGTAGGCAAGTTCATACCACGTCTTGTATTATCATTGGTCATGCAAATTCTTAAAGTATCCGGTATTTGTAACACATTACCTTTTCTTGAGCCATTCTATCTTTGAACATATACTTTTTACTGTCCTTTTTTAATCAACTGCTTCGTAATTGAATTTGCTGTTCCCTGTTCTCGTAACTGATGCCAAGAAATTGTGGCCTCTTGTTCTCCTAAAACCTAATTGATAGTGCCAAGAAATTGTGACCTTGTTCTCCTAGCTGATAATGCCAAGAAATCTCCTTTAATGTTTCTCTCATAGTGTGTTAATTTAAATTTGATGATCATAGTTGCTGTTTCTTCGTGAGTTTCATCGAGGACACACACAATGTCTTCAGTCTTTCTGTGAACTTGATATTTCTTAACTTAGGATTCCATTTTGTTGTTACATTTTGTTGTTTATCTTCTAGCTGTGTGTTTCTTAGTCTTGGGTACAGACATTGTATACAGTGTTATACCACAGTCCACTAACTTACCACAGACTGAAGAATTAGTCGACAAGATTGTGCGTGTCAAGACTGGTTGGTACTCAAGGGTGTAAAACGCTTATTGAAAGTGAAAGATGAGAGACAAGGAATGAAATTGGATGATGAAAATGATTGCAAAGAAACGTTTGATGCCTTGTATGGGAAGCTGCAGAGCGCGCGCGCGCGCGCGTGTGTGTGTGTGTGTGTGTGTGTGTGTGTGTGTGTGTGTGTGTTGTGTGTGTGTGTGTTGTGTGTGTGTGTGTGTGTGTGCGCGCGTTGGGAAATGGTTGGACAAACACATGGGTGGTTTTGATAAGGACATACCTTGTATGGGGCGGTAGACCTGCTGCAGTGTTCCTCCATTCTTATGCTCTTTTGAATTATAACACTGAGTAAGAAGTTAGAGTTAACTCAGTGAAATAACCAGAGTAAGGAAGCCATTAGAGGAAGTTTTATTAAAATAATATAGTGACAGCAGACGACGTATCACTCTAGATGTTGAAGAAATGTGAAGAAGATAACATAAGTGTGAATTTTAAAACACTAAATATCCACTAGAGTAAAGCGGGTAAAACATTTAGAGAGCATAATGCTGCTAACTCTTGGAACAGTTTATAGAGCATAATGCTGCTAACTCTTGGAACAGTTTATAGAGCATAATGCTGCTAACTCTTGGAACAGTTTAGAGAGCATAATGCTGCTAACTCTTGGAACAGTTTAGAGAGCATAATGCTGCTAACTCTTGGAACAGTTTAGAGAGCATAATACTGCTAACTCTTGGAACAGTTTAGAGAGCATAATGCTGCTAACTCTTGGAACAGTTTAGAGAGCATAATACTGCTAACTCTTGGAACGTTATAGGCATAATGCTGCTAACTCTTGGAACAGTTTATAGAGCATAATGCTGCTAACTCTTGGAACAGTTTAGAGAGCATAATGCTGCTAACTCTTGGAACAGTTTAGAGAGCATAATACTGCTAACTCTTGGAACAGTTTATAGAGCATAATGCTGCTAACTCTTGGAACAGTTTATAGAGCATAATGCTGCTAACTCTTGGAACAGTTTAGAGAGCATAATGCTGCTAACTCTTGGAAGAATTTAGAAATCATAATGCTGCTGACTCTTAAATAACTTAAGGGTCACCTAAAGATTCGCTTACCTTCTCCATCGTAACATAATTAATGATAATCTAGAGTTAAATTGGTGTCAACGGGGGGTGTATTGGTGCTTGTAAAGCGGTTCTGATCCAAGGAATTGACGCTGTCATTCATGTAGAATGATATTTTTTATGACATGTCTAATATTCAGGCTGTTAAGTACAGCTTAATGAGATATTAGTTTCGCCCACCAGGGGGAAGGGGGGGGGTGAGTTTATCAAGCCAGTACATACATGCATAACTTAGTATGAATAACGAGCATATATATGGGAGAGGAGAGGTTTGTACTAGTAGTGGTACTAGTAGCTGTAATACTCGTAGTAGTAGTGGTACTAGTAGTTGTAATACTCGTAGTAGTAGTGGTACTAGTAGTTGTAATACTCGTAGTAGTAGTGGTACTAGTAGTTGTAATACTCGTAGTAGTAGTGGTACTAGTAGTTGTAATACTCGTAGTAGTAGTAGTGGTGGTACTAGTAGTTGTAATACTCGTAGTAGTAGTAGTGGTGGTACTAGTAGTTGTAATCGTAGTAGTAGTAGTAGTCGTACTAGTAATTCTACTCGTAATAGTAGTAGTAGTAGTTGTACTCGTAGTAGTGGTACTAGTAGTTCTAATGCTCGTAGTAGTGGAACTAGTAGTTGTAATACTCGTAGTGGTACTAGTAGTTGTACTCGTAGTAGTGGTACTAGTAGTTCTAATGCTCGTAGTAGTAGAACTAGTAGTTGTAATACTCGTAGTAGTGGTACTTGTAGTTCTAATGCTCGTAGTAGTGGTACTAGTAGTTGTAATACTCGCAGTAGTAGTAGTACTAGTAGTTGTAATCGTAGTACAGTACTAGTAGTTGTACTCGTAGTAGTGATACTAGTAGTTCTACTAGAGGTAGTAGTAGTTGTAATACTCGTAGTATTACTCCCTCCTTCCTTACCTACTTCCTTCCTCACTCCCTCCTTCCTTACCTACTTTCCCTTCCCACTCTACCTTCCTTCCTTACCTACTTCCTTCCTCACTCCCTCCTTCTTACCTACTCCTTCCTCACTCCCTCCTTCCTTACCTAAATTCCTTCCACACTCCTCCTTCCTTACCTACTTCCTTCCTCACTCCCTCCTTCCTTACCTACTTCCTTCCTCACTCCCTCCTTCCTTACCTACTTCCTTCCTCACTCCCTCCTTCCTTACCTACTTCCTTCCTCACTCCCCTCCTTCCTTACCTACTTCCTTCCTCACTCCCTCCTTCCTTACCTACTTCCTTCCTCACTCCCTCCTTCCTTACCTACTTCCTTCCTCACTCCCTCCTTCCTTACCTACTTCCTTCCTCACTCCCTCCTTCCTTACCTACTTCCTTCCTCACTCCCTCCTTCCTTACCTACTTCCTTCCTCACTTCCCTCCTTCCTTACCTACTTCCTTCCTCACTCCCTCCTTCCTTACCTACTTCCTTCCTCACCCTTCCTTAAACCCACTTCCTCCTCATCCCTCCTTCCTTACCTACTTCCTTTCCCCACTCCCTCCTTCCTTACCTACTCCTTCCTCACTCCCTCCTTCCTTACATAATCCTTCCTCACTCCTCCTTCCTTACCTACTTCCTTCCTACCTACTCCTTCCTCACTCCCTCCTTCCTTACCTACTCCTTCCTCACTCCTTCCTTACCTACTTCCTTCCTCACTCCCTCCTCTTACCTACTTCCTATCCTCACTCCCTCCTTCCTTACCTACTCCCTTCCTCACTCCCTCCTTCCTTACCTTCCTTCCTCATTCCCTCCTTCCTTACCTACTTCCTTCCTCACTCCTCCTTCCTTACTACTTCCTTCCTCACTCCCTCCTTCCTTACCTTCTTCCTTCCTCACTCCCTACTTCCTTCCTCACTCCCCCTTCCTTACCTACTTCCTTCCTCACTCCCTCCTTCCTTACCTACTTCCTTCCTCACTCCCTCCTTCCTTACCTTCCTTCCTCACTCCCTCCTTCCTTACCTACTTCCTTCCTCACTCCCCTCCTTCCTTACCTACTTCCTTCCTCACCCCTCCTTCCTTACCTTCTTCCTTCCTCACTCCCTCCTTCCTTACCTACTTCCTTCCTCACTCCCTCCTTCCTTACCTACTTCCTTCCTCACTCCCTTCTTCCTTACCTACTTCCTTTTCCCCACTCCCTCCTTCCTTACCTACTTCCTTCCTCACTTTCCCTCCTTCCTTACCTACTTCCTTCTCACTCCCTCCTTCCTTACCTTCTTCCTTCCTCACTCCCTCCTTCCTTACCTACTTCCTTCCTCACTCCCTCCTTCCTTACCTACTTCCTTCCTCACTCCCTCCTTCCTTACCTACTTCCTTCCTCACTCCCTCCTTCCTTACCTACTTCCTTCCTCACTCCCTCCTTCCTTACCTACTTCCTTCCTCACTCCCTCCTTCCTTACCTACTTCCTTCCTCACTCCTTCCTTACCTACTTCCTTCCTCACTCCCTCCTTCCTTACCTACTTCCTTCCTCACTCCCTCCTTCCTTACCTACTTCCTTCCTCACTCCCTCCTTCCTTACCTACTTCCTTCCTCACTCCCTCCTTCCTTACCTACTTCCTTCCTCACTCCCTCCTTCCTTACCTACTTCCTTCCTCACTCCCTCCTTCCTTACCTTCCTTCCTCACTCCCTCCTTCCTTACCTACTTCCTTCCTCACTCCTCCTTCCTTACCTACTTCCTTCCTCACTCCCTCCTTCCTTACCTTTCCTTCCTCATTCCCTCCTTCCTTACCTACTTCCTTCCTCACTCCCTCCTTCCTTACCTACTTCCTTCCTCACTCCCTCCTTCCTTACCTTCTTCCTTCCTCACTCCCTACTTCCTTCCTCACTCCCTCCTTCCTTACCTACTTCCTTCCTCACTCCCTCCTTCCTTACCTACTTCCTTCCTCACTCCCTCCTTCCTTACCTTCCTTCCTCACTCCCTCCTTCCTTACCTACTTCCTTCCCTCACTCCCTCCTTCCTTACCTACTTCCTTCCTCACTCCCTTTCCTTCCTTACCTTCTTCCTTCCTCACTCCCTCCTTCCTTACCTACTTCCTTCCTCACTCCCTCCTTCCTTACCTACTTCCTTCCTCACTCCCTTCTTCCTTACCTACTTCCTTCCTCACTCCCTCCTTCCTTACCTACTTCCTCTCCTCACTCCCTCCTTCCTTACCTACTTCCTTCCTCACTCCCTCCCTTCCTTACCTTCTTCCTTCCTCACTCCCTCCTTCCTTACTACTTCCTTCCTCACCCTCCTTCCTTACCTACTTCCTTCCTCCTCCCTCCTTCCTTACTACTTCCTTCCTCACTCCCTCCTTCCTTACCTACTTCCTTCCTCACTCCCTCCTTCCTTACCTCTTCCTTCCTCACTCCCTCCTTCCTTACCTACTTCCTTCCTCACTCCTCCTTCCTTACCTACTCCTTCCTCACTCCCTCCTTCCTTACCTACTTCCTTCCTCACTCCCTCCTTCCTTACCTACTTCCTTCCTCACTCCCTCCTTCCTTACCTACTTCCTTCCTCACTCCCTCCTTCCTTACCTACTTCCTTCCTCACTCCCTCCTTCCTTACCTACTTCCTTCCTCACTCCCTCCTTCCTTACCTTCCTTCCTCACTCCCTCCTTCCTTACCTACTTCCTTCCTCACTCCCTCCTTCCTTACCTACTTCCTTCCTCACTCCCTCCTTCCTTACCTACTTCCTTCCTCACTCCCTCGCTCCTTACCTACTTCCTTCCTCACTCCTCGCTCCTACCTACTTCCTTCCTCACTCCCTCCTTCCTTACCTACTTCCTCACTCCCCCCTTCCTTACCTTCTTCCTTCCTCACTCCCACTTCCTTCCTCACTCCCTCCTTCCTTACCTCTTCCTTCCTCACTCCCTCCTTCCTTACCTCTTCCTTCCTCACTCCCTCCTTCCTTACCAACTTCCTTCCTCACTCCCTCCTTCCTTACCTACTTCCTTCCTCACTCCCTCCTTCTTACCTACTTCCTTCCTCACTCCCCTCCTTCCTTACCTACTTCCTTCCTCACTCCCTCCTTCCTTACCTACTTCCTTCCTCACTCCCTCCTTCCTTACCTACTTCCTTCCTCACCCCCTCCTTCCTTACCTCTTCCTTCCTCACTCCCTCCTTCCTTACCTACTTCCTCACTCCCTCCTTCCTTACCTACTTCCTTCCTCACTCCCTCCTTCCTTACCTACTTCCTTCCTCACTCCCTCCTTCCTTACCTACTTCCTTCCTCACTCCTTCCTTACCTACTTCCTTCCTCACTCCCTCCTTCCTTACCTACTTCCTTCCTCACTCCCTCCTTCCTTACCTACTTCCTTCTCTCACTCCCTCCTTCCTTACCTACTTCCTTCCTCACTCTTCCTTACCTACTTCCTTTCCTCACTCCCCCCTTCCTTACCTACTTCCTTCCTCACTCCCCCTTCCTTACCTACTTCCTTCCTCACTCTCCCCTCCTTCCTTACCTACTTCCCTTCCTCACTCCCTCCTTCCTTACCTACTTCCTTCCTCACTCCCTCCTTCCTTACCTACTTTCCTTCCTCACTCCCCTCCTTCCTTACCTTCTTCCTTCCTCACTCCCTCCTTCCTTACCTACTTCCTTCCTCACTCCTTCCTTACCTTCTTTCCTTCCTCACTCCTCTTCCTTACCTACTTCCTTCCTCACTCCCTCCTTCCTTACCTTCTTCCCTTCCTTACCTACTTCCTTCCTCACTCCCTCCTCCTTACCTACTTCCTTCCTCATCTCCCTCCTTCCTTACCTTCTTCCTTCCTCACTCCCTCCTTCCTTACCTACTTCCTTCCTCACTCCTCCTTCCTTACCTCCTTCCTTCCTCACTCCCTCCTTCCTTACCTACTTCCTTCCTCACTCCCTCCTTCCTTACCTTCCTTCCTCACTCCCTCCTTCCTTACCTACTTCCTTCCTCCTCTCCCCCCCTCCTTACCTTCCCTTCCTTCCTCACTCCCTCCTTCCCCTTTCCTACTTCCTTCCTCACTCCCTCACTCCTTACCTTCTTCCTTCCTCACTCCCTCCTTCCTTACCTACTTCCTTCCTCACTCCCTCGCTCCTTCCTTCCTCCCTCGCTCCTTACCTACTTCCTTCCTCACTCCCTCCTCCTTACCTTCTTCCTTCCTCCCTCGCTTCCTTACCTACTTCCTTCCTCACTCCCTCGCCCTTTCCTTCCTCCCTCGCTCCTTCCTTCCTCCCTCGCTCCTTACCTACTTCCTTCCTCACTCCCTCACTCCTTACCCTTCTTCCTCCTCGCTCCTTACCTCCTCCTTTCCTCACTTGCTCCTTACTTCCTTCCTTCCTCCCACGCTCCTTACCTCTTTCCTTTTCCCCCCTCCTCCCCTTTCCTCCTTCCTTCCTCCCTCGCTCCTTACCTCCTTCCTTCCTCCCTCGCTCCTTACCTCCTTCCTTCCTCCCTCGCTCCTTACCTCCTTTCTTCCTCCCACTCTCCTTACCTCTTTCCTTCTTCCCTCGCTCCTTACCTCCTTCCTTCCTCGCTCTCCTTACCTCCTTCCTTCCTCCCTGCTCCTTACCCCCTTCTTGCTCCCTCGCTCCTTACCTCTTCCTTCTCCTCTCTCGCTCCTTACCTCCTTCATCCTCCCTCGCTCCTTGCCTCCTTCCTCCCTATCTCCTTACCTCCTTCCTCCCTCCCTATCTCCTTACCTCCTTTCCCCTTTCCCCCCTCGCTCCTTACCTCTTTCCTTCCTCCCTGGCTCCTTACCTCCTTCCTTCCTCCCTCGCTCCTTACCTTCTTCCTTCCTCCCTCGCTCCTTACCTCCTTCATTCCTCCCTCGCTCCTTGCCTCCTTCCTTCCTCCCTATCTCCTTACCTCCTTCCTCCCTCCCTATCTCCTTACCCCCTTCCTTCCTCCCTCGCTCCTTCCTTCCTCCCTCGCTCCTTCCTTCCTCCCTCGCTCCTTACCTTCTTCCTTCCTCCCTCGCTCCTTACCTCCTTCATTCCTCCCTCGCTCCTTACCTCCTTCCTTCCTCCCTATCTCCTTACCTCCTTCGTCCCTCCCTATCTCCTTACCTCTTTCCTTCCTCCCTCGTTCCCTATCTCCTTACCTCCTTCCTTCCTCCCTCGCTCCTTACCTCTTTCCTTCCTCCCTTGCTCCTTACCTCCTTCCTTCCTCCCTCGCTCCTTACCTCCTTCCTCCCTCGCTCCTTACCCTCCTTCCTCCCTCGCTCCTTACCTCCTTCATTCCTCCCTCACTCCTTGCCTTCTTCCTTCCTCTCTCGCTCCTTACCTCCTTCCTCCCTCCCTATCTCCTTACCTTTCCTTCCTCCCTCCCTATCTCCTACCTCCTTCCTTCCTCCCTCGCTCCTTACCTCCCTTCCTCCCTCGCTCCTTACCTCCTCCCCCCCTCGCTCCTTACCTCCTTCCTCCCTCGCTCCTTACCTCCTTCCTCCCTCGCTCCTTACCTCCTCCCTCCTTCGCTCCTTACCTTCTTCATTCCTCCCTCGCTCCTTACCTCCTTTTCTTTCCTCCCTCGCTCCTTACCTCCTTCCTCCCTCCATATCTCCTTACCTCCTTCCTTCCTCCCTCGTCCTTGCCTCCTTCCTTCCTCCCTCCCTCCGTCCTTGCCTCCTTCCTTCCTCCCTCCCTATCTCCTTACCTCCTTCCTTCCTCTCTCGCTCCTTACCTCTTTCCTCCCTCGCTCCTTACCTCTTCCTCCCTCGCTCCTTACCTCCTTCCTTCCTCCACTCCTTCCTTACTTTCCTTCCTCCTCTCAATCCTTACCTCCTTCCTCCCTCCCTATCTCCTTACCTCCTCTCCCTCCTAAACTCACTAACTCCTTCCCTCCTTCCCTGCTTACGAATCTCCTTACCTCCTTCTTCCTCCCTCCTTCCTTACCTCCTTCCTCCCCCATCTCCTTACCTCCTTCCTCCTCCATCTCCTTACCTCCTTCCTCTCTCCCAATCTCCTTACCTCCTTCCTTCCTCCCTCCTCTTTACTCTTCCTCCTCCCTCCTTACCTCCTTCCCTCTCCCAATTCCTTACCTCCTCCTTCCTCCCTTCCTTTTACCTGCTTCCTTCCTCCCTCCCTCCTTACTCCTTCCTCCCTCCCTATCTCCTTACATCCTTCCTTCCTCCCTATCTCCTACCTCCTTCCTCCTCCCTCCCTCCTTACCTCCTCCTTCCTCCCTCGCTCCTTACCTCCTTCTTTCCTTCCTCCCTCCCTCTTTACCTGCTTCTTCCTTTCCCTCCCTCCTTACCTCTTCTTTCTTCCCTCCCTCCTCTTTACCTGCTCCTTCCTTCCTCCCTCCCTCTTAACCTCTTCCTTCCTCCCTCCTACCTCCTCCTCCTGCTACTCCTTACTCTTCCTTCCTCCCTCCATCTCCTTACTTCCTTCCTTCCCTCTCCCTCACCTCCTCCTTACCTCCTTCCTCCTTACTTCTTCCCCCTCTCTATCTCCTTACCTCCTTCCTCCCTCGCTCCTTACCTCTCCTTCCTTCCTCCCTCCTATCTCCTTACCTCCCCCTTACCTCCTTCCTTCCTCCTTATCTCTTTACCTCCTTCTTCCCTCCTTACCTCCTTCCTTCCTCCTTCCCTACTCCTACCTCCTTCCTCCTCCCTCACTCCTTACACCTCCTTCCTCCTCCCCCACTCCTTACCTCCTTCCTTCCTCACTCCTTACTCCTTCCTTCCTCCTCCTCCCTCCTTACTCCTTCCTTCCTCCCTCCCTCCTTACCCCTCCTTCCTCCCTCCTCCTAACCTCCTTCCTTCCTCCCCTTTCCCTCCTAACCCTCCTTCCTCCCTCCCTACCTCCTTATCTCCTTCCTCCTTCTCTCCTTTCTTCCTCCCTCCTTACCTCCTTCCTTCCTCCCTCTCTCCCTCCCTCTTCTCTCTCTCTCTCGATATATATATATATATATATATAATATATATATATATATATATATATATATAATATATAATATTGTGTGTGTGTGTACTCACCTAATTGTCGTTTCAGGGGTCGAGACTCAGCTCCTGGTCCCGCCTCTTCACTGACCGCTACTGGGTCCTCCCTCTCCCTGCTCCATGAGCTTTATCGTACCTCGTCTTAAAACTATATACGGTTCCTGCCTCCACTACATCATTTACCAGACTATTCCACTTCCTACCACCTCTGTGGCTGAAGAAATACTTCCTAACATCCTTTTGGCTCATCTGAGTCTTCAACTTCCAATTGTGACCCCTTGTTTGTGTGTCCCATCTCCGGAACATCCTGTCTCTGTCCACGCAGTATTTTGTATGTCGTTATCATGTCGCTTCTGACCCTCCTGTCCTCCATTGTCGTCAGACCGATTTCCCTTAACCTTTCTTTGTAGGACATTTCCCTTAGCACTGGAACCAGCCTTGTTGCAAACCTTTGCGTTTTTCTCTAATTTGTGTGTGTGTGTGTGTGTGTGTGTGTTGCTCGTTCTGTTCGTGTCACTATGTATTTATTGGCTGAATAAAACCCATGGTAGGCGAAACGTTCCCTAATAAATTTTTCATTAATTGCATACGTGTCCTTTAGCCAAACTATTGTGGATATTATTACCAATAATTAGTCAGGGTGTAATTAGTGGTTCTCAACATTAAACTCTTATTCCTGTAATGTTAACATGAAATGGAATCTCTAGAATGTATATTAGTGTTTTTTAATTTTATAGTATGTTTATTATGTTCTGTTTATTAGTGGTATACAGTGCCAGTAAGCTGATAAATAAGCTACTTGTGCAACACTTGGGTATCTTAATTCGCCCGCGCAGCAGGCTACTTGTGTCTCATGCAGAGACAACTTCTATACTGAGACGACACTGGAAGAAGTGGGGAGGTATTTTTAAAGGTTTTTAATTCAGTGAAGACCCTTGATTACTTTCATTCAAGGCTAAGTAAGTGACTGAAAATATTACAAATTACCTCCCAATTTTTTCCAGTGTCTCCCGTATATAATTCACCTATGTATTCTACTAAAGAATCCTGCTCTGCAGACACAACGTTTCGTAAATAAAGATACCCAAGTGTTGCACATGTGTCTTATTCATCAATGGTGGTGGTATTATTTCTGGAGGTTATACTGAATAAAATTGACATTGAGCCTAAAAATACAACAGAGTCGATTCTGTTTTCCTCACAACCTTCATGGTAAATTTAAGGGAACTAATTAAATTTAGATTGATGATGATCGTAATATTCCTTGTGTGGACACTTCTCCTTGCGGCACAGACCAAAATGGTTGAGCGTGATCCCGAGGCATCCGTCCTGTGTCTGGAGGCACTTAATGAGTGGGTGTAGCGGTGTAAATGATAGTTGGGTGTGATCTCTGTCACTGGCTACACATATATTGTACTAATATTGATGAGCGCGTGCACACGCAACTATCTATTGTAATGACAGGCTACACACTGGTAACTATAAAAATATGAAGTAGTGTCGAGACATTAGGTAAAACAGGTTTGTTAGGGTGGCTGTGACTTTCAGGTGGGTTAGAGGGAGCGGTGAGTTGTGTAATGTTGGCATATCTAGAGCTGTGCTCGACCCTAGTAAGCATGTTTGGTGAGGGTGAAATTGATGATAATTGTCGAGTGTGGCTGCCTGCGGCCAACATTGTGACTGCCAGCCAGCCGTCAAATATATGAAATAAAATATACAGTATTCTTCCTGTGTTATCTCCATGTTTTTTTTTTTTGTACCATTGATTACTGTTTATTACAATATTGTGTGTGTGTGTGTTAACTATTATTGGATGTATTAGCATGTGTTTAAATATCTTTTCTCCCTTGTTACAAATTTTGCCAGCAAATATACAATATAATTTGATTGCAGAAACAATTGCAGTTGTAATTACAACAGTTTCATTTACAAGTTTGATTGCTCTTTATAATTACTCTGACCATTTAAGTCGTCTAATTAGTTAAGGTGTGATATCTTAGCCGTGCCCCCGAGCAAATAGACGAAGCCATTGTGTTTTATATCGCTACCTTCCATTTTTTTCTTCTTCATCGATCGCTCTCGCAAATAATGAATCGCGTTTCCTGTGAGGATGTTGGGAGACTTATGCAGTTTATAACCCCTAATTAATGGTTCGGGAATAATCACCTCCGAGGCCTGGTTTCAAACCAGGCCACTGACTGAAATTGTTACAGGAAAAACTACTCGAGAAACGCTCAGGAAAGCAAGTGTGTGCTGAATGGAACAGAAGCTTGTAGGATTTCCCGTCCATCTTACCAGTTCATAATGAACGGGAAGTTGGGGAATCCTCCTTGAGAGTAAAATTTTGGGTTACTGTTACCAGATGATTACCTTAAGACGTTTACTGGGATCACCCTTTCCCTTCTCCCACGGCCCGATCCCAGACCAGGCCTCTTGGTTGGTGGTTTGATCATCCATCCGGAAACAGTTTAACTTAGGCAACATAGCCCGGATGATAAAAAATTCCGCAGTTCCCTTTTAAAGACAGCTGTTGGTAATTCATCTTGTGTATAGAGCGTTGAAAATGTTGGTCACTTTACACTTATTATTGAGTTATCTCTTAGTTTAGTGTGCTCATTGTACTCCGGCTTTTCATGGGAAATATTTTGCAGTAAAGGTTCTGTTAGTGTGCAGTAATATTCCATTTTATAAAGAAAAAGTAAATTTAAAAATGTCGCGATTAGTCCGTATCTCATTGTTTTGAAGTTAAGCCGCTTATCAATTAATTCCCTTGTTCGTTATGGCATCATTTTCAAGATCCTTCAACGTAAGATCTTTTAACATTTACCTGGAGTTTACCTGGAGAGAGTTCCGGGGATCATTCCTAAGTCGGTTACATTCCTCTTCTGTTCTACTGAGTGTTGACGTTATTCTGCTCCGTTCTAGTTTTTAATTTTTCGGTTTCTCCATAGCGGACTAAGTGCAACTTCTCCTCGTTGAACATGATATTGTTTTCTGTGACCTTTTGAGAGTTGCTGTCTCCCCGGTGAATGTCACTCATACATAGTCTAGTATCGTCTGCAAATGATGGAGTGCTCATCACTTATGTCTGTCTCTATAGGATACGATGAGAACTGGGGCTAGTAGTGTGCCTTGAGGAACATCTTTTAACTATGGCAGCCTCTGATTCTACTTTGTCGTGTAATAATACTCTTTGCATCCTACTTACTAGACAATTAAAAATCCATCTGCCTACTTCTGTTTATTTTTATGTGCTAATACATCTTAGCATTTGTCGAAAGGTTTTTGCATTTGGCATTTTGTCTTCTGGTGCATCAAAGACAATGCCGTCATGGTCTAGCAGTTGCAAGAGGATGGAGCTACCTGCTTTAAACGCATGTCCAGAGTTCTGCATGTATTGTGATTCCATGCATTAAGCACTCTTGCTTCTTAAATTTCTTTCAAAGATTTTGATAATATGTGACGTCATTGTTATCTGTTTGTAGTTTTCTGCAGTTGTTAGGAAGAAACAGGGCTAACAGTCAAGGAGGCTACCTAATGTTTTTGACATCTATGCCTGAGTGGTTTAACACGTCAGGATGGGAGCTAAGCCATATTCGTGGACAGCTGCCAACTTGGATTTGAATCCTCCTCGCTGCGATATTTCTTTGTATATACGTACTTTACCTCCCTAATATATATATAATATATATATAATATAGGGAGGTACCACCTCTAGAACTGTCCTTGGGACCCTCATCCTCAGAGAAAAGAATAAACTTGCTTCAGGGAAAACTCAAGGTTCTCCCTGAAGCTGTTTGAGAATTTTCTCCTACCGGCCAGCAGTAACAGCCTAGTTGATCAGGCCCTGATCCATCGGGAGGCCTGGTCATGGACCGGGCCGCGGGGGCGTTGATCCCCGGAATAACCTCCAGGTAACCCCCTATATTTAACATATATTTTATTATTTTATTTAAAGACAAAATACATTGATAAAACATTCACAAAGATACAATAGAAAGTAAAACATAGGTAACTCAGAGATACATCTCGAATACTTCGTCCAGCTCCCCTGCGGTGGGCCGCGTGCCCAAAATGCTGCAGGCATTTCCTCTCTGGATCGCAACACTGAGTCTCTGAAAGAGGAAGCTGGTCGCCCTCTGGTCCTTGGTTTCTATGATGAGCTTTTCACCCAACTCTTTGAGAAACTTTAGAGCACACTTGCCCCATGTTCCAAGGGTCTCCGACCCTATTGGGATGAAGTTATAGCAAGGGGGAAGGTCTTCATATTTGTGGGGTTTCTGGGTCTCCCTGTGGCTGGCAGCTCCACGCCCTTCCACTACGGAGTATATATATATATATATATATATATATATATATATATATATATGTCGTGCCGAATAGGCAGAACTTGCGATCTTGGCATAAATAGCAACGCTCATCTTGCCATATAGGACAAGTGAAAATTTGTGTATGCAATAATTTCGCCAAAATCATTCTTAACGTAACGAAAAAAATATATTTCACTGTGTTTGTTTAGTATTAAATTACTGTAAACAAATCTAAAATATATTTAGTTGGGTTAGGCTAAAATAAATTGTTTCTGTTATAATAAAGTTAGGTAAGTTTTCTAAGATTCTTTTGGTGCAAAATTATAAATTTTTACATAAATATTAATGAAAAAAATATATCTTTAAACGTATAAGAGAAAATTTTAGAAAGGACTTAATTTTAAATGAGTTTTTGCTAATTGACCAGTTTTACATATTCGGCACGACATATATATATATATATATATATATATATATATATATATATATATATATATATATATATATATATATATATATTAGTCGTGCCTAATAGGGAAAATTTGCGATTTTGGCTTAAATAGCAACTCTCTGCCGAATAAGGCAAGCAAAAATTTGTATATGCAATAATTTCGCAAAGATCGTTCTGAACCTAACAAAAAATATATATTTCATTGTGTTTCTTTAATATTAAATTATTGTAAACTTATCTAAAATATATTTAGTTGGATTAGGCTAAATCAAATTTATCTTGTCATAATGAGGTTAGGTAAGTTTTCTAAGGTTCTTTTGGTACAAAATTATTAATTTTTACATTAACATGTATGAAAAAATGTATCTTTAAACCTGTAAGAGAAAATTTTAGAAAGGACTTAATTTTAAATGAGTTCTTCCTGACTGACCAGTTTTTGCCTATTCGGCACGATATATATATAATATATATATATATATTATTATATATATACGTATATATATATATAATATATATATATATATATATATATATAATAATATATATATAATATATATATATATATATATATATATATATATATATATTATATATATATATATATATATATATATATTATATATATATATATATATATATATATATATATATATATATATATATATATTTTATATTATATATATATATATAATATATATATATCGCATATACGTTGTGAAGATAATTATACTGAATAAACGAATAGCGTATAATATGACTGAATTATTTAACAAAAAGTGTTTAGTGTCATTAATATATGAATTATAAATTTGATATCCTCTGTGTAAATTTATACTGAGTAAATAGAAAGGTTTGATCTATGTATTTTAAGAAACAAAAGCTGCCCTTAGATTAAATCAACTTGTTGAACATTGATCTTGTGTTCAGATAATAGAAGCGTGTACTGACTCGAAACTTGTGCCGAATCCTTTGTTGGAAGGCGAAGTTGACTTTGTGTGTGGCGGGGGGGAGGGAAGCGGCGATGTTGACTCGTGTGTGTTGGGGTGGGGGGGGGGATGGTGTTGGCCGAGCACAGGTGTGGCTGGCGCTGGTGTAGATAAACGTTCCGATACTCAGTTCAACTTTTGCTGTTGCCTTGTTCAATATTGTGTTGTCCTGACATCATCATCGTTAATGGTCAGTGTAACATCCTTCAAGACCGTGTATCAGACCAGTGTCAGTGTGTCAGACGTGTCCGTGTGTCTCACCTTGTCACCAACACCAACCTCACCTCACCTCTTCACCACCACCACGCTTACCAAACCAAAATTTGTCAGAATTCAGGATTGGGTATCATCACAGACTAAATTAGTTTGCCTGAATTATCTGTAGAGGTTGTAAAGATACCTAGGATGGACTCAATTATATTTTCAGAATCAGTATCAGCATTTTTTTAGGTGATGAGCTGCAGAAACAGGAACACAAGAGGGTAACACAGGCTACAGATTTGGTGAAACATTGCAACAATTTACAAAAGGATATACGAAATAAAGCTAAACTTGTGTCCAGTATGAAAATTACTAAAGTAAATACTTAATTTGCACAACATTACAGTAGATGAAATATTTATGAAGAGTGTGGTGGCCGGGATTGGTTAGGTTAGGTTAGGTTTAGGTTAGTATAACTAGACAATATGTAAAGTAAAAGGACACAAGTGCAACTAATGTGACATTTATTGTGGCAACGTTTCGCTCTCCAGGAGCTTTATCAAGCCATTACAAACAATACATGGACACAGAGGGTATATAATGGCTCAGAGTGAGGTGTAATACTAGTGAGGTAACATTTCGATGTTCACCACACATACACCACACACACACACACACACACACACACACCACACACACACACACACACACACACACACACCACACACACACACACCACACACACACACACCACACACACACACACACACCACACACACACACACACACACACACACACACACCACACACCACCACACCACACACACCACACACACACACCACACACACACCCACACACCACACCACACACACACACACACACACACACACACACACCACACACACACCACACACACACCACACACAACACACACACACACACCACACACACACACACACACACACCACACACACACCACACACACACACCACACACCACACACACACACACACACACACACACACACACACACACAACAAATTCAATACATCTTCGAAACAGGGAGAAATTTCCTGAGGCATGAAGACAGCAAAAGTAGTCCCAACTTAAAAAGGAAAACAGACATGAAATTTAAACTACAGACCATGTCACTGACATGATAGTACAAAATCATGGGGAAGATATCAAAAAGTGGTGGAACACCAAAGGAAATGAATCTCATCAACAGCAGCCAGCAAGTTTCAGGACGGGAAAACCTGTCACAAACCTACTGGAGTTCTAGACATGGTGACACCCGTAAGACAAGAGAGAGGGGTGGGGGATTGCATTTTCTTGGACTGCAAGAAAGGCTTTGACACAGTTCCACACAAAGAATGGTGCAAAAACTGAGGAAACCAGCAGGGATAACAGGGAAGGCACTCAAGATCAAAGGGGGAAAAACTTGTCAGGAAAGACAGCAGCGAGTCATGGTACGTGCGAGGTGTCAGATGGGCACCCCGTGACCAGCGGGGTCCCGCAGGGTCAGTCCCTAGGGCCAGTGCGTTTCTGTATTTGTAACGACATGACGAAGGAAAAAGACTCTGAGTGTCCCTGTTTGCAAGACTAAGTTTATGAGAAGATACACTCGATCGAAGACCAGGCAGAACTACAAAGGGATCTGGACAGCTGCAGAACCCGGTCCAGCAATTGGCTCCCGGAGTTTAATCCCACAAGTGCAAAGCATGAAGATTGGGGAAGGGAAAGAAGGCCCAAACGGAAATACAGTCTAGGGGGTCAGAGACTACAAACCTCAAATCAAGGAAAAAAATCTTGGGTGAGTAAAACACCAGGCACATCTCCTGAAGCGCACATCAACCAAATAACTCTGCAGCATATGGGGCTAGCAAACCTCAGAACACATCGACATCTAATAAGAATCGTTCAGGACCCTGTACCGTATACGTTAGCCCATATTGAGTATGCGGCACCAGTTTGGAACCACACCTAGCCAAGCCGTAAAGAAACTAAGAATGCAAAGTTTGCAACAAGACATCCCCAGAGCTAAGGAGGTATGTCCTCTACGAGAGAGGTAAAGGAAATCAACCTAACGACCCACTGAGAGACAGGAGAAGATAGGGGGACAGATAACGACATACACAATCTGAGTGAGATATTGACAAGGTTGGACAATAAACAGGATTTACCAGAGATTGACACAGTAACAGGGACCACAGTGGAAGCTATAGACAACAGATGAATCACAGGATGTTAGGAAATAATTCTATCAGCCACAGAGTAAGTCAGTAAAGTAGGACATAGTTTGGGAACGATTATGGTGGCAGATCCATCCATAGCTTTAAGCAGAGGACGATAAACTCACGGCCAGGGAGAGATGACTCAGTAGCGATCAGTGAAAATCGGATGCCAGGAGCCGAACATACGACACCCACCGCAACACACACAACACACATAACACACACACATACACACACACACACACACACACAACCACCACACACACACACACACCCACAACACACACACACACACACACACACACACCACACAAACACACACACACACACACACACACACCACACACACACACCACCACACACCACACACACACCCCACACACACCACCCACACACA
>NC_069409.1:43012109-43087109 GCF_026875155.1 Cherax quadricarinatus
CCCAGCCTATACTCTGCCGTCTTCTTTGCTCTTCCCCAGTCTTGATGACTTTGCATTTAGCGGGGTTGAATTCGAGAAGGCAGTTGCTGGACCACGTGTCCAGCTTGTCCAGGTCTCTGCAGTCCTGCCCTTTCCTCATCTGATTTAATTCTTCCCATTAGCTTAACATCGTCTGCGAACAGGGACACTTCTGAGTCTATCCCTTCCATCATGTCATTCACTATACCAAAAATAGCACTGGTCCTAGGACTGACCCCTGTGGGACCCCACTCGTCACAGGCTCCCTTTGTGATACCTCATCACGCACTATGACTCGTTGTTGCCTCCCTGTCAGGTATTCTCTTATCCATTGCAGTGCCCTTCCTGATATATGTGCCTGATCCTCCAGCTTCTGCACTAATCTCTCGTGAGGAACTGTGTCGAAGGCCTTCCTGCAGTCCAGGAAAATGAAATCAACCCAGCCCTCTCTCTCGTATCTTACTTCTGTTACTTAGTCATAAAGCTCCAGAAGGTTTGTGACATAGGATTTGCCTTCCATGAATCCGTGCTAGTTGTCGTTTATAATCTTGTTCCGTTCCGGGTGCTCCACCACTCTCCTCCTGATAATCTTCTCCATGACTTTGCATACTGTACACGTCAGTGACACTGGTCTGTAGTTTAGGGCTTCATTTCTGTCTCCTTTCTTTAAAATGAGGACTACATTTGTCTTCTTCCATACCCCAGGTAGTTGCCTAGTTTCAAGGGATGTGCTGTTTATGGTTACCGGCCCACAGCATCTCTGCGCCTTCTCTAAGGACCCATGGGGAGATGTCCGGTCCCATCGCCTTTGAGGTATCAAGGTCACTTAACAGCTTCTGCACCTCCTCCTCAGTTGTGTGTATGTCATCCAACACTTTTGGTATATTTCCTGTTGGTGTTCACCTCTGTGCTGTCTTCCCAGAGCCCTTCCTATCTTTACTGTGAATACTTCCTTGAATCTCGTGTTGAGCACCTCACATACCTCTTGATCGTTTCTTGTGAGTTCCCCACCTTCTTTCCTCAGCCTGATCACCTGGTCTTTGACTGTTGTCTTCCTCCTAATGTGGCTATAGAACAGTTTCGGGTCATACTTGACTTTTGATGCTATGTTGTTTTTCGTACTGTCGCTGGGCCTTCCTCCTAATCTGTGCATACTCGTTTCTGGCTCTTCGACTAATCTTATTTTCCTGGGTTCTTTGCCTTTTGTACTTTTTCCATTCTCTAGTGCACTTAGATTTTGCCTCCCTACACCTTCCGGTAAACCAAGGGCTCGTTCTGGTCTTCCCATAATTTCTGTTGCCCTTGGAAACAAACGTTCCTCTGCCTCCTTGCATATTGTTGTTACGTATTCCATTTCGTTTACTGACTTTCCTACCAATTCTCTGTCCCACTGAACCTCCTGCAGGAAGTTCCTCATACCTGTGTAGTCCCCCCTTTTATAGTTTGGCTTTTCCCATTCAACTCCTATTACCCTCTCCACTTGTAACTACTATGTATTCAAAACTTTCAACTGTTTTAAGATTGTATCGTTATAGTGAAGTATATAATCACTTACTGAATATATATTACACACACACACACACACACACACACACACACACACACACACACACACACACACACACACACACACACACACACACACACACACACACACGTATACTGCCCAATTACTATCATTATCGCTAAAGGTCTCTAAGTTTAAGATCATTTTGTGATAATTCTAGTGTCATTTGCAGTTTATAACCATTACTCACTGATTGGTGCATGGGAAATTTACCTTTGCGAGTAGTTAAAGTTTTTCTTATTCATAACGTGTTCAAGGTGAGCTGAATTGTGTGATTGGTGACGCTGGGCCGTCGATTTCCTGCAAAGAGGTCAGTAAGTCTCTATGTTTTTGATCAGCCCTTGGCAAGGTCCATTTCCTTATTTAATACGTAGGAAAAATGAGCTTTGGCCGTGGCTGTAGTATAGCTCCGTGTTGTCCTAGTTGGGCAAGGAGCACCAATCATAACCCAGCCCCGTGTGCTATTGTTAAGTAGCAATAAAAGTTTCCTTATCCGAGTCTTCTGTATAGGAGAAACTTTACCATCATCATTTCTTTGGGTTGAGTTAGCATTTATTTAGTTATTGATCCATAATAATATTTTTTTTCTATTATTTTACCAATATTTTCTTCAAATGTTTTAAACGTGACAGTTTAGTTAAATAACTTTGTCTGATATTCCTCCCTTTATTATTTGTTTTTGCTAACATTTTTTTTGTAGGTGACTTAGGTGTGTCTACTTACCTGTCCAGAGAGAAGCAGATAACCTCAGGAGAACACGTGATCACTACCAACACCTTAATTAGTTGGAGCAAGTTACCTGTATGGGAGGGTGAAGACTCTGTAGAGCACCTCCAGTTGTCAATGACAAACATTTGTAACATTTCCTCGGACTGCAAGACTTTATGAATTATTGTATGTTGGAGAGAAAGAGAGAATATGTGTGTGTGTGTGTGTGTGTGTGTGTGTGTGTGTGTGTGTGTGTGTGTGTGCGTGTGCGTGCGTGCGTGCGTGCATGTGCGTGCGTGCGGGAGTCTACGTACATGCGAAGAAAAGCAGTGAGAAAGTAATTATGGAGAGAATCACTAATGATAGTTGAATTTTTTTAAGAAACAGATAAAAACTGCAGATTAAAATATCGAGAAGTTAATTTTTTTATAAAGAGTAAAGATGTAAATTTTGAAAGACTTGAGAGTTGGTCAGGTACTGTTTAACACACTACCACAGAGGGACCTTCATCGCCTGTACTGACAGTGGTAGGCGGGTTAAGGTAATTAATGCAGTTTAACAGTATTGAGTTAATGAAGGTATGACAAGTCAGGTGTATTCATCCTTAATTATAATCCAAGTTATTGAAAATTGTCAATCCTCAAGGTACATAGGTTCTCTGAGTGTTCAGTAATCCCAGAGAAAAAAATTATGGATTAGGATTAAGAAGTTTCGGAATATTATCTCAAGGAGAAATCTATCCTTGATGTAGGTTAGACGACATTGGCTTGTCATCAATGACGGATTTTTAGACGGACTTGAAAGCTTATTCATTGCTTATTTTTTTTCTCTTTTAGTTTTGGAACATCCTGAGCTTTTTGGGGGCGTTAGACGATTTCACGGTAAATATACCTAGTTATCTCTCTGGCTTCGTGACAACCATATCTAAATCTCCATGTTGGTTGCCTATGTCACCGGATAGATTTCTCTCACCCCTGTCACCGGCACAGCGGTTGTCCCAACGCAGCACTAACTCTGGCTCCACTCTTAAAAAACCAGGTCATTGTGGCGAATCACGCAGACAAATTGTCCCAGTTAGGCCGTAATATGTTCTCTTGTGGTGGTGGTGCTCCCTTGGTTGGCATGTGTTCGTGTTGCGAAAGCCGCTGTGTTGGAGACCTCATAACCTGGCTTGACCCTAAACCCATCCTGTGTTTGCCTCCTTGATGACGGAAGATGATGTTTGCACTTGTACCTGAATGGTGGTAGAGGAAAAGATTGTCCACGACGTAAGCATTCGCTGCAGCAGTCGTACCTTGCATTGATTTCATTGTAGACATCGGAGCAATTGAAACTGTTATTTTTGTGCATAATTACGTTTATAATTAATCTACGAACTGGAAATGGAAGCTTGACGATATTTTAGTCTTTCCTGAATTATTATTAAGTCGTGAGTCCAGGACAGACCAAAACGTCATCTAGTTTTCTTTTTCAGTGTGTGGGTTAGTTAGGCATTGTTGCAGTCACGGTGTTGTAACCTTTCTACGTGACTGCATTATTAACACGTAGTAGTGCACACGCTGAATAGTTCATTCATTGCTAGTGAACCATTCAGCTTAATAGTTCACATAGTGCTAGTGAATCATTCAGTTTTTTATTAATATTAAATTATCGTATAATATGGTACCTCTTTCCCCTACCACGAATGCTGGCGACAACACTAACAATGTTATGTTTGTGTGTCCCTGTTAGATTTTGTTGTTTATCAGGAGGTACTGTGATTAGAATTATTAATTGGAATAACAGAAGAATAATTCTTTTGGAGGGAATGCATGGATTAGAATGAATAAATTGTTTGTATCGTTTTCTTGAATTGACAGAATGGCCCCACCAAAGTGAATGTTTGTGATGGTTGTACATTTTTGGACTAAAATGATGAATTAGTGTTATTAATTAATAGCCTGCACAACGGAAAGACGTGAGTCAGTTAAGTACAAGGTGAGGGTGAGTTAGTACTTGCCTCTAACACAGTAAAATATGGTAGAGTGAAGGTGATGCAGTATAACTATGTGAAACACCAAAGTACTTCCCACACCCAGGGTGGTAGCCAGCCTAAGCTATTCACTCTGGGATGTTGGTAGTATTGTAGTGATTCTGATTTGTGACGTGTGGTGTTGCTTCTCCTAACCCCGCTATGTGTGTGCGCGCTGCTACTGCTACTGCTAATGATGTGCATATTGATACAATTAAGTCGTAGCCAGATGGGTCGGGGCAGGACCTCTGTAAACATTTTTTTTTTGTAAATTGATTTAAATTTAAATACTATTGTAAATAGAAGCGCCATCTGTGTGTTTATGTTGCGTTTATAATAAATATATTTTGCAAGTTATAAGCCGTTCATTTTTAAATAGGTTAGAAATGTGTTGTGTTTACGTACAGTGATTAACTGTGGAGAATGTGATGACCCGGTTGGCTTTATCACAGCTCCAGGTGTAGTGGTGAGGAGAAAGGAAGTAAAGCAGACTCCGAACTTTCACGTGCTTTGTTCGGTTGCACCTGGGCACTTGTCTGTGCCAAGTAGTGCCGCTTGCCATTGTTCACAAACATCTGTTACTATGAAGTAAATTGAATTAATTACTTATAGAGTACAGATAGAGCCGATTGGTGCTGTGTACTGTACAAACTGCTTCTTTACCTAAAAAAGCATTACAGTATGTATCAAATACCGTTTAGGACTGTATAATGACACAGTTCATAAGTATTGTGTATAAAATAATTTTGCACATTATTGTATTATATCATTACAATATTTGTTCAGGAAAATGCTATAAAATATTAATGTTACCTTCATCAATGAGTAGCGCAACAACCAAAGGAATTGTGGCGCTTAAAGGTCCGTCAAGTTTTCTTTCTTTACACTACCGAGTATTATGCTATATTGGCAGCGTCTAAATACAGGTTTAAGTAGTCATGTGAGTCGAAACCTCACGTTATAAACATAACATCAGTACAATACGTATGGACTAAAGTTTATCGTGTTTTGTTTTTTTCCGAGAAAAAATCTAGACCACTAGATTTTTTAAATATGTGACAGCAGGACATAACTCTTTACCTCTGTTATAAAAAACATTTTCAACCACAAGGCATCGATTATATTGCAAGACTTTTTGTCCGATGATATACACATGGCAGGTACTGCAGGACCTGATTTACTAATCTACATACTGCTAAAATAACTTAATACTATGGAAATGTGCGAGAAAGTGTGGAGCAGAGAGGCCATGAGTACAGTTAGAGATCACTATGTCAGCATCCATTGCCCAGGAGTTTTCAACATATTACCAGCAGATATCAGAAAATACTGCCGAAACTACGATACAAATTCCCAAGAAGCTGGGCAGCTTCCTTCTATAAGTGCCGAAACCTGGTTGTGATAGCTATATGGGCCCGTGGGTCACTATCACAAACATGGTTGACCTGGAAGCTTGACTTCAGGCAAAATTGGATGGGGGTGATAAAAGAGCCCTCGAAACGGTCACAGGTTAATCACAGGTATTTGTACACTAGCTTGTATCTCTCTTACTTTTTATTTTACGTTTAACATACTTTACACTTTTTGAAAAATGCACACATCTCAGAATCCAAGGCTACTAAATTTTCACCATCAGACAAGGGAACATCAAGAGAGGCAGTGCATATACTGCAGCCTGTCCTCATCATAATTCAGTTGATCTGTACATGCTATAGAAATACCTATTAACAGATCTCAGTACGTACGTATGTCTTTGTAAGACCTCTCTTTGATGAGTGTCATAATAGTAACTAAATAACTCGTAAACAGACTTCTCTTGGGCGTTTACGAGCATATTAAGGTTTGATATTGCGTATTGCCACAGTATATACAAATTAAACGCCTGCAATGTGTACCACATTGTCTTGGGTATTTAACTGAAATAGAATTAGAAAAGTGTGAAGCATGTCTTAAGTTTAACTTAGTTGACTTTAGTGGCTACCTTGTACGGGTTGCAGGAAAATTTTGAGGTCTAGGGCTAAGAAATCCAGAATAATCGGAAGAGAAACAAAGCTGCCTTAGTCACATGTTTTAAGAAAAATGTTCATTAACACCAAATGAAACACTGTTGTGGTGAAATAATTGGTCAGAGTGAGCGGTGATAAAACTGTCTTTGGTAAAGTGATTATGTGTGTACTGCCCCATCAGTCTGAGGAGAAAGTAGTAGGAGTCGAAGAATTGATATGGTGTTTGAAATGCATAAAGACTTCAATTAAGGACACTAAAAGGATAAATAGTCAGAGCGGAAGAGTTTGGATTCTAACAAGAAAACCTGAGAGCCTGAGAATTTAAGATAGTGGAAGAAATTTTCGTTATAGGCCAGAGAACAAAGATTTCTGTGACCAGTTTCATAAGTTCTTCTATCCTCGTAGCTTTGTCTGTGGCCCAGCTTCCTTGTTGAATGCGTGATCAAACAGTCTGATGCTGTTACCAGTCAACTGGTCCGAAGCCTCATTTCTTTCAGATAACTGGAAGAAGGTAAACTGCATCGAGAGTCTTCAGGAGTAGGCATTCGATGCAACTTCAGAATAAATGATACAACGTCACTTCTGAAGGTTGCCAGGAGATGCTTGACCTCATGGGCACACAAAAGGGAGCAGATGGTGCCTTGTTGCTATCTGTAAGACAAGCTGCTGAAAATTGCCACCTGCAGCTGGTGCTGCAGGTGGTAATTTTCAGCAGCTGCAGGTGGCAGTCATTAAGTCTGCAGGCTGCATATATAATCTACACCAAAGATACTTTAATCCCTAAAATAAGAACAAAAAATATTTGGCATATATATATAAGATCACATACCTTTCGGTATATATAACCCTGTCTGATTGCCAAGTAGCTTGTATTGATAGAGGTCTACTGGCATATGTAAATTTTTGATAGTGTCACAATCTCGCAATACAACTGGAAAGTTCACCTAAAAACCCGATGATACAGTGTCTTATGACGTATCAAATGTTGCTGTTCATTAAGTGCTTTCTTTTGTTCTCCTTTATACCATATTTTTATTGCGTTTTTTTCAGAGCTGCAGTCAATAATTATATCGCTGGTTTTCTTCCTATAATGTTATGAAGCTCTGTCAACCACTTTCTTAATCTAGAATCAAAACCTGTACTCCAGAACGTATCTTAGCGCCTAGAAAAAAAACCCAGGGAAGTTAAAACCGAGAGATCTATTATGTTAAGCATTTTTTATAAAAAAAAGGCCATATTTTAAAACTGCTGAGTGCATTACTGTAATGCTGAGTATCGTAATACTGAGTGCATTACTATAATGCTGGGTACAATAATGCTGAGTGCATTGCGACAGTTGTGAGAAATCCAGGTTACAGCAACATAGTTTACAGTATTCTCGTATTGTTGTTCTAATCTCGTATTATAGTTTACACTTATTTCTCACAAAAGTGATAAGAGTTTTTTATTTTTATTTTGTGGTAATTACACACGATTTTGATGAGGTCATCTTGGGATACTTGGACAATACTGTTTCGTTAGATTCAGCTGTATTCTGAAAATTATCTACTTTTCAGAAATATGTAATTATTCAAAGTTATATTGAATGATGGAAATAAATCCTTGTAATGTGGAATTAAAGACTGGCATGTGAGGAGACATGGACACTGAACGTGTAGTGATAACAAGAGATCAGAGTTAGACACTGCCATGGACACTGAACGTGTAGTGATAACAAGAGATCAGAGTTAGACACTGCCATGGACACTGAACGTGTAGTGATAACAAGAGATCAGAGTTAGACACTGCCATGGACACTGAACGTGTAGTGATAACAAGAGATCAGAGTTAGACACTGCCTTCTCATTATGATGAAGCATGTGCAGTGATTCTGACCTTATCAAAAATAACGATGATTCTTACTCTTTCCGAGTAGTGTTTCCTTTCTCCGACCTCCCGACCCCCTGCTCCGGATTCACGATCCCCGATCTCCGACCCCCGGTCCCCGGTCCCCGGCCCCCGGCCCCCGGCCCCCGGCCCCCCCCCCGCCCCCGGCCCCGCCCCGTCCCCGGCCCCGACTCCAACCCCCGACCCCCAACCCCAACCCCAACCCACCCCCGGCCCAGCTTATGCACAATGGATAAATGCTTTAAATTTAGCGCAGTGTATGAATATTTTAATATACATTATGTATTAGATTTATGGAGTAGAGTAGCTGACACAGCTTCAGTAGGTGAGAACACACAGTGAAGCTGTGTAAAACATCCACACACAGTGTTAACGTATAGCAACTACTTAACAAAACAGCACTATATTAAGAGCATGACACAAACAAGGCAGTGGTAGCTACCGACATCGAAATCTCAATCTTGGTAATGAGTAATTATATAAAAGAATTTTTGAGATAGAACTTGCAGTCTTGACACAATATGCTTTTTATTAAGGTTATTTATAAGTGTAGATTTGTAAGATCTGTTATTTAGTTACGCAACGGACATGTTTTGTTAAAAAATAAAGTATTATTGTAAATAGAAAATTAATTTGATTTTAATTAATTTCATTAACAAAATAGTAACCCAACGTTAGTACAGGTGTACCTCTTGTTTCTAATATTTTAAAGTAGACTTATCCAGTTACAGAGTTCTTTTTTGATAGCTCGACCAGGATAATCACTTCTTCCCAGGCTGCTGCGAGCCTCAGTGTTGCCAGAAGAATGTGAACCTACCTCGGGAAGCCTGAGCGCAAGACTTGGGAAAGTAGTGGGTGGAGGTAGGATGGTAGAGCAACCACTAAGTGTAAGACTTGGGAAATAGTGGGTGGAGGTAGGATGGTAGAGCAGCCACTGAGTGTAAGACTTGGGAAAGTAGTGGGTGGAGTCAGGATGGTGGAGCAACCACTTAGTGCAAGAGAAAAGGAGTGGGTGGAGGTAGGATGGTAAATTTTAGAAGGGTGGTCAGGATGACTGGTACAGCTAACTAACCTCTAGCCTCTTCCTGCTGCAGGATGGCCTACAATCCACTCCTTCAACCACCTCGCCGACTTCATCACTGCGACAGATAGAAGCGCCCCCGCCGACCACGCAGGAAACAAAAGCATTGGTAAGTTTCTTGGTTCCTTTTTCATGTTACATTTCACTTTTCCCATGACTTCCACAGGTGGAGTATATTAATTATTGTGGCCCATCAATGTAACTTGGACAATGGGAGGCATTCTTCCAAGACATTGTATGTGTAATAAGACAGAGGAAGGAAGATATAAGCAGTGTTTTCTAGTGGTCAGTGGAGAACAACATGATGTTCAATGGTGATAAGTTCCAACTGCTTAGGTATGGAAAGAATGAAGAACTCAAAAGAAACACCATATACATATCTCAAGAGGATCATCAAATAGAACGAAAGGAACACGTGAAAAACTTGGGAATAATTATGTCAGCTGACATTTCTTTCAAAGAACATCTTAAGACAAAGATCACGACATTCAGGAGGATGACGGGGTGGGTAATAGAGAACCTTCAAAACAAGGGAAATAATGCTAATGGTGACAGTTTTCAATCGCTAGTGCTCCCTAATTTAGAATATTGCTCGGTGTTGACGGCCCCATTCAAGGCATGAGAAATACCAGATCTGGAACAAATACAGAGATCACTTACGGCCCACATAGACCCAGTAAAGCATTTAAATTACTGGGAACGCCTTAAAATCTTGAACATGTACTCACTGGAGCGGAGAAGAGAGAGAAACATGATAATATATACCTAGAAGGTACTCGAGTGCTTGGTCCCAAATCTGCACACTCTTATAACAACATACTGGAGCAAGAAATATGGGAGGAAGTGCAAAATAAACCCAGTGAAAAGTAAGAGTGCGGTGGGCACAGTCAGGGAACACTGTATCAACATTAGTGGCCCCAGATTTTTCAGCATCTTACCAGAAGATATCAGAAACTGCTGGAACAAGCGTAGAGGTCGTCAAGAGAAAACTGGGCAAGTATTTTCACCAGGTGCCATATCAATCAGGTTGTGATGGATATGTAGGACAGCGGGCCTTCATCAACAACCTGGTTGACCAGGCAAAGCACCAGACGAGCCTGGCCCATGACTGTGTTCCGGGAGTAGTAAGACTCGAAATTCATTAAAGGTATATCAAAGGTATGGATAATTGAAGAAGGACGCTCGCAAATAAATTTAACGTTCCTTGTGTGACTTTTACTCCCATAAAGTGTCTGCTCCGTATTTATCCAGTTGTTGTTATTTAAAAGAAAATAAAACATACTGGTCAGATACTTAAGAATTTATATGTTTAGTTGTTAGAATATCGTAGGGAAGACGGTATGAGACAGAACGCTGAAAAAACCATGAGTGTGTTTTCAAAGTGCCGACGTTTCCTTTCCCGTGTTCTCTAAATTGTTTATAAGAATACGTTTTACGTAGGAGGACAGGTTGATATGAAGCCAAGCGGCGTAAAGCACTGTACCTCTGGCCTGGCTTATGGCTGGGTGTAAATTTAGATATTCAGGGATTGCTGGCAGACTAGTTTATTTATCTTTCCTGTCAGTATATGAGCTACAGGCATCTGGCTCTAGACCAGGTGAAAGCAAGGTAAAGGACGTAACTCACCCAAAGTACAGCTTTTGCTTGTATTGAACTTTGTTATGATGTTCTTATAGTATTCGTTAGGAAAAATCACTTGATCCGAGGGTCTTTTTTTTTAAACATGGTAACCTCTTCGGTAGTACAGTTGGTCCCCTGGCGTAGGCGCGGCAAGAAGCAAGCACTGGTGTGCCCTGCTGACACAGCTGCGAATCTAGTAGCCATTGATCTTTTGTTGGTCCAGTGTAGAGGAACAACTGGCTTAATTATCACATTCATTAATTTAGTGTGGAGTGATCTAGATGTGAGACTAAGGTTAGAGAGACTGAGATTGTAAGAATGTAGAGTAGATTAAATTTTGCCTCAGAAGCGGCTACTCTTTTTACACCCCATATCCATCCTGTGAAGAAGGGGTGCACAATGGATACTATGGTTACACAAAGGACTAGGAACTTGCACCAAAAGGGGTTAACATCTAGATTTATATCTACACTTAACCGGTTGCAACAAAATTTAGGATATCTGCCTAATAGGTCTGTTATCTTATTTTCATTAATAAGATACTTTGACATACTGTAGGATATACTGTTTATCTCTGTATTCCTCATTAAGTGGACAGTGAAGCACACAGTCTTCAAGATAATGACCATAGGACTGACCACTTACTTTGCATTTAGTTTGATCATTACTCAATACCGCACATAAGACAAAAGCTTCGCGACGTTTCGGTCACTTGGACTTGACAAAGTCACAAAGCACGTGTGACTTGTCAATGGTTCCAAGTCGGACCGAAACGTTTATGCTTTTCTTCTTATGTCGGTTATTGGTAGTTCCAGTCAACGAGTTATTGTGCTTATTTGTTATTAGTTTGATTCATCTGTGTGTCTGCTAACTGCCGTAGTACTTGTAATCAAGCCTAATCCTGTAATTAGTTGTATTGAATTATTTTTACTTTTGCTCCTAACATTACTTCATAGCTAGACACGATGACTAGGTTATATTACATTTGCTAGTGAAGTAATTGTTTTTGGGTAACTACCAGCTTAACAAAAACGAGTATTCAGTGTGTGGATCTTATTTTAGCTTTATCCTGGCTAAGTACTTCAGTGAGTAGCAACACGATGACTTATGATATGAACGCATAGTGAAATTACCACTATTATGTAGAGTGAGAAGTACAAAAACTGGTTCACACACAGGGGGCTATCCTATACATTACCTAAGTATCGTGCATGGGCATCCACTCTTCCTAATATGAACGGAGACATCTCCACTATCACTAACTTAAGTGGGGACACACACCATGGGTCACCATCACAAACATGAGTGAGGAGGATACAGTTCACCTCACAGTATCTCATGGCGCAGGTTACGTAGTATTGAAGTCTTCTCCACTATCAGAGATAATGTGTATATGCTGAAGCACGAACCTAATGTATATTCATTGTTGCTGCGTATTTTTGACGGATTTGGGGGAGTGAGGGACAAGTGGTATTTTCGGTACGTGCTGTCTGCCAAACTTTGTCCATTATTCAAATTCCACCTCAACCACAATCTGTTTGTTCTTTGCAGACTGTTTTTGTTTACTCCAAAGCACATTTTTTACTTTGTCTTAGAAGTTATTTTGAATGTTGTGAAATGTACAGGAGTTATGTATTATGTGGGTAGTGACAAGAATGAGGGCAGTAGTGTGGGTAGTGACAAGAATGAGGGCAGTAGTGTGGGTAGTGACAAGAATGAGGGCAGTAGTGTGGGTAGTGAAGATGAGGGCAGTAGTGTGGGTAGTGACAAGAATGAGGGCAGTAGTGTGGGTAGTGACAAGAATGAGGGCAGTAGTGTGGGTAGTGACAAGAATGAGGGCAGTAGTGTGGGTAGTGACAAAAATGAGGGCAGTAGTGTGGGTAGTGACAATGAGGGCAGTAGTGTGGGTGGTGACAAGAATGAGGACAGTAGTGTGAGTAGTGACAATGAGGGCAGTAGTGTGGGTGGTGACAAGAATGAGGGTAGTAGTGTGGGTAGTGACAAGAATGAGGGTAGTAGTGTGGGTGTGACAAGAATGAGGGCAGTAGTGTGGGTAGTGACAAAAATGAGGGCAGTAGTGTGGGTAGTGACAATGAGGGCAGTAGTGTGGGTGGTGACAAGAATGAGGACAGTAGTGTGAGTAGTGACAATGAGGGCAGTAGTGTGGGTGGTGACAAGAATGAGGGTAGTAGTGTGGGTAGTGACAAGAATGAGGGTAGTAGTGTGGGTGGTGACAAGAATGAGGGCAGTAGTGTGGGTGGTGACAAAAATGAGGGCAGTAGTGTGGGTGGTGACAAGAATGAGGGCAGTAGTGTGGGTGGTGACAAGAATGAGGGCAGTAGTGTGGGTAGTGACAATGAGGGCAGTAGTGTGGGTGGTGACAAGAATGAGGGTAGTAGTGTGGGTAGTGACAAGAATGAGGGTAGTAGTGTGGGTGGTGACAAGAATGAGGGTAGTAGTGTGGATAGTGACAAGAATGAGGGTAGTAGTGTGGGTAGTGACAAGAATGAGGGTAGTAGTGTGGGTAGTGACAAGAATGAGGGCAGTAGTGTGGGTTGTGACAAGAATAAGGGCAGTAGTGTGGGTAGTGACAAGAATGAGGGCAGTAGTGTGGGTAGTGACAAGAATGAGGGCAGTAGTGTGGGTGGTGACAAGAATGAGGGTAGTGTGGGTAGTGACAAGAATGAGGGTAGTGTGGGTAGTGACAAGAATGAGGGTAGTAGTGTGGGTAGTGACAAGAATGAGGGTAGTGTGGGTAGTGACAAGAATGAGGGCAGTAGTGTGGGTAGTGACAAGAATGAGGGCAGTAGTGTGGGTGGTGACAAGAATGGGGGTAGTAGTGTGGGTAGTGACAAGAATGAGGGTAGTAGTGTGGGTAGTGACAAGAATGAGGGTAGTAGTGTGGGTAGTGACAAGAATGAGGGTAGTAGTGTGGGTAGTGACAAGAATGAGGGCAGTAGTGTGGGTAGTGACAAGAATGAGGGCAGTAGTGTGGGTAGTGACAAGAATGAGGGCAGTAGTGTGGGTAGTGACAAGAATGAGGGCAGTAGTGTGGGTAGTGCCAAGGATGAGGGCACTATTGTGGGTCATGGCAAGAATGAGGGAGGTAGTGTAGATAGAAGAATGAGGGCAGTAGTGTGGGTAGTAACAAGAACGAAGGCGGTAGTGTGGGTGATGAGAGGAATGAGGGCAGAAGTGTGGGTATTTAGGAGAATGATGGCAGTAGTGTGGCCTGGTCCCAGACCCACCCTCCTGGTTGTTGCCTGAGCTACTAGGCTGTTAGTGCTGACCGCATAGTCCAACTTTACGCCACTGCCCGACTGATCATGAAATGATTTGAAGAACATATCAAGCTTCTTCTTGAAGACAGCCAGCAGTGTATTGATAATTTCCCTTTTATGCGAAAGGGGTGACCTCTTATATATATATATATATATAGTCTTATCGGGTTCTCAATGTGAATGTGAGATCCTCTGACTTCAGTCCAAGGTCTTCAACAAGGAACTTTCGTTCTCTTGAATTATTCGAGTTTGTCATGTACTCCGTTTCTCTCTATATTTCCTCCAATCCATACTGGAACAACTGAAGCATGTAATTGAACATTATATTGTTGCCTGAGACCCACCGGATGTCTTCATTTATATCAGCTTGAAGATTCACTTAGAGATTTGGTATCATCAGCAAACGATTATATATTGCTATGATTTATATCCCTGTCTGTCAGATAAAACAAAAACGAGAAACAGAATGTGGAGTTACCCTGCCCTTCCTTGAACCCAGCCTAAATAATGATGATGATAATAATAATAATAATAATAATAATAATAATAGGAAGACCACTGATATGCTGGTACTAAGAGAAAATTGATAGAGTGCTGCCAGCCTTCACTTCCTGAAAGAACCTTCACAAATTTTAACTATTTAAAGTAGACTGCGATCGTATTCAATGTGCAACTTTTATAGAGTGAGGAGGATGGGGGGGGGGGGGGGTAAGCCACGCAGGCACATGCTTGTTTTGACGTAAGATTCTGATAATCTGTGGGCAGACAACTGCGCCTCTCACCTTATTTGGACTCGTTTTTTTCTACTAAGCTTTGCCAATAGCAAACGTCCCAGCAGCCAGCCTCTCACACTCCAACTAACGCCCCCGCAGCCAGCCCTCACCCTATCTCCAACAAACACCCTTGCAGCCAGCCTCTCTCACACTCCAGCAAACGCCCCAGCAGCCAGCCTCTCTCACACTCCAGCAAACGCCCCAGCAACCAGCCCTCACTCTCTCTACAACAAACACCCCAGCAGCCAGCCCTCACCCTGTCTCCAACAAACATCCCCGCAGCCAGCCTCTCACACTCCAGCAAACTCCCCAGCAGTCATCCTCTCACACTCCAGCAAACTCCCCAGCAGTCAGCCTCTCACACTCCAGCAAACTCCCCAGCAGTCAGCCTCTCACACTCCAGCAAACAACTCAACAGTCAGCCTCACACTCCAGCAAACGCTCCGGCAGCGAACTTCTCACACATTCTCCAACAAACACCCCAGCAGCCAGCCTCTCACACACTCTTCAACAAACACCCTTGCAGCCAGCCTCAAACTCTCTCCAACAAACACCCCCTCCAGCCACCCTCTCACACACTCCAACAAACACCCCTGCAGCCAACCTCTCACCCTCTCTCCAACAAACACCCCGGCAGCCAGCCTCTACACACACTCCAACAAACACCCCAGCAGCCAGCCTCACACACACTCCAACAAACACTCCCGTGACCAACCTCTCACTCTCCAGCAAACGTCCCCGCAGCCAGCCCTCACTGTCTCCAGCATCAGCTATAACTTTCTTTTATTAAAATTGGATTCAACAGTAGTATGCTGCTACTTTATTATAGATGACAATTACACAGTGGGAGCAAGAACTACCTTTGTTTCCATGAAATATTCCGTCACAGAACCCCCTCGTGGACGTGCCTTCTTGACTGCAGTGAGGGGCTCTGGATCCAAATAATTGGATCCATCCTCTTGGATCGAATCTGATTGCCATCATTTCCTAGGAGGTTATAACCTCTACGGGTTTAGCGCCCCCATGAATATAATACTATAAATCATACAGTGTGTTTCATACAGTAAGCGTTGTTTCAGTCTCAGCTGGGAAACTTCAGTAGCGTGACAAGGATATTGTCAAGTATTACATTAATGGTTTACCAACTCTGATAGTTTCACAAGTTTCGTTTCAGTAATACCTTAATTTTCTTACAAAGTTTCCAGCGTCGATGTCTTAGTTTCCTATAACTCAAATATTATATTCTTTAAGTTGAGTTACATAAACCTATGAAAACGTGTATTCAGAAACGTATAAGCAATTTATAAAAAAAAGAAAAATGGCCGCGACAAGTCTTACAAAGCAGTGGGTGAGCATAACCGGGAAACTTGCAAATCTGCACGAGTGTCACTCTTGGTGCAAGCAAGGGTTGCTGCCGGCCTTGGTGACGGCTCAGGGAGCTATCACCACCACCACCCACCAGAACCTGGTGGAGGTGATAGTCACACCAACACCAGCAACAGCAGGTGGTGTCCTTGTACCGCGGGAAAGTGGGGCCTAATGGTGGGAGTAGGAGGGAAATACTGGCACTCTGCCTCCTTGGTGTCTGGCATTATTTATGCCTTTCCTGTGTCACCTCACATATAAACGCCTCGGTTTAGAGGTGGCGTGCTGGATGAAGGAGAGGTCGCGGCGAGTCATGATGCAGTGATGCTGGGAGGTGGTGGTGGGGCATGGTATGTTGTGTAGGGCAGCAACAAGTGCAAGGTAGCACGGGACATTGATGGTATAGCCCAGCAGGTTACAGGGTAGGGGATGTCATTAGCAGGTACAATCCCTCAGGTTACGGGGTAGGGGTGCCAGTAGCAGGTACAGCCCCTCAGGTTACGGGGTAGGGGGCATTAGCAGGTAACCTCTAGGTTACGGGTAGGGGTGCCATTAGCAGGTACCCCTCAGGTTACGGGGTAGGGGTGCCATTAGCAGGTACAACCCCTCAGGTTACGGGGTAGGGGTGCCATTAGCAGGTACAGCCCCTCAGGTTACGGGGTAGGGGTGCCATTAGCAGGTACAACCTCTCAGGTTACGGGGTAGGGGTGCCATTAGCAGGTACAACCCCTCAGGTTACGGGAGTAGGGGTGCCATTAGCAGGTACAGCCCCTCAGGTTACGGGGTAGGGGTGCCATTAGCAGGTACAACCCCCTCAGGTTATGGGGTAGGGGGTGTCATTGACAGGTACAGTTCAACAGGATGTATGGATGGGCGGGACAGGAACGAAGTGCGAGTTGTAGCCCCCTTGTTCTCCCTAGGGTCAGCTAGTATTCCTGGCCTCTTGCAGGTGCATCCCCAGCAAGCCTAGTAGTGACACGCTGGACACCAAGTGGTCATCCACGTGTTATCCTCACGTATCACCCAAGTCTACCAACCAGTGGCACAACCCCGGGAAGGTGGGAGTAGTGGGGCAAATACTTTTAGTAAATTTTCAGTTAATAGTCATTTTTCACTCTACTGATCAGTGAACACAAAATCACGACGATTTAAGAATTTCACATACGTGATTTTATTTTGCCGTTTGAAATACTAACTTCATCCCCAGTTTGAAATACTAACTTCAGCCCCAGGTTGAAATACTAACTTCAGCCCCAGGTTGAAATACTAACTTCAGCCCCAGGTTGAAATACTAACTTCAGCCTTAAGTTAAAATACTAACTTCAGCGCCAGGTTGAAATACTAACTTCAGCCCCAGGTTGAAATACTAACTTCAGCCCCAGGTTGAAATACTAACTAGCCTCAGTTGAAATACTACTTCAGCCCAGGTTGAAAATACTAACTTCAGCCCCCAGGTTGAAATACTAACTTCAGCCCCCAGGTTGAAATACTAACTTCAGCCCCAGGTTGAAATACTAACTTCAGCCCCAGGTTGAAATACTAACTTCAGCCCCAGGTTGAAATACTAACTTCAGCCTCCAGGTTGAAATACTAACTTCACCCAGTTGAAATACTAACTTCAGCCCCAGGTTGAAATACTAACTTCAGCCCCAGGTTGAAATACTAACTTCAGCCCCAGGTTGAAATACTAACTTCAGCCCCAGGTTGAAATACTAACTTCAGCCCCAGGTTGAAATACTAACTTCAGCCCCAGGTTGAAATAGTAACTTCAGCCCCCAGGTTGAAATACTAACTTCAGCCCCAGGTTGAAATACTACCTTCAGCCTCCAGGTTGAAATACTAGCTTCAGCCCCAGGTTGAAATACTAACTTCAGCCCCCAGGTTGAAATACTAACTTCAGCCCCAGGTTGAAATACTAACTTCAGCCCCAGGTTGAAATACTAACTTCAGCCCCAGGTTGAAATACTAACTTCAGCCCCAGGTTGAAATACAAACTTCAGCCCCAGGTTGAAATACTAACTTCAGCCCCAGGTTGAAATACTAACTTCAGCCCCAGGTTGAAATACTAACTTCAGCCCCCAGGTTGAAATACTAACTTCAGCCCCCAGGTTGAAATACTAACTTCAGCCCCCAGGTTGAAATACTAACTTCAGCCCCAGGTTGAAATACTAACTTCAGCCCCCAGGTTGAAATACTAGATTCAGCCCCCAGGTTGAAATACTAACTTCAGCCCCAGGTTGAAATACTAACTTCAGCCCCAGGTTGAAATACTAGCTTCAGCCCCAGGTTGAAATACTAGCTTCAGTCCCAGGTTGAAATACTAACTTCAGCCCCCAGGTTGAAATACTAACTTCAGCCCCAGGTTGAAATACTAACTTCAGCCCCAGGTTGAAATATACTTTAGCCAGGTTGAAATACTAGCTTCAGCCCAGGTTGAAATACTAACTTCAGCCCCCAGGTTGAAATACTAGCTTCAGCCCCCAGGTTGAAATACTAACTTCAGCCCCAGGTTGAAATACTAGCTTCAGCCCCAGTTGAAATACTAACTTCAGCCCCCAGGTTGAAATACTACTTCAGCCCAGGTTGAAATACTAACTTCAGCCCCAGGTTGAAATACTAACTTCAGCCCCCAGTTGAAATACTAACTTCAGCCCCAGGTTGAAATACTAGCTTCAGCCCCATGTTGAAATACTAACTTCAGCCCCAGGTTGAAATACTAACTTCAGCCCCAGGTTGAAATACTAACTTCAGCCCCAGGTTGAAATACTAGATTCAGCCCCCAGGTTGAAATAATAACTTCAGCCCCCAGGTTGAAATACTAGCTTCAGCCCCAGGTTGAAATACTAGATTCAGCCCCCAGTTGAAATATAACTTCAGCCCCAGGTTGAAATACTAGCTTCAGCCCCAGGTTGAAATACTAGATTCAGCCCCTATATTGAAATACTAACTTCAGCCCCCAGGTTGAAATACTAACTTCAGCCCCCAGGTTGAAATACAAGCTTCAGCCCCCAGGTTGAAATATTAGTTTCAGCCCCCAGGTTGAAATACTAACTTCAGCCCCCAGGTTGAAATACTAGATTCAGCCCAAGGTTGAAATACTAGCTTCAGCCACCAGGTTGAAATACTAGCTTCAGCCCAGGTTGAAATACTAACTTCAGCCCCCAGGTTGAAATACTAGCTTCAGCCCCCAGGTTGAAATACTAGCTTCAGCTCCAGTGAAATACTAACTTCAGCCCCAGGTTGAAATACTAGCTTCAGCCCCAGGTTGAAATACTAACTTCAGCCCCCAGGTTGAAATACTAGCTTCAGCCCCAGGTTGAAATACTAACTTCAGCCCCAGGTTGAAATACTAACTTCAGCCCCAAGTTGAAATACTAACTTCAGCCCCAGGTTTAAATACTAGCTTCAGCCCCATGTTGAAATACTAACTTCAGCCCCAGGTTGAAATACTAACTTCAGCCCCAGGTTTAAATACTAGCTTCAGCCCCATGTTGAAATACTAGCTTCAGATCCCAGATTTGAAATCATAGCTTCAGCCCCCAGCTTGATATTCTAGCTTCAACCCTTGGATTGGAATCCTAGCTTCAGTCCCAGATTGAAATTCTTGCTTCAGACCCCCAGATTGTAATCTTATACCAGCCACCTACGTCAAGGTGGTGTCCAGGTGACTCCAAGCAGACTTCCTAGCAAGTCAGGCACTCATCAACAGTATTATCTGGTTCAAGTATCCAGTGTTTAAATTCATGGAATTATAACACAAGATAGCGACGTTCTGACGTTTAAAACAAAAGGAGTAAAATGCCTACCACATTACATTATAACATAAAAGTGTGCGTATATACCTTTGATGAGTTCCGAGGATCTTTCTACTATCGGAACCCGGCCATGGGCTAGGCCTGTCTGGTGCTAGCCTGGTCATCCAGGCTGTTGCTGCTAGAGGCCCGCTGCCACACACATCCATCACAACCTGTTTGATCTGGCATCTGGTGGAGATACTTGTCTAGTTTCCTCTTGAATACTTCTCTTGTTCCATTAGTGTTTCTGATATCTACTAATAAGATGTTGAATAATGTTGGGCCACGGATGTTGATACAGTGTTCCCTTGATGTGCTCACCGCACCCCTACTTTTCACTGGGATTATTTTGTACTTCCATATATCTCGCTCCAGTATGTTCTTATGGCAATGTGCAGAATTGGGATCAGGCCTTCGAGTACTTTCTAGGTATATATTATCATGTATCCCTCCTCTGCTCCACCGAACATATATTTAAGACTCTAAGGCGTTCCCAGTAAGTTAAATGCTTTACTGGCTCTGTGCGGGCAGTAAACATTCTCTGTATTTGTTCCAGCTCTGATATTTCTCCTGCCCTGAAAGGGGCCATCAACACTAAACAATATTCCACTAGCGATTTGAAAAGTGTCGCCATTGGCATTATTTCCCCTGTTTTGAAGGTTCATTACCCACCCCGTCATCTTCCTGGCTATCGTGACATTTGTCTTTTTGTGTTCTTTAAGAGAAAGGTCAGCTGACATAATTATAATTATTTCCAAGTCTTGGTTAGGTTGGGCAGTAGCAAGTTAAATCTAGCAAGGTACGTGGTTGTGTGGGACAGAACCAAGTGCACCCAGCAGGATGCTGGGCGAGGTGGGACGGGGCACGGGAGAGGAAGGGTGGGACAGAAGCAAGTGCATCCGCATGCTACGGGATGGTGGTGGGTAAGGGGCCAGATATGAGACACTTCATACCCATCTCTTCGACATGGGTACTGCGTCATGGCAGTTTCTTACTCTATACCTGCTGGTTATTGTTGTTTGTGTTTGTTAGGAGGCAGCATTCTGGGTTTTAACTCCTGACGTCGCTCTTAGTAACTCCTTGAAGGAGGTATCGTAGATGTAAACTTCATAACTAGTGAACCGGCATTATAATGCTTATATTTGTTAATGGTTCCAAGGATCATCCTCGGGCTTACAACACTAAGAAGTATTAATAACGCAAAGTAAATTAAAGATAAGTGTATACTAAATAATGTAAGGAAAGTTTGTAAGATTTACTTGTGCAAATCGAGTCAGGTACCAAAATTACCGAAATCACTTTTTACGAAAACAAGTCTTGGAAGACAGTACAACATTCTTCATATTTAAGGGACATTACCAACAGACTCAAATCTGTGTTCAGAAGGGAAGTTGATAAATTCCTCAAGTCATTTTCCTATCAACGGGCTATGGTGCCCATGTTGAACTCCATGCCGTAAGCACCAACAGCTTGGTTGATCAGGCCATCAACCGAAAGACCTGGTTTGGGACTCCAGGTACTTGTCACGTACATGTGGAATATTGTAGTCACTTAGTGATAAGTTGCAAATTCTCTCTTATCTTACTGCTGAGTGAACAGTTGCCAGTTATTGTAAGAATATGGTAACTCAACAGTAACTTGGTAGCTTGTCACACAGCAATTTGTTTATAAGTTAGTGGTTATATATTAATATAAATTGGTACTGTGTCGAAAACTTGGATCTCGGCAAACCAGTTTAAGGCGCTGTTCTCATAAATACTGCTCAAGAGATTAAGGGATCCCAAAGGTGACACGTTTATTGTTACTTGTAATCTGTATCAGAGATGTAGCGAGTGTAAAAATACCCTTCAGCTGAGCAATCAAGATTGAGGAAGTTTGTGGGTAGTAGTGTTTCACTGCTCACTCTATAATATTACACGTATCTAGACTATGTCAGCTGTGTACAATGAGGACGATGATGCCAGTACAAGTTCTGAACGTGTTTGTAATTCAATTCAATTCAAACTTTATTCTCTATAAGTATTACAATGCTGAGTTTACAGAATTTGGTTATTGTGTGGTTTACATGTAGTAAAATAATAATTACAGAGTGTACCACTAGAACGCCTAGCATGGCTAGGCATTTCGGGCAGACTTATATTAAATCTTAGGTTTAAATGTTACAGAATTATGAGATAAGTTGGTATTATGGCTAAGTGACTAAATACTAGTTGTGAGTTTAGCAATGTGAATGCTTTTGTTTTGGCACTATACATAGTTTCAGTATTGGAGTATCACAGGCCAACTTTTGACTAGTTAAGATTCATTATTTTGAGATTGAGATTGATATTTCTGTTTATGGTCAAATGGGTGAGTGAGTGTAAGTGTGAACCACCAGGTGGTATTCGTATTATTAGTTGACAGGGTGTATCAGGGAGATAAGATGTTTTCTGATGGTAGTTTTGAAGGTGATGAATGTTTTGGAATTTTCAGGTAGGGTGTTCCAGATTTTAGGGCCTTTGACATACATTGAATTTTTGTAAAGGTTTAGTCGGACACGGGGAATGTCATAGAGATGTTTGTGTCTGGTGTTGTGCCTGTGGGTTCTGTCACAACTATCAAGAAAGCGTTTTAGGTCAAGGTTAATATTGGAATTTAAGGTCCTGTAGATGTAGATTGCACAGTAGTAAGTGTGGATGTACTGAAAAGGGAGTAAGTTTAGATCTATGAAGATCTATGCCTTTCTGTGACATGTATACAGTTCAGGTGGTATGTTTCATTTCTGAGCGCGCGCGTGTGTGTGTGTGTATGTGTACTCACCTATTTGTGGTTGCAGGGGTCGAGTCATAGCTCCTGGCCCCGCGTTGTGTGTGTGTGTGTGTGTGTGTGTGTGTGTGTGTGTGTGTGTGTGTGTGTGCTAGTTACCATTTTGTCCTAGGCACAAGTCGATTAGACACTAGGCCTGTTGTATTACGTGCATGTATGTGTGTGTATGTGTGTATGTGTGTGTGTAGGTGTGTGTGTGTGTGTGTGTGTGTGTGTGTGTGTGTGTGCATGTGCATTGTGTGTGTGTGTGTGTGTGTGTGTGTGTGTGTACTCACCTAATTGTGGTTGCAGGGGTCGAGACTCAGCTCCTGGCCCCGCCTCTTCACTGATCGCTACTAGGTCCTCTCTCTCTCTGCTTCCTGAGCTGTATCATACCTTTTCTTAAGACTGTGTATGGTTCCTGCCTCCACTACTTCACTTGCTAGGCTATTCCACTTCCTGACAACTCTATGACTGAAGAAATACTTCCTAACGTCCCTGTGACTCGTCTGAGTCTTCAGCTTCCAGTTGTGACCCCTTGTCCATGTGTCCCCTCTCTGGAACATCCTGTCTCTGTCCACCTTGTCTATTTCTCGCAATATCTTGTATGTCGTTATCATGTCTCCCCTGACCCTTCTGTCCTCCAGTGTCGTCAGTCCGATTTCCCTCAACCTTTCCTCATACGACATTCCCCTGAGCTCTGGGACTAGCCTTGTTGCAAACCTTTGTACTTTCTCTAACTTCTTGACGTGCTTGACCAGGTGTGGGTTCCAAACTGGTGCTGCATACTCCAGTATGGGCCTAACATACACAGTGTACAGTGTCTTGAACGATTCCTTATTAAGGTATCGGAATGCTATTCTCAGGTTTGCCAGGTGCCCGTATGCTGCAGCAGTTATTTGGTTGATGTGTGCGTCCGGTGATGTGTTCGGTGTTATGGTCACCCCAAGGTCTTTCTCCCTGAGTGAGGTCTGTAGTCTTTGTCCACCTAGCCTATACTCTGTCTGCGGTCTTCTTTGCCCCCTCCCCAATCTTCATGACTTTGCATTTGGCTGGATTGAATTCGAGAAGCCAGTTACTGGACCACATGTCCAGCCTGTCCAGGTCTCTTTGCAGTCCTGCCTCATCCTCATCCGATTTAATTCTTCTCATTAACTTCACATCATCTGCGAACAGGGACACTTCAGAGTCTATTCCTTCCATCATGTCGTTCACATATATCAGAAATAGCACTGGTCCTAGAACTGACCCCTGTGGGACCCCGCTCGTCACAGGCGCCCACTGTGATACCTCTTCACGTACCATGACTCGTTGCTGCCTCCCTGTCAGGTATTCCCTGATCCATTGCAGTGCCCTCCCTGTTACATGCGCCTGATCCTCCAGCTTCTGCACTAATCTCTTGTGGGGAACTGTGTCAAAGACCTTCCTGCAGTCTAGGAAAACGCAATCTACCCACCCCTCTCTCTCGTGTCTTACTTCTGTTACCTTGTCATAAAACTCCAGGAGGTTTGTGATACACGATTTGCCTTCCATGAACCCATGCTGGTTTTCATTTATAATCTTGTTCCTTTCCAGGTGTTCGACCACTCTCCTCCTGATAATCTTCTCCATGACTTTGCACACAATACATGTCAGAGACACAGATCTGTAGTTTAGTGCCTCGTTTCTGTTTCCTTTCTTAAATATGGGGACTACATTAGCTGTCTTCCATTTCTCAGGTAGTTGCCCAGTTTCAAGGGATGTGTTGAAGATTGTGGTTAGAGGCACGCACAGCATCTCTGCTCCTTCTCTAAGGACCCATGGGGAGATGTTGTCCGGTCCCATCGCCTTTGAGGTGTCAAGGTCACTTAGGAGCTTCTTCACCTCCTCCTCGGTTGTTCGTATGTCATCCAACACTTGTTGGTATATTCCCTCTTGATGTTCCCTTCTGTGCTGTTTTCCCACAGCCCTTCCTCTCTCTACTGTAAAAACTTCCTTAAATCTCCTGTTCAGCTCCTCACATACCTCCTGATCATTTCTTGTGAGTTCTCCACCTTCTGTCCTTAATCTGATCATCTGGTCTTTGACTGCTGTCTTCCTCCTGATGTGGCTATACAACAGTTTCAGGTCAGTCTTGATTCTCGATGCTATGTCATTTTCATACTGTCGCTGGGCCTCCCTCCTTACCTGTGCATACTCATTCCTGGCTCTGCGACTGATCTCCCTATTTTCGTGTGTTCTCTACCTTCTGTACTTTTTCCATTCTCTATTGCACTTTGTTTTTGCCTCCTTACACCGTCTGGTAAACCAGGGGCTCGTTCTGGTCTTCCCGTTGTTACTGTTGCCTTGGGAATAAACCTTTCCACTGCCTCCTTGCATTTTGTTGTTACATATTCCATCATTTCATTTACTGGCTTTCCTGCCAGTTCTCTGTCCCACTGGACCTCCCGCAGGAAGTTCTTCAACCCTATGTAGTCCTCTCTTTTATAGTCAGGCTTTTCCCATTCAACTCCTGTTATTCTCTCCACTTGCAGCTCTACTATGTATTCAAAGCACAGAACCACGTGGTTGCTAGCTCCTAGGGGACTCTCATACTTGATGTCCTCAATGTCTGAGCTGCCCAGGGTGAACACAAGATCCAATCTTGCTGGTTCATCCTCCCCTCTCACTCTGGTAGTGTCCTTAACATGTTGGTGCATGAGGTTTTCCAGCACCACGTCCAACATCCTGGCTCTCCATGTTTCGGGACCCCCATGTGGCTCCAGGTTTTCCCAGTCAATCTCCCTGTGGTTGAAATCCCCCATAACCAGTAACTTTGCTCTGCTGGAGTGAGCTCTTTTTGCCACCTCAGCAAGTGTGTCCACCATTGCTCTGTTGCTCTCTTCATATTCCTCTCTTGGCCTCCTGCAGTTCTGTGGTGGATTATACATCACTGCAATGACCACTTTGTGTTCCCCAGACTGAAGTGTACCTACTATGTAGTCTTTTTCTCCCGTCTCATCTATGCCTTCCATTTTCTCGAATTTCCATGTTTTTTACGAGCAGAGCAACCCCACCTCCCCCTCTGCCCCTTCTATCTTTCCTCATGATCTGGTATCCTGGTGGGAAGATTGCATCTGTTATTGTCTCTGTGAGTTTTGTTTCTGTAACTGCTATGATGTCTGGGGACTTCTCATTGATTCTTTCTTGCCATTCCTCATGTTTATTCGTTAATCCATCTGCATTTGTGTACCAAACCTTCAACTTCTGTTCTAATACTGTAACTGTGGTGCGGGGGGTGGGAACAGGGGATTGGTGTGTGATGGTTGGTTTGGATTGTTCAGTTGCCTTGGGGGTGTCGTGGCTGGAGTCCTTCTGCAGGTGTTTCTGGGGGTGTGCTTGTCCTTCCATTTGATCCTGGGTTATTCTGCTCTCCTTTTTCATTTCCTCCCATTTCTCCTTTCGTTTTTGAACTCTCTCTTTCATCGCCTTCCTTTCGTCCTGTGTTCTGTCTCGATCGAGGTACACTCTCCGGAACTCCTGCTTGCCTCTCAGCCGTGCTTTCTCCTTCAGGATCATGGTTCGGGTTGATTCTGCCTTGAAAATTACTTTGAGAGGCCGATTCCTTTTCTTTGTGAACCACCCGATTCTCCGAAAATTTGCCACCTGGGTCATGCCCCCCTCGCCTATCACCTTCATGATGTCTTCAATCGCTTTTTTCCCCTTCTGCTTTCTTTCATTATAAGTTTCCCCTGTGTATGTACATGTGTGTGTATGTGTGTGTGTGTGTGTGTGTGTGTGTGTGTGTGTGTGTGTGTGTGTGTGTGTGTGTGTGTGTGCATGTGTGTTAGTTACCATTTTGTCCTAGGCACATGTCGATTAGACACTAGGCCTGTTGTGTGTGTAGGTGTGTGTAGTGTGTGTGTGTGTGTAGGTGTGTGTGTGTGTAGGTGTGTGTGTGTAGGTGTGTGTGTGTAGGTGTGTGTTTGTGGTGTGTGTGTGTGTCAGTGTGTGTGTGTGTGTGTGTGTGTGGTGTGTCAGTGTGTGTGTGTGTGTGTGTGTGCATGTGTGTGTGTGCGTGTGCGTGTGTGTGTGTGTGTGTGTGTGTGCGTGCGTACGTGTGTGTGTGTGTGCGTGTGTGTGTGTGTGCATGTGTGTGCATGTGTGTGTTGCAGTGTGTGTGTGTGTGTCTGTTGTGCGCGTGTGTGTTGTGGCGTGTGTGTTGTGCGTGTGTGTGCGTGCGTATGTACGTGTGTGTGCATGTGTGTGTGTGCATGTGTGTGTGTGTGTGTGTGCGCGTGCGTGCGTGTGTGTACTCACCTATTTGTGGTTGCAGGGGTCGATTCATAGCTCCTGGCCCCGGCTCTTTACTGATCGCTAAAATGGGCATCGGATGCGAGAAGTGCCCCCTACCCTGCAGTGGTGTGTACAGCCATACATCTGTCATTGCTGCCAGGCAGCCACTCAGGCATACCATACACAACCATAAAACACCATATACCCCATACCACAATATCCAGTCTAAACCAGTGTGAGGAACTCAGTAACATCAGTAAATTAAAATATATGAGTGATCAGAGAGGAATGTATCTTGAAAGAATTATACAGTGGACAAAAATTAAATGCATGTTATAGCATAATATAATCACCCCCCTCTTCCCCCCCCCCCCGCCCCAAAAAAAAAAAAAAAAAAAAAAATCTCCCACATGCGGCAAGCCTCGGTTTCTATAAATACATCTCGCATATTACTGTCCCTAGTGAGAGAAAGGTAAAGTGGAAATCAGTTTTCTTCCGTGGCATACAGAGTGAATTAGGATACGGGCAGGATGTCAGTACAGCATACCTGTGGGAGATGTAAAAAAAAGATCCTTGGAAAGAAATCCAGGATCACATGCAACCTGTGCTTTTCTAAACTTCATATCTCTTCTACAAGACTAAACACAGCCTCAGAAAATTACCTCGAACTAGCAAGGTGTTTCTGGTTGTGCAATAAAGATATAGAACTTTGGGCAGGCATCAGAAAGGCACTAAGGAGGGTAATAAATGATAAAATAACCAAAAAAAAAAAAAGATGAACTCTTGAACAGTCTACCAAAAATATATAAAACATGGGAGAAAGAGATAGGAGTGAACCAAAAAATGCAGAATGCCCATACCGTAACAGATGACTCGAAACTATATAGTCACCCACTGAATAAAACACAGGAAACAAAAACGTCAGTTAACCCCCTCCCCCCCAATAGTGATAACCCAGACCCATCCCCCAGTCTTAGCACTTCTGCCCACAGTGCTGGTGCTGGCCCAGGCTCAGCCCCCAGCCCCAGCGCTGACTCAGTCTCAGCCCCCAGCCATAGTGCCAGTCCGGACTCTACTAGGGACCCTACCACAGTCACCACTAAAACCTTAAATATACAGCCATCAATGCACAAGACCATAGCCCACATTACAGATGTAGTGGAGGAGTCTCCTTCTTCTTCTTCTTCTTTTGGGAAAAGTAGATGGAATCCAGGACGGGGTGGCCCTGGCTTGGATACTGAGGATTATAGTGCAGTCCTAGAAACTGCAGAAATTTAGAACACACCTACCAACAGTTCTACCCAACCAAAAGTGAAATTGTGCAAATTCTATGTTTGGGGCATCTGTAAGCATGGAATGTCAGGTAAAACAAATGGAACATTCAACTTTGAGCATCCCAAAAAATGTAGTGACCTCCTGTCTAAAGTAGTGTGTCGTTCTCCTTCCTGTAATTTCTTTCACCCAGAAATGTGCCACTCTTCGGTTCTTCAAAAGCAGTGTTACAGCACCAGCTGCCCTGCATACCATCTAAAAGGGACCAGGAGGTATAGACCTTGCAAGACAATAGTAGCTACGACAACCCCACTCCAGGTGATTTTTGAGTGGCAGGAAACGGAAAAAGACAATGGAAGGAAATAAAAATAGTCCACCTTGCAGCCTTGTTGGACTGGAGGCACAGCCAGTGGCCCCCCATGGCCCTCCAGAACTACAACTACCCATGCCAATAACAAAATACCCCCAACAAACACGCAATACAACCTCGTTTATATTTGCTAATATACAGGGCCTTAAGCCATATACCGACAACAAAATACTTTTTATCAGTGGACTTTAGAGGAATCTAATGCGATGTTTGCAGCCTTCACAGAGACACACACAAAAGATCACTTTGACAGTGAAATATGGATAAATGGGTACAACCTTTTTTAGATGTGACAGAAAGAACAGGCAACAAGGGGGGGGGGGGTTGGCCTGTATGTCAGAGTCGCTCATCTGCCCGGAGATGCTGAACACCACAAATGATGTAGTTGAAGTTCTAACAGTAAAGATCAAGAACCAAAACCTAGTCGTATGGTTGTATATAAGCCACCAGATACAACCTCCCAACAGTTCAAGGAACAGCTGCTGAAAATTGATTACGGTCTGGAAAACCTTCCAGCTCCATCCCCAAACATCTTATTGCTTGGTGATTTCAACCTAAGGCATACAAAATGGAAGAATGTATGGAATAATGTTATGGAAACAATTCCTGGAGGTAGCGCCGATGAAAGGTCACGCACACCTGAGCTATTAAATCTCTGCGATAAACACACCCTAAGTCAGCAGATAATGGAGCCAACAAGACTAGAAAACACACTTGTGACCTTATCTACACATATAATGAGGACCTAGTAAGAGACATAGCAACATCAAAAACAACTAATTCTGATCACAATCTAATCGAAGTTCGGACTTATATGCACAGAAGTCCTAATCAGCAAAATGCTTGTATCTGTGAAGGTGTCTTCACAAAATACAACTTCAACAACAAGAACATCAACTGGGACCAGATAAACCATGTCTTAAATGAAACATGTTGGGAAGATATCTTAAATAACATGGATCCAAACCAGTGCCTTGAAAGGATCAACTTTCTGGCAGCTGAAGTATGTTCAAGGCATATTCCCCTAAGAAAGAAGAAGAGCAGGAGGAAACTGGAAAAATATATTCCCTAGAGAGAAGACGATGAAGAATCACTGAGCTCCTCAAGAGCGCTAGATTATCTGATACATGGAAGGAAGCTCTGACCAGGGAAGTGGAAACTATCGAACTTAAGTTAAAGGACTCTTACAGGAACCAGGAGAGACAGGAGGAGCTTAAAGCTATTAGTGAAATTCAAAGAAATTAAAAACATTTTTTTTCATATGCCAAAAACAAGGCAACTACCACATCTAGTATCGAACCCTTGCTCAGACAAGATGGGACTTACACAGATGACAACAAGGAAATGAGTGAGACACTGAAATCCCAGGACGACTCTGTTTAGTGAGCCACTAATCAGTCTGAAGATCAACAATCCAAATTATTTCTTTAGGAATGAGCCTCAAAACTCCAATGTATGCCAGATTTCCGACATTACCCTAACTCTGATAGACTTTGAAAAAACCATTGACAATATGCCTATGCACTCAACCCCGGGCCCAGACTCGTGGAACACTGTGTTCATTAAGAACTGCAAGAAACCCCTTTCACATGCCCTAAGTATACTATGGAGGAGGAGCTTAGACATGGGTGAAATTCCACAGTCACTTAAATCAATGGATAGTCCCACTCCATAAAGGTGGCAGCAAAACATTAGCAAAGAACTATAGACCAATGGCTCTAACGTCCTACGTAAAAATCTTTTGAAAGAGTTCTAAGAAGCATGATTGCAAACCACTTAGATTCCCAAAAACTGCACAATCCAGGGCAACATGGGTTCAGAGCAGGTCGCTCCTGTCTCTCGCAACTACTAGATCACTATGATATCGTCTTGGATGCACTGGAAGAAAAACAGAATGCAGATGTAATATACACAGACTTTGCAAAAGCCTTTGACAAGCGTGATCATGGCGTAATAGCGCACAATACACGTGCTAAAGGAATAACTGGCAAAGTGGGGAGATGGATCTTCAACTTTCTAACCAATTGAACACAAAGAGTAGTGGTCAACAGATTTAAATTGGAAGCTGCCATAGTGAAAAGCTCTGTTCCACAAGGCACAGTACTTGCCCCGATCCTGTTCCTCATCCTCATATCAGACATAGACAGATGTAATCCACAGCACCATGTCATCCTTTGCAGACGATACTATGATCTGCATGAGACTGTCATCTATTGAGGACACGGTTAACCATCCAAGAAGATATAAACAAAGTTTTCCAATTGGCAGCAGAAAACAATATGATGTTCAATGAGGACAAATTCCAACTACTCTGTTATGGAAGACTGGAGGAGATAATAACTAGAATAGAGTATATTACAAACTCTGATCATACAATAGAGCAGAAAGATAATGTGAGGGACCTGGGAGTGGTAATGTCTGAGGATCTCACTTTCAAGGATCACAACAGTGCCACGATCACAACTGCAAAGAAAATGATGGGATGGATAATGACAACCTTCAAAACAAGAGATGCCAAGCCAGTGATGATCCTTTTCAAATCACTTGCTCTCTCTAGACTGAAATACTGCTGTACATTAATGCTTCGTGTCTGTCTCTCGTTTTTTAAAAATTGGGACTACATTTGCTGTCTTCCACATCTCTGGTAGTCACCCTGTTTTAATAGGTGTGTTGAAGATTGTTGTTAGTGGTACACAGAGTACCTCTGCTCTCTCTCTCTCTCTCAGGATCCATGGAGAGATGTTATCTAGCCCTATTGCCTTTGAGGTTGTATGTATTGTCTTCAACACTTGATGGTGTACCCCACCTCTCTGTCTTTCTGGAGTCCTTTCTGTCTGTGAATTCGTCTTTGAATCTCATGTTGAGCTCCTCACATACTTCTTCCCTCGTTCCTTCCTCAGCCTGATTACCTGGTCCTTTTCTTCTTTATATGGCTGTACAACAGCTTTGGATCAGATTTGGCTTTTACTGCTATGTCATTTTCATATTGTTGGGCCTCCCTCCTTACCTGAGCATATTCCTTTTTGCTCAACGACTAGTCTCCTTATTCTCTTGGGTCCTTTGCCTTCTAAGTTTCTTCCATTTTCTAGCACACTTAGTTTTGGCCTCTCTACACCTTAGGGTGAACCATGGTCACTTCCTGGTCTTCTCATTATTTTTGTTGCCCTTGGCTACAAACCTCTCCTCTGCGTCTTTGCATACTGGTGTCACATATTCCATCATCTCACTTCCCTGCCAGTTCTCTGTCCCACTGAACCTCGTGCAGGAAATTCCTCATACCTGTGTAGTCCCTTTTCTTGTAGTTTGACTTTATTCGTCGTACCTTTTCTTCTTCCCTGTCCATTTGAATTCTACTATGTATTCGAAGCTCACAACCACGTGGTCACTGGCCCCGAGGGGTCTTTTGTGTGTGTGTGTGTGTGTGTGTGTGTGTGTGTGTGTGTGTGTGTGTGTGTGTGTGTGTGTGTGTGTGTGTGTGTGTGTGTACTCACCTAGTTGAGGTTGTGGGGGTCGAGTCCGAGCTCCTGTGTGTGTGTGTGTGTGTGTGTGTGTGTGTGTGTGTGTGTGTGTGTGTGAGGTTGTATCGACTCTTACGTCTTAGACGTACTTGGGTGAATGGAGTAAACTCTCTGGGTTTGTGCTCACCGACTTGTGTTGGCTGAAGCTGATCCTTGGCTCCTGGCGATGCGTCTCTTAGGATTCACTGTGCGGCATTACAAGCTTCCTGGGCCCTGTTTTATTTAGTCTTCAAGCTTTATATGGAATTTGTCTTCCATGTTAACATACAGTTAATTCCACTTCCCTACTATTCTGATACTAAAGAAAGTACTTTATAACATCTCTTTCATTCATATATTTATTTTTAGCTTCCGTGTCCCCCTGTTCCTGGTCCACACATTTCAATTTGTCGCAATCCTTCCTTTCAATTTCTTTCAGTTTCGTGATCATGTTTCCCCTAGTCCTCAAGCATTATGATGTTATTACACCTTATGCTAGAAAAGCAGAAGGTTCAAAGAGAAAGAGTGAGAGAGAGCGGGGGGGGGGGGAGAAGGAAAGGGAGCCTGTAATTGTTGTCTGGATGATTGATGAAGTTCGTAAATGGAAAGCTGTAGAGGAGGATGAAAATACACCGCTTCCGTATATTGTGCCGCACTTTTCACCATCACTCTACATGTCATTTGTTATGGCTTGGTGGTGATGGTGATGGGCGTGATGGCGGTAGTGCTGAAGTGCTCGGTGTTGTTCCTGCGGCTGTGATGTCATACTTTCAGTAGGGCACAATTGTCTTATTACTTGGTGATGCATAACGCACCGTAACTTTAAAAAACAAAACGCACGCACGCGTGATCATACCTTACCTTTATCATTGATAGACCTTTGATGAGTTTTAAGAGTCTCTCCACTCTTGGAGCCCGGCCATGGGCCAGGCTAGCCTGGTCAATCAGGCTGTTACTGCTGGGGGCCCGCTGCCCCACATATCCATCACAACCTGGTTGATCGGACACTTGGTGAAGATACTTGTCCAGTTTCCTCTTGAAGGCTTCTACACTGTTCCAGCCATGTTTCTGATATCTTCTAATAAGATTTTGGGGCCACGAATGTTGATACAGTGTTTCCTTATTGTACCCACCGCACCCCTACTCCTCACTGGGTTTATTTTGCATTTCCTCCAATATCCCTCACTCCAGTACGTTGGGACCAGGCCCTCGAAGCACTTTCCAGGTATATATTGTAATGTATCTCTCCTCCGCTCCAGTGAGTACATGTTCAAGACTTTAAGGCATTCCCATTAATTTAAGTGCTTTACTGGTTCTATGTGTGCCGTAAACGATCTATGTATTTGTTCCAGCTCTGATATTTCTCCTGCTTTGAATGGGGCCGTCAGTACTGAGCAAAATTCCAAACAAGGAAGCACTAGCGATTTGAAGAGTGTCACCATTGGCATTATTTTCTTTGTTTTGTAAGTTCTCAATACCCACCCCGTCATCCTCTTGGCTGTCGTGATCTTTGTCTTATGTTCTTTGAAAGAAAGGTCAGCTCACACAATTATTCCCAGGTGTTTTACGTATTCCTTTCGTTCTATTTGGTGATACTCTTGAGGTTTGTATACAGTGTTCCTTTTGAGTTTTTCATTCTTTTCATACCTAAGCAGCTGGAACTTTTCACCATTGAACATCATGTTGTTCTCCACTCCCCAATGGAAAACCTTGCTTATGTCTTCCTGTAATTTTTCTGTCTTCTACCGTACTGAATTTCATGCTTATTTTAGTGTCATCTGCAAATGATGATACAAAACCGTGACAGGTGTTTTTATCTGTGTCTACTATGATGATGAGAAACAGCAGAGGTGCCAGGACGGTACGTTGGGGAACAGCTTTTTTACCCCGCTGATGCTGGATTTTGCTCTGTTTACTAATACTTTCTGTGTTCTGTGTGTTAAACTCGAAAATCCATCTGCCTACCTTCCCCGTAATGCGCATGTCCCCTTTGGAAAATCTGTGTAAATCACATCTGGGTTTTGGTCGTCTTCCACTGGCTCCGTAATTATGTCATAATGGTTCAGCAGCTGTGACAGGCATGATCGTCCTCCTCTACAACCATGCTTGTTTGAGTTATGCCGGTTGTGCTGCCCATGAAATTTATAATCTGCCGTCTCATCACTCTTTCGAAGATTTTTTATGATGTAAGAAGTTAGGGCTACTGGTCTGTAGTTTTTAGCTAGTGCTCTACTACCTCCCTTATGCAAAGGAGCTATGTCAGCATTCTTTAAAGTCTCCAGTATTTCACCTAGATTTAGGCTCTTTCTCCAAAGAATACTGAGGAATCGTGCCAGTGGTACTTTGCACTTCTTTATAAATAGGGCATTCCATGAATCTGGTCCTGGTGCTGAGTGAGTGGGGATGTTAGCCATTTCTTTATCGAAATCTATAGGATTTGTACTAATGTCAGTTAGTTGGTCTGCGTGGCCTTCTGCTGGAGTAAAAAATGTTTCAGTATTTCACTGATTTCCTATACATCGTTAGTATAAGATTCTCCTCTTAATAATGGTCCAATTCTACAGGCAGTTCTTAGCTTGGATTTTGCATAGGAGTAGAAATATTTTGGGCTTCTTGTAATATCCTGTATGGCTTTTTGTTCCCTAAAGTTTTTGCTCTAACTCAGTGATCTCTCGGTTAAGACTATCTTTGCCCTGTTGTGACATACTTGTGTTAAGCAATTCAGTAACCCGTTTTCTTCTGTGCCATCTCCTACGCACTCTCTGTATCTGATCTTCTGGGCTTCCTCAATGGTACGTGTTTATCACAGACTTTGTATGCTTCTATGTTCAGCTTCTCTAGGCACTGGTAGGGGATTCAGGGTGCTCTTGTCTGATTCCCAGGATACATCTGATAGCTTTTGGTTTATTTTTTACCAGTCAATTCTGTGGTTGTTGAAATTCAACTTACTGAGCATCCCTTCTCTTACATGAGTGCTGCAGTTCCCTAACCGCGAGTTTATACTCATTTGTACTTCTGTGATGATATGGTCAGAGTATATTGTTTTTTTTTTAACTGTTATGTGTCTGATTAGTTCCTCGTTGTTTGTGAATATCAAATCCAGGGTATTTTCATTTCTATTTTGATCAGTTATCTGTTGGTATTACAACACAGGTAATGTTGGCCTGTGACCTGGTCGTAATGGGATGGAGTAAAACAAACTCAGCAGAATATTTAACTTGTATTTCCTTTACCAAATGTTTATATTCAGATATGTACACTATGTACAGGAGTGGAATATAAGTGTACCACACAGTGATGAAGGCAAAGACAGAAGCCTGAGAGAGAGAGAGAGAGCACCATGCCTAGTAATAGAGAAGTCTGGCAAATACTGACTAGGAGTGAACCGTGTCACCTCAGCATTTGGCAGGCTTGTCTAGGATTGGTCAGTGAACCAAGGTACTGATTTAACGATGTGTACCCTTACCATTAAACCCTTAGCACCTGGTTTGCTGGTTGGGAGGCAGCCTATATGGGAGTGTGTACATACGCCGAGTGTAACATAGTCTTTGCATGCCACACCCCCATCCCAAAAGGGCTCTAATAGCCAGGACTAGGCTTCCACCTCCTTGGGTAACGTGCCGCCATGGCACTGAACAATAATGGAACCGCCTTTCCTCTCAACCATCCAACTCATTAGAGCTCAACTTTTCTGAAGACAAAAAGTCACTCTGAACTAGAGCAAGGCAGTGGACAGTAGGGATTAATGTAGGTTCAAGACACCTGTGGACGATAGCAGTATGTCCCCTCACCAAACCCCCCACTACCACCACCATTAAAACATACAAAAGGGGGGGGAGAAGAGCTAGGCTACCCACATAGTCCCTAACACATCCTAACCTAAATTTAAATACGTGAAAGGGAATCAGCTAGCTTATTATCCTTCCCAGTAATATGTACAATGTGAAAATTATATAGTTGCAGCCTGAGATTCCATCTCATCAAACGTGTGTTGTGGTTCTTCATGGAGTTAAGGTAGATCAAAGGATTGTGGTCACTGTAGACTGTGACCACTTGGGACGACTGCCCCACGTAGACCTCGAAGTGTTCTGATGCCAGTATCAGAGCGAGTACCTTGGTCACTCTGAATAGACTTAGGAATGCCAAAGCAAGATATAAATTTAATTAGGGCTTTAAGAATGGCTTTGTTGTTGATACTGCACATTGGGACTGCTTCTGGATACCTTGTAGATATGTCCATAATAGTGAATAAGTACTGGTTCCCAGACTTGGACTTAGGTAATGGACCTACACAATCAGTGATGAACTCTGTAGAAGGTTCTCCATCTGTGGGTATGGGATGGAGTGGTGCAAGTTTAATGGGATGTCCAGGTTTTCCTAATTGCTGACATTCCCTACATCAGCGGAAGTGATTTTTCACATCTTACCTTATCTTTAGCTAGTAAAACTTTTAGTATTTTATACAAGGTTTTGGTAATTCCTAAGTGTCCTCCTAATGAAGAATTATGAGCTATATTTAATATTTGTGATCTAAACTTTTTAGGAACTACCAATCTATCTGTCTTTTGCCTTCCCTCTACCTCCTTACCAGTCTCTGTGCAGAGTAATAAGTCGTTTTTAATTTTATATTTGGGTTATCTGAGTAAGATTCACCCTTGGCAATTTGAAAAGCTAAGTTTAGAGAAGGATCTTTCGACTGTTCCCTCCGAAAGGACAGTCCCTCAGGCAGGAAAACAGAGATATCCAGCAATCCTGCAACCCTGGAATAGGAAGGCTTGATCTGGGTCTGTTCACTAAATTTACGAGGCCCTGGCCAGTTTTCCTCGTAAAACAAATTGTCTAGTCCTAGATCAGAGTCGTCCAAGAGTGGGTCAGCATTCTCAAAAGACATCCCTGGGGATTTTGCCTGAGTTATGACCAGCACTGGAGAAGGATTAGACATTATAGGTTCTGGACACTTCGTGGAATTAAGAATGTTATTACCACCTAGTAATAGCACTGCATCTTTCATAGGAAATCCATCAGAAACGCCTACAATCCAATATCCAGTGTAATATTTACTCTGCACATATATTCTGTGTAAAGGGACAGAAAATACTCTTCCTCCAAATGCCTCTAAAAGAACTGATGACTGCAATGAAGTTTGTTCAGAGAGGGGAAGTATGCCCTCTCTTATAAGGGAACAATAAGCCCCGCTATCCCTAAATGTTCTTACTTCAGTTTTCTTGGAATTCTCCTGAAGGGAGATATAGCAAGTACTGTAGTATGGGGCCATACCACACACTACTTCTTTCTGATTCATCTCAGTAATTCTTCTTAATGGTTGAGGTTTAACTGGGCAATTGGATCTAAAATGGCTGAGTTTATGGCAACTGATACATGTTACCTCATGTTTTCCTTTGGCTCCCTGCTGATTTTGTGGTTGGTGCCAGTCTGTGTACTGACGTCGTTGTTCACCATGTTGAGCATGAGTTTGATGTCGCTCACCAGGTTGACCATGAGTTTGATATCGTGGCTCACCAAGTGATTTGGTTGGCACCATCGTTTACCTTCATCCTGCCACTCTGTCCTCCAGTCAGGAATTCTTCTCTGATCTCTACTCATGCCAGGCTATTGGGAAGAGAGAGAAAAAATTCGGACAAGGGGTGGTTAGTCTCAAAAGTGTCAGCCAACCTGGCTGTTTCCAATGCAGTGGTCAACGAATGATCTTCAAAGAAGACTAACCTCTGGTCCAACAGATTCCAGCAGGTTATCCACCACAAGTAACTGGACTAGGTCAGAAAAATTGGTGACACCACTTGCCTTATACCACTTGGTGAAGGCTTTTGACTGCTGTTTTACAAAGTCAACATGAGACTAACCCAACTGACATTTAGACAATTTAAATTCCCTCCTGTATTTGGCAGGAATACACTGATAAGCCCCAAGAACCATGGATTTAACCACGTTGACAAATTCCTCATTATTCAACACAGATGTGAACTCTTGTGCCTTACCGTACAACTCTGCACCAATGTTGCCCAATACTCCTTGGGGCACCTGGAGGTTACCTGGAGGTTATTCCGGGGATCAACGCCCCCGCGGCCCGGCCCATGACCAGGCTTCCCGATGGATCAGGGCCTGATCAACTAGGCTGTTACTGCTGGCCGCACGCAGTCCAACGTACGAGCCACAGCCCGGCTGATCCAGCACTGACTTTAGGTATCTGTCCAGCTCTCTCTTGAAGGCAGCCAGGGGCTTACTGGCAATTCCCTAATGCTTGATGGGAGGCTGTTGAACAGTTTTGGGCCCCGGACACTTATGGTGTTTTCCCTTAGTGTACCAATGGCGCCCCTACTTTTTATTGGGGGCATTTTGCATCGCCTGCCCAGTCTTTTACTTTTGTAGGGAGTGATTTCTGTGTGCAGATTTGGGACCATTCCTTCCAAGATTTTCCAAGTGTAGACTATGATATCTCTCTCCCTCCTGCGTTCCAACGAGTACAAGTCAAGTGCTTCCAAGCGTTCCCAGTAGTTAAGGTGCTTGACAGAACTTATATGTGCAGTAAAGGATCTCTGTACACTCTCTAGATCTGCGATTTTACCTGCTTGGAATGGAGATGTTAATGTACAGCAGTATTCCAGCCTAGAGAGAACAAAAGTGATTTGAAAAGGTCATCATTGGCTTGGCATCTCTCGTTTTGAATGTTCTCATTATCCATCCTATCATTTTCTTTGCACGTGCGATCGTGGCACTGTTGTGATCCTTGAAAGTGAGATCCTCAGACATTACTACTCCCAGGTCCCTTACATTATTTTTCCGCTCTATTGTATGGCCGGAGTCAGTAGTATACTCTGTTCTAGTTATTATCTCCTCCAGTTTTCCATAACGGAGTAGTTGGAATTTGTCCTCATTGAACATCATATTGTTTACCGTTGCCCACTGGAAAACTTTGTTTATATCTTCTTGGAGGTTAACCGCGTCCTCAGCAGATGACAGCCTCATGCAGATCCTAGTATCATCCGCAAAGGATGATATGGTGCTGTGGTGTATATCTCTGTCTGTGTCTGATATGAGGATAAGGAATAAGATGGGGGCGAGTACTGTGCCTTGTGGAACAGAGCTCTTCACTATGGCAGCCTCTGATTTTGAATTTCTTTCTATTTCACTAATAGCTTTAAGCTCCTCCTGCCTCTCCTGATTCCTGTAAGAGTCATTTAACTTAAGTTTGATAGTTTCCACTTCCCTAGTCAGCGCCTCCTTTCGTGTATCAGATATTCTAGCACTCCTGAGGAGCTCAGTGACTCTTCGTCGTCTTCTGTAGAGGGAGCATCTTTCTCTCTCCAGTTTACTCCTGCTCTTCTTCTTTCTTAGGGGAATATGCCTAGAACATGCTTAGGCTGCCAGGAAGTTGATCCTTTCAAGGCACTGGTTTGGATCCATGTCATTTAAGACATCTTCCCAACATGTTTCGTTTAGGACATGGTTTACCTGGTCCCAGTTGATGTTCTTGTTGTTGAAGTTGTATTTTGTGAAGACACCTTCACAGGTACATGCATTCTGCTGATCAGGAACCCTATGCATGTACGTCTGGACTTCGATTAGGTTGTGATCGTAATTAGTTGTTTTTGATATACTTATGTCTCTTATCAGGTCCTCATTATTTGTGAAGATAAGGTCAAGTGTGTTTTCTAGTCTTGTTGGCTCCACTATCTGCTGGCTTAAGGTGTGTTTTTCGCAGAGACTTAGTAGCTCGTGTGTGTGACCTTTCATCTGCGCTACCTCCGGGGATTGTTTCAGCTATAACATTATTTGCTACATTCTTCCATTTTGTATGCCTTATGTTGAAATCACCAAGCAGTAAGATGTTTGGGGATGGAGCTGGAAGGTTTTCCAAACAGTAATCAATTTTCAGTAGCTGTTCCTTGAACTGTTGTGAGGTTGCATGTGGTGGCTTGTATACAACCACAATGACTAGGTTTTGGTTCTCGATCTTTATTGATAGAACTTCAACTACCTCATTTGTGGTGTTCAGCAACTCCGTGCAGATAAGGGACTCTTTGACATACAGGCCAAGCCCCCTTGTTGCCTGTTTTTTCTGTCGCATCTAAAAAGGTAGTAACCACTTATCTATATTTCACTGTCAAAGTGATCTTTTGTGTGAGTCTCTGTGAAGGCTGCAAACATTGCATTAGGCTCCTCTAGAAGTCCACTGATAAAAGGTATTTTGTTGTTGGTGGATGGCTTAAGGCCCTGTATATTAGCCTGGTTTTCAAGTGCCTCAAAAAACTTCTCAGTCTCTGCTTCAACAAAACAAGGAACTAGCTGCACTGCATTTTGCACGCAAAAGTAGTCATCCATAGGCTGCTTAAATTGCCTTTTCTCCTTCTCTCTATCAAACTCCTCTCTAGCAAATGCTCGCTGCTCCCTAGTTTTCAAGATTGAGTTTGGCTAACTCAAACGCCAATGAAGCGGACATGCCCTGAGACAAACCCTATGCACCTGCTTCACAAGACTGCTAGTCTGGTTGCTCTGGTGTTTTCCTTCCCACATTATGAAGGAGCCTAAGCAGAGATCTGCGATTAACAGCTCCTGTAGTGGGAGATATCTCAGTTTGGTGCACCATAGTTGCCCTGAGACAAACCCTTTGCACTTGCTTCACAAGACTGCTTATCTGGTTGCTCTGGTGTTTTCCTTCCCACATTATGAAGGAACTTAAACAGAGATATGCGATTAACAGCTCCTATAGCTAGAGATACCTCGGTTTGGTGCACCATAGTTGATTCAGCTCTTAATTTTGTACAAATGTCACGAAGCTGTGCAGCAGTGAGAATTCATTCATACTCTATACCAATAGAAGGAGCAATTAGCCAGCAACACTGTAGATATTTTGTGCAGATTTAGTACAGTATATTTAGATACCAATCGCCTAACTTATGCAGGTGGCATTAACCCCAACGTAACACACTGTTTGAAATACATGCAACAAGCAACAATAGTACAGTACGACTGCGGGATACATGCACAATAGCAAGGCTGACACGCAGTAACGAAAGCAATGGTAAGGCTGACAAGCAATGCCAAGCAATAGCAAAGCTATCTGTCAGATATTAAGACCAGCTCCAGCTCTCAGTGATACTAAGACCAGCTCCATCTCCCGGACAGAGCACCCATATTACAACACAAGTAATGTTGGCCTGTGACCTGGTCATAATGGGATAGAGCAAAACAAACTCAGCAGAATATTTAACTTATGTTTTCCTTCACCAAATGTTTATATACAGATATGTACACTTATGTACACTATGTACAGGAGTGGAATATAAGTGTACCACACGGTGATAAAGTTAAAGACAAAAGCCTGAGAGAGAACACCGTGCTTCAGCCAGCTAGAGGGAAGTCTGGCAAATGCTAACTAGGAGTGAACCATGTCATCTCAGCATTTGGCAGGCTCGTCTATGATTGGTCAGTGAACCAAGGTACTGATTTAATGATGGGTACCCTTACTGTTAAACCCTTAGCACCTGGTTTGCTGGTTGGGAGGCAGCCTATATGGGAGTGTGTACATACACCGAGTAAAGTGTAACGTACTCTTTGCATGCCACAGTTGGTTCAATGAGTACCTTTCACAAAGCCTCATTAGTTCCCTGGTATGTGCCTGTTGAGCCAAGGTGCTTCCACACACCCACACACACACATGAATAGAATCCTTGGAAACTACAAACCTGATCGGGACTCGAACTGTGGTCCTGAATGGTAGCAGGTACAGTGCTGTTTTCCACTGGGCTGTGAGGCTTACAATAGGAAAGTTTCTGTTCATTAATTGATTGAAAACATAATTTTTCTTCAAACCAGCCATGTCCCACCAAGGCAGGGTGACCTACAAAGAAAAAAAGTTTTTTTTTTATTTAGTAATTTATACAGGAGAAGGGGTTACTAGCCCCTTGCTCCCAACATTATAGTCTCCTCTTACGACATGCATGGCTTACGGAGGAAGAATTCTTTTCCACTTCCACATAGAGATAAGAGGTAATAAGGAAGAACAAGAAGTGTTAAGATAATAGTAGAAAACCCAGAAGGGCGAGTAGATATACATGCGTACACATGCATGTGTAGTGTGACCTAAGTGTAAGTAGATGTATCGAGATATATCTTGTTATCCAGCGTGTTTATGAGACAGAAAAAAGACACCAGCAATCCTACCATCATGTAAAACAATTACAGGTTTCCATTTTACACTCACTTTGCAGGACGGTAGTACCTCCCTGGACGGTTGCTGTCTACCAATCTACTACCTAGTAGACTATATATGTCGTGCCGAATAGGTAAAACTGGTCAGTTAGCAAAAGCTCATTTAAATTAAGTCCTTTCTAGAATTTTCTCTTATACGTTTAACGATATATTTTTTAATTTATGTTAATATAAAAATTAATAATTTTATACCAAAAGAACCTTAGAAAACTTGCCCTTATTACAACAAACTGCAGCTGGCCGAGGATCGAATACGTGTTATTTTAGCCCGCTTTGTGGGAAGCAAGTCAAAATTGACGACACTAATCACTGGACCATACAGTCCTTCAAACATTATGTACCTAACTGAACTAGGCACGTTTCATGATGCGAAGATATACGTGGTAAGCTCGGAGTTAATTTCATTCTACTCCCGTTTGAATACATGCCTAGTTCCGCTAGGTCAAGTCAATTTTGACTTCCCATGAGGCGGGCTAAAAATAACACGGTTCGATCCCCGGGGCCAGCGCAGTTTGTTTGCATTAATACCACTTGTTTCGTGGTTGCATTACTATATGTATGTATATATATATACATTATTTATATATATATATATTATATATATTATATATATATATATATAATGTGATTGTGATGTAGAGGACCCCCGGCCGAGTGCAACTTGCCTACAGTAATAACCAAAACAACAAACAGTTCGAAAGACTTTGAAGCGCCGCCCCAGCGGTCCTCGCATCCGACCCCTATGCCTTGGATGACACTAGTTCTATGCTACCCGTGTTTGTTGCTATAGGGGCCCGCTATTTTTTTCCCTTCTCTTTTGTCTGTGTAAACTGTGATGAAAGTACTGTATATATTTTATTTTCCAGAGCAAAGTGATTTACTTTGGTTTTTTTAAGGACTTTCTTTGTATCTAATACCTTGTTCAAAAATAAATTTTGGAAATTATATTCATAAGAAAGTATTTGATGATATCAGAAAAAAGATGGCTTTTTAAAGTTGTAAATCATTCAGTATTGTTAAACTAAAAATATTAGTAGCCAAAAAATTTCCAGTATTAAGTAAATAATAAGTTCCTGGGGTTTTTGATTCAAGGAAAATTAGGAGGGATTTAGCACCCAAATTTTTTTGGTATTTTTTTGACATTAATTTTTAATTAAACAGAGATTTTATCAATGAGCCGGAGGTAGGGGATATTTGCCCTTATCTTACTAGTTATGTGGTGCTCACAACTCATCTACTGCAACAAGAAAAGTGATAAATTTGACACATGTGCAACACTTGGGTATCCTGTCATATTGGACTGATGAAGCCACACAGTGGCTTCATCAGTCCTATGCAGGGGTGAGTGGTGGGGATCGGGGGGTGGTTTGAGGTAGTCAGTCCCTCGGCTGGAGTTGATGTAATCAGTCCATCAGTCTTGAAAAGATTGAGGGGCTGATTATTCAAGCTCCTCCTGGTCTTCACCATTCTCCTTGTGTGGGGGCTGATGAAGCCAATGTTTTGTCAAAACATTTCCCCAGTATAGATACTCAAGTCTAGGGTAGTAGGTTGGTAGACAGCAACCGCCAGGGAGGTTTCTACCGTCCTGCCAAGTGAGTGTAAAACGAAAGCCCGTAATTGTTTTACATGATGGTGGTTTTCTGGGGGTCCTTTTTTTTTTTCTCATAAAAAGCAGATTTTTTGGTTGTCTTGTCTTCTACTTAAAATTAGGTCACACTACACATAAAAGTACAAGCAAATTTTTATTAAAAATTTTAAAAAAAAAAAAACCCCCCCCCCCAAAAAATTTTTTTTAAAAAAAAAAAAAAAAAAGGGGGGTTTTTTTTTAATTTTTTCCCTTTTTTTAAAAAAACCCCTTTTTTTTTCCCCCCCTTTTTAAACCCCCTTTTTTACTAAAATTTTTTTTTAAAAAAATAATTTTTTTTTTAAAAAAAATTTTTTTTTTTTTAAAAAAAATTTTTAAAAAAAATTTTAAAATTATTTTTTAAAAAAAAATTTTTTTAATATAAAAAAATTTTTAAGTTGAAATTTCTTTTTTTTTAAAAAAAATTTAAAAAAAAGGAATTTTAAAAAAAACCAAAAAAAAAAATTTTTCCCAAAATTTTTTTTTTTTTTTCCCCTTTTTTTAAAAAACCCGGGTTTTTTGGGGGAAAAAAAAAAACCCTTTTTTAAAAAAATTTTTTTTTTTTTTTAAAAAAAGGTTTTAAAATTTTCCCCCCCCTTTCCCCCCCCAAAAAGGGGCCCCCCCCAAAAAAAAACCCCCCCCCCCAAAAAAAAAAACCCCTTTTTGGAAATAAACCACATTTAAAAGGTTGGGGCGGGAAAAATTTTTCCCCCCCCCCCCCCTTGGGGGTTTGGGGGGAAAAAAAAATTTTCCAAAAAAAGGGAAAAATTTTTTGGGGAACCCCCCCGGGAAAAACCCCCCCCCGGGGGGGGGGAAAAAATTTTTAAAATGGGGGGGGGGGGGGGGGGGTTTTTTTTTTGGGGGGGGGGGGTTTTTTTTTTTTGGGGGGGGGGGCCAAAATTTTTTTAAAAAAACCCCCGGGGGAAAATTTTTTTTTTTTTTTTTTTTTTGGGGGGGGGAAAAATTTTTTTGGAAAATTCCGGGGGGGAAAACCCAAAAAAAAAGGGGGGGGGAAAAAAATTTTAAAAAAAAAAATTTAAAAAATTTTTGGGTTTTTTTTTGGGGGCCCCTTTTTTTTGGAAACCCTTTTAAAAAAAAAAAAAAAAAATTTTTTTTTTTTAAAAATTTTTAATTTAAAAAAATTTAAAAAATTTTAAAAAAAAAAAGGGGGGAAAAAAAGGAAAAAAAAATTTTTAAAAAATTAATTTTTTTTTTTTTCCCCAAAAAATTTTTTTTTGGGGGGGTTTTTTTAAAAAATTTTTTTTCCCAAAAAAAAAAAACCCCCTTTTTTTAAAAAGAAAAAAAAAAAAAAATTTTTTTTTTTGGGGTTAAAAAAAAAACCCCGGGGAAGGGGGGGGGTTTTCCCCTTTTGGGGAAAATTTTTCCCCCCCTTTTTTTCCGGGGGGGGTTTTAAAACCAAAAAAAAAAAACCCCCAAACAAAAAAAAAAAAAATTTTTAAAAAAAATTTTTATAAAAATTTAAAAATTTTTAAAAAAAAAAAGGGGGGGGGAAAGGGGGGGTTTTTTAAAAAAAAAAACCCCCTTTTAAAATTGGGGTTAAAAAAAAAGAAATTTCGGGCCCCCGGGGGGGAAAAGGCCGGGGTTTTTCCCAAAAAAAAAGGGGGGGAAAAAGGGAAAAAAAAAAAAACCCCCCCCCTTTTTTTTTTTGGGTTTTCCCCTTTCCAAAAGGGGCCCCCCCCCCCCCCCCCCCCCCAAAAAAAAAAAACCCCCCCCCAAAAAAACAAAAAAAAAAAAAACCCCCCCCAAAAACCCAAAAATTTTTAAAAAAAAAATTTTAAACCCCCCAAAAAAGGAAAGGGGGCCCAAAAATTTTTTTTTGGAAAAAAAAATTTTGTAAAGGGGGAAAGGGTTCCCAAAAAAGGCCCGGGGGGGGAAAAAAGGGTTTTAAAAAAAAAAAAAAGGGGGGGGGGGGTTTGGGGGGAAATTTTTTAAAACCAAAAGGGGGGGGGGGGGGGTTTTTTTAAAAAGGGGGGTTTTGGGGGGGGGGGGGTTTGGGGGTGTAAAAAGGAAAAAAAGGGGGGGGGTTTTTTTAAAAAAGGGGGGTTTTTTTAAGCGGGGGGGGAAAAAAAAAATTTTGGGGGGGAAAAAAGGGGGGGGTTTTTTTTTGGGGGGGGGGAAAAAAGGGGAAAAAAGGGGGGGGGTTTCCTTTTTTTTTTGGGCAAAAAAAAAAAAAAAACCCCCCCCCCCAAAAACCCCAAAAAAAAAAATTTTTGGGGGGGGGGGGGGTTTTTTGGGGAAAAAAAAGGGGGGGGGGGGAAAAAAAAAGGTTTGGGGGCCCCAAAAAACCCCAAAAGGGGGGGGGGAAAAAAAAAAAACCCCCCAAAAAGGGGGGGAAAAAAAGGGGGGCCCGGGCCGGTTTGGGGGGGTTTTCCAAAAAAAATTTTAAAAAAGGGGAAAAAAAAAAAGGGGGGGAAAAGGGGTTGACCCCGGGGGCCGGGGGGGAAAAAAAGGGGGTTTGGCTGAAAAAAAAAAGGGGGGGAAAATTTTTAAAAGGGAAAGGGGGAAAAAATTTAAAGGGGGGGGGGGGAAAAAAAAAAAGGGGGGGGGGGGGGGAAAAAGGGTTTTGGGGGTTTTTTTTTTAAAAAATTAAAAGGGGGGGGGGGGGGGGGGTTTTTTTTAAAAAAAGGGGGAATTTTTGGGGGGGGGGGTTTTTAAAATTAGGGGGGGGGGTTTTTTTGGGGGGGAAAATTTTTTGGTAATATTTTGTGGTTTTTGAAAATTAAAGGGGAAATTTTTTTTAAAAACCCCCTTTTTTTTTTAAAAAAAAAAAATTTTTTTTAAAAAAAAATTTTAAAAAAAAATTTTTTTTTTTTTTAAATTTTTTTTTAAAAAAATTTTAAAAAAAAAATTTAAAAAAAATTTTTTGGGGGGGGGGGAAAAAGGGGGTTTTTTTTAAAAAAAAGGAAAAAATTATTTTGGGGGCCCCCTTTTCGGGGGTTAAGATAAAAAAAGGGGTTTTTTTTTCCCCAAACCCCGGTTTTTTTGGGAAATTTTTTCCCATCTTTGTTTTTTTTAAAAATTTTTTTCCCCCTTTTCCAAAAAAAAAAAGGGGTTCTTTTGGGTTTTTTTAAAAAGGGGGGGGGTAAGGTTTTTTTTTTCCCTTTCCCTTTTTTTTCCCCGGGGCCCCCGGGGGGGGGGGGGGGGGGTTTTCCAAAATTTTTTAAAAAAACCCCCAAAAATTTTTTCCCCAAAAATTTGGTTTTTTAAAAATTTTTTTAAAACCCCCAAAAAATTTTAAAAAAAATTTTTAAAAAAAAAAAAAAAAAGGGAAAAAAAAAAAAGGGGGGGAAAAAAAAAAAATTTTTTTGGTTTTTTTTTTTTTTGTGGGGGGGGGGGGGGGGGGTTTTTTTTGGGGTTAAATTTTTTAAAAAAAATTTTTTTTTTTTTTTCCCCCCGGAAAAAAAAAATTTTGGGGGGCCCAAAAAAACCCCACAGGTGTGTTTTTTTAAAAAAGGAAAAAAAAAATTTTTTTTTAAAAAAAAACCCCCTTTCCCTTTTTTTTTTTTTTTCCCCCCCCAAAAAAGGATTTGGCTTTAAAAGTGAAAAAGACCCAGACTTTTGAGCATGTTTTGTGCACTTGCTGCCTCTGGGTTTAAATTTGCAGTAAATAGATACCTAGTATTTGTCTGCTGTAGTAGGTCCCCATCCGGGGGCTCTTACAAAAGAATTTTTCACAATTTTTTTTTTTGGGGTTTTTTTGTGCAGGTTATGTCAGGTTTTAAGCCTTTGGGTTTTTTATTTCAAATCCCTTTTTTTAGAAAGGTTTTTACTCTCCCCTCCTTTAATTCTCCCGTCCCCATCCTCAAATTACCCTTTTTTTTTTTTTCCCCTTTCCCCTTTTTTCCTTTTCATTATTATGTTTCTTAAAAACTCGCAGGGTTTTTTCACTTGCGCGTTCTTTATTTTAAAACCACAAAAACCCGAAAAAACATTAGTTTTTTTTTGCAAAATTGGATAATCCGCAGTGCTACTACCTTTTTCCTTTTGAAGGGTTTTCATTTGGGAAGGAAGATAGTTATGTTTCCCTTTTCAATTCCCCCACACAGGATGGGTACATATATAGGGGAGCTGGGGGGGGGTTCAATAAAAGGGAGTATGATATAAAACAAAAGCTATTCCATTGCATTAAAATTTTTAAAAACTCTCTTGAAAGTTTTATTTTTAGTTCCTAAAGTTTGGGTGTTAGTAATATGAAAAAGGCAAGTCTAGGATAATATCCCTCCAAATAAGGGCTAAAAAAAAAAAAAAAAATATGTTTGAAAGATTTTACCATGTAAAAATTAACCGTTTTTTGTGGTTGGGTATCCATGCGCTTAAGAAAATTTGGGCCCTTTTGCGTAAAAATTACCCATTGTTGAAAAAATATCCCATTGTTTTAGGCGGCCCCTAGTACTTTTAGGAATATGCTCGCTAGCGACTCCCGTTAAAAAAAAAAATTTTTTCAACAAATGGGAAAATCATCACCGAGGGGGAAAGGGAAAACAGGATCCCAAACACTTCCCCGTATTTAAAAGTGGGGCCGGGGGGAAAACAACTCATATCCCATAACTCCAAAAAATAAGATTTAAAAAATCTTCTTTTACTTTTATAAAGGTTTTTAAAGGCTGTTACGCCAAATTTTATAATAGTTTTTTAAAAAACACACAAAAAATTCAGGGATAAAATTGCTGATAAATCAAAGTAGATTTAATATAGAAAAAACCCAATGAAATCTAGCGGTGGGCTTTTGGGATATACGCACGGGGAAAACGTAATGACACAGTTTCAAAAAAACCTTTCCAGGGGGGGGGGTTTTAAAACTCTCTGACCGCGGGTTCAACCCCCCCCCGTGGGTTTTTTTATTATATAAGAAATAAAAACTGAAACCCCATCCCCGTTAAAAATTGTTTTTTATAACAAAAAATTTTTATTACTTTGTTGTTTGTTTCCCGGGGGGGTCCAGAGGTTTAAACATGAATATCTAATTTTTTACTTTTAACAATTTTGAGAAAATATAGTCCTTACTGCTCACAGGGCAAGATTAAAAGGAGTTTAAATTTTAAGCTCAATGCTTGTTCAAATTTTGGCATTTCGGTTTTTGCACATGTTGGATTCATTCTTCCCCTGACGTTTTTTTCGCATTTTTACATATAAGGACCAATAATGGGTTTCTCGTATTTACGAAATTGGGAAGAATCTTGATTGTCTCTCGCCTAATTTCCCTTTTTTTTTTTTACCGGGGGATCAGTCCTGGTGGGAACTTAGTCCCCAAATTTTTTTTCGCCCGTTCCCTTAGTATCCTATTCACTTTCCCTTTCGTGTGTGATCGTCCAATCCCTTTGCATGTTGGGTCGTTTTTGGGTTATCGTATTTTTGGTGTCTTTGGGAAGGGGGTTTTGTTGTTAAAGTTTCGCGAGCGTGCTTTTGTACGTACAATAAAAAACGAAGAGACAGGTCGACCCTGCCGTAACTACCGCTGTGACCTGACCTCGCTGCGGGGCGACGGAAGTGAAGTTAGGTTTCTGTGGGTCAGGGTCTCGGGCACCGTTGTGCCGTACTTGGGATGCTCCCACACGGTTAATTACTTCCTAGTGTGAGTGTAACCTGAGGTGGAGGCCTTGGTGGTATAACACAATCTAGACCCGCCAGGCTTGACCTCTGCTAACCTTATCTTTTAGGCCACAACCCCATGTCGACAGGATGTCAGTCGCAGTTATCTGTATTGCTGTCTTCTTTGGTATCATGATAAACCTTGTCTTGGCAACATTTTCATTGTCATAGCGTCGTCTGTATCACCACCATTTTGTTGTATCAGTGCTGTATCGTCTTTATCACCACCATTATGCTGTTGGTTGTCTTTAACTTTAAATCTTACTGTTGACAAAGTTTAGTAAATAAAGTTTTTGTATAGGTCTCGTACATGTTTAAATTTCTACAATGTATATAGCAACTTGCTGAACGGTTCTTGACTCGAATCATTGGGAGGCCAGTCCTAAAACTAGCATTGTTTACAATCGTGGTGGCCTATACTAACCTTCCTGGTATGTATATAAATACACTAGTTGGGTGCGTCTGATTAGGAGGGATGGCACAGCGGACAGCACACTGGCCTACTGGTTTTGGGACTGACTTGCCATTGAATTGTTTGCAGTCACGTCATTACGATTTGGCTAGTCATGTTAAACATAACATTAGAGAATCGAGGTTTAGATAACGTATAAAGTTGATCACTGTGACTTATTGTTATTGGAGTCTTTTTGTACAGTGGGAGTCATGTATGTAATGGAGAGGGCGAGGAGTGGAAAGGGAGAGGAAAGATGGAAAGTGTGGTGAGGCTTCAGGGATACATTATTGCGTCCTTTCTAAGTGTCACCCCTCAACCTTCCCTCTCCTCTCTGACCTGTGTTGTCACACCACACACACACACACACACACACACCACACACACACACACACACACACACTCTCACACAACACACACAACACACACCACACACAACACACACACAAGTTGAAGACCCAGATGAGTCAAAGGGATGTTAGGAAGTATTTCTTCAATCATAGAGTAGTCAGAAAGTGGAATAGCCTAGCAAGTGATTTAGTGGAGGCAGGAGCCATACATAACTTTAAGATGAGGTATGATAAAGCTCATGGAGCAGGGAGAGAGAGGACCTAGTAGTACTCAGTGAAGAGGCGGGATAGGAGCTAGTCTCGAACCCTGCACAAACCACAATTAGGTGAGTACAGGGAACAGGAGCTGTGACTCAACCCCCACAACCACAATTAGGTGAGCACGCGCGCGCGCACACACACAGGAGCTAAGACTCGGGGCCAGGAGCTAAGACTCGACCCCTGCAACCACAAATAGGTGAGTACACACACCACACACACAACTCACCACACCACACAACACACCACACACACACTTATGCATGCAAGCAAGAGTTTTGTGCCAGAAGTTGTGACTTGACCCCCTTAAAGATAGCTAGGCGAGTTCGCACGCCCAGACACACTGAAAGTGAATCTACCTGTTTGTGATTACCTATTCATAGGTACAAGCGTAAATCAGCGCTCAAGGAGCCCCTTGTTTATTATTATTTGCATCTGAATTTTTTTTACTGATAAGACGCACAACAGTCTACTAACACACCCACCTCCTCCCTATTTACTGCCACTTCATCTGTCTGTAGCAGTGGCTGTAAGAGAGTTACACCTTATGAATCGCCTTGTTCCATAATTCATCCAAGTACTTATAGGTTTGAATTGTACAAGGAACGTTGTAAGTCCTAAGTTTCTTAAGGTCAGGCAGGTGGGAGAGCCTGGTGGGTGTGAGACTCCTGACAGTGACACCACCTCACTTATGTTCTCTCTCATTAGTTTTCCTCTGTTGGTGCACTTAACTGTGAGACAGACTGTGCCTGCCTGCATAGTGCACACCTGTCTGAGATGAGGTACAAGAAGCAGGTGATGATTGGATGAGGAAAATGTGACATAGTGATGGTTGTGTTGATGGTGTGGCGGCAGGTGGGGGAGAAGGTGAGGTCAGACAAGGCAGTGGTGGTGGTGTGACAGGCGGGGGAGAAGGTGAGGTCAAACTAGACACTGGTGGTGGTGTGACAGGTGGGGGAGAAGTTGAGGCCAAAAAGACACAGGGTGATGGTGGGAAAACGCCAGTGGTGTAAAGTTTGTTGTTGGGTTTATAAGATTTAAAGACTTTCTGCTGGGTCACACCTGGTGGGGTGGGGCAGGGTGCAGGGCCACACTTGGTGGGGAAGGGTGCAGGGTCACACCTCCTGATGGAGAAGGGTTGCAGGGTCTCACCTGTGGATTGGTGTAGGGGTGCAGGGTCGCACCTGGTGGTGGGGTGGGGCAGGATGCTGGGCCACACCTGTTGGTGGGGTGGTGCAGGGCCACACCTGGCTATGGGGTGGGGTTCAGGGTCACACCTGGAGGGGGGAGGTTCAGGATCACACCTGCTGGGGTGGGACAGGGTGCAGAGCCACACGTGGTGGTGGGGTGGGGTGCAGGGTCACACCTGGTGGTCAGGCAGGGTGCAGGGTCACACCTGGTGGTGGGGTGGGGCAGGGTGCAGGGCTACACCTGGTGGTAGGGGTGGGGTGCAGGGTCACACCTGGTGGAGCGGTGCAGGGTCAAGCCTGGTCGGGTGGTGCACGGTCACACCAGGTGGTAGGGTGGGGTAGGATGCACGAACACTCCGTGCATCTTACCCCATCCCACACATGGTGGGATGGGATAGGGTGCTGGGCCCCACGTTGTGGTAGGGTGGGGTAGGGTGCAGGGCCCTAGTGGTAGGTCGTGGTGCAGGGCCACACCTGGTGATTGGGTGGGGTGGTGCAGGGTCACACCTAGTGGTGGGATGTGCAGGGTCACACCTGGAAGGGTGGAGTGGTGCAGGGTTACACCTGGTGGTGGGGGGGGGGTAATGTAAGGTCACACCTGGTGGTAGGGTGTGGGTGCAGATTCACACATCTTGTGAAATGAGTAATTGTGGCCTGGAGTTTTACGTCTCACTTGGCATGGGTTCTTACCCTCACCCGTACCCTGGTTTGTTGCTCCGTCACCTTGTGTACACAACAGTAGTATTGATCATTAATACCATCAGCAACATTGAGTTTGATCATCATTTAGCAGTGGTAGCAACACTATTCTCCTGGTTTCTCAATGTGAGTTTGTTTTTTCGCCATTGACCAGTACCTCGTAAATCGAGTAGGAGTGTGACACAGTATCGGTATCGGCTAATTTTGACGGTGTATCAGTATCGGCAAAAAAAATTGTGATCGTCCAATCCCCGCATTCTAGCTTGATAGTTTGATGTACTGATTGTTTCATTTGTTCTTAATTATGTAGTTTTGTTCTAGTTATGTAGTTTAGTTATGTAGCTGGCAAGTTACTCTTCAGTTATCATTTATCAAGACTGACGGACTCTCCACATCGACTCCAGGCTGAGGGACTCAGCTTCAATCATTCTTCTCTGTATTGGACTGTTAAGGTCACTGGCTGGCGAAACGTTGCCAAATAAAGATAGCCAAGTGATGCATAAGTGTCTCATTCATCAACTTGTCTGTTTTCTGAATCATTTATCTAACAATATATTTCAATTATGTTTGACAGTTTACAACTTGCACTGCAGTTATGTATGACAGTTTACAAGTTACACTGCAGTTTGGCAATTTACAAGTTACACTGCAGTATGTTTTGTATGTAAAGAAAAAGGACATAAGTGCAACTAACGTGACATTTTATTGTGGCAACGTTTCGCTCTCCAGGAGCTTTGTCAAGCCGTTACAAACAGTACATGGACACAGAGGGTATATATAGGCTCAGAGTGAGGCGCAATACTAGTCGTAGTAGTAGTAGTGATATAAGTAGTAGTAATGATAGTAGTAATACAATATGGTAGAACAGTTAACTCGCACATGAGTAAAAGGATATGAAAGCTATTACTTGGGTAACATAAAAATAGGTTAGACAGATATTTCTATTGGAGACTGGATAGAGAAGGTCTGTTTCAATGTTCATTCTCTGTGATGTGCTTTGTGTAGTATTAACAGGAGAGACTATGTGATGGCAGGGTTTACTGTTTTCAGGAGGATTCTTGCTAAGACTTCAGAGATGGTGAAGCTGCCTTTGTTTTGTTTAATTGTCACATTAGTTGCATTCATGTCCTTTTACTTTCCATATTGTCGGTAATTCTATCAACATTATTACAGTATGTTTAGTAGTTTAAAAGTTACACTGCTGTTATGTTTGGTAGTTTACAAGTTGATTTATTAAAAAAAAATTTAGACGTGAAAGATTAATTTCTTGTGATTAAAAATGGAAATTACTGCGCCTTGATGTGTTAAGTTCGAGTATTTTGTTATTGAATATAAAAATATTCGATGGTTTGAGAAGCTGATTTCCGGTGTATAAAACGTTAAACTGTGTAAAAAAATAAGGAAATGTTAGTAAATTATCCATTGAACTGTGTAAAAAATAGGGAAACGGTAGTAAGTTATCTATTAGGTCAGTTTATCTTTTATCAAGTTCATTTGAATTATTGCATTACGTCAGATCAGCTCTCAGCGAAGCAACAATTTGCATAATACAGTGGTAGAGTATATGCTGACTGTGTAAATAAGACAGTACGGGTTATGGCATTTTATTGTCAAGATGTTTCGTCCACCAGTGACTTTATTAGTGTGTGTGTGTGTGTGTGTGTGTGTGTGTGTGTGTGTGTGTGTGTGTGTGTGTGTGTGTGTGTGTGTGTGTGTGTAGTGAACGATACGTCTTCGCAGTAAAATGCCATAATCCGCATTGTGTCGTATTTACACTTTCCCGATATAGCTTGTGTCTGGTGTTTTCTTCAAAGGTTTCTGCTGGAAGAGGGTCTTACTGGGAGGAAGTTCAGTGCAGCTGTGTTTAACTTGGAAGTGAAGAAGATAATTGCTCACCATCTCATAGTTGCAGTTTGAAGAGTTTCACTGCCCTTAGGGAGGGGGGGGGGTTGGCTTGGCTGGACGGAAAATGGGCAGGTGGGTTGTGGCATTGGTTAAGAAAGAGGGGATGAAAGTGGGTTGTCAGGTGGGTGCCTTGACCCTCACTAAGTCATCTTGGGTAGGAAGTGTGCGAGGCGAGGTGACCACCAAGGACCATCAGCTGTTTATAGAAGACGGGAGAGGGATGGGAAGGTGGTTTGTATTTAAACAAGCTTGGTTACAACCGCAATGTGCAGCTACCATGTTATGTATGGTAATGTAATTGGGGACGGAAGCTAGCTATATTTCGTTGTCACATTACATCACACACGATGGGTCACATACATGAAACAATGGAATCTCAACTTGAGCTGGGAGAGTTGTTACTGTGAAAACGGTTATGTATCTATTAATGATTAAAGAAATCATTACCCTCAGTGGATCGGTCTCAAACCTAGCCTCTTAAATTAGAAAAGAAACGTTTCAGGAATAATAACTATAAAGAACTTCGGAAAGTAAAGTGCATTTAAAGGTTTGTAAACATTTACTTGTCATCTGAAGTTGTATACATGACCCTTGCTGCTAGCGAAGAGGGGCAAGAAGGGATAAAGAAGAGGAACAGGAAGGGATAAAGAAGAAGAGCAAAAACGGATAAAGTAGAAAGCGGAAAGAGTGTGTAGGTATATAGAAAACAGAGTAAGGATGTAGTAGATGTGTTGAGTGCCGCTCTTTGGTTATGATTCCATATATGTGCAAAATAACCATAGTGAAAAGACAGTGAAATTTCTATTACTCTCGTGATTCCTCACATTATCAGAGAATAATATTCCTTGATAATGTGAGAAATCATGAAACACTAAGTGTATATTTGTGTGTGTGTGTACTCGCCTAGTTGTGGTTGCAGGTGTCGATTCACAGCTCCTGGCTCCACCTCTTCACTGCCCGCTAGTCGGTCACTCTTCCAGCTCCATGAGCTTTATCATACCTCTTCTTAAAGCTATGTATGGTTCCTGCCTCCACTACATTACTTCCCAGACTATTCCACTTCCTGACAACTCTGTGACTGAAGAAATGCTTCCTAACATCCCTGTGATTCATCTGAGTCTTCAACTTCCGACTGTGACCCATTGTTGCTGTGTCCCATCTCTGGAACATCCTGTCTCTGTCCATCTTGTCGACTCCTCTTAGTATTTTATATGTCGTTATCATATCCCCCCTATATTTCCTGTCTTCCAGTTTCAACAGGTCGATTTCCCTTAACTCTCCTCGCAGGATATACCCCTTAGCTCCGAGACTAGTCTTGTTGCAAACCTTTGCACTTTCTCTAGTTTCCTTACATGCTTGGCTAGGTGAGGGTTCCAAACTGGCGCTGCATACTCCAATATAGGCCTAACGTACACAGTGTACAGGGTTCTGAATGACTCCTTATTAAGATGTCGGAATGCTGTTCTTAGGTTTGCCAGGCGCCCATATGCTGCAGCAGTTATTTGGTTGATGTGCGCTTCAGGAGATTTGCCTGGTGTTATACTCGCCCCAAGATCCTTTTCCTTGAGTGAGGTTTGTAGTCTCTGACCCCCTTGACTGTATTCTCTCTGTGATCTTCTTTGCCCTTCCCCAGTCTTCATGACCTTGCACTTGGTGGGGTTGAACTCCAGGAGCCAGTTGGTGGACCAGGCTTGCAGCCTGTCCAGATCCCTTTGTAGTTCTGCTTGGTCCTCGTCCGATTGAATTCTTCTCATTAACTTCACATCATCTGCAAACAGGGACACTTCGGAGTCTATTCCTTCCGTCATGTTGTTCACAAATACCAGAAACAGCACCGGTCCTAGGACTAATTCCCGAGGCACCCCGCTCGTTTACAGGCGCCCACTCTGACACCTCGCCACGTACCATGACTGGCTGTTGTCTTCCTGACAAGTATTCCCTGATCCATTGTAGTGCCTTTCCGGTTATCCCTGCCTGGTCCTCCAGTTTTTGCACTAATCTCTTGTGTGGAACCGTGTCAAGCGCCTTCTTACAGTCCAAGAAAATGTAGGCTGCTAACAGTTTATAAATGAAACCTTGGATGGAGTTTCGGTCCGTCTTGTACTATTATCAAGTCACACGCCACTTGACAGTTGTCAAAAACGGACTGAAAATCCAGCTAAAGTTTTCCCTCTCAGTTGTGTGTTATTTGTTAATGTTGCAGTCAGGTTATTCATAGATTATCATCATTATATTTAGAAGCACAGCTTTATAGACAAGTGGTGGGCAGGATAGAAGTAGTTTAGTTAACGGAAGTAGGTGTCAGTTAGGCCGTCATGACCTTTCCTTCCTGTGATGTCACCAGAGTTGATCTTGTGGAGTGCAGCAGGAGTGCGGGGCTATCTTGTCACCACCCACCAGTGCCAACGGTACACACTAAGCAAAAGTGAAACCCAGTGTAATTTCCTTGATGCGAGCACTTCGTCATATTTGGTGTCAGGCGATAGACCTCATTTTGTGCGTGCGTGTGAGCGCGCTCGCGCGTGCGCGTTTTCACTTATTAATGGTTGCAGAGGTCAGTTTTCGGTTCTTGACACTACCTTTTAACTTTCTGGTTGCCAAGTTTACTCCCTCCTAACCTCGTGAACTATATCATATATATTCTTAAAACTATGCATGGAACGTGCCACCATTACTTTGTCTCGGTCATTCCACTTCCTGGCCAAGCTATGGGTGAAGAAATATTTTTTGTGAATTTTCTAGATTTTTAACTTCCAACTGAACCCATGGTGGTGGGGGGGGGGTGAAGTGAGGCGGGTAGACCCTGGCTGTGTGACACACATACAGCCCCAGCTTTTACAACACAGATTTTGTAATTGGTACGACAAAATTTGTAAGAATCGTGGAAACTTTTTGGGCTTTTAAAATACATCTAGCGATTAGTTGACAGGTTTAAGCCCCCACTCACTGAGTTCAATAATCATATAAGTAATATAAATAATTTGTTTGTTAGCACATAGATACAATCTTTAGTTTGTGTTTCAAGGATATGTGTTATTTTATTTTATTAGACAAGATACGAGATCCGTTTGGTTATTTAGCGCTTTAAACATATTTTCTTATTAACATTATCAGAACTACACTATCATAATCCCAAAGTATTTGTCACATTTTACAATCTTTGTTCATAATTCGGTCCATGTCACTAGCTATAAGTGTCGGCAAATTTAGACGAGAGAAGGGAAATATCGCCACCGTTTATCCAGAAAGATATGCTGATTCTTAGTCAGGCAAGCACCGTGACACCACTCCCAAGTAGGAGACTTCTACCCCTAGAAACAAACTATTAAAGCTATACCACAATGTAAAGGTGATATATCATCAAGAGGAAAAGTGTGTGTGTGTGTGTGTGTGTGTGTGTGTGTGTGTGTGTGTGTGTGTGTGTGTGTGTGTGTGTGTGTGTGTGTGTGTGTGTGTGTGTGTGTGTGAAATTATTACCGCCATCCGAATGTCCTCGGATGGCGGTAAAACGGCTCTGCTGGCTGCGCCATCTTTGCAGGATTGGGTGGCCCTGTGGGTTAAGGCGTCATGTGCTTCTAGCTCACCATGAGGCGGGCCAGTACAACATGGGTTCGCGTCCTTGGCTATTTTGGCTTAAATAGCAATGGTCTTACTGAATAAGGCAAGCAAAAATTTGTGTATGCAATAATTTCGCAAAAATCATTCTGAACCTAACGGAAGAAATACATTTCAATGTGTTTATTATTAAATTACTGTAGACTTATCAAAATATATTTAATTGAATTAGGCTAAATTAAATTGTGCTTGTTATAATAAGGTTATGTAAGTTTTCTAAGGTTCTTTTGGTAGGAAATTATTAATTTTTATATTAATATATATGAAAAAAATATATCTTTGAACGTATAAGATAAAATTTTAGAAAGAACTAAATTTTAAATGAGTTCTTGCTAATTGACCAGTTCTACCCATTTGGTACATTATATATATATATATATATATATATATATATATATATATATATATATATATTATATATATATATATTGTATGTTGTGTGTGTGTGTGTGTGTGTGTGTGTGTGTCGTGCCGAATAGGCAGAACTTGCGATCTTGGCTTAAATAGCAACGTTCATCTTGCCATATAGGACAAGTGAAAATTTGTGTATGCAATAATTTCGCCAAAATCATTCTGAACCTAACGAAAAAATATATTTCACTGTTTGTTTAGTATTAAATTATTGTAAACAAATCTAAAATATATATAATTGGGTTAAGCTAAAATAAATTGCTTTTGTTATAATAAGGTTAGGTAAGTTTTCTAAGATTCTTTTGGTGCAAAATTAAAATTTTTTACATTAACATTAATGAAAAAAATATATCTTCAAACGTATAAAAGAAAATTTCAGAAAGGACTTAATTTTAAATGAGTTCTTGCTAATTGACCAGTTTTACATATTCGGCACGACATATATATATATATAAATATATATATATATATATATATATATATATATATATATATATATATATATATATATATAATATATTACACGCAGAACAACCACAGAGAGAAAAAAAGTGAAATTCCAAGTGCTTTCGTGACTTCTCACATTATCAAAGAAGTATAAAAATAAAAGGTTAATAGAAAGGCCTATAAGGACGAGACTACACCTAAACAACAACACCTAAATTAAAATTTACAGAAAACCAACAAATAACTGTTCCTATGTACACTATTATTCTTCTCAAGATAGAGTTAAACTGTCGGTATTCTCATTACTGTTTTTGAGAGTTTTATGTATTTGTAGTCCAGAGTTCATTGGTGAAGAAATCTCCAAAATTTATGAAATAGCTAATAATCTAAAATACCAAGAAACTTGATAAATCCTTTAAAATATCTAGGAATACTTTTTATAATTCAAAAAGGGACAACCAACTTATTCAGCAAAAAATATGTTGGTTCTCCCTTACCATGAAAACTTGGTTGATATGTCTTCTCTTCTTAAGAATTTTAATTTGAATCTTGACACAGTTAAAAAACTTTTGATAAAAATTCCTCCTCCAAATGCTGACGGGTGTGTCTATAAGATTCCTTGTCTAATATGTGATAAAGTTCATTACGGTCAAACTGGTAAAGGTCTTGAACTTCGGTTAAAACAATATAAATATAGCATTAGAAGTGGACAAGATTCTAATGTTTGGTCATGTGAGAGATTTTAAACATCCAATTGATTTTAAAAATGCTGAGAAAGTTATAACAAGCAAGTCCATGGTCGACAGGAATGTGTTTTATAAAACGTAGTTTTGAAAATAATATGAATATTTCTTTTGGTTTATATTGATTGGATTTATTTATAATTAATAAAATTTGGGAAGAATTTAAGGTACATTAGACAGATTTTTGGGTAGAATATGAGATGTTTCTCGGATCACTGACTACCTACCTACATCATCATAAAAAGTCTCGTCCTTAAGTGCCTTCCTGTTAACCTTTTATTTTTATAGTTCCTTGATAATGTGAGAAGGCACGAAAGCGATTGGAATTTCACTATTTTTTCACAGTGGTTGTTCTGCATTTTGTGATATCATCTGTTTACTGTGATCTTATTACATATATATATGTCGTGCCGAATAGGCAGAACTTGCGATCTTGGCTTAAATAGCAACGCTCATCTTGCCATATAGGACAAGTGAAAATTTGTGTATGCAACAATTTCGCCAAAATCATTCTGAACCTACCAAAAAAAAAATATTTCACTGTGTTTGTTTAGTATTAAATTATTGTAAACAAATCTAAAATATATTTAGTTGGGTTAGGCTAAAATAAATTGTTCTTGTTATAATAAGGTTAGGTAAGTTTTCTAAGTTTTTTTTGGAGCAAAAATAAAAATTTTTACATTAACATTAATGAAAAAATGTATCTTTAAACGTATAAGAGAAAATTTTAGAAAGAACTTAATTTTAAATGGTTCTTGCTAATTGACCAGTTTTACATATTCGGCACGACATATATATATATATATATATATATATATATATATATAGTATATATATATATATATAATATATATTATATATATATATATTATATATTTATATATGTACCAACTCTAGAACTGTGCTGGGGACCCTCATCCTCAGAGAAAAGAATGAACCTCATGGAAAACTCAAGGTTCTCCCTGGAGCTGTTTGAATATTGTCTTATCCTACGACCCCCTATATTCTATATTCTATATAGACTTTATTTAAAGACAAAACACATTGACAGAAATACAATAGGGAGTAGAACAACAACAGATAACATCTCAGAGCTACATCTCGAATACTTCATCCAGCTCTCCGGCGGTGAGCCGCATACCAGGATGCTGTAGGCATTTTCCCTCTGGATCGCAACACTGAGTCTCTGAAAGAGGAAGCTGGCTGCCCTGTAATCCTTGGTTTCTATGATGAGTTTTTCACCCAGCTCTATGAGGAACTTCAGAGCACACTTGCCCCTCCTCCAAGGGTCTCCGACCCTATTGGGATGAAGTTATAGTAAGGACAGAAGGCCTTCATATTTGCTGGTCTTTTGGGTCTCCCTGTGGCTGGCAGCTCCACCCCTTTCAGCTTTGGAGTTCGGCAAGTATGTGTTTGCCAGTGTGGTGGCACAGGTGTAGTCCCAGGCAATCTGCTTACCATCCTTCCAGGGTAGCATAGTGCCTGCATCAGGACACTTTTGACTTCCGTCAGACTGCCGTACTTTAGGGTCCTGTTGAGCTGGGCAACGGGCTGTGGCGAGGCTTCTCTTTATGATGTCGTTGATCTCCTAATGTCTAGCATACTTTCTGATGTGTGACACACGAGACCATGAAGTCCGAATTGATCAGCCGTCGCCCTACCGCAAATACACCTGCGTTCGGTGAGTATGAGGGCAGCTAGGCGAAGAGCAACACAAACCCGAATGGCCTGTGGATCGAGTCGAGTGCCCAGAGAAGAACTGGGAACAGGTAATAGGAAATCTCCGGAATGCGGTGCCTTCACCACTAGGAGACGAACTTTGTCCTTTCATGAAGCGTTGGTGAGCATTGTGTTGGCAATTTTTTTCATGATCGGTTTGCCCCAGTGTTCTTTGAGAGGAACTGGTCTACTGGAGGAGTCGGCAACGGTTGCCCCACCGCACGGCAGCTTCCATGAACCTACGGCACCCCTCTACCTCCAATCACATTGGGAGGGTTGCCTGATCTCATTGCTGATCTTCCAGTGGCAGATTCAGTGCCTTCTAAAAGATTGATCTCTGCCAAGACTCACTCAGAAAATGAGTCTTGGCAGAGTAAGGCAACTTGGAAGGATATATATATATATATATTTCAACAAACCGGCCATATCCCACCTAGGCGGGGTGGCCCAAAGAGAAAAATCCCAAGTTTCTCTTTTTAAATTTAGTAATGTATACAAGAGAAGGGGTTACTAGCCCCTTGCCCCCAGCATTTTAGTCGCCTCTTACAACACGCATGGCTTACGGAGGAAGAATTCTGTTCCCACTTCCCATGGAGATAGGAGGAAATAAACAAAAACAAGAACTAGAAAGAAAATAGAGAAAAACCAGAGGATGTGTGTGTATATGGTATATGCATTGTACAAAATTGTAGTTGACCTAATGTAAGTAGAGTAGCTAGACGTACCTGAAATTGATTTATGAGACAGGAAAAGGACACCAATCCTACATCACGAAAACAATTAACAGGCTTTCGTTTATTTCATTTGGAAGACGATAGTACCCCTGGCGTTGCTGTTTACCAACCTACTACCTAATATAATATATATATAATATATAATATATATTTATAATTAATATATATATATATATATATATTGCTAGAGATTAGGTCGAACATTGTATATTGAATATGTAGACGTAATGTGGAGTTCTGCTTGCTTTGTATTGGCAAGCTAATAGGACTGGTTCCTGTTTCTATTGTAAACTCCAAGGTGAAGTGTGGGCGTGTGCATGACCTAGCTTTTGTATGTGTTGCTGTGTTGCTGCTCATGGAGGTGCACTTCATAGATGTGATATACCTCTTGTTGGTTTCCATAGTTTTTCTACTGTCGTAACCCTGCATTTGGCCAGACAGTCTGGTTGATCAGGCAGTCTTACTGACTGCCTGATCAACCAGACTGTTGCGGCCAGTGTCCCGAGGGATTACGGAACCATCGAAAGCTGATTGACCTGCCCTGGAATTTGTAATGGTCAATCACTACGGAAAAAAAATGTGTAAAGGATTGTAAGTGGTAGTGTGTCGAGCGAGGCCAAGTGCTCGTGTGTACCATCTGTAAACACACTGGGTACTCTCTGCCTTCTGCAGGGTACTCACCACTCAGTTCATTGACTCTAGGTCAGTACTTGCGTTTGTGTACATTTACTGCAGTTTCGTTTCCCTGTTTCTATATGGACAATGTGCAGGTGAGCGTGTTCAACGTTACATCAATGACAAAATACCCGGTTGCACATGGTGCTCACCCTCCCGCCCACCCTCCCACCTACCTACCTTCCCACTGGGCATATGGGTCAAGGTCTTGCCTGCACAACGCCATCTGTGACAGCTGTTCAAGTATTACACTTGTTTGTTGTGTTCTGAGGGTTGTGTTGACACAAGGATAGCCTGTCACTCAAACCAGTAGGATCACACTTATCATCCAGGGCTGTGTTCTTTCATTATTGCTTGTGTTGCAGCAGATCAGTTGAAGACGTACTGCGTAACCTCAGATCAAGTCCTCTTACTCGTCACGCCATCTTAAGACTATTAATAAAAAGTCAAGTCATAGTAGCTCTCCATAGCCTTCCAGTGGTGGTGGTGTCGTCCTCGGCGGCGGTGCTGGTGTCAGTCAGGTTAACACCTTGAATGTGTTGTACCTCTTGGGGCATGTTTCCAAGGTTGTGATCAGATGGACACTGTCAAGCCAACTGCTGCTGTTGCCTCACCACCAAAAATAACATTCTTGGTAGTTATTTCATTGTGAAGTGTGTGTTGATGTAAGACTTGAGCCAAGCTCATGCCAGCCTTTCCTCCTACTAATTACTTCTTCTCTTCCTCCTCCTCATCCTCTTCCTCCTCCTACTATTCCTCTTCCTACTCCTACTCCTTACTCCTCATCTTCTCTTCCTCCTCCTACTACTACCACTTCTACTTTCTCCTTCCTTCGCCCTTCCTACCTTCTGCGAGTCTTCAGGATAATGATAGGCGAGTGGCTTGTTGATCATGTCATAACCATCGTCCTCATAGTTCATTGTTGGATTTCCTACACAAAGCCCAGCGTCAGTTTCTGAAAGTTCGAATGTTTACCCTAGATTAAGTTAGGACTCCTTGCATAGACCTATTTATATAACCACAAATAAATAAGAAAAATAACGGTCACTACATTTTGGTAGCAGGGAGTCCCGGAATGTGACCGTTGAAATTTGTACGTTGTCCAAGCGTTGTGTGCTCATGTTGTTACCTCGGGCAACATTATGTTCTCATTATATTAATAGTGTATATACGAAACCTACTGAACACCTTCAATCAAAGCTAAAAGGCTAAACACCTTAAAACTTCCTCATCATTTAAATTGTTTCCAGTATTAAGGTCGGCTGAAGGAGGCTGATATTCAGGTGAAATGTTTCGGCAGTACTGATACCCAATGTTTGTTTGTTATGTCTTACAAGTTAGTTGAAGCGAGGCTCGCACACCACTTGTATCCATGTTACAAGCCTGGGCATGTAGATAAATGGTTCGGGAAACCGACAAGTTTATAAATTATTCACATGTACAACGCTTGGGTATCTTTGTTGAGGAAACGTTTCGCCACGCAGTAGCTTCATCAGTCCAATATAAAGAAAAACTGTGAGGATCAGAAAGAGTTTGAGGTAATCAGTCTTGACTGACGGACTGATTAAATCGACTCCAGGCTGGGGGGATGATTACCTCAAACTCCTGATCTTCACCAATTCTTCTTTGTACTGGACTGATGAAACCACTATGTGGTGAAACGTGTCTTCAATAAACATACCCAAGTGTTGCACATGTGTGTAATTTATCAAAACTGGGCATCTTTCTCTAGCAGTCTCACCGCCTCTTTAATCATCATCGCTGACAAGCTGCTATACTCATCGAAAGGCTGAACAAGCAACTGAAGCAAGTATTCACTGTGTGGCAACTTCAAAATCTGTTATTATTATTATTATTATATTCCAAGGGGGAAGCGCTAAACCCGTAGGATTATACAGCGCCTGGGGGGGTTAATTCAGGAAACTGGAGAACGGATCCATTTCCTAGATCAAGAGTCCCTCCTTCAAAATCTGTAGAAGGGACTAAAGCACCTTTAAAAGTGCCTTTAAAGATCATACAGCATCAGAGAAATGGATGGGGATGGGAAGGAGAGTAACCAGAGTTCATCAGAGAAATGGATAGGTTAGGTGCAGTTCCTACTATCAAGAACCCTTCATCACTATCAAGTACTCTTAAAGGGTCGCCTCGTGAAGGAGGAAGCACCCGATTCCTAGTTTAATGTTTATTCTGAGATGAGGCACTGGTGCACCACCTGGGAGGCAGGGTGTCTGTTAGTGTGTGTGTGTGTGTGTGTTTTAGTTACCATTTTGTCCTAGGCACATGTCGATTAGACACTAGGCCTGTCATATATGCGGGCGTGTGTGTGTACTCACCTAGTTGTACTCACCTAGTTGAGGTTGCAGGGGTCGAGTCCTAGCTCCTGGCCCCGCCTCTTCACTGGTCGCTACTAGGTCACTCTCCCTGATCCGTGAGCTTTATCATACCTCTGCTTAAAGCTATGTATGTATCCTGCCTCCACTACATCGCTTCCCAAACTATTCCACTTCCTGACTACTCTGTGGCTGAAGAAATATTTCCTAACACCCCTGTGATTTACCTGTGTCTTCAACTTCCAACTGTGTCCCCTTGTTGCTGTGTCCCATCTCTGGAACATCCTGTCTTTGTCCACCTTGTCAATTCCTATCAGTATTTTGTAATGTCGTTATCATGTCCCCCTTATCTCTCCTGTCCTCCAGTGTCGTCAGGTCGATTTCCCTTAACCTCTCCTCGTAGGACATACCTCTTAGCTCTGGGACTAGTCTTGTTGCCAACCTTCACTTTCTCTAGTTTCTTTACGTGCTTGGCTAGGTGTGGGTTCCAAACTGGTGCCGCATACTCCAATATGGGCCTAACGTACACGGTGTACAGGGTCCTGAACGATTCCTTATTAAGATGTCGGAATGCTGTTCTGAGGTTTCCTAGGCACCCATATGCTGCAGCAGTTAATTGGTTGATGTGCGCTTCAGATGTGCCTGGTGTTATACTCACCCCAAGATCTTTTTCCTTGAGTGAGGTTTGTAGTCTCTGGCCCCCTAGACTGTACTCCGTCTGCGGTCTTCTTTGCCCTTCCCCAGTCTTCATGACTTTGCACTTGGTGCGATTGAACTCCAGGAGGCAATTGCTGGACCAGGTCTGCAGCCGTCATCCCTGCAAACAGGGACACTTCGGAGTCTATTCCTTCCATCATGTCGTTCACAAATACCAGAAACAGCACTGGTCCTAGGACTGACCCCTGTGGGACCCCGCTGGTCACAGGTGCCCACTCTGACACCTCGCCACGTACCATGACTCGCTGCTGTCTTCCTGACAAGTATTCCCAGATCCATCGTAGTGCCTTCCCTGCTTGGTCCTCCAGTTTTTGCACTAATCTCTTGTGTGGAACTATGTCAAACGCTTTCTTGCAGTCCAAGAAAGTGCAATCCACCCACCCTTCTCTTTCTTGTCTTACTGCTGTCACCATGTCATAGAACTCCAGTAGGTTTGTGATACAGGATTTCTCATCCCTGAAACCATGTTGACTGCTGTTAATGAGATCATTCCTTTCTAGGTGTTCCACCACTCTCCTGATAATCTTCCCCATGACTTTGTATACTATACATGTCAGTGACACTGGTCTGTGGTTTAGTGCTTCATGTCTGTCTCCTTTTTTAAAGATTGGGACTACATTTGCTGTCTTCCATGCCTCAGGCAATCTCCCTGTTTCGATAGATGTATTGAATATTATTGTTAGGGGTACACAAAGCGCCTCTGCTCCTTCTCTCAGGACCCATGGAGAAATGTTACCCGGCCCCATTGTCTTTGAGGTATCTAGCTCACTCAGAAGCCTCTTCACTTCTTCCTCAGTTGTGTGTACTGTGTCCAGCACTTGGTGGTGTACCCCACCTCTCCGTCTTTCTGGAACCCCTTCTGTCTCCTCTGTGAACACCTCTTTGAATCTCTTGTTAAGTTCCTCACATACTTCATGGTCATTTCTTGTTGTCTTTCCTCCTTCCTTCCTTAGCCTGATTACCTGGTCCTTGACTGTTGTTTTCCTCCTGATGTGGCTGTATAACAGCTTCGGGTCAGATTTGGCTTTCGCTGCTATGTCGTTTTCATTTTGTCGTCGGGCCTCCCTTCTTATTTGTGCATATTCATTTCTACCTCTACGACTGCTCTCATTATTCTCCTGGGTCCTTTGTGTGTGTGTGTGTGTGTGTGTGTGTGTGTGTGTGTGTGTGTGTGTGTGTGTGTGTGTGTGTGTGTGTGTGCGCGCGCGCGCGCGCAGCGAGCTGTGGTACTAGTGTGAGATGTGTTAGCATGGGTGGCACCATTGAAAGTGATAGTGTACTGAGGGTTGGACACTAGACATTATAATATGATATTTATCTCATTTTTCTTAGCGATAACACTGGAACTTCATACCATACTTCCGGTATCTCGCTGATATCTTGTAATTACTAGTATATCAGTATCCCAGCTGAGAGTTAATGTTGCTAGTACATTTATATTCCAGCTGATAGCTTCAGGACTTACAATTATCGCTGGTGAGTGTGAAATATCTCTGGACCGCCTTTCAGTTTTTGGAGGAGGTTGGGTCATCACTGCCTTTGATGTTTGACACCGGAGCAGACACTCTCTCTGTGATAATGCAGTTATGTGACACTGCTAGCTGCACCCTCTCACTCCTACATGCACCTGTTATATTCTTTATGAATGGTATGCAGTACAGACAAGGTTAAGAATTAAACACATGTGCAACATGGGGGGTATCTTTATTTCTACACGTTTCACTATCCAGTGGCTTTATCAATATAAATTCACTGGCTTAATGGGGAGACTCTAGAACTGTATACGAAAGACGAGGTGATCAGTCCCTCAGCCAAGGCATATTGCCGTGGTGATGGGTGCCTCATATTGCCGGGGTGGTGATGGGTGTCTCATGTTGCCGTAGAGGTAATGATGGGTGCCGCATACTGCTGTAGTGGTGATGAATGCCAGGTGGTAATGGATGCCGCAGAGTGCCGAGTGGATGATGGGTGCCGCAGAGTGCCGGGTGGTGATGGGTGCCGCAGAGTGCCGGGTGGTGATGGGTGCCGCAGAGTGCCGGGTGGTGATGGGTGCCGCAGAGTGCCGGGTGGTGATGGGTGCTGGGGTGTAAGTGAATGTGAACTTTCTATCTTTTGGCTCGCAGAAAAACTATAGACAGGTAGCAGTGACATCATACGATTTAGACAGTCAGCACTAACACCATGCAGTATACATACAGCACCTTGCAATATAGACAGGTAAACTAACACCGTTCAGTACATACCGATAGCATTAACCCCATGAGATATGCAGAGAGGTAACACTAACACTCTTCATTATAGACAGGTAGCACTAACACTCATTATAGACAGGTAGCACTAACACTCTTCGTTATGGACAGGTAGCACAAACACTCTTCATTATAGACAGGTAGCACTAACACTCTTCATTATAGACAGGTAGCACAAACACTCTTCATTATAGACAGGTAGCACTAACACTCTTCGTTATGGACAGGTAGCACTAACACTCTTCATTATAGACAGGTAGCACTAACACTCTTCATTATAGACAGGTAGCACTAACACTCTTCATTATAGACAGTTAGCACTAACACTCTTCATTATAGACAGGTAGCACTAACACTCTTCATTATAGACAGGTAGCACTAACACCCTTCATTATAGACAGGTAGCACTAACACTTCATTATAGACAGGTAGCACTAAACACCCTTCATTATAGACAGGTAGCACTAACACTCTTCATTATAGGCAGGTACACACTATAAACACACTCTCTTATAGACAGGTAGCACTACACTCTTCATTATAGACAGGTAGCACTAACACTCTTCATTATAGACAGGTAGCACTAACACTCTTCATTATAGACAGGTAGCACTACACTCTTCATTATAGGCAGGTAACACTAACACTCTTCATTATAGACAGGTAGCACTAACACTCAACTACCCTCTTCATTATAGACAGGTAGCACTAACACTCTCATTAGGACAGGTAACACTAACACTCTTCATTATAGACAGGTAGCACTAACACTCTTCATTATAGACAGGTAGCACTAACACTCTTCATTATAGACAGGTAGCACTAACACTCTTCATTATAGACAGGTAGCACTAACACTCTTCATTATAGACAGGTAGCACTAACACTCTTCATTATAGACAGGTAGCACTAACACTCTTCATTATAGACAGGTAGCACTAACACTCTTCATTATAGACAGGTAGCACTACACTCATTATAGACAGGTAGCACTAACACTCATTATAGACAGGTAGCACTAACACTTCATTATAGACAGGTAGCACTAACACTCTTCATTATAGACAGATAGCACTAACACTCTTCATTATAGACAGGTAGCACTAACACTCATTATAGACCGGTAGCACTAACACTCATTATAGACAGGTAGCACTAACACTCTTCATTATAGACAGGTAGCACTAACACTCTTCATTATAGACAGGTAGCACTAACTACTCACTCTTTCATTATAGACAGGTAGCACTACACTCTTCATTATAGACAGGTAGCACTAACACTTCATTATAGACAGGTAGCACTAACACTCTTGTAGACAGCACTAACACTCTTCATTATAGACAGGTAGCACTACACTCTTCATTATAGACAGGTAGCACTACACTCTTCATTATAGACAGGTAGCACTAACACTTCATTATAGACAGGTAGCACTACACTCTTCATTATAGACAGGTAGCACTAACACTCTTCATTATAGACAGGTAGCACTAACACTCTTCATTATAGACAGGTAGCACTAACACTCTTCATTATAGACAGGTAGCACTACACTCTTCATTATAGACAGGTAGCACTACACTCTTCATTATAGACAGGTAGCACTAACACTTCATTATAGACAGGTAGCACTACACTTCATTATAGACAGGTAGCACTAACACTTCATTATAGACAGGTAGCACTACACTCTTCATTATAGACAGGTAGCACTAACACTCTTATAGACAGGTAGCACTATACTCTTCATTATAGACAGCACTACACTCTTCATTATAGACAGGTAGCACTAACACTCTTCATTATAGGCAGGTAGCACAAACACTCTTCATTATAGACAGGTAGCACTAACACTCATTATAGACAGGTAGCACTACACTCTTCATTATAGACAGGTAGCACTAACACTCATTATAGACAGGTAGCACTACACTCTTCATTATAGACAGGTAGCACTAACACTCATTATAGACAGGTAGCACTACACTCTTCATTATAGACAGGTAGCACTACACTCTTCATTATAGACAGGTAGCACTACACTCTTCATTATAGACAGGTAGCACTACACTCTTCATTATAGACAGGTAGCACTACACTCTTCATTATAGGCAGGTAGCACTACACTCTTCATTATAGACAGGTAGCACTATACTCTTCATTATAGACAGGTAGCACTAACACTTTTCATTATAGACAGGTAGCACTAACACTTTTCATTATAGGCAGGTAGCACTACACTCTTCATTATAGACAGGTAGCACTATACTCTTCATTATAGACAGGTAGCACTAACACTCTTCATTATAGACAGGTAGCACTAACACTTCATTATAGACAGGTAGCACTACACTCTTCATTATAGACAGGTAGCACTACACTCTTCATTATAGGCAGATAGCACTAACACTTCATTATAGACAGGTAGCACTAACACTTCATTATAGACAGGTAGCACTACACTCTTCATTATAGGCAGGTAGCACTAACACTCTTCATTATAGACAGGTAGCACTAACACTTCATTATAGACAGGTAGCACTAACACTTCATTATAGACAGGTAGCACTAACACTTCATTATAGACCGGTAGCACTAACACTCTTCATTATAGACAGGTAGCACTAACACTTCATTATAGACAGGTAGCACTAACACTTCATTATAGACAGGTAGCACTAACACTTCATTATAGACAGAGCTACACACTCTTCATTATAGACGGTAGCACTAACACTCTTCATTATAGACAGGTAGCACTAACACTCTTCATTATAGACAGGTAGCACTAACACTTCATTATAGACAGGTAGCACTAACACTCTTCATTATAGACAGGTAGCACTAACACTCTTCATTATAGACAGGTAGCACTAACACTCATTATAGACAGCACTAACACTCTCATTATAGACAGGTAGCACTAACACTCTTTCCACCCTTTATATAGACCGGTAGCACTAACACTCTTCATTATAGACAGGTAGCACTAACACTTCATTATAGACAGGTAGCACTAACACTCATTATAGACAGCACTAACACTCTTCATTATAGACAGGTAGCACTAACACTCTTCATTATAGACAGGTAGCACTAACACTCTTCATTATAGACAGGTAGCACTAACACTCTTCATTATAGACAGGTAGCACTAACACTCTTCATTATAGACAGGTAGCACTAACACTTCATTATAGACAGGTAGCACTAACACTCATTATAGACAGCACTAACACTCTTCATTATAGACAGGTAGCACTAACACTCTTCATTATAGACAGGTAGCACTAACACTTCATTATAGACAGGTAGCACTAACACTTCATTATAGACAGGTAGCACTAACACTTCATTATAGACAGGTAGCACTAACACTCATTATAGACAGCACTAACACTCTTCATTATAGACAGGTAGCACTAACACTCTTCATTATAGACAGGTAGCACTAACACTCTTCATTATAGACAGGTAGCACTAACACTTCATTATAGACAGGTAGCACTAACACTTCATTATAGACAGGTAGCACTAACACTCATTATAGACAGAGCACTAACACTCTTTATAGACAGTGCACTAACACTCTTCATTATAGACAGGTAGCACTAACACTCTTCATTATAGACAGGTAGCACTAACACTCTTCATTATAGACAGGTAGCACTAACACCCTTCATTATAGACCGGTAGCACTAACACTCTTCATTATAGACAGGTAGCACTAACACTTCATTATAGACAGCACTAACACTCTTCATTATAGGTACCCCCGGTAGCACTAACACTCATTATAGACAGTTAGCACTAACACTCTTCATTATAGACGTAGCACTAACACTCTTCATTATAGACGGGTAGCACTAACGCCATGTTATAGACGGGTAGCACTAACACTCTTCATTATAGACAGGTAGCACTAACACTCTTCATTATAGACAGGTAGCACTAACACTTCATTATAGACAGCACTAACACTCTTCATTATAGACCGGTAGCACTAACACTCTTCATTATAGACAGGTAGCACTAACACTCTTCATTATAGACAGGTAGCACTAACACTCTTCATTATAGACAGCACTAACACTCTTCATTATAGACCGGTAGCACTAACACTCTTCATTATAGACAGGTACTTATAAGCAGCTAACACTTCATTATAGACCAGCACTAACACTCTTCATTATAGACGGGTAGCACTAACGCCATGTAGTATAGACGGGTAGCACTAACGCCATGTAGTATAGACGGGTAGCACTAACACTCTTCATTATAGACAGGTAGCACTAACACTCTTCATTATAGACAGGTAGCACTAACACTTCATTATAGACAGGTAGCACTAACACTTCATTATAGACAGCACTAACACTCTTCATTATAGACGGGTAGCACTAACGCCATGTAGTATAGACAGGTAGCACTAACACTCTTCATTATAGACAGGTAGCACTAACACTCTTCATTATTGACAGGTAGCACTAACACTTCATTATAGACAGCACTAACACTCTTCATTATAGACGGGTAGCACTAACGCCATGTAGTATAGACGGGTAGCACTAAAATCTTGCAACATCAGAATGTGATAGAGAGCTAAGAATCAAAATAACCTTCAGCTTAGAGGCAAGCGCGTTCACATTACAACCGAAAGAATTTGGGTTTGATACCCCGGCTATGTTAACATTTTCACATGCCAGTTTGTACTCATGTACCAATTTGTACTCCCTGAACTCGAGGCGAGAATTGTGGATCATAATTTTCATGAAGAAAATACTTGGACGAATTGTTGCAGGTATGTGCAGTGAAATATTTACAACAGTGAGAGACACAGTACACGTGACAGAAGAGAAAGTAGGTAAAGACAAGAAGTACACGAGAGATAACCGAAATATAAATCGTTGTGGACTTTACCAGCACACCTATGTCTTCCATGTAGCACTACCAGCACACCCCAGTCTTCCATGTAGCACTACTAGCACACTGTGTCTTCAGTGTAGCACTACCAGCACACCCCAGTCTTCCATGTAGCACTACTAGCACACGTGTGTCTTCCATGTAGCACTACCAACACACCTGTGTCTTCCATGTAGCACTACCAACACACCTGTGTCTTCCATGTAGCACTACCAGCACACCTGTGTCTTCCATGTAGCACTACCACACACCTGTGTCTTCCATGTAGCACTACCAGCACACCTGTGTCTTCCATGTGCACTACATCACACCTGTGTCTTCCATGTACACTACCAACACACCTGTGTCTTCCATGTAGCACTACCAGCACACCTGTGTCTTCCATGTAGCACTACCATCACACCTGTGTCTTCCATGTAGCACTACCAACACACCTGTGTCTTCCATGTAGCACTACCATCACACCTGTGTCTTCCATGTAGCACTACCAACACACCTGTGTCTTCCATGTAGCACTACCAGCACACCTGTGTCTTCCATGTAGCACTACCATCACACCTGTGTCTTCCATGTAGCACTACCAACACACCTGTGTCTTCCATGTAGCACTACCAGCACACCTGTGTCTTCCATGTAGCACTACCAACACACCTGTGTCTTCCATGTAGCACTACCAACACACCTGTGTCTTCCATGTAGCACTACCAGCACACCTGTGTCTTCCATGTAGCACTACCAACATACCTGTGTTTTCCATGTAGCACTACCAGCACACCTGTGTCTTCCATGTAGCACTACCAACACACCTGTGTCTTCCATGTAACACTACAAGCGCACCTCTGTCTTCCATGTAGCACTACCAGCACACCTGTGTCTTCCATGTAACACTACAAGCGCACCTCTGTCTTCCATGTAGCACTACCAGCACACTTGTGTCTTCCATGTAGCACTACCAGCACACCTGTGTCTTCCATGTAACACTACAAGCGCACCTCTGTCTTCCATGTAGCACTACCAGCACACTTGTGTCTTCCATGTAGCACTACCAGCACACCTGTGTCTTCCATGTAACACTACAAGCGCACCTCTGTCTTCCATGTAGCACTACCAGCACACCTGTGTCTTCCATGTAGCACTACCAGCACACCTGTGTCTTCCATGTAACACTACAAGCGCACCTCTGTCTTCCATGTAGCACTACCAGCACACCTGTGTCTTCCATGTAACACTACAAGCGCACCTCTGTCTTCCATGTAGCACTACCAGCACACCTGTGTCTTCCATGTAGCACTACCAGCACACCTGTGTCTTCCATGTAGCACTACCAGCACACCTGTGTCTTCCATGTAGCACTACCAGCAAAAACTAAATTACTAGAACTAAATTTTTCAAAACCATTTCTGGTCATCCAAACTGTAGTGCCTGCGTTGAACTACGTACTACAGTCACTAACAGCCATGAGACCTACTCTGAGACACGTCCTTGGAGGCCATAACACCAGTCATGGACAGATAAACAACAGGTGCAGTAGGTAAAGTAAAAACAAGATGAGTTTGAAGCAGGACCTCCCAGACTCTGCAACCAGTTCCTTGATAACATGGTTCGTTTTCTAACGAATATGTGTTCATTTCTTTCTGAAGGTGTATGCCGAAATACATTCTTGACAAAGCTGCTGCTGCTACAACTAGAGCTGCTGCTCTCTTAACTTATTTTAAAACCAGGTTATATCGTTTTAACATTAATTCATCTAATATAGAAAATTTAATTCCGAAATAACCTTGATCACAATTAATTACATGAAAAGAGAACGACAGTATTATATATGCTGT
>NC_069409.1:43092109-43124609 GCF_026875155.1 Cherax quadricarinatus
TTGTAAGTGATGCTCGACCCTTCCCATTTAATAGGAAGATTCATGATTCTAACATGTAGAAAGATTACCGAATTTTCTTGGCCTTATTTCACTGACCTCTTGTGTTAAGTTATTATACTAACTAATTTGTGATCTTTCTCTTTGATGCACTTTTTACCAAATCACAATTCTTACGAGGGATATGGTTTGTATCTGGTGTCTCTGTGATGACACGCTTTCTGCATGCTTAGAAAAAAAAAGTAGAAAAAATATTTCTTAGGTAAAAGTAATACCATTATATATATATATATATAATATATATATATATATATATATATATATATATATATATATATATATATATATATATATATATATATATAATACACGTGTGTGTGTTAAGTGAAGGGAGATTGCAAAAGAGAGCATGGTAATACATTGAATGCCGTCACAACCTGGTGTGGACACCAGTCAGTGAGGGGCTCCAGGCCAAGGAAATATGCGAGTTTTCGACACCTGTTTATTGGCAGCTGAGATTTTTCACCCAAGAAACATGAGGTCGTGTGAAAAGTTGAAAGTTGAGTGGTTGAGACTGGGCATGTGATAGTGTTGTTGGTAGTTGGGGGAGTGATAGTGTTGGTGACATTATTCATATAGCGTAAATATGGTAACAGAGATGGTGAAAATATGTCACCAATTTTTTTTTAACATCAGTGTTTCGTGGGATATTCATTTCGTGACCCACCCTTTGTCCTATTTATTTCGTGGTACCTGTTTTGCGCCACCTGTGCGTTGACTCCTGCAATCAGCAACTCCAAGCTCTTAGGTGATGCTCAGGTGCGTCACGCATGATGAGCGTTGCCAACCTCACAAACTTGACTGTCATTATTAGCCCACTTCACTGTTCCAGCGAGGTTTCCCTACTTTAATCCAGGTTTCCGCAGGACTATAGTACGTTCAACAGAGTTGCAGCAAGACTCTAGTGCGTAGTTGGGGTTCAAGCAGGGTTCCACCACGTAACCGAGGTTCCAGCAAGGTTTCAGTGCGTAACCGAGGTTTCAGTAGAGTTTCGCAACGTAACCGATGTTCCAGCAAGGTTCCAGTACGTAACCGAAGTGTCAGCAGGGTTCCACTACATAACCGAGGTTCCAGCAGGGTTCCAGTACATGACTGAGGTTCCGGGTGGGTTCCAGTACGTAACCGAGGTTCCAAGTGGGTTCCAGTACGTAACCGAGGTTCCAAGTGGGTTCCAGTACGTAACCGAGGTTTCAGAGCAGGGTTCCAATACGTAACAGAGGTTCCAATACATAACCGAGGTTCTAGCCAGGTTCCGGTGCCTAATAGGGCTTTTGCTCCTAAATTGCTGGATAGCATTGAAGGTTTGTTTGAGAGCAGGTGCTAGATTTTGAAGTTACGGGAGAAGGAAAGGGGTTGTAGTGAGTCTTGGTAAATAAGGAAGCAACAGGTGCTGGTGGTGCAGCAGAACAACACAAGTGACAATGGGCGGAAGTGTTGATGGTTGTGAGAGCCATGTTGACCCCCACGATGCTCCTCCCCCCCCTTTCCACCTTTCTCCCCCCTCATTCCACAACCCGTCCTCTTCCCCCAGCGAGGCTTCCTTTATCAACCTGTTCTCTCCCAGCAGAGCTGGATATGTGGGGAAGCGGGCCACCAGCAGCACCAGCCTGGTTGACCAGGCGAGCACCAGACGAACCTGGCCCATGGCTGGGCTCCGGCAGTAGAAAGACTCTGGGAAGTCATCAAAAGTATATCAAAGGTATAAATAGGAAGCGAGGCTTCCTTTCTCAGCCTGTCCTCTCACAATAAACTCCCTTTCTAAGCCTGTTCTCCTCCCCCAATAAATCTTCCTTCCTCATCTTGTTCGCCTCCCTAACAAAGCTTCCTTCCTCAGCCTGTCCTCTCCAATAAAGCTTTTTTCGTCAGCCTGTTCTCTTTCCCCAACGAAGCTTGCTTCCTCAACCCGTGCTCCTTCAGTAAAGTTTCCCTTCCTAATTTCCTCCCATCCATCATCATCTCTACCACCATTGTGTTACTCGCTGTCGATAACAGTAATGAATATAATTATGAAAAAATAATTCGAAGAATGACGAGGAAGAGAACACTCGATTGCATTTCGAAAGCTTTGTCACGAATGGAGTATTGTTTACCCTGAGTTTTGTGTAGTTTGTCATGACATTTGTTAAGTTTGCTGAAGTATTGAGGGGGGGGGGAAGGGAGTGTGAGGTTAGTAGACTTATTCGTTTTGAAGGGAAGCCAGAGTTGAGGAGCAGTGAGGTTATGAGGTCAACAGATGTGAGGAGGGTCAGTTAGTGGTGCTAATTACAGCTTGATCAGGAGTGCCAGGTTCAACCTATAGTGTTTTTGCTGTCATAATAGTTCTCATCTTTTGGATATGAGTGAGCCTGTACACACCACATACACCTGTGATTGGTTTCTAGAGTTCTCTCCATGTCTGGCCAGAGATCAGTAGACTCTCCTGTTAACCTGTTGTTTTAGTGATGTCGGGCGAAATGCTGTGCTGTGGCAGTTATGGTGACATCAGTGCCACTACCACACTAATGGCACCATGGTTGTTAAGACACTTTACCAGAAGTCGTATAAAGCATGTGTGGGCAGGTGGGTGAAGTCTGTAACGTCACGTTACATATACGTTAAACTTAGGGACGTCGTCCCCCCAAGGTTATCATCGTAGTAACTTACATCTCGAGCAAGTGAAATGGAGGTGAGGCAGGTTACCTTCAGGTCCAGAGTGCATGCATTACTGGCGCCCGTTTTTCTTATGTTTCACTTCCTGTCCTCTCAGGTGTATAACACGTATCACCAGTGCTTGGCGTGAATGTATGCGAACACTTGTAACTATACCTCCCATCTATGTGTGAGATCGTCCCCGCTGAGCCATCTGTCACATCAGTTCGCTGTGGTCACCCAGTTGTGTTTGCGAGGGTCGAGTCTGAGCTCCTAAACCCACTTCAAATTACAATCAGAAACAAGTGGAAACTATCATACCTAATATAGGTATGACGGGAGTTGGCTTCCATCACTTCCTCATGCAGCTCATTCTAGGTGCTGACAACCCTGACACTAAGGAAGTAATTCCTATAGTCACGTGACTCGTACTTTTAAAGTTCCATCTGTGCCCCTCTTCCCTGTGCCTCGGATTTGTCTCTCCCTATCCCTATTAAATCTCCCGAGTATCTTGTACGTCGTAATCATGTCTCCCATAGTGCTTTCTTCTAAGGCCTTCAGGTTCAGTTCCTTTAATATTTCTAGCTTAATTCCCTCATCTTTGAGATTAGTTTTGTTGCAGATCTTTAGTCCTTCTCAAGTTTTTGAACATTAGGTGTGGTTTGAATTATAGTACTTCATAGTCGAAGAGAGTTCACCTAAAGGATTGTTTGTCAAGGTCTCTGAAGGCATTTCTGAGATTTGCTAACCTTGCATATGCTACCGATGTTGCACAGCGTTTTGCACTATTCGTGACACGTTGGGTGTAAAGATCTTTACTATACATTTCTTTTTGTTATGTTTGTATCGTCTTTCAAGGTGTTCTTTATTTATGGTCTTCTCTTTCCTTAACTAGCGTGTATAACCTTACCCGTGCGTTTTGGGTATGTTCTGCTCTTATTGTTCTCATTATCTTCGTGTCGTCGTCAAATGACGTAGGATTCACTTCCCAGTGGCAGGTCATTTACGTATATTAGGAAAAGTCACGTTCTTAGTATTGATCCATGAGTTACCCCACATGTTGAACTTCCCCGTCCTTCAGTGTCCACTCTTACCATCGCCCACTGTCTTCTGACCATGCCTCCTGGTTGACATATGTGTAGCAGTCTGTGTGATCAGGAACAGGTTGCAAAAAATTACCAAACTGCCTTTTGAATATAGAGGTAAGCTGTTAGTTTTTATTATATGAAGGGAGAGAGAGTTGAAAATTTCAACTTTGGCATTTCCAATAACTGAGATGTTTAAAATGAATAGGTATCATAACGTCTTTGTTATGGTAGAGCGAGTGTCATAACTCCTCACCCGGGAGAGGCCATCCCAGCTGAAACACTGCCTGCGGCTCTGTGTTCACGCATCACCACCATAATAACACAATTTAGGAATGATACCGGGAAAGCCCGACCACGAGAGAAGATTGTCTTACCTAACAAGTTAATCCTGTATATACAGTGATACCTGTTTTAAAATACAGATCTAACATTTATTACAGAGACAGAAATTATATTAAGACGATACCATAAACATTGTGAAGAGTAAAATTTATTGTATAAGCTCAGTTGTGTTGGGTAACTTCCGTTATAACAGACATTATGGATCACCTGAAGATTTCCTCCTCCTCCTCCTCCTCCAAGCAATGAAATATAGTTTTGCAAATTCTTAAAGAAGTTAGATACATTTGACTATTATATTGTACGTACATATTAACGTGATTGATTTATGAGTTTCAGCATAATACAGTTTACAAAACTGTAATTTCTTTGTTTTTTCCTGGGGGGGGGGGGGTGGATAAGGTTGGCCAGTTTATAGGTGAACCGACATTATTATACAAAATGCATAATGAAACACACACACACACACACACACACACACACACACACACACACACACACACACACACACACACACACACACACACACACACACATCCTGTGGCACAACCCTACTGTAGTTTTATGAGAAGATAACAGAAGTAAGAGACAAGAGAAAAGGGTGGTTTGCTTACATTTTCCTGGACTGCAAGAAGACTTTCGACACAGTTCATTAGTGCAGAAGTTAGAGGATCATGCACATATAACAGGGAGGGCACTGCAATGGATTAGAGAATACCTGACAGGGAGGCAACAACGAGTCATGGTACGTGATGAGGTATCACAGTGGGCGCCTGTGACGAGCGGGGTCCCACAGGGGTCAGTCCTTGGACCACTGCTATTTTTGGTGTATGTGAATGACATGAAGAGAGGGATAGACTCAGAAGTGTCCCTGTTCGCAGATGATGTGAAGTTAATAAGAAGAATTAAATCAGATGAGAATCAGGCAGAACTGCAAAAGGACCTGGACAATCTGGATGCGTGGTCCAGCAACTGGCTCCTCGAATTTAACGCCGCCAAATGCAAAGTCATTAAGATTGGGGAAGGGCAAAGAAGACTGCAGACAGATTATAGGCTAGGTAGCCAAAGACTGCAAACCCACTCAAGGAAAAAGATCTTGGGGTGAGTATAATACCGAGCAAACCCACTCAAGGAAAAAGATCTTGGGGTGAGTATAATACCGAGCAAACCCACTCAAGGAAAAAGATCTTGGGGTGAGTATAATATCGAGCACGTCTCCGGAAGCACACATCAACCAGACTATTGCTGTAGCATAATATGGGCGCCTAGCAAACCTGAGAATAGTATTCCGATACCTCAGTAAGGAATCGTTCAAGACTGTACATGTACGTCAGGCTCATACTGGAGTATGCAGCACCAGTTTGGAACCCACACCTGGCCAAGCACGTCAAGAAATTAGAGAAAGTGCAAAGGTTTGCAACAAGACTAGTTACAGAGCTAAGGGGAATGTCATACGAAGAAAGGTTAAGGTAGGGGACACATTATAATGACATAAAATACTGCGAGGAATAGATAAGAGGGACAGAGACAGGATGTTCCAGAGATGGGACACAGACACAAGGGGTCACAGTTGGAAGTTGAAGACTCAGATGAGTCAAAGGGATGGGATGTTAGGAAGTATTTCTTCAGTGATAGAGTTGTCAGGAAGTAGAATAGTCTGCTAAGTGATGTAGTGGAGGCAGGAGCCATACATAGTTTTAAGACGAGGTATGAGTTTTAAGACGAGGTATGATGAAGCTCATGGAGCAGTGGGAGAGAGGACCTTGTAGCGACTAGTGAAGAGGCGGGGCCAGGAGCTGAGTCTCGATCCCTTGAACCACAAATAGGCGAGTACACACACACACACACACACACACACACACACACACACACACACACACACACACACACACACACACACACAGTTATTGAACTGTAGTATCGGCACACCTCTGGCAAGACAGTGATGGAGTGATGATGAAAGTGTTTCTTCTTTTTCGGATCACCCTGTCTTGGTGAGCGCACTTCTTGCCAAATAGGGCAGCGAAAACTTGTGTATGCAATAAATTCGCAAAAATCATTGTGAATCTAACGAAAAAAATATTGTCATTGTATTTGTTTATTATTAAATAATTTTAAACTTATATAAAATATATTTTGTTGAATTAGGCTAAACTAAATTGCGCTTGTTATAATAAGGTTATGTAAGTTTTCTGAGATTCTTCTGGTACAAAATCATTAATTTTTATGTTAACATAAATTAAAAAATATATCTTTAAAGAGAATTTTTTAAAGAGGACTTAATTTTAAATGAGTTCTTGCTAATTGGCCAGTTTTACCTATTCGGCACCGTGGTAAAGTGCTGTGGAGTCTGATACAGAGTTTGCAGGTTCGAGTTCTACTGTGGACGTAGATACACTATTTGTAAATAGTTTCGCCTGTTTGCGAATTGTTTAGCGCGCATATATATATATATATATATATTATATATATATATATATATATATATATATATATATATAATATATATATATATATATTATATATATTATGCAATAAGATCACAATAAACAGGTGATTTCAGAATATGCAAAACAACCACTCTGAAAGAATAGAGAAATTCCAAGCGCTTTCGTGACTACTCACATTATCAAGGAACACACATATCAAAGATATCATCTTAATAATCCTTGATAATGTGAGTAGTCACGAAAGCACTTGGAATTTCTCTATTCTTTCAGAGTGGTTGTTTTGCATTATATATATATATATATATATTGTGTGTGTGTGTGTGTGTGTGTGTGTGTGTGTGTGTGGTGCCGAATAGGCAGAACTTGCGATTTTGGCTTAAATAGCAACGCTCATCTTGCCATATAAGACAAGTGAAAATTTGTGTATGCAATAATTTCGCCAAAATCATTCTAAACCTAACGAAAAAAAATATATTTTATTGTGTTTGTTTAGCATTAAATTATTGTAAACAAATCTAAAATATATTTAGTTGGGTTAGGCTAAAATAAATTGCTCTTGTTATAATAAGGTTAGGTAAGTTTTCTAAGATTCTTTTGGTGCATAATTAAAATTGTTTACATTATTATTAATGAAAAAATGTATCTTTAAACGTATAAGAGAAATTTTTAGAAAGGACTTTATTTTAAATGAGTTCTTGCTAATTGACCAGTTTTACATATTCGGCACGACACACACACACACACACACACACACACACACACACACACACACACACACACACACACACACAAAACACACACACACACACACACACACACATATATATATATATATATATATATATATAATATATATATATATATATATATATATATATAAAATATATATATATATATATATATATATATATACGTATAATCTTTTTTTTCAACAAGTCGGCCGTCTCCACCGAGGCAGGGTGTATATATATATATATAATATATATATATATATATATATATATATAATAATATATATATATATATATATATATACACACAGACACACACACACACACACCATGATTTCGCAAAGACATGCTGCAGGAGGGTTGGTATGCAAGTGTAGGTTCATTATTGGAGTCAGCCACTGGAGTTCCGGTAAGATATCTTTGATATATACCTTTGATGAGTTTCGAGAGTCTTCCTACTCCCGAGGAAGACTCTCGAAGCTCGTTAGAGGTATATATCAAAAGTATCATTTTAACGGAGCTTGTGTCAGGAGCATTTTGAGATCCTAGTGTAGCATCACCTGGAGCCTGGAAACCTTTGTTCTTGTCGACCTTCCTTGAGTTGCTGGCCATATTGTTATTGTTAACTCTGATAAATGGTAAAATGTTATGCATTTTGAGAGAAGTTAGGAAGTGCACTCACTTGGCGTCAGTAGCACCAGCCTTGGACCCCAGCAGCCGATCCTTCTCTAGGTGGCAGCAGCAGCAGCGTCGGCTCCAGTGCCCAGTCTTGCCCCAGCCGCCGATGTGAGAGGTGGGTCGCACTCTCCTCTCTCGCTCCTTCCTCACTCATCACGCGGAATTAATCATTTATTGGGATAAAGATTGTGTTCGAGTGCTAACTACTGACGACACCGAGTTATGAGTGGTACTCTTAGTAATGCTCAAATGTATGAACGAACCGGAAGGTGTTTTATTAGCTGCTAAATGTTTGGAAATTAATTTTATGTTTGGAAATTAATTTTCCAAGGCGGAGTGATTAAAAACTTGACGTGAAACCAGTTATAATTTAGTCTGTCATTGTTGTAGCATACATGTCACAGTGCTCAGACACCTATTGTTTAAATTGGCAATGTGTTGGATAATTTTCAGAAGCAAATGTAATGTGATTTTAACGTCCAGGAAGTAATGTGGAAAGTGGGAAATGTGCAGGAAGTGATGTGGAAAGTGGGAAATGTGCAGGAAGTGATGTGGAAAGTGGGAAATGTGCAGGAAGTAGCGAAGGCGGGTGTAAGGAAACAGTGAAGTGTGTGGGTAGGAAGGGGAAGTTTGACGCTCATGTGGTAGTGGATATTATTAATTCAAGCCAGGAGTAAAAGCCAGGGTGTGGAGCAAGGCCAGCCAGTCGCCGGGGCCCCACACTGTGTCGCCCATGTTCCCCCCCCCTCCCCCTCTCCCTCCCCTCCCCCCCCCCCTCCCCCTCATCCTTGTTGACATTAATATTACTAACACATGCTTTGCCCCCCCCCCCATTTCCTTCCCGCGTTTACAACCTATCTTGTATTTTACATTCTAAGTCCTCCCGCCCGTTGTCTTTGTAGTTCCTCTCTTCAACCTGTTGCCTTTGTTTTCTCATCTTTCATGATTTTTTCTTCCATCTCATTTTATAGATTTCTCATTCCATTCCTTACCCGTTTTATGGAGCACAATTGTGCAGCACACTCCTGATTTTTATTGGGCAAATGAAAATAACATGATGTTTAATAGTAACAAATTTCAACTGCTTAGGTAGGGGAGGAATAAGAAAACTACAAAACATTGAGAGTATACACAACGTAGGCAGGCTATATTAGAGAGCGTAAGGACAAGTAAAAAATTTAAGAATAATTGTTATCTGTGTTGAGCGCTCGTATACTACCCGCAAAGACTCAAACATCAAACCTTACAGGAACCAGGAGAGGCAGGAGGAGCTTAAAGCTATTAGTGAAATTGAAAGAAATTCAAAATATTTCTTTTCATATGCCAAAAACAAGGCAAATACCACATCTAGTATCGGGCCCTTACTCAGACAGGATGGGACTTACACAGACGACAACAAGGAAATGAGTGAAATATTGAAATCCCAGTACGACTCTGTGTTTAGTGAACCACTAATCGGTCTGAGGATCGACGACCCAAATGATTTCTTCATGAATGAGCCTCAAAACTCCATAAATGTATGCCAGATTTCCGACATTACCCTAACTCCGATAGATTTCGAAAAAGCCATTGACAACATGCCTATGCACTCAGCCCCGGGCCCAGACTCGTGGAACTCTGTTTTTCATTAAGAACTGCAAGAAACCCCTCTCGCGTGCCCTAAGTACACTATGGGGGAGGAGCTTGGACATGGGGGAAATTCCACAGTCACTTAAAACAACGGATATAGCCCCACTCCATAAAGGTGGCAGCAAAGCATTAGCTAAGAACTATAGACCAATAGCTCTGACGTCCCACATCATAAAAATCTTTGAAAGAGTGCTAAGAAGCAGGATTGCAAATCACCTGGATTCCCAAAATCTGCACAATCCAGGGCAACATGGGTTCAGGGCAGGTCGCTCCTGCTCTCACAACTACTGGATCACTATGACATGGCCTTGGATGCACTGGAAGAAAATCAGAATGCAGATGTAATATACACAGACTTTGCAAAAGCATTTGACAAATGCGATCATGGCGTAATAGCCCATAAAATACGTGCTAAAGGAATAACTGGGAAAGTGGGGAGATGGATCTTCAACTTCCTAACAAATCGAACACAAAGAGTAGTGGTCAACAGAGTTAAATCGGAGGCTGCCATAGTGAAGAGCTCTGTTCCACAAGGCACAGTACTCGCCCCCATCTTATTCCTTATCCTCATATCAGACATAAACAGAGATATACACCACAGCACCGTATCATCCTTTGCGGATGATACTAGGATCTGCATGAGGCTGTCATCTGTGAGGACGCGGTTAACCTCCAAGAAGATATAAACAAAGTTTCCAGTGGGCAACGGTAAACAATATGATGTTCAATGAGGACAAATTTCCAACTACTCCCGTTATGGAAAACTGGAGGAGATAATAACTAGAACAGAGTATACTACTGACTCCGGCCATACAATAGAGCGGAAAAATAATGTAAGGGACCTGGGAGTAGTAATGTCTGAGGATCTCACTTTCAAGGATCACAACAGTGCCACGATCGCACGTGCAAAGAAAATGATAGGATGGATAATGAGAACTTTCAAAACGAGAGATGCCAAGCCCATGATGATCCTTTTCAAATCACTGTTCTCTCTAGGCTGGAATACTGCTGTACATTAACATCTCCATTCCAAGCAGGTGAAATCGCAGATCTAGAGAGTGTACAGAGATCCTTTACTGCACGTATAAGTTCTGTCAAGCACCTTAACTACTGGGAACGCTTGGAAGCACTTGACTTGTACTCGTTGGAACGCAGGAGGGAGAGATATATCATAATCTACACTTGGAAAATCTTGGAAGGAATGGTCCCAAATCTGCACACAGAAATCACTCCCTACGAAAGTAAAAGACTGGCAGGCGATGCAAAATGCCGCCAATAAAAAGTAGGGGCGCCATTGGTACACTAAGAGAAAACACCATAAGTGTCCGGGGCCCAAAACTGTTCAACAGCCTCCCATCAAGCATTAGGGGAATTGCCAATAAACCCCTGGCTGCCTTCAAGAGAGAGCTGGACAGATACCTAAAGTCAGTGCCGGATCAGCCGGGCTGTGGCTCGTACGTCGGACTGCGTGCGGCCAGCAGTAACAGCCTAGTTGATCAGGCCCTGATCCATCGGGAGGCCTGGTCATGGACCGGGCCGCGGGGGCGTTGATCCCCGGAATAACCTCCAGGTAACCTCCAGGCCTGGTTCCTAGCCTGCACACTGTTATAACAATATGCTAGAGTGAAAGATATGAGAGTGTTGAATAAACTCTGTGAAGAGCAGGGGAGGAGGGGGGACTTAACTACAGTTAAAGAACAGTGTTAATGTACAGCGCCGACGACTTTACAGCATATCAGCATATATCAGAAATATAGACGGAACGAAGATATAAGCTTTCTACAGGCTGAACAAGTTCTTTCTGCAAGTGCTGGATCAGTCGGACTGCTGGCCGTTAGCATAAACAGCCTGGCTGACCAGGTGGTCAGTAGGAGAACCTGGCTTCATGCCGGGCTTTGGGGGTAGTAGATCCCACGAAACCGACCATAGGTCAAAAATATGTAAAGTATCCCTCGAATTAGTTTGCATGGCACTGTTTCGTGTTATGAGCTAAAAGTGAAAAAATCAATTTAGATTTACTTTTCACATTTCTCTTAATGTAGTGAAAATTCTTTTTAGGTGGAGAGGGATGAGTGGGATTACTGCCTTGTTTGTTTTTCTTTTGTATAAGGCTTTTTTGGAGAAGGGGAGGGACTATGGGTACTGTTTTTATAGGATGGAAGGCTGACTGAGCAAAAAAAAAAACGGGGGGGGGGAAGAGCCAGAGAAGTGAGGGTTAAGGTTTATGAGAGGTTGTGAAGAGACGAGGAAGATATTATACTGTATATAATAGCTGTATGTGTAAGGAAGTTTGTCAGTGTTTCGGAGGTAGCGAGCCCAGACAAAGTTTGTCTTACGGGAAAAAGATTGTTAGTGTTGGACCTAGTATTGTGGTAACGACAAGTTGTAGGTGAAAGAGACGTATGCACTCTTCAAAACACTTTTATTAATTAAATGTTTTATCATAAGTGACTTCTTCAGTATTACGAAATCATTCGCGGCCAAACATTTATTTAATGTCTTGATCGTTGGATAAGTATCTTAGCTACAAAGATAAGATTGATTGTGTGGAGCTAGCACCTGAGTTTTCGCAACATGTTAACGTTCGATACTTAGAATAATTGTAGTTTTGAAACACTAAACCCGTGCGAGTTATATATTGCAAGGAACTGTGGATTCGCTTCGTCCGCTACTCACGACTAAGTCTTAAACCAGTGAGGCTGAAATACTAAGAGGTGGAAGGTTGAAGCAGCTACATTATACACCACACAAATTTGACGGTGACCCTAATCTGTGTACTACCACTCCTACCTCACCACCCACATTTTATTTTTCCTAAGAATACAATATTTTAATGTGTTAACTCCTCTAAAGAGTCGCATGAGGCTGTGAAATAGTTTCTGACGCTGTTAGTAGGCAAAGGTTTGAACTACTTCCACTTCCTTTGTTAAATAACCCACACAGGTTATATTGATAGAAATATGATACTAATCTAGTGAGGATACCAGTTTAATAATTTACCAATTCTTCCGCCTATAAATTGAATAATACAGAACTTGAATATACCGGAATGTGAAACGAACTTTGGAGTCTTGATTAACAGAAATCTGAAGATAGCGCAGTAGTGCCTAAATGCCTGGTTGATCAGGCTCTTTTCCACCAGGAGGCCTGGTCACAGACCGGGCCGCGGGGGCGTTGACCCCCGGAACTCTCTCCAGGTAAACTCCAGAAAACCAGTAAGCTCCTTGGATCTGTATCAGAAAAGTTTAAGTAACAAAAGTCAGGGTTATGCTAGATTTTTTTTAAGAAGTTTTAACAGGGAGAGTCAGTAACCCAGGATAACCCCATAACACAACCATGTCTGGCTTATTTATATACATCGTTAGTGAAGGCTCATTTAGGTTATGTGACGCTGTTCTAGTCCCCTGACAGAATTAATTTAAATACAATGTGAATGTTAACCATGAGGATAAATTCTGAAGCTCGAGCCTACTCTCTTGAAAGACATGGAATAAAGAGTGTGAAAAATTTGATTATTATTATTATTATTATTATTATTATTATTATTATTATTATTATTAGGTGAGCAAATCACTTGCATGAGATTTAGAGGGTATTACCTGAATTATTATCTACAAGTAATTTGGGGGAGGTAAGTGGGACTTAAATCACAGTCGGTCGCAGAACTGCGACTCCTTCAACTGCCCACTTCTTCACCACTCACAAAAAGCTAGACCTGACATTAATAATTATAATTTTAAACAAGCTACTCTGGTAATTAAAGTTATTTGGACTATATGTTATTTTGGCTTGTTGGGTACACAAAATATTCATATTAACACTTACCATTTAATTATTGTAGATGGATCATCACAACACCTGCTTAACACCTAGACCCTACACTGGCCAGCTAGTGATCTAAATGCAAGGACTATTGTGCACTTCCCTGTGAGTGATGGTGCATCCCTTATTTTTTTGCCATCCACACGTAATTCGTGAGGTCCCGCAAATTTTCTGTCCCAATTCTTCAGCAGGGGACAGCAACGCGGGTTCCTAATTCCAAATTCAAGCCAAAACAATGCACACTTTGGCTGGGAGGATGCCAGATTATTAGCAGAATTCGTTTCAGTGTTCACACATTAAATTCAATATGGCGTCTCTCCCGGCGTCATTCAGCATCTCTTCTATCCCTCCCCCCACTCGAAATTTCTCGAAAAGGCCAAATCAGCACCATATTTTATTACACAATTATTATTGTATTCATATGTTCTACATCTAGGAAATTATGTAAAAAATTTCCACAAAGGGGAATACGAGTGAGTTATACTAATGGAAATCAGATATAAATAAAGGAGTTATAAATAGGGTGCTGCGAATATTTTGACCGAGAAGAACTCGAAACAGTAGATTTAATTTAAGCGATTTGAGATTTGGAAAGGTTGTAGGAAGGTACTAGTTTAGGAATAGTTGTTAATGAATGGAACAGACTACAAACTGTGATCATTGAAGCTAATGTCTTGGGCAGCTTTAAAAATGTTAGTTGTATGAGTGGGTGGGTGGATTTGAGAAAGACCTGCCTAGTATGGGCCAGTAGGCTCGCATATTCTTATGTTTTACGCTAAGTAGTGGTTGTCCACTTGCAGGGCAGTCTTCCAGTCGTGCACACAAATCACTGAATCCAGCATCAGTAACTCAGCGGTCACTGATGTCTTGGTTCTCCATAGTGTCATCCGTTGCCTCGCCCTCATGTGTGTTCTTAGACGCGCTATCTTGCTACCCGCTGCCATATAGTCAGCATCACTGAACGGGTCATCGTACGGCAGGGACTTATGTCAGTTGTGTTTCCCAGACGAATAAACTAACATCATGCTTATTCGTGGAGGCTAATGATACAGGGGCTGTGCCTGTAGTTAAGAGATCAGTGGCCTCAGCCTGACATGTGCTAGAGGCGGCTGCTTCGTGCAGGTTCAGAGGGCTGTGGTTCCTCTACTACCTTCATCGTCCGTATAGGGATGTAAAATACATCTTCATTATGACGTGCAACTCATTCCTTCTATCGCATGGACTCGCCAAATACTCTTCTTGGTACCATATACGGCCTCATCCCCCACCCATGCCAGCAACCCACGCCCGTGCCGCCTCTACCCGACAAACAGCGAGGCTGGGTAAACATGCCGCCAGCCACCAGTGGGTGGTGGGGAGATAAGGAAGTAGAGGGAGAGATGAGTAAATGACGACCCTCTGGTTACGCCTCAATCTGGTTTACACTTCCATCTTTTGTCTTTTTTCTTTAATCTCTGCAGAGAAACGTTAATGTTTCCACATATCTTTCCGAGAACTGCAGATGGGAAGGTAGTGTGGAGAGCCTCAGGTGAGACCAGTCATGCAGCCTGGAGGCGGGTCACACGAGCCTGGAGTAGACGGTGATGGTGCGTGTTGGGCACTTGGTGGACCTGGGTGTCTCCCACAAGATCACGGTGGAATAGCGGCCATGGTTGACAACGCATGATCTATATGACTTTATTGATTGTTTTTATGTAGTAAATAATAATCCACATGTCTGCGGAGAACTTGGTCATAATGTACCTGGGATCACCAGACAAGCCTGGCCCAGGGCCGGGCTGTGGAAGTAGGAAAATTATCGAAACTAATCAAAGATATTTCAGGGGTAAGAGTGAAGGACAACCATAAAGTTTCTCACACGTCCTACACTCATGTGATGTTCTTTTCCATTTAATAATTATTCCTAGAAAATTTTCTTTTATATTAGACTTTACACTATATGAGTTACATTATGGAAGCAGAAGTTAACTGTATTTTCCTCTCATATTACACTGTATTTATCTGACGTTTGTATATACATCTGGACTGGGTGGTAGATGAAGTTTGATCCCGTGTACTTGCAATACTCTGTATAGAAGGTTGTTCCTTGAGTACAATTCTGAGGACAAATGAGGATGCAATAATATATCGAGGATATTTTTGTAATGTAAATGTCAATCAATATAATGTTCTTATCTTGTGTATATTCCGCTATTGGGGGTTGTGTAGAGTACCAAAGTGGAATCCATGTTAAGAGCTGCAGGGCAAGGTAAAGAAGCACACCTGTTGAAGAATACAAATGATAATCATCCTACTTGAAATGAAGTGAACCTTATTCAGGGAAGTGAACCAGGTACTGTACGATACTTGAATTGATATCTTCAATGTGGCACACTTAAAAAATTTAAGTGTCGGCTTTCATTTGAAAAATTATGGTTCTGGCACCGGGGTAATATTATTACGTGAAGTGTGCCTTCGAGGGTGGAACAATGTAAGAACAGGTGCGAGTTATTGTGTGGAGGTGTCACCACCATGGTGAACGTACGGTGCATCGCCTGCCAGGTCAAGTACCGGGTGCTGGCCGCCAAGAATAATAACTTATTGGAGTGCCAAGCTCCCATACACGCCCCCAAGTTTCCCTACCGGGCGCCCAAACTACGCAAGCCTAGGTCCTACAACAGGGTAAGTTCCAAATACTTGTTTGTACGTCTCTGACTTCATACGTGTCCTTGTAGAGAAATATTTATTTACATGCACATGCATGTCAGGCTTTATATAAAACCACAGCGGCCAACCAACACAAGCCGAATTTTATTAAAAGTAAATTTTAGCGAAATTTATTTTCTTGTCTGTTGATTGATATGTTCACATGAATTGTGACAATATATGCAATTCTTTTGCACCAAAACTAATTTAGCATTCTAACCTAATCTTGTTAAAATTTGCATAGGATAGTATAGCTTAATCCTACCAATCATATCAAAGGTTAGCCAAAATTTTACTAGTGTTATATAACGTTATTGAAATATTTTTATTTATACTGATTTTCACGGTCAAATATATATATATATATATATATATATATATATATATATATATATATATATATATATATATATATATATATATACCTCTGCTTGTTTGGCAAACGATTGTTTCCTAATAAGTAAAATATACAAATTGTGTCTGAAAAGAGCATGTTCATGGTTCCAGGTGTGTTAGCACTGAGTGTGCATGTAGTCAGGTGTGGGTCAGTTTGCAAACAAAGGAAGGACATTACCAGGGTCATTGTATATATGTATATAATTCTTTCGTATACATGTCATCAACACACACACAGGGAAAGCTCGGGGGGGGGGGGTATTTGATGTTGAAATAAGTCTTCACGCTTGTGTGCCCAGAGCCACATAGGAATTTCCTTTGTGAAACGTGTAATTGCTGGGCAGGAAGAGTTGAATCCTCAGTTGTCTTCATATTCTGATATTCCAGAGCATTTTATATATATTTTTTTTTAAAAACTGTTCTAAATTACTAACTATTACAGGTCAGGGAGTGTCCAGAATTCTGGAGGAATTACCAGTGAAGAGGTCAGAAGTGTAATAGGTGCACTTTAGAGCTAGTTGAAGGGGGAGGGGAGGGATGTAGATTGCCAAAGGGCATCTCAGTAGGAGGGCGACGGGTCTATGTAGGTACGTCAGGAGCACCCTCATTCTCATGGGTTTGGGGGGGGGGGGGGGTAAGGTGAAAGACCAACGGAATGAGTTTTTCCCCTGTGATGGAACACTGGTAATGACGGTGTTTTCGTTCACCTGCAAGCTTCCTCCCAACCTCCAGCCTCTTCTCTTATTTCTCTTCCTCCTTATCTTCCTCCTCCTCCTCTTCCTCTTCAACTCCTCCGTCCTTTCTTAATATGCGCAAGGTCTCAAACTTTTTTTTAGTTTTCTTAGTTCCGCTTCTCCAACATTCCTTTGCCACATTCCTTTGCCTCCTTTTACCAATACCACTCCCTCATAATTTAAAACAATTAATTTCACTAAATTCTGGTCATGATGTGGAGGAGAATGAATGTATTGTTTTTGTTGCTAAATGAGGGGAAAGCGAATATTGGGATTTTGCTATTAATTATGGGAATGAGTGATTTTTTAAGGGAATGAATGTGTGTAATTTTAGTATTAATGTGAGGCATGAGTGTTTTGGTATTAATGACACGAATGGGTAAACGATTTTTGTTAATGGTGGGGGTCAGTGTATAACGATTGATGATGGTGGGGGGGGGGGAACCCGTATATAAAGTCTCATGCTTTCCTCCTTTCCTTAAGGAAGGGGGGGGGGGTAGGGTAATGTTGGTTGAGTCCCAGCAGGGTAGCAGTGAGGCTATCAGCTTCGTTGGTGATCGAGGTAAACACAAAATACTACAGTGGCCGAGATTTCTCTACTGTGCAGGTTGTCAACACCTGCTGGTTTACTTCGCTGCTGAAAAGCAGCATACGGGTTTAGTGTTGAAATATTTGCTATATTGGCTACTAATCCTATCAAGATATGCTACCTGGAGCATACCTGTAGAGGGTTTCGGGGGTCAACGCCCCCGCGGCCCGGCCTGTGACCAGGCCTCAGGCTACTGAGGGACTCTTGATTCAGGGAATTAGATTTGTCATTGGTTAATCTGATGGAGCCCCATTCCCCAGGCGCTGTATGATCCCTACGGGTTTAGCGCTTCCCCACAAATATAATTGTAATAATGTTGATCAAGTGAACCAGGAAGTTATTTTTCTGCCTTTTTGTTGAACAAGTTAGTTTTCGTCGCATGATACTAAAATATTATTTTGGATTATCTTCATATTGTATAGAGATACGACTTACATGATAACTTATATATTGGTTGAACATAGAACATTGGGTGTGTTGTGCTAAATTGTGGCCATTGGCTCAGTCCACAGTGGTCGCCACGACGGATCCACATTACTCTCACTGAAGACACAATGAAGTCGTGACCATTCTCCTTTACTGCTATAAATTCGCCATTTACCTTTTCATGCACAGAGCCCGGCACCCATAGATGTTGTGGCTGATATTGTTCGATGGAACAGTAGATACTGACTCAGGAGGATACGGCTACATGAGCTACTTACCTGCTAGCTTCCCCGCCCGCCCTTGCCTCTAATTCCGGGTACTTAGGAGCTAATTTAAGGACCTCCTAGAGAGCTAGGAAGGCTTTTATGGTTTGTAATTACTCCATATTTTTGTTGGGTAAAGATTTGTATCATCTGGTCGTAAACAGGGAATACTTGAGATATCGCTGAACTTCAGCTTCACCAGGATGTACAGAAGGTTTGCAATAATGCAACTTGAGCTTTAGAGGTAATCTAGTTAGATTATGTTTTTTACCACATCAGCCGTCTCCCACCAAAGTAGGATGACCCAGAGGAGGAAACACACTCACCATCTTGCCAGAAGTGCGCAAATATCACAATTCGTATAACATCTGAACTACTCAGAATTTCCAGTGTTTGAATTCCATGTATAAGATACCTTGACAAATTTCAAGAAAGTGACTACATGACACAATGTAAATAAGTCATATTCCTAGATTTTACAGAGATATTTAAAGTTAAATTCCTCATATATTAAAATTATTGTAAAATTGTAACATTATATATGAAGACTAAAAAACCTACTTAAGGCTGACTACATATTTTGCACTTCTTTTGATAATTTTGTGCCAGACTGTCACATGTACAACATTGTTTAGTTTGTATTGGAACTTGCTTTGTAAATATACTTCATGGTTGGTTACTTATTATTTACTTATTCTTTTAATTGTATTCATGTGGCATTCGAATTCGTTATTTAGCTCTCTCTCGTAATTATAATGTTTGACACACACACGCCAAGGTTATATTCAGCTTCTTCCAGAATACATTCTGAAAGCTAATTTAACAAACTTACCGTGTAGGAATAATTCAGTGTGAGATGAGATAGATCCCAGAAGAATTCTACATTTTTTAGATATTTGCTTATCTGTATTTTTCGAGTTGAGTGCATTCATAGATGATAGATTCAGTAATTATCAAGAAGTAGTGATCATAACAATTCCTCTGCTACTCCCGAGTACCATAGGATAGATAGTAAACACTTCATTTGTTGTTTAGAAACACAGTTAATTTTTATCTGTAAGCCAACAAGTTTCCTATAATTCTCATAGGAAATAGCAACAAGAACAGACGTAGACCTACCAGTGGACTTCTGTGATTCATCAGCGCATATTTTTTATTTCTTGAGTAAGGGATGACTGGTGTTATGCTTCTTAGGGGCCTACTATACTATGAGGACAGTAATTTCAAATGAATACATCCTCCATGGAGATTCTTGTATTGAATATTACTTTTTTTTTGGTTATCGATTTGTATTTGTTTATTTCTAGACATATTAAGATTTGTGGGGGCAGTGTTTAATCCATTAAAAAAAATATCTGCGTGTTACAGCCAAAAATATTGAATTCTGGAGGCTTCGGTTTTCATTAACTCAAAGGCTCAAATAATTTTGTGTTAGCTAATGTTAAGGTGTAAAATGATCTGTTAGGTCACTAATATCGTCTTTGTATATTATTTTATCTTGTTACAGCCAGCAACAACTCTGAGAGCTTTTAGCACTAATTCACATTTCTTACGGTGCCGAGTTATGGTGGACTTACTAAAGGATGCTTAAACACCAAGTTCCCTGGGAAACTTGCCTTTGCGGATGGTACCTGGATCACAGCTTGCAGACAAATTTAAATCCCCCTCCCCCCCCCCCCAAAAAAAAAAAATGCTAGAGTTCATGTGACCCTCCGTTCTTCCTTGCTGGATCCCCAGCCTGTGACCAGGCCTCTCATTGCTTCCAGTTCGATAAATGTAGTACTCTGTTTTTCTTATTTTAATGTGTACGGGTAGTGGAACATTTGGGGTTGGATCTCGCTTAACGACAATTGGGTTGCGGGACTGTAACCGGTGCTGCTGTAATTGTTGGGAGAGAGCACAGACCTTTGGTCCAACCTCGTTTTACGTGATGCGGTGCAGCACCTGCTCTTGTTCATTCGTCTGTATATGTGTATATAGATATTCGTTTAATGCTTAAAATAGTGATCAGAGCAAACACATTCAGTGTCTATTACACTGAATTAATAAATTTATTTGTGTATATACCTACGTTGCGTGACTAAGGGAAAGAGGGAAGAGGGAATTTAAGTTAGGGTACAATGGTCTCCCCCCCCCCCCCCTTAAACTGGAGATTACTGAGAGGTCAGCTCCTTCGCCAGGCAACAAATGAGACAATAATGAAGGGTTGGCCACCACTGGCCTGCCACGTGTGTTATCCCTTGCTGGTAATTAAGCTAAGTGTGGCCTCGGAGGCTGCTCCAGATGCACCGGCATCCACCACCTTCATTCATTCCAGGTACTTGAACCCAAACACATTCTCTCCCTAAAGCTACCAAAACCACCCACCCCACCCCAACCCATATTTATGCATCCTGGTCACCCACCCTACCACCCAAGCACCCACTCGTATACATCCTGTACCATTTAAACTAAGGTTGGCAATTGGGTGGAAGTTAAAATGGTTTGTTGAACCTCGGGTGATAGCGCAAGAGCTTAGTGCTGTGATGACCCCACTGTTTGTTTACCGTGCAACAGTGGTCAGAAAACTTTACATGTTATGATGAAATGTAAATTCCTATTAATGTATTATATATAATTGTATCACAGTATACGTTTACGAGGTTGATGGGAAAGAGAGGGAGGGGGGGGGAGCTGGAGGGAGGGAGTTAGAATAGATAGTATATATATTAGTCGGGGGAAATCAGTTGGTGTGTGTATGGGCTAACGAGTGAGTAATTAAAGTGTTGTAAGGTAGGGCGAGCATAGTTTAATGGGACCTATAATAGCAAGCGGATAGGTTATGGACGGAGGGGGGGGGGGAGACGGGAGTGTGAAGGTGGGTGGTGTATTAGATTTGGCTGGGCATAGAACTCCCTTCTGGTGTTGGCACCGCCGGAGGTCACATCCACTTTCTAAGATAATGATTGTGTTATGGTCGTGTCACGACGTTGAGTCGGCGAGCTCACGGCGGCTCACGTGCAAAGGTCACGCAAGTCAAGGCTCTGTTGACATTCTGTAGGCAGCGGGTGCCTGGCGAGTGTTCTCACAGCTGCTCAGGAGACATGCCTTGTCTAACAGGCCTCACCTTTTCTTGATATACCTTTGTTGGGTTTTAAGAGTTTTTCCCCTACTCTCGCAGTTCTTGCCTGGACAACCAAACTGCTGTGGTGGCTTCCCGTTGGCCCACATATCCCGTCACAGCACAGCCCGGTTCATCCGGCACTTGGCAGGGCAAATTGTCTAGAGTTTTCTCTTGAAGGCCTCTGTACTTGTTCCGGCAGTGTTTCTGGTATTCTCTTGTTCCTCGTGATAAATTCTATACAGATGATCCTGCTACATATTCAGAGTGTATAGACTCGGAGAGAGAATCCTGACACACCCTTGGAAAGGAGGACTTGGGCAGGGGAATTATTGAGACTTGCAAAATGTTAAAAAATGTATGATAGGGCGGATAAAGGCAGATTTTTTTTTTTTTTTTTTATAATGCGAGGACCAAGAACGAAAACGTAGATGGATTTAGAAGCATGAGACCACCACATGTATAACAACAAACACCACTACAAACACAGAAAACACATAAAGAACCACAACAACAAGACTTTAAACATAGACAATCCCCAAACACACATCCCCCACTCCCCAAACACACATCCCCCACTCCCCAAACACACAGTCGCATACAAAGAACCACATGCAAACGACTGTATGAACAAGCGCAACCACGTAAGCATACAATCATCCCCACACAAGCATAACCCCCCTCCACCCCTCTCTCTCTCTTTCTCTCTCTTTCTCTCTCTCTCACACACACACACACACACACACACACGAGGAATAGTAGGAAAAGTACTGCAGTGTATCAGAGAATACCTGACAGGAAGGAAACGTGTGTTGGTACGAGACGAGGTGTCAGAGTGGGTACATGTGTCGAATGGGGTTCCACAAGGGTCAGTCCTAGGTCCGGTGCTGTTTCTTGTATATTTGAATGACATGACGGAAGGGAGAGACTTGGAGGTGTCCCTGTTCGTAGACACGTGAAGCTAATGAGAAGAATATAAGCGGACGAGGATCAGGTAAGCCTACAAGGGGATCTGGACAGGCTGCAAGCCTGGTCCGACAAATGGCTCCTGGAGTTTAACCCCAGCAAGTGCAAAGTTATGAAGCTTGGGAGAGGACAAATAAGACCGCAGACGGAGTACAGCCTAAGAAGTCAAAGACAAACTCACTCGAGGAAAAAGATCTTGAGAAGAGCATCATACCGACCACATCTGAGTCGCATATCAACCAAATAACTGCTGCAGCATATGGGCGCCTGGCAAGCCCAGAGAATAGCGTTTCGACATCTGAGTAAAATGTCATTCACGACACCGGACTGTATACGTCAGGCCCATATTGGAGTATGCAGCATTAGTATGGAACCCATACCTGGTCAAACATGTCAAGATATTAGAGAAAGTGCAAAGGTTTGCAACAAGATTAGTCAACGAGCTAAGGGGTTTGTCCTGCGAAGAGAGGTTAAGGGAGCTCAACCTGACAACACTGGAGGATAGGCGGGATAGGGGAGACATGATTATGTCAATTCCTCTCAGTATTTTATGTCAAGTTGGATAAGGACAGAAGGTTTCAAAGGTGTGACACAGCATCAAGGGGTCACAATTGGAAGTTGAAGACTCAGACGAGTCACAGGAATGTTAGGAAGTATTTCTTCAGTCATGGAGTTGTCATGAAGTGGAATAGTCTGGAGAGTAATGTAGTGAAGGCAGGATCCATACATAGCTTTAAGAAGAGGTATGGTAAAACTCATGGAGCAGGGAGAGTATAACCTAGTAGCGACCAGTGACGAGACGGGGCCAAGAGCTATGAATCGACCCATGCATCCACAATTAGGTGAGTGTACACACACACCTTCGACACAGTTCCTTACAAGAGATTAGTGCAGAAGCTAGAGGATCAGACAAGTATAACAGGAAGGGCACTGCAATGGATCAGAGAATACCTGAAAGAGATACCAACGAATCATGGTAGTGACGAGGTATCACAGTGGGCGCCTATGACGAGTGGGGTTCCACAGGGATCAGTCCTAGGACTAGTGCTGTTTTTGGTATATGTGAATGACATGACGGAAAGGATAGACTGAGAAGTGTCCCTGATTGCAGATGTCAAGTTAATGAAGAGAATTAAATCAGATGAGGACCAGGTAGGACTACAAAGAGACCTGGATAGGCTGGAAGGTTGGTCCAGCAACTGGCTTCTTGAATTTAACCCCGCCAAATGCAAAGTCATGAAGATCGGGGAAGGGCAAAGAAGACCGCAGAGTATAGGCTAGGTGACCAAAGGCTGCAAACCTCACTCAAGGAAAAGAATCTTTGGGTGAGTATAATACCGAACACATCTCCTGAAGTGCACATCAAACAGCATATGGGTGCCTGGCAAACCTGATTATTATTATTATAATCAAGGGGGAAGCGCTAAACCCGGAGGATTATACAGCGCCTGGGGGGGATGTGGAAGGCATTCAGGCTTAATTCGGGGAACTAGAGCACAGATCCAATTCCCTAAATCAAGAGCCCCTCACCAACATCAAGGAACCTTCCTTGAGGGGGCAAACCTGAGAATAGCGTTCCGATACCTCAGTAAGGAATCCTTCAAGACTCTCTACACCATGCACGTCTGGCATATACTGGAGTATGCAGCACGGTTGTACTTAGTCCCAGGTTGCCCAGGGTTGATAAACCAACCGCTTATTAAATAAATTTTTTTCAAGGTAACCTTTCATTAACAACAATTTATTTTCATTACCGAATAAACTTTTACCTTCTTTTTGTGGGGAATAAAAGAGCCAAGAAATAAAATATTTAAATCTTTAATTTTAATCCCTTTGAAATGGATTAATCAAGTCTTTTAAAATATAAGTTTTACTTCAAGGACATTTCACTCCTTTCATAAGAAATAGTATATCAGTCATATACAAAATTATAATTTAAATTAACATTTTAGAATTAAGACAAAACCAACTCGTTAATATGGACAATTTTTTACAGACCAGATTTAAATAATCATATATTCAAGAGAACCTCCTAAGTTCTTCTAAATGATAACCCAGACTATTTATCTTTTAAAGGAGATTCAATATGGTCTCGTGCGAGAGACTGAGTATAAAATCTCACACTCTTAAAGCACTAAGGAGTCTCTTTGTAACCTAGAGCGCAAGGGAGTTGTGTTCGCGGCTGAGGACCTGAACCTACTACCACAGTGACAGTAAACACCACATGAGGTCGGTTAGGTGACCTAAGTAAGCCGCAGCAAAACTAGAGTCTTGCAATTAACCTGGTGCTTCAGAACAGTTGCACAGTTATCAGTAAACATGAATTTCCCTATATACCTAACAACATATAATAATAATATTTATAATAATTGAGAACAATTTTCTTACCCAACTGGCATTAGATAATATATTGTTGACCACCTTCATTTTAGCTATTAATGAAGAAGTTCGCAATACATTATGTGAAACAGGTTGTGTGAATATTTCTAAAATGTATAATGGTACCCATGGGTATAATATACAACAAGCACCAGTTTGATACCCACACCTGGTAAATCACGTCAAGAAATTAAAGGATGTGCAAAGGTTTGCAACAAGACTAGTTCCAGAGCTAAGGGAATATCCTATGAAGAAAGGTTAATGGAAATCGACCTGAAGACACTGAAGGACAGGAGGGTTAGAGGAGACATGATAACGACGTACAAAATACTGCGAGGAATTGACAAGGTGGAAAGAGACAGGATGTTCCAGAGATGGGACACAGAAACAAGGGGCCACAATTGGAAGCTGAAGACTCAGATGAGACCCCCCCCCCCAACACACACAGGGGGCCCTCTGTGTATTTGCCATGACAGTAAATACACAACATGGTCTGGCATTATTGAGATTGTCAAAAAGTGCAAGCTGATAGCTGGGTGGATAACCTGAATTCAAGAACCTCCCTGTACTGCAGTAGCACCAGCCTGGTCCCTGTACTGCAGTAGCACCAGCCTGGTCCCTGTACTGCAGTAGCACCAGCCTGGTCCCTGTACTGCAGTAGCACCAGCCTGGTCCCTGTACTGCAGTAGCACCAGCCTGGTCCCTGTACTGCAGTAGCACCAGCCTGGTCCCTGTACTGCAGTAGCACCAGCCTGGTCCCTGTACTGCAGTAGCACCAGCCTGGTCCCTGTACTGCAGTAGCACCAGCCTGGTCCCTGTACTGCAGTAAGCACAGCCTGGTCCCTGTACTGCAGTAGCACCAGCCTGGTCCCTGTACTGCAGTAGCACCAGCCTGGTCCCTGTACTGCAGTAGCACCACCTTTGGCCCCTGTACTGCAGAAAGCACCACCCGGCCCCTTTTAAACTGCATTAGCCCCCAGCCTGTCCCTGTACTGCGTAGCACCAGCCGGTGTCCCTGAAACTGCATTTCACCAGCCGGGGTCCCTGTACGCAGTAGCACCAGCCTGGGTCCCTTTTACGCAGTAGAAACCAGCCGGCCCCTGTACTGCATTAGCACCACGGTCCCGGGTACTGAAAAAAAGCCCCAGCCGGAACCTGTACTGCGTACACCACCCTGGCCCTGTACTGCAGTTACACCCCGGTCCCTGTACTGCAGTTAGCACCCCCTGGTCCCTGTACTGCAGAAAGACCAGCCTGGTCCCTGTACTGCAGTAGCACCACCTGGCCCGTACGGGCAGTAGCACCAGCCGGGTCCCTGTATTTGCAGTAGCACCAGCCTGGCCCCTGTATTTGAAATTTAAGCACCAGCCTGGTCCCTTTTAAACTGCAGTAGCAAAAGGGCCCTGGTCCCTGTATGCAGTACACCGGGCCCTTGGTCCCTTTTACTGCAGTAGCACCCCCCGGTTTCCCTTTAGCATAGCAAAACCCCCTTTGGCCCCTTGGTACTGAAAGTTGCACAAGCCTGGCCCCCCTTTACTGCAGTAGCACCACCTTTGGCCCCTTTTACTGCAGTACCCACCAGCCGGCCCCTTTTAAACCTGCAGTGACCAACCGGGCCCCTGTACGCAGAGCACCACCGGTCCCGTCCCTGCGTAGCCCCAAACCCTTTGGTCCCTTTTAATCCCAGAAACACCACCCCTTGGTCCCTGTACTGCATTTGCACCAGCCTGGCCCCCTGTACTGCGGAAGCACCACCCCTGGCCCTTTACTGCATTTCCCGGGCCGGGTTTTCCCTGTCCCTGCAGTAGAAAACCAGCCGGCCCCTTGTACCGTAGCACCAGCCGGGCCCCCCGGAAACTGCAGTAGCACCCCGGGGGGTCCCTGAAAACGAAAAAAACACAAGCCTGGTCCCTGTATTTGCAAAAGCACCACCGGGCCCTGAAAACGAAAGTAAAACCACCTGGCCCTTTTCTCCCAGTAGCACCAGCCTGGTCCCTGAAATGCAGAAGCACCACCCTGGCCCCCGGGTACTGCAGTAACCCCCGGGCCTGGTCCCGGAACTCTGCAGTAGCCCCCAAGCCGGGCCCCCCTGTACTGCAGTAGAAACCACCCTGGCCCTGTACTCCCAGTACACCACCCGGGTCCCGTACTGCTTAGCACCAGCCTGGCCCTTTGTACTGCAGTACCACCGGGCCGGGTCCCTCCCCCTGCAGTACACCAGCCTGGCCCTGTACTGCAAAGCACCACCCCCGGGTCCCTGAAACTGCAGTAGCACCACCCGGCCCTGTACTGCGTAGCACCAGCCGGGCCCCTTATGAAAGTACACCGGGTTTGGTCCCTTACTGCAGTAGACCGCCGGGCCCCTTTGTACGCAGTAAGCACCGGGCCGGGTTTCCCTTACTGCAGTAGCACCACCCCTGGCCCCTTTAAATGCATAGCACCAGCCGGTCCCTGTATTTGCAGTAGCCCCAGCCGGGGGGGGGGGGGGGGGGGGGGGGGTTCCCCTGTACTGCAGTGCCCACCGGCCCTGTACTGCGAACCCCGGGCCCTGGCCCTGTACGCATTACACCACCCTGGTCCCGCTTCTGAAGTAGCACCCAAGCCTGGCCCCCCTTAAACTGAAAGTGCACCAGCCGGGTTTCCCTGAAAGGGCAGTAGAAACCCAGCCTGGCCCGTCTGTAAAAGCAAACCCCCTGGCCCCGTACGCATACCCACCAGCCGGGTTTCCCCTGTACTGCAGTAGCCCCCAGCCTGGTCCCTGAACGCAGTAGCACCACCCGGTCCCTGTATGCAGTAGCCCCCAGCCTGGTCCCTGTTACGCATTAGCACCACCCTGGTCCCTGTAGGGGCATTTAGCCCCCAGCCGGGCCCCCTTTTTTCCCTGCATTTAGCACAAGCCTGGTCCCTGACTGCAGTGCCCCAGCCTGGTCCCTGTACTGAAAGTCCCCCAAATTTTTGGTCCCTGAAATGCTTTTAAGCACCACCTTTTCCCTGTACGGGCGTAGCACCAGCCGGGGCCCCCGTACTGCGGGGCCCACCAGCCGGCCCCTGTACTGCAGAAAGCCCCCACCCCTGGCCCCCGGTACGCAGTAGAAACCCAGCCGGGGTCCCTTTTACTGCGTAGACCAGCCTGGTCCCTGTACTGCAGTCCCAGCCTGGTCCCTGTACTCGTAGCACCAGCCGGCCCTTTGTACTGCAGTGGGCACCACCCTGGCCCCTTTACTCCCCAGTAGCAAAAGCCTGGTCCCTGAAACTGCAGTAGCACCAGCCTTTTTCCCTGAAACTCCCGTAGCACCGGGCCTGGTCCCGGTACGCAGTAGCACCACCCTGGTCCCTTTTTACGGCGGGTAGAGCACCACCCGGTCCCTGAAAGCAGTAGCACCACCGGGGTCCCTGTCCCTGCATTTAGAAAACCTCCTGGTCCCGGGCCCGGCAGTGGGCACAAGCCTGGTCCCTGTATTTGCAGTAGCCCCAGCCGGGTCCCTGTACTGAAATAGCCCCAGCCGGGTCCCTGTCGGGCAGTTCCCCCAGCACCCGTTGGGGGTAGGCGGGAAAGCACAAGCCGGCCCCGTAATGCATTGGGGGCCCCAGCCGGGCCCGGTACTAGAGAAACCACCCTGCTTTTATGAACGGCAGTACCCCAAACCGGGTTTCCCTGAACTGCAAAAGCACCACCCTTTGGCCCTGACTGCATTTGCACCGGGCCGGGTTTCCCTTTGTACTGCATTTGCACCGGGGCCTTTGGCCCCGTACGAAAAATTGGGCACCAGCCTTTTTTAAAGGAACAGAAAAATACCACCACCCGGGGTTTTGTACTGCGTAGCACAAGCCTTTTGGGGTGTACGCAGAAAGCACCAGCCTGGGTTTTTAAAAACCCGTGTACCAGAATGGCCATGTCTACAGTATACCAGCCTGGTTCTTTGTACAAACAGTAGTACCGCCTGGTTCATGTATTTCAGTAGTACCATTCTGGCTCTTTGTAAAACAGTAGTCCCCAGCCGGCCCTGTACTCCCGAAGTACCACCTGGCCCTTGAAAAAAACGGGAAAGAAACCCGGGCCTGGTCATGTAAAAAAGAAAGTACCAGCCTGGCTCTTTGTAGTGCATAGCACCCCCTGGCTCATGTAAAACAGAAGTCCCCCAGCCGGGTAAAGTACTACAGAAAGTACCACCGGTTCATGTACTACATTAGTACCAGCGGGCTCATGTATTTTAAATATTACCATCGGTCATTTTTATTTACGGGAAGTACCAGCCTGGCCTAAAGTACAAACAGTAGTACCACCTGGTTTCTTTGTACTATTTTTAAGTACCAAGCCTGGCCCATGTAGAGCAGTAGCCCAGCCTGGCCAGGAACTACATTTAGTCCCAAAGCCCCTGGCTCATTTTACACAGTAGTCCCAAACCTTGCTCATGTCCCAAAAAGTAAAAACCAGCCTGGCTCAGGGTAGTGCAGTAGCCCACCAGGTACTACAGTGAAACCAAAACCGGGTTAAATGCACTGTAGTAGCCTCCCAAGGTACAAAAGGGTACCTCAGCCGGGTTAAAGTACTTCTTTTAGTATAAACGGCACTCGGGGTAGTCTTTCCTGCTGAGTCTTTTAACTTTGTACTTAAGGTTTTTCAACAGCCATGTATTTGGGCCCTCATCTTGAGGCCTCAGCATTTTAACTTGTGTCAGATACCCTCAAGTTGACGTTATAAAACGGGTAAATTAATGCGTAAAGGGGTCGGGTTATGTTTCAGCAGCCCCCGGATAAACTGGTTTCGGCTGAGCATGGGATGGTTTCGCGTGGTTTTTCTAGTTTTTTATAAAAATATAAAATAAATATATTATATTTTTAAAAAATATATATATATATAAATATAATATAAAATTATATATATAATATATAAAAATGTATAAATTTTATATTTTTAAAAAAAAAAAATAAAAATATTTATATATTTTAATATATATATATATATAAAAATTTATGTAAATATAAAAATTTTAAAAATTTTTATATATGTAAAATATATATAATTATATTATATATATATATTATATATATATTATATAATAAAATAGTAAATATATATAAAATATTTATATAATTGTTTTGTGTGTTTTGTGGGTTGTCCAAATTGGAAAAATTTGGTAAATTTGCAAATTTCTTTTAAAAAATTTAAGTCCTTTCTAAAATTTTCTTTATACTTTAAAGAAAAATTTTTTTTAAAATTTATGGTTAAAATGAAAGCAAATAATTTGGAAAACAACAAAAAACCCTTAAAAAATTTACCAAAAACCTTATTATAACAACCCTAAATTTTAAATTTTAGCCTACCCCAAATTAAAATTTTTTTAAGATAAGTTTACAAAAATTTTAATAAAAAACCAAAATTAAAATTTTTTTTCGTTGGGTTTTCAAAATGATTTTTTGCAAAATTTAAAGAAACATAAAAAATTTATGCTTCCCTTATTCGGCAAAAAAAGCGGCTAAAAAAACGCAATTTTTACTTATTTGGCACCCATATATATATAAAATTTTATTTTATATATTATATCTATATATATAAAATAAATATAATATATTATATTTTATATTTATAAATATAAAAATAATATATAGGATCACCCTGCCAACCCAATGATGATCCTTTTAAAATCACTTTTTCCTCTAGGCTGGAAAACGCTGTAAAATTAACTTCCCATTAAAAAGCGGGTGAAATTTTGGGAGACCTAGAAGTGTACAGAGATTTTTTTAAAAACTCCCACTTAAAAGCTGTCAAGCACCTTAACTACGGGGAACGTTGGGAAGCACTTGCCCTTGTACTCTTAAAAACGCAGGGGGGGAGAGTTTATATCATAATCTACACGGGGGAAAAAATCCCTGGAAGGAATGGTCCAAATCGCCCAAAGAAATCACCCCCTTTACGAAAGAAAAAAAAGACGGGGGCAGGCGATAAAAAAATGCCCCCAAAAAAAAAAGTGGGGGCCCCAAAGGGTTTACACGGGGGGGGAAAACACCATAAGTGCCCGGGGCCCCAAAGGGCCCTGTTCAACCCCCCCCCACCCAAGCACTGGGGAAAAATTTCCCAAATAACCCCCCTGGCTGCCTTCAAGAGAGAGCGGACAGATCCAAAAATCAGTGCCGGAACACCCGGGGCTGTGGCTCGTACGTTGGATGCGTGCGGCCGCAGTAACAGCCTATTTGATCACCCCCTAAATTCCATGGGGAGGCCGGTCATGGCCCGGGGCCGGGGGGCGTTTTACCCGGGGGAAAAAACCCTCCAAAAAACCTCCAAATATATTTTTTATATAATATATATATATAAAAATAAATAAAAATATATAAATTATAAAATATTTTTAAAAAAATAAAAAATCAAACTGTCGCAGACAGGTGTCAAAATTTTTGGGAAAGACAAGCCCAGGGGGGGGGAGTGGGAAATTTTTGTCCAAGAACTTTCACACTTTTTTTCCAGTGCTTCATCGGGAGCTTTTAAAGGGTTTGCAACGGACCCAAAGAGGAGGCAAACAGGCCCACCCCAAAACGCTTTTTCCAAAAAAAAAATTTTCCCCTTTTTTTTTTTGCACCTTGCAACATTTTTAAGCTCCTGATGACAAAACCTTGAGAACTGTGAAATTAAAAAAAAGGGTTAAAAAAAAACCCCCCCCATCCCTGTGGCTTTTTTTGGGCATAGTTAAGATCCCCGGGTCTGCATTTTTTTTGGCATGCATAAATATTTTTTAAAAATATAATATAAATTTTATATATATATATATATAAAATATATAATAAAAATATAAATAAATTTTATGGGGGAAATTAAAAGGGGAATGGAAAGGGCTTTTGTGTAGGGGGTGGGAATTTTTGGGGTTAGTTTTAAATGCCCATGAAGAAAGGCAGGCAGTAATTTCATGCACTGGCCAGGGGGGTTTAAAACATCTTTTTGGGTGAAGAAACCCCAAAATTGGGGGTGTGGGGAGGGGCGTGAGGCATTACATAGAATGAAAATTGGGTTAAAAAACAGCTAGAACTGACAGGGTATGACAAATGTTAAAAACAGGGGGGAAAAAGTGTTGGAGTGGTTGGGGTTTTTTTTGTTTAATAAATGTATTAAAAGGGGGGGATACCTAGGGATTTACAAGAGGTGTTAGTTCCTTTAAATAAAAGGGAAAAGAGACAAAAAAGATTGTTAAAATTTCAGGGGAATAGTTTTTTTGAGTATACCAGGTTAAGGTAGGATTTGGGTAATTATTGAAAAAAAAAATTTTTGAGGGAAAAAACCCGAGGGAGGATTGGGAGATGACAAGGGGGCTTTAGGGGGGGTGTGTAAAATCAAATTTTTTTATTTTTGATGCTTTTAAAAGGGGTTTTTCAAAAAATTTTTATAAAGGTTAGAGAAATTTTCCCTGCAAATTTTTGGAAAATTTTGAAAAGACATGAAGAATCGGAACAATGGGGGCAGTGTTTTTCAAGTGTAAAGGATTGTGAGGGTCAGGTTAGGGTTTTGTAGGAGAGGGGGGAGACTACTTTCCCCGTAATAGTTTGGTCT
>NC_069409.1:43129609-43397109 GCF_026875155.1 Cherax quadricarinatus
TTTATATTTTATATTTTTATAAAATTTTTTAAAAAAATATATATAAAATATAATAAAAATATTTTATATATATATAATTTTAATATATATATTTTTATTTTATATATATATATTTTTTAAAAAATTATAATTATATTTTATTGGGGGAAAAATTATTATATATATATAATTTTTAAAAAATATATATATTTATATATAAATTTTTAAAAATATTGTATAAAAAAAATATATATATATTTTTATTTATATAAAAAATTTTAAAATTATAAAAAATATATATATATATATTTATATATATATATATATTATTATTTATATTTTTATATATTTTTATTTATATATATATATTTATATTATTTTATATATTTTATTTTAAAATTTTTAATATGTAAAAATATATTTAAAAATGTTTAAAAAAATATTAAAATATATTTTTATAAAAAAATATATTATATATTTTTTATATATTTAAAATATATAATTTATATATTAAATTTTATATATAAAAAATTAATTTGTGTATTATTATTTTATATAATATATAAAATAAAATATATTATTAAATATATAAAAATTTGTAAAATTTATATTTTTATAAAATATATATATATTATATATATAAATTTTTGTTTATATATAAAATTTTTTATATATATTAAAATTTTATATATTATATATATTTTAATATATATATATATAAAAGTTTTTATAATATATATATTGTTTTTATATATTTTTAAAAATATATATATATATTTAAATTTTATATATATAATTTTTTATATATATAAGTTTATAAAAATATTAATATTGTTTTATATAAAATTTTATATATATATAAAATATATTATATATATATATATATTTTATATATTTATATATATTTATATATAAAATATATATAATATTTTGTATTTATATATATATATATAAAATTAAAAAATATATTTATAAATATTTATATATATAATTTTGTTTTTATATATTTTATATATATATATATTATATATATAAAATTTATATATATTATATATATTATATATTATATATATATATATATTATATATATATATAATTAAAATATTTTTTTTAAAAAAATATATATAAAAATTTTATATATAATATTGTATTATATATATATATATATATTTTTATAAATATTTATATTATATTTATTTTATATATATAATATTTATTTGTAAAATATTTATTTAAAATATATTATATATATATATATATAAATATATATATTTATATATATATATATATTTTGTATATATATATATATTATATATATATAATAGGGTTTATAATATATAAATATATAAAATATAAATATATATATATATATAATATTTTATATATTTTTAATTATTTAAAATATATATATATATATTTTATATTATATATATATATTTTAAAAAATTATGGATATATATATTTATAAAAATATATATATAAAAATTTATATATATATATAAAATATATATATATAAATATATATGTGTGTTAAAAGTATAATATATATTTTAATAGGAAAATTATTTTTTAATATAAATTATAATATAGGGAAATAAATTTTTATAATAATTTTAAAAAATATATTAAAAAAAGAAAAAAAAAATATTTATTTTTTAGTATAAATTATTGTTTTAAACAATTTAAATTATATTTATTTTAATTTTAAAATAAAATTGTTTTGATATAATAAGTGGGCAATTTCAAAAACTTTTTGGCAAATTTAAAATTTTTTTCCAATTTTAAAATGAAAAAAAAATTTTTAAAAACGAAAAACAAAATTTGAAAACAAAAAAAAATATTTTTTGTTTTTTACCAAATTTTTAAAAAAAATTTAAATTAAAAATTTTGGGGTTTTTTAAATTTTTTTTAAAATTAAATTTTTTTTTAAAAAAATTTTTTTTTAAAAAATAAAAAATTTTTTTATAAAAAATTTAAAAAAATTTAAAAATTTTTAATTTAATTTTTAAAAATATATATATAATAAAATATATATATATATATATTTTAATATATTTTTATATATTATAATTTAAATATAATAATATATATATATAAAATATATATATGAATAAAATAAATATATAATATATATAAAATATAAAAAATATATAAATATATATATATAAAATATTTTATATATATATAAATTTTTATAAATAATATATTTTTAAAATATATAAAATATAATATTTAAAAATGTATAATGGGCGTGGGGGCCCAATAAGTAAAACTTGTGAAACTTGGCTTAAAAGCAAAAAGCCATCTTGCCCAAAAAGACAAACGAAAATTTTTGTATGCAGTAATTTTGCAAAAATCATTTGGGAACCCAAAAGAAAAAAAAAATTTCATTGGTTTGTTTGTATTTAAAATTTTTGTAAACTTTTCTAAAAATATATTTAGTTAGGGTAAAAAAAATTGCGTTTTTTTTAAAATAAGATTTGGGAAGTTTTCTAAGATTTGGGGGTGCAAAATTATAAATTTTAAAATTTCCCTTAATGAAAAAAAATTTATCTTTTTAAAAGGGAAAGAGAAAAATTTTGAAAAATTTAAATTTTAAAGATTCTTGCTAATTGACCCTTTTTTCCCCATTAGGCACGAATATATATATGAAAAATTTTTGATTTTTTAAATTTTTGCACTTTTTTTAAATTTTTTCATTGGTGGTTTATGGACAACCCCCCAATGGTTACGTAGACTTTGGGGTTAATGGCCCCCCCAAATTTCAGGGGCTTGATGTGGGCAAACCCTTGGTGTTTTACTGTTTCCCTAAGTTAGACAGTTAAAAACAACTGTGACATTAAAAAAAGGAAATTTGTTTTTGGGGGGGTCATTAAACTTCTTCAGTGTCCCCTTTGGTTCCCCTTTTGCTGGGTTTAAGCATCAAGTTGCTAAACTAAAAATGTATTTTCACTTTGCTCTTTTTTTACCCAAATTGTCGAATTTAGTTTAAAAAAAATTCATCTAAGTTAATTTAATCCCAAATTAACCTAACTAGGGCCTATACAAAATTTAGCCTGAACAAAAAATTTCAAAGAGTTTTAAAGGGTTTGTAGAGGCCCGGCAATGTAGTCACAAACCCGCTGCCTGCTTTTTGCCTCTCCCCCCGGCCCCCCAACCACACCCCCCGGGCCCCTCCAACATACCTTCAATTATACCCTCAATCATCCATCAGTCATTTTTGTTAATAATAATATCTTTATTTACTACAAGTACATGTACATGGTATACATGCCTAGCTGACATCAGTGTTATTTTATATTGTTATAATACCATCGTGTCTGTAAATATGTACAGATTATTTCTCGTGCGTGATGTTACTGCACTTAAATTTTAATTTGACTGAAGATGTGTTGTTGGGGGTTGGTTCTATATGTTGGTCACCAGTAGTGTAGGTCGCTGACATCTCAAGTGGGCGCACCATGGCACTCAAGATTTTGCCTCGAGGGGCAAGTTTATTGGGCAGCGTCACTCATCCTGTGAGGGAACATACCGCCATAAAAGCAGTACATTACCGCCCAAATAGTTGACACGCCATTGGTGATATCAGCGCCAACCATTTCTCTCTCTCTCTCTCTCTCTCTCTCTCTCTCCCTCCCTCCCTCCCTCCCCATCTCCCCCTCTGTCTGTCTATCTATCTTTAGTTCCACCTTCTCCCTCTCCTCCAGTGTTGGCACGCATTGCTCCACCCTGCAGCATGTAATCTTCATCTTCACGCTCTTCTAACTCCATTAATCGGGTAATTTGTGACAACGTTGCTTGGTTATAGCCGAGAGTAAGGTCATACATAATACAAGGTCACTGTGATAACTGGTTAACCTATTTGTGTTGTGAAGTGCATATCAGGTGTTTAAGTATACTGGTTTAGTCGTGTCCTTTTGTGCCGCTGTGCAGTTGGGATCATAGTTACATATATAGCAGTAGTGGCAAAAGCAGCAGCAAGACATGCTGCCTAGCTACATACACAACAATAGCAGCAAATGGTACGTAGCTACATACACAGCAGCAACGACAACAGGTCGTGCTGCGAATGGCCCACCAGAGTCGCTAGTTTTCCTGGGGTGATTTTGACCTGCTTACTATATCTGAACACGAGGAACGTCGACTAAGAGAATCATTAAATAAATACGGGTGTTCGATCTGGCCTCAGGCCTAGCTATGTGGGCAGAATTTTCCATATGGGCATGCTTTGCAGGCAGGTTGTTAGAAATACTGTAGTGATCAGTGGCCCTTGTTCACAGGCACTCCTGTCCTCCTCTTTTGTGGCTTTTGATGTGTGTCTGTCCGTGGCACATATTTTAACAGGTTTGTTCTCGGATTAGGACTTTCCGCCTTCATTATGTTTTTTTTTTAATCACCTAGGTGCCTGTAGGGACCTCGGGAAGGTTTTAGGAGAATTTTTTGACATAATTTAACAGGGTTTTACTTTGATGCTGGTTATTTAAACTTGGTATGATAGTATTTATTTTTGTTTAGTGTTTGTTCATTTTTTTATTGTTTGTTTATAATATTTCTGATGCCTGTAATCAGAGTGAACTATGCGGTCAAAGTGCTCTGTAAGTGGCACTACTATTACTAATACTATACTACTAGTACTACTATACTTGTACTACTATACTAGTAATACTAGACTTCTACTACTATAGTAGTACTGCTACTATACTAGTACTACTATTACTGTACTAGTACTGCTATACTACTATACTAGTACTGCTATACTACTATACTAGTACTGCTATACTACTATACTAGTACTGCTATACTACTATACTAGTACTGCTATACTACTATACTAGTACTGTATACTACTATACTAGTACTGCTATACTACTATACTAGTACTGCTATACTACTATAATATTACTACTAATATTACTATACTAGTACTATACTAGTACTGCTACTATACTAGTACTAGTATTACTATACTAGTACTATACTAGTACTAGTATTACTATACTAGTACTATACTACAACTGTACTAGTACTACATAATACTAGTACTACTACTATACTAATACTATTATACTATTAGTACTACTAGTAATACTGGCCTGGTGGTTAACGCTCTCGCTTCACACGGTGAGGGCCTGGGTTCGGTTCCCAGCCAGAGTAGAAACATTGGACGTGTTTCTTTCCACCTGTTGTCTATGTTCCCCATCAGTAAAATGGGTACCTGGGTGTTAGTCGACTTGTGTGGGTCGCATCCTGGGACACTGACCTAAGAAGGCCTGGTCACAGACCGGGCCGCGGGGGCGTTGACCCCCGGAACTCTCTCCAGATAAACTATACTATTGCACTACTATAATACTACTACTATTGCACTATATACTACTACTACTAGTATTGTGCTATATATAACTACTACTACTATATTGTGCTTATTTACTATACTATTAGTATTGTGCTATATACTACACTATTGCATGTTACTACTATTGACTATATACTACTACTATTGCCTGTATACTACTATTGCACTATATACTACTATTGCACTATATACTACTATTGCACTGTATACTACTATTGCACTATATACTATTGCACTGTATACTACTATTGCACTATATACTACTACTATTGTACTATATACTACTACTATTGCACTGTATACTACTATTGCACTATATACTACTACTGGTGCACTGTATACTACTATTGCACTGTATACTACTACTGTTGCACTGTATACTACTATTGCACTGTATACTACTATTGCACTATATACTATTGCACTGTATACTACTATTGCACTATATACTATTGCACTGTATACTACTATTGCACTATATACTACTACTATTGTACTATATACTACTACTATTGCACTGTATACTACTATTGCACTATATACTACTACTGTTGCACTGTATACTACTATTGCACTGTATACTACTATTGCACTATATACTATTGCACTGTATACTACTATTGCACTATATACTACTATTGCACTATATACTACTACTATTGCACTGTATACTACTATTGCACTATATACTATTGCACTGTATACTACTATTGCACTATATACTACTACTATTGTACTATATACTACTACTATTGCACTGTATACTACTATTGCACTATATACTACTACTGTTGCACTGTATACTACTATTGCACTGTATACTACTATTGCACTGTATACTACTATTGCACTATATACTACTACTATTGCACTATATACTACTATTGCACTATATACTACTACTATTGCACTATATACTACTACTATTGCACTATATACTACTACTATTGCACTATATACTACTATTGCACTGTATACTACTATTGCACTGTATACTACTACTATTGCACTATATACTACTATTGCACTGTATACTACTATTGCACTGTATACTACTATTGCACTATATACTACTACTATTGCACTATATACTACTATAACTACTGCTGTTATTGCTCCGACTGCTTGAAGTTGCAAAACCTTGTGTCTAGTCTTGCACTTTCTTTCGGTCACTCCAAACATTATGTGAATCGATAATGTTAAATATAAACACTTTCGTATAATGTCTAAAAGCAATTATAAAGCTGTAATAAAGCTTCATTATATTTGTTATTAAGCAAGTGCTAGCAAGGTAGTGTAAAGTGGACCACTCATAGTGCCGGGTCTGAGTGAGACTTTTACCAATCATACTGTTCACAGACTCTGGTATCACTTTCACACACCAAGCGAGGTAAGATTGTATCTCTCGCCGCTTTTGTTGAATGTACATGAAATCTACTTGTTTTTTTTCCACGAAAAGGTGGCGGGAGCCGAGACTACGGAAGCTGAAGCTATAAACTCAACTAGAAACTAGCTGTGGCTCCTCGTTGGTTGTTTGACCGGTGGAACACTAGATTACCAGTCCGATACCATAATCACTACGCCATTTATAGTATAGTAAACGTATTTAAAAAAAAAAAAAAAGAGCCAAGCTATTCTCAGGAGAAAAAAAGCCTCACCGTAAAGTGTGTTGGTGTGATCAAGAATTGGGAGTTCATGATCTGTGATCTGCTTGTATGATTATATGGGTGATCATGAGCACCAGTGTTGACAACGTATGAGGAAGGTTGGGGATGTTTCATCTTTATCAGTGTAGCGAGGGCCCTTTACTATCATTCTTGTCAGCATAGTGAGGGCCATCCACCCTGATTCATCTGTGACAGAATAGTTTACATAGACTCTTTACTCTGGTTCATCTTGATAACGTAGTGGGGGTCCTCTACATAGGTTCAGCCTTGTTAGAGCAGTGAGGGAGGGGGCCTTACTGTCTTGGTACTGTGGGTAAGTGACATTCACCACTATTATGTCCAGGGTTTCCCCTCTTTGCTGTTGTCCCCGGCCTTTCTCAGTGCCTCACAAGTCACTCGCATTTCACCCATTTATTTCGCACTAAGATCAAATTTTGCAACATTCAGCGGGGATTTTTTTTCCTTGCATATTGATCAGTCTGCAGGTAGGACGGACGGCCAGTTTGCTACTCCAGCTGGTGAATGGATAGGTTTGTAGGTCGAGTTTTTGTCCCGAACGGAGAGGAGGGAGTGTATATTAGCTGAGCAAGGTTCTGACGATAGTTGGTGATTGTGTATGACATTCTGCTACCGCGAGTTCGGGACCTTGCGCACTCGCGTCATATGGACTTGCTCCGGTTGATCGTTCTAATGGTGTTATGACTGTCGTAGGAGCATCTGGTCCTAAGCTCTTCAGAAGGATGCCAGACAACGATTAGGGCAGGGAAAGAAGAAAGCGGCTACTCGCCGAGGGTTCAGGGTAATGGTAGAGATAGGTTTTAAGGGTAATGATAAGGATGGTCAGCAGGTTTTCAGGGTAATGATAGGGATGGTTAGCAGGTTTTCAGGGTAATGATAGGGATGGTCAGCAGCTCTACATGATAGTGGCACTACAAGTGGTAGAGATGGTTAGCAGTTCTTCAAGACAATGATCAGAAGTGCCATTTACTCTGGGTCGGACCCTATCTCTTGGAATGCTATATTTATAAAGAACATGAAAAACACATTGTAAAAGTCTTTGAAATTGTATGTTGGGACACCAGCTTAGGGATTTTATGTAAAATAATGTGGTACAGCACACAGGTCATGGTGACTTTGAAGCGTGAAGATCATGGCTATCTCAACTGTATCGAGACACCAACTTAGGAATTTTGTGAAAAAGTATGAGATTTTGCCCGCATTATAACCCTGGAGAGTTAGCAGGGGCGGCACCAGAATTTCTGTACTAGGGGGACCTTTGGTGGTGACTAGTTGGAAGGGGGCGGGGTCTGTGGGAGTTGTTTTGAAATAGCTGCATTATTACCATTTGTTTTTGGGGACTGAAGCCCCTCCCCCAAGTCTTCCTTGGCGCCGCCCCTGAGGGTTAGTAACCCAGGATAGCACAATACAGTCAGGATTTTATCGACGACTCTGTCTTATTTCCATTAGAGTCCTTTAATCCTGTCTTCCAGGATGCGACCCACACCAGTCACTGAACACTCAGGCTGTACAGCATGAAGAACTGTTACATCATTATGACACAATTACTGAAGCTTTGGAAGGAACACTAAATATGGATTAGGGCTACACGGATTTTTGCAAACACATTTGACAAATTCGACATTGGAGTGACAGCCTTTGTTATGCCTTTGATGAATTTCGAGAGTTTCACTCCTCTGAGCCCGGCCATGGGCCAGGGTCGTCTGGTGCTTCCTTGGTCAACCAGGCTGTTGCTGCTGGAGGTCCGCTGCCCCACATACCTTCACAACCTTCTTGATCCGGCACCTGGTGAAGATACTTGCCCAGTTTCCTCTTGAAGGCTTCTACACTTGTACCAGCCGTGTTTCTGATATCTTCTGGTAAGATGTTAAATAGTCTTGGGCCACGAATGTTGATACAGTGTTCCCTTGTTGTCCCCACCGCACTCCTGTTCCTTACTGGGTTGAGCTTATAACATGAGGCCAATAAGTATAATTTTTTTTGTTTAGTATTACATTTTGCCCCCGAGTTGAGCGTGTATTGGGCAGCGTCACATACCACTGTAAGAACAGTACTTATCAATTCAAGTACTTGACACGCTATTGGTAATCAACTCTATCTTTGCCTAGTCAGATATATTCAGATGATTTAACAACTAGGTTGGTTGACAGCAACTACCCTGGGAGGTGCCTACGATTTATAAGCTCCTTCTCCACACTTATGCCGTATTCTATTCAAAATTGATGGGCTGACCACATCGACTCAAGGTTGAGGGACTGATTACCTCATTCTACTCCTGTTCTTCAAGATTCTCCTTTGTATGGACTGATGAAGCCACTGTGTGGCGAAACATTTCCTGGAGGTTACCTGGAGGATCCTCAATAAAGATACCCAAGAGTTGCACATGTGTCTAATTTATCAACATGTCGGTTCTGTGAACCATTCATCTACTACCCTGGGAGGTACTACCGTCATGCAGAATTAGTGCTAAACGGAAAACTGTAATTGTTTTACACAGTGGTAGGATTGCAGGCACATCTGACTACATCTGCTTGCATTTGGGTCACACTAAACATACATTTACACGTATATGTATTATGTATACATACCCACCTGAATTTTTTTCTATTTTCTTAATAGTTCTTGTTCTTATTTATTCCTTTCATCTCCTGGGGAAATGGAAAAGAATCGTTCCCTCGTATGCTGTATGTATCATAAGAAGCGACTATCAGCCTCCAACAGCAACAGCCTGGTTGACCAGGCTAGCACCAGACGAGCCTGGCCCATGGCCGGGCTCCGGGAGTAGAAAGACTCTCGAAACTCATCAAACGTACAAAGGTAAAAAATGCCAGGAGCAAGGGGCTAGTAATATCTTCTGTATAAATTACTAAATGTAAAAAGATGATTAACTTTAGTTTTCTTCTTTTTCGGGTCAGTCTGCCTCGATGGGAGACGGCCGGTATGTTGAAAGAAAAAGATCACGAGCAGCAGTAAATAAATAAAAAAAAAAGTCTTAACAGAGGAAAAAGAGTGAAGCACTGCACTCCAAGACTCACTCCTGGCACTTATGCTGATTCTCTTCCTCATAGACAAACGAAATGACAAACACCCTAGCCTTAATTATCATTTGCTGAAGATACCAGAATTAGCATGTTCATACTGTCATCAGTGTCTTTCAGTGGACAACGGAAAACACACAAATTGCAACTGCTTATATATTGTAAAAAAAAAAACTAATTGAAAACTAACACAAGATTCTGTCATCAGCAAAGAGTGCAGGTTGAAGATGTTGGGTAACATTTAGCAGGTCATTGATATGAGGAAGAGTGCTTGAAGAAGTGTTATGGATACAAAACGCAGGTAGACATTAATAGACTTAGGGAATAATGTCAGATGAACTATTGTTTCAAGAAGACAGTATAACAAATGCAAATGAGGCCAGGGAAATGATATGGGAAAATTATAAGAAACTTTTACACAGCGAGAAGTCACATTAAGGAGATTCATGTGAAAATAATTTGTCCTCACGCGGTTCTAATACTGTTTTATTGTTCAGCGCTCTTGAAGGCAGGAGAGCTTGAAGAGCATACGAATAGAGGAACACTGCAGTAGGCCTATTGGTTCATACTTGTCTCATCCTCCGTAAATTCAACCCTTCTCACCCACTTTTGTCTGTCAGCGGTACGAAATGTACAGGATTATTTTACTGCCTACGTAGAATTCCTAAAACATCTGAACACCTGAGAGTGCTTGAAAGCACTCTGACTAGTTCCTGGAACATAAAATTAAATATATATACGTGGGGAAGGGAGTATATTTAAAAATGAGGTTCCTGATCTGCTCACTTTCATAACGGGAAGGAAGTGTTTAACAAGTCCATTGAAAGTAGGTGTGCTATTGGCATAATTAGAAAACACTTAATATCTGTAGTCCTCAACTATTAAACTTTTTTCCAGCAGATATTTGAATACTGTCAGAACATAGAAGTTTCCAACTAAAAATTAGACCGCTTCCGGCAAAAAGTGCTAGATCGGTCAGGTTGTGATGGATATGTTGACTTGTGCATTGCTAGCAGCAGTCATCAATGAAGGCTGACCTCAGACTGACCTTGGAAAGTAAAAACACGAAATAATCAGTGATGGTCAACGGGTCTTATATATTCAGGGTAGCTGTGGTCCAGCTCTATGAGGTGTATGTAGCATGTCACTCCCAACATTCTCCAGCATATATATGACAGACACCCAATTTCCCTCTCCCATTCCTGCCCTATACCTATTCACACCCATCCCTTGTCCTGCTTGAAGGTCTGCCAGGTCAGCTCATTGTGTAGGTACAATAATTACTAGTTACTAGACATAGGCCTTTGCCTAGATGCTGTATCACATAAATCTCTACGGACGTGGGTAGATTAATGTGTTTGGTACAGAGGAAGGTTATGGGGCGAGGGCCAATTTTCCCTCGCAACCATCTACACCTCCACCTTTTCTACCTGCCCTTGTGTGCGTGTGCTTGCTCGCGCGCTCACCTATTCGTGGTTGCAGTGGTCCTGCCTCTCAAACTGGCCGCTACTGGATTCATTCTCTTTGCTTCGTGAGCCCGGTCATGCATATTCTTAAAGCTGTGTATAGGTTCTGCCTCTACCAGTTCGTTGATATACCTTTGATTAGTACCTCGAGTTTTGCTACTCCCAGAGACCAACCCTGAGCCAGGCTCGTCTGGTGCTTGTCTGGTCAACCAGGTTGATGCTGTTGGCGGCCCTCCGGCACCTAGTGAAGATACTTGCCCAGTTTCCTCTTGAAGATTACACTTATCCGAATAACGTTTCTTATATCTTCTGGTAAGATGTTGAATCATCGGGGGCCACAGCGCTCCTGTGCTTAGGTCATTCCGCTTCCTGACCACAGAGGCTAAAGCAACACTTCTAACATCAGTGTGACTCAGCTGTGTTTTTAACATCCAAATATGTCATCCTTTACTAGTTTCACGCCTCTCGAATAGTTTGTCCCTATTCATTGTATCAGTTCTAAGTATTTTGTATGTCGTTGTCATGTCTCTCCTGGTCCTCCTGTCCTCAAATGTCATTGGTTTAACTCATTTAGTATATCTTCATAATGATACTATGTTCTTGGACTAGTCTCCTTGTAAATCCCTTCCTTTTTATATTTATTTATTTATTTTTTCAGTTTCTTTACATGCTTTATCAGTTGTGGCTTCCATACTGATGCGGCAAACCCCAAGATGACGCTGACACATGTTGTGTATATTGCTGTGAATTAGTCTTTGTTGAGATTTCTAAAAGCATATCTTTGGTTTAGTAAACGTACATATTCTGTAGATGCGTGCCTTAGAAGATATTCTCGGTATATACTATTCTCACCCCTTGGCCCTCCTTAAATGTGGGTTTCAGCCTTTGTCCCGCGAGCCTGTACTCCGTTTCTGATTTTTTCCCTTTTTTTTTTAATCTTCATAATCTCATTTACTGGAATATAATTTAGTTAACAACTTGTTAAATATATTCCGAAGCTTCTTGTCCAGGTAGTTTGCAGTTTTTCCTTGTCCTTCTTTATTCTTATTCTCCCCATTAGTTTCACATCTGCAGTGAGGGATAAACCAGACATACCTCTCGTGGGATGTCATGACGGCCAGGAAAACGACTGGGTGTATAATAAGAACTTTTAAAGCAAGGGAAATAGTGTCAGTGATGACACTATTCAAATCGCTTTTGCTTACTCTCTTAAAGTATTGTTCAGTGCTGGTGGCTCCATTCAAGACAGGCAAGCCTGGTCCAGGGCCGGGCTGCAGGAGTATGAAAATTCTCAAAACCTATCAAAGGCATATAGTTCATTTATATCACAGTACCGATTCTTGTGTAGCACACTTATTCAACCCGATTCCCCTTCCCGGAAAATCTTGTCGGGTGTTCCTTGATCCATTGTATTTATTGTAATGTTTTCCCAGTTAATCCTGATTGCTCTTGCAACTGTTCCAGTCTATTGTTGCAGTACTGTGTCAGACGCCATTTTTACAATTCAAGAATATGCAGTCGGCGGCCCACATAGCACCTCTGCTCACTGTGTGTGCGCGTGTGTTGGGGTTGAGGAGTGAGCAGCTGCATCCTTCGTCAACATCGTTTCCCAGAAAGCGGAAACTATATTGTTGGTATTGTCAGTGCTTGGTTGTGCTCGGGTGGGGGGTCTCAAGGGGCGACCCTCCTGCATATGCTGTGGTTTAGTTTAGCACATCAAAGTTCTTGGAAAACATTGTGGCGTAAGTGAATAATTGTTGTTACATGGGTAAAACTGTGTAATGTATCGTCTTCAACATTTGCTTTTGTTGTTACCTGGTATCTACTAATTGTTCCGGGATTATCGCCTCTGCTTCTCTGTCTCAGACCAGGTCCCCTGAGTTGCAAAGGATATATTACAAGACTAAGACCTATTAAGAAAATACAGAAAGGAAAGTATACCGAGTATAAGTAGCTTGTGTTAGTTACGTTACTTATGTTGACAAGATAGAAAAGCCCAGCAATCCTGCCAAATTGCAAAACTTTCACCAGGCTTCTACATCGTATAAAATTATGAAGGTTGTGGTGCTTACGTTGGTAATAACAGTTTGATCGATTGGGGCAGTACACAATAGGCCTTCTGGGACCGGGCCGTGGGAAGAGTGATGTCCGACAGCGACTCAGGGTAAGTAGGTGTACCGCAAACTATCTCTGATCTCATTCCACTTTCTCTTTTTTTTTCTGCAAACAAACGCGTTTTTTTTTTTTTGCACTGCGTTTTATTTAAAATTGTGGCTTTTTTTCTTCCTTCTGGTGTTGTCAAGGTGTTCGTCTTTTCTCCATCTCTTTATGGTCAGCCAGAGAGCCAGCGGGGGCTTTCAGTGAGGGGACCAAATGGCTGTCAGCCAAGGGGGTCATGAACGATGGAAGAGCACGCTTGGGAGGGGGAAGGGTATCAGTTAGAGGATAAAGTGACATGTGTCGACGCCAAGCTATTGTCCTCCCCCTCCTGTGTGGAGGCTGTGCTGACGTCAGTGGTCACTGTATATTGTGCCTCCGGCCACCAGCAGGATCATGTGTGTGCTTTCACTCTATTTACTCCCATAAAGTGCTTTTTTAGGGATTATCCTCTCCCCCCATCCCTTCTCACGGCACTGTCTCAGACTAGGTCTGTTGGTGCTCGCTTCTTGCTGTCCGAGGTGAACACCACGGCTCGGCTGATCAGGAACAAATTCCAGGAACAGTCTTTTGGTCATTTGGTAATTTTCTTTACATTTTAAGAGAAGATGCTATGTCTTGGACGCTACATTTATTCAGTTATATTTCAATGTGCTTGTTGTACTCCTACTTCACATGACAGATATAAGGTGATCGTAGGAGCTGCTGAAGACGGATACCCGGTATTGTGTTATTTTAGTATACAGTATAGCAAAAATGTATCCGGTTGGCTGTCACAGACACTGGTAGAGAAACTAAACTTAACTGTGTAGGTGTTTGTTGTTGAAGGATGTGGTCCAGATTGACGTAAAGGTGTATGACGCAGGCTGGTGAGGGAGGGAGGGTGGCGGGTGTGTGTGTGAGTGGGTGACATGTTTTATGTAGCGTATTTAACAAGATGATACAACTGTCAGGCTGAGCTAGGAGACGATGACAATATCGTTCTCACGATCTTTTTAATAGTATCAGAGTTTTCGTTCCAGCAGCTTTGGAATTGATATTACTTTTAAGTTGCCATCTCTCAGGATGGCCTATCATGTGTGTACAGGAGGGGGGATGAGGTAATGGGTAGAGGGTAAAGTTGGTGGGGGCGGGGTAGTAGAATTGTGATTGGGGGGGGGTCTTTCATGCAGGTGGTCGTACCATCGGATATTACAATGGTTTTCCGTTGCGTCAGTCTGTGGGTGGTGTTATGTGCTTTGACGTCCCACATCATAAAAATCTTTGAAAGAGTGCTAAGAAGCAGGATTGCAAATCACCTGGATTCCCAAAATCTGCACAATCCAGGGCAACATGGGTTCGGGCAGGTCGCTCCTGCCTCTCACAACTACTGGATCACTATGACATGGCCTTGGATGCACTGGAAGAAAATCAGAATGCAGATGTAATATACACAGACTTTGCAAAAGCATTTGACAAATGCGATCATGGCGTAATAGCCCAAAAAATACGTGTAAGGAATAACTGGGAAAGTGGGGAGATGGATCTTCAACTTCCTAACAAATCGAACACAAAGAGTAGTGGTCAACAGAGTTAAATCGGAGGCTGCCATAGTAAAGAGCTCTGTTCCACAAGGCACAGTACTCGCCCCCATCTTATTCCTTATCCTCATATCGACATAAACAGAGATATACACCACAGCACCGTATAAATCCTTTGCGGATGATATAGGATCTGCAATGAGGCTGTCATCTGCTGAGGACGCGGTTAACCTCCAAAAAAGATATAAACAAAGTTTTCCAGTGGGCAACGGTAAAAAATATGATGTTCAATGAGGACAAATTCCAACTACTCCGTTATGGAAAACTGGAGGAGATAATAACTAGAAACAGAGTATACTACTGACTCCGGCCATACAATAGAGCGGAAAAATAATGTAAGGGACCTGGGAGTAGTAATGTTGAGGATCTCACTTTCAAGGATCACAACAGTGCCACGATCGCACGTGCAAAGAAAATGATGGATGGATTAATGAGAACTTTCAAAACGAGAGATGCCAAGCCCATGATGATCCTTTTCAAATCACTTGTTCTTCTAGGCTGGAATACTGCTGTACATTAACATCTCCATACAAAGAGGTGAAATCGCAAGATCTAGAGAGTGTACAGAAAATCCTTTATGCACGTATAAGTTCTGTCAAGCACCTTAACTACTGGGAACGCTTGGAAGCACTTGACTTGTACTCGTTGGAACCAGGAGGGAGAGATATATCATAATCTACACTTGGAAAATTTGGAAGGAATGGTCCCAAATCTGCACACAGAAATCACTCCCTACGAAAGTAAAAGACTGGGCAGGCGATGCAAAATGCGCCCCAAAAAAAAGTAGGGGCGGGCCCTTGGTACCTAAGAGAAAACACCATAAGTGTCCGGGGCCCAAACTGTTCAACGCCTCCCATCAAGCATTAGGGGAATTGCCCAAAAAAACCCTGGCTGCCTTCAAGAGAGAGCTGGACAGATACCTAAAGTCAGTGCCCGGTCAGCCGGGCTGTGGCTCGTACGTCGGACTGCGTGCGGCCAGCAGTAACAGCCTAGTTGATCAGGCCCTGATCCATCGGGAGGCCTGGTCATGGACCGGGCCGCGGGGGCGTTGATCCCCGGAATAACCTCCAGGTAACCTCCAGGTAAGTTATGGTAATTCCATCGTTAGTGAAGGGGCTTTGCTCGCTCTCTCTCTCTCTCTCTCTCTCTCTCTCTCTCTCTTTTCTCTCTTCTCTCTTCTCTCTCTCTCTCTCCTCTCTCTCTCTCTCTCTCTCTCTCCCCCCCCCCTTCCCCAGCATAACGACCTGCAGTTCGGTTGGTCCATCGTATGAGGTATTTTAAATAATGTAATTACTGTTAATTTTCTCTTTTATTTTGTGTTTTTATTTTATAGAGTAACTTTATTGTAAGGACTAAAAAAAATAAGAATAATAGGACCTGACAACTAAGGAAGAGATGTGAAATAAATTAAGGTGCGGATTAGTGGGCCAGTCTGTCAACAAAAACAACAGTTGAGATTAATCCTTGCCAGGGCCGGTGGGGAAGGGGGGCAAGGAATATTTTCAGTCCAGTGTCACCTTGAGTGCCAATCACGGAACATAGATTGTTTGTGGGCCAGTGTCAACCTGAGTGGTACCCACGGAACATAGGCTGACCGAGGGGCCAGTGTCAACCTGAGTTGCACCCGCAGAACATAGGGTGAACGAGGGGCCAGTGTCAACCTGAGTGGCACCCGCGGAGCATAGGGTGACCGAGGGGCCAGTGTCAACCTGAGTGGCACCCGCGGAACATAGGGTGACCGAGGGGCCAGTGTCAACCTGAGTGGTACCCGCAGGAACATAGGCTGACCGAGGGGCCAGTGTCAACCTGAGTGGTACCCGCAGAACATAGGCTGACCGAGGGGCCAGTGTCAACCTGAGTGGTACCCGCAGAACATAGGGTGACCGAGGGGCCAGTGTCAACCTGAGTGGTACCCGCAGAACATAGGGTGACCGAGGGGCCAGTGTCAACCTGAGTGGTACCCGCAGAACATAGGGTGACCGAGGGGCCAGTGTCAACCTGAGTGGTCCCACGCAGAACATAGGGTGACCGAGGGGCCAGTGTCAACCTGAGTGGTACCCGCAGAACATAGGGTGACCGAGGGGCCAGTGTCAACCTGAGTGGTACCCGCAGAACATAGGGTGACGAGGGCCCAGTGTCAACCTGAGTGGTACCCGCAGAACATAGGGTGACCGAGGGGCCAGTGTCAACCTGAGTGGTACCCGCAGAACATAGGCTGACCGAGGGGCCAGTGTCAACCTGAGTGGTACCCGCAGAACATAGGCTGACCGAGGGGCCAGTGTCAACCTGAGTGGTACCCGCAGAACATAGGGTGACCGAGGGGCCAGTGTCAACCTGAGTGGCACCCGCGGAACATAGGCTGACCGAGGGGCCAGTGTCAACCTGAGTGGTCACCCGCGGAACATAGGCTGACCGAGGGGCCAGTGTCAACCTGAGTGGCTACCGCGCAGAACATAGGGTGACCGAGGGGCCAGTGTCAACCTGAGTGGTCACCGCAGAACATAGGGTGACCGAGGGGCCAGTGTCAACCTGAGTGGCACCCGCGGAGCATAGGGTGACCGAGGGGCCAGTGTCAACCTGAGTGGCACCCGCAGAACATAGGCTGACCGAGGGGCCAGTGTCAACCTGAGTGGCACCCGCAGAACATAGGGTGACCGAGGGGCCAGTGTCAACCTGAGTGGTACCCGCAGAACATAGGGTGACGAGGGGCCAGTGTCAACCTGAGTGGTACCCGCAGAACATAGGGTGACCGAGGGGCCAGTGTCAACCTGAGTGGCACCCGCAGAACATAGGCTGACCGAGGGGCCAGTGTCAACCTGAGTGGCACCCGCGGAACATAGGCTGACCGAGGGGCCAGTGTCAACCTGAGTGGCACCCGCGGAACATAGGGTGACCGAGGGGCCAGTGTCAACCTGAGTGGCACCCGCGGAACATAGGCTGACCGAGGGGCCAGTGTCAACCTGAGTGGCACCCGGAACATAGGCTGACCGAGGGGCCATGTCAACCTGAGTGGCACCCGCGGAACATAGGCTGACCGAGGGGCCAGTGTCAACCTGAGTGGCACCCGCGGAACATAGGCTGACCGAGGGGCCAGTGTCAACCTGAGTGGCACCCACGGAACATAGGCTGACCGAGGGGCCAGTGTCAACCTGAGTGGCACCCGCGGAACATAGGCTGACCGAGGGGCCAGTGTCAACCTGAGTGGCACCCGCAGAACATAGGCTGACCGAGGGGCCAGTGTCAACCTGAGTGGCACCCGCGGAACATAGGCTGACCGAGGGGCCAGTGTCAACCTGAGTGGCACCCGCGGAACATAGGCTGACCGAGGGGCCAGTGTCAACCTGAGTGGCACCGCGGAACATAGGCTGACCGAGGGGCCAGTGTCAACTGAGTGGCACCCGGGAACATAGGCTGACCGAGGGGCCAGTGTCAACCTGAGTGGCACCCACGGAACATAGGCTGACCGAGGGGCCAGTGTCAACCTGAGTGGCACCCGCGGAACATAGGCTGACCGAGGGGCCAGTGTCAACCTGAGTGGCACCCGCGGAACATAGGCTGACCGAGGGGCCAGTGTCAACCTGAGTGGCACCCCGGAACATATGCTGGACCGAGGGGCCAGTGTCAACCTGAGTGGCACCCCGGAACATGGGCTGACCGAGGGCCAGTGTCAACCTGAGTGGCACCCGCAGAACATAGGCTGACCGAGGGGCCAGTGTCAACCTGAGTGGCACCCGCGGAACATAGGCTGACCGAGGGGCCAGTGTCAACCTGAGTGGCACCCGGAACATAGGCTGACCGAGGGGCCAGTGTCAACCTGAGTGGAAACCCGCGGAACATAGGCGGGACCGAGGGGCCAGTGTCAACCTGAGTGGCACCGCGGAACATAGGCTGACCGAGGGGCCAGTGTAAACCCTGAGTGGCACCCGCAGGAACATAGGTGACCGAGGGGCCAGTGTCAACCTGAGTGGCACCCGCGGAACATAGGCTGACCGAGGGGCCAGTGTCAACCTGAGTGGCACCCGCGGAACATAGGCTGACCGGGGGGCCAGTGTCAACTGAGTGGCACCCGCGGAACATAGGCTGACCGAGGGGCCAGTGTCAACCTGAGTGGCACCCGCGGAACATAGGCTGACCGAGGGGCCAGTGTCAACCTGAGTGGCTACCCGCGGAACATAGGCTGACCGAGGGGCCAGTGTCAACCTGAGTGGTACCCCCGCGGAACATAGGCTGACCGAGGGGCCAGTGTCAACCTGAGTGGCACCCGCGGAACATAGGCTGACGAGGGGCCAGTGTCAACCTGAGTGGCACCCGCGGAACATAGGCTGCCGAGGGGCCAGTGTCAACCTGAGTGGTACCCGGAACATGTGACGAGGGCCAGTGTCAACTGATGGTACCCGCAGAACATAGGTGACCGAGGGGCCAGTGTCAACCTGAGTGGTACCCGCGAACATGGGGCTGACGAGGGGCCAGTGTCAACCTGAGTGGCACCCGCGGAACATAGGCTGACCGAGGGGCCAGTGTCAACCTGAGTGGCACCCGCGGAACATGGGGTGACCGAGGGGCCAGTGTCAACCTGAGTGGTACCCGCGAGAACATAGGTGCCCGAGGGGCCAGTGTCAACCTGAGTGGTACCCGCAGAACATAGGCTGACCGAGGGGCCAGTGTCAACCTGAGTGGCACCGCGGAACATAGGCTGACCGAGGGGCCAGTGTCAACCTGAGTGGCACCCGCAGGAACATAGGCTGACCGAGGGGGCAGTGTCAACCTGAGTGGCACCCGCGGAACATAGGCTGACCGAGGGGCCAGTGTCAACCTGAGTGGCACCCGCGGGAACATAGGCTGACCGGGGGCCAGTGTCAACCTGAGTGGCACCCACGGAACATAGGCTGACCGAGGGGCCAGTGTCAACCTGAGTGGCACCCGCGGAACATAGGCGGGACCGAGGGCCAGTGTCAACCTGAGTGGCACCCGGAAACATAGGCTGACCGAGGGGCCAGTGTCAACCTGAGGGGTCCCCGCGGAACATAGGCTGCCCGAGGGGCCAGTGTCAACCTGAGTGGCACCCGCGAACATAGGGGGACCGAGGGGCCAGTGTCAACCTGAGTGGCACCCGCGGAACATAGGCTGACCGGGGGGCCAGTGTCAACCTGAGTGGCACCCCGGAACATAGGCTGACCGAGGGCCAGTGTCAACCTGAGTGGCACCCGCGGAACATAGGCTGACCAGGGGCCAGTGTCAACCTGAGTGGCACCGCGGAACATAGGCTGACCGAGGGGCCAGTGTCAACCTGAGTGGCACCCACGGAACATAGGCTGACCGAGGGGCCAGTGTCAACCTGAGTGGCACCCGCGGAACATAGGCTGACCGAGGGGCCAGTGTCAACCTGAGTGGCACCCACGGAACATAGGCTGACCGAGGGGCCAGTGTCAACCTGAGTGTCACCCGCGGAACATAGGCTGACCGAGGGGCCAGTGTCAACCTGAGTGGCACCGCGGAACATAGGCTGACCGAGGGCCAGTGTCAACCTGAGTGGCACCCGCGGAACATAGGCTGACCGAGGGGCCAGTGTCAACCTGAGTGGCACCGCGGAACATAGGCTGACCGAGGGCCAGTGTCAACCTGAGTGGCACCCGCGGAACATAGGTGACCGAGGGCCAGTGGCACGCGGAACATAGGCTGACCGAGGGGCCAGTGTCAACCTGAGTGGCACCCACGGAACATAGGCTGACCGAGGGGCCAGTGGCACCCGCGGAACATAGGCTGACCGAGGGGCCAGTGTCAACCTGAGTGGCACCCGCGGAACATAGGCTGACCGAGGGGTCAACTGATGGCACCGCGGAACATAGTTGACCGAGGGGCCAGTGGCACCCGCGGAACATAGGCTGACCGAGGGGCCAGTGGCACCCGCGGAACATAGGCTGACCGAGGGGCCAGTGGCACCCGCGGAACATAGGCTGACCGAGGGGCCAGTGGCACCCGCGGAACATAGGCTGACCGAGGGGCCAGTGGCACCCGCGGAACATAGGCTGACCGAGGGGCCAGTGTCACCGGGACCATAGTGACGGGGGCGTGGCACCCCCGCGGAACATAGGCTGACCGGGGGGCGTGGCACCGGGGAACATGGCTGACGAGGCCTGCCAGTGGCACCCGCGGAACATAGGCTGACCGAGGGGCCAGTGGCACCCGCGGAACATAGGCTGACCGAGGGGCCAGTGGCACCCGCGGAACATAGGCTGACCGAGGGGCCAGTGTCAACCTGAGTGGCACCCGCGGAACATAGGCTGACCGAGGGGCCAGTGTCAACCTGAGTGGCACCCACGGAACATAGGCTGACCGAGGGGGCCAGTGGCACCCGCGGAACATAGGCTGACCGAGGGGCCAGTGGCACCCGCGGAACATGGGTTGTGTTCAGTAAAGATTGTGGCTCACTTAAGGTTGGAGTTTATTAATGACTTGTTCCCCTTCAGTTGCTTATCCGCACACATGCAAATACTACCTGCAGTATATTCTGAGGGTCAAAGCCCTCGCTGCCCAGTCCCAGACTAGGGTTCCCAATGGATGACCTGATCAGTCAGGCTGTTGGTGCTAGCCTCACGAAATCCAACATAAGCATCACAGCCTGGCTGATCAGGCACTGACTTGAGAAACTTGTTTTTCATTAGGGGTATTTGCGCGCGCGTATGCGTGCGCGCGTGTGTGCGCGCGTGTGTGTGCGCGCGCGTGTGTGCGCGTGTGCGTTTGCGTGCGTGTGCAGATGTGGGACCAGTCATTCTAGAATTTTCCAGGTTTAGATTATAATGTATCTCTCTTTCCTACGTTTCAAGGAATACCGATCGAGGGACTTCAAACATTTCCAGTAATTTAGTTGCCTGACTGAATCTGTGCAGGCAGTGAAGACGCTCTGCCGATTCTCCGGGTCTGCAATTTCGTCTGCCTTGAACGGAGCTGTTGGAGTACTCGAGCCTGAAGAGAACAAAGAGTATCATCACTGACTTGGCATCCCGTGATTTGAAGGTTCTAGTTATCCAGTTTATTATTTTTTTCGCGGTTTTGATAGTAACACTGTCATGTTTCTTGAAGGTAAGATCTTCTGACATGATCACTTCAAAGTCTCTCACGTTAGTCTTACGCCCTATTGAGTGATTCAGGTTTATTTTATACTCTATTTCTATTTTCTCAGTCCTTTCACATCGAAGTTACTAAAACTTATCCTCATTGAACATCATATTGTTATTGTCAGTGGCCCACTAGAAGACTGTTTATATCAGCATGGAGGTTTGCCGTGTCCTCAGTAGATGCCACTTCCATACAAATTCTAGTGTCGTCTGCAAAGGATGAAACGGGGAATCAGCTTTTCATTATAGCATGGCTACGATTTCACTCTGTTCACCGTGACACATTGGGTTCTGTTCGTTAGAAAATTTAATATTCATTTACCCACTTTTTCAAAGGCTTTCGCAAAGTCAGTGTAAACTGCATCTACAGTTTGCTTGTCTTCCACTGCAACGAAGACAGTTTGGTAACGGCCAAACAGTTGTGAGTGCCTTGGGATGTGTAATTGTTGCAATTATATGTGATTATCAATCTTGCTTTTTAAGACTGTCTCAGAGGTTTTGATAATGTCAAACGTCAGCGTTGTCGGTTAAGATTTTTTTTTTTCTCGATTGCTTTACTGCCACCTTTGTGGAGTGGGGCTATGTCAGTGGTGTTTTTAAGGTCTGTGGGATAATTCATGTGTTCAGGCTCCTCCTCCGTAGAATATGAGTCAGGACCTGGGGCAGAGTACAGAGGCATGCAATGGATGTTTTTTCTCGAAATACTATTAACTAAAATACCATGACGAACTCTCTGACCTTTAAAAGATATAAACAAACTCTCAAACAAAACTCATTAATAAGAATAATAAGACAAACTGTAATGGAATAAAAAAACAGCGGCGAGTTGTGCGACCATCGCCATGCTACGTGCAGGATGAACCTACGAGGATGCACATACTATACACAACCCTAACACAACAACACAACTTAAAACTACTTTTTCGGGGGCTCAGTGACGCAAATTCAGATAATTTCGTCCATTGGCAGCTAGTTAAGAATTCCATGTTCAGTGCTGAAAATCTCGGTGTAGCCATTAAAGAGTGGGGACTGACACTGTCACAGGTCGAGTTTATGATCTTGACGCATCGAGTTTATAGATGAAGAACTTCGTCCAGAGTGAAACTATTATCCCAGGTTCTAGATTGTCTATGATATTCACCAGCTCTCTTGCTCCTAAGCGACTCTTTGGCTTCTATTTTGTACCGACAATGAGTTCCTCTGGTGCATTCTTGATAGCTGAATAACCAGAACCGAGCGCTTTTGCGTCACCTGCATGCACGTACCATCTCTTGGCATTGAGGTAGTGGACATGTGGAGTATTCGACAACCGTTAGTGAGTGCTTTCCATCTGTGGCTTGACTGAAGGAAAGGCAATACAGCTTTTGCTGTTAAATTAGCAGTAGCTGATTTAACAGCTAAATTTAATGAATGTCCAGCACATGGAATAGAAATTGCCAGACTGTTATTACTACAAATGAATATTTGCATTCCTTTGCAAATGCCACTGACATTGTCTTAAGACTAACCTCGATAATGTGCAATGTCAACATTCATCTGCTCCAGATGTGACAGCATGGTCTCCCAAGGTTTCTCCAGTGTAACTTGAAAGTGGAAGAAACAAAATAAGTCTTAGTAGTAGATAACCGCTATGGCTTGCCTCGCTATGACTAGCTCTTGGGCTCTAGCTCTGGGTCCCAGAAAGGGTACATCTCGATCCGAAGATATGGAGTTAGCTGTAGCGAAATGTACACGTGTTGGGACTCAGAGCTAGAGCCCAAGAGTTAGCCATAACGAGGCTAGCCATAGAGAGTTAGTCTATTAATCTCTCCACGATACAGGCAGTGAGTAGAGTAGCATTACACCGCAAGACAACTCAGTCCATCAAAATCTCTGACAACGACTTTGAATGCGGTCTCACACAGTTCCGTTGTATTTCCCAGTCTTGACTTTTGTTTCATTTTGTGAACATTTTTTGGCTGTAAGGTCAATAATTTCTGGTATATTTGTATTCGTTATAGATTTACATATGCAATACAAACAAGAATATAGTGTGTAAAGTAAAAGGACACAAGTGCAACTAATGTGACATTTTATTCTGGCAACTTTTCGCCCGGAGAGCGAAACGTTGCCACAATAAAATGTCACATTAGTTGCACTTGTGTCCTTTTACTTTACATATTGTCGGTAATTTTGCCAACTTTATTACAAGAATTTAGTGATAGTGATGTGATGATGACGGTATTATATTGATGGTGGTCATACTAGTAGTGATGAACACGCATGTACATGTATGCACATACATATGAATGCACATGCACAAGTATGCATCCGCACATTTATACATACATAAATGTTGCATATGTGAAACATACATATGTACGTGCACACACATAAATATGTTCATGCAGAAATGTAACCATATACTTCATGCATATATGTACACAATATATGCACATGCATATCTATGTATACTTACATTAGTGTAGAAACCTGCATGTATAAATATGCATTGCATACATTAATACAAGCATGCATACACGTACATTTGCACAAGTATATATACATGTGTATGTATATACTTTTGCGCTGCGGTGTGTGCGCGTGCACGTTTGTGTAAGCAAACATATTTACACTTATACAACTGCACATGTATACATATTAAAAAAATATTCGTGTAAATAAAAAAATTGCATACATACGCACGAAAAACATACACATATTTAGACATATGAAAGTGTACATGCGCACATAAATTCATACGCACATACACATATATTTTGCTGTATGGTAATTTTTTATGGCCACCCTCCACTATTCCTTTGCATGAATTGAGGCAGAGGAGGCTGGGCTTGTGAAATACTGGGACTAATGTTTTTACCTCTAAAACGTGTATTTTTTCTTTCCTCCTCAGGTGAGTGGTTATTGGCGTTTGTTGTTTGTGCGAAGGATACTACTATAGGTGAGTAGTTCTTGTAATCTTGTGTCGTGGTAGAGGATACTGGTGTCTTCGAGCGGTTAACTTGTGTCTTGGGAGAGGGATACTACTAGTGCCTGCAAGCGAGTGGTTACTGATATTTTCTGCTGCACAAACAATAGGAAGGATATAAGTGTTAGCTGAGTGGTTATTAATTTCTGTAGTTGTAAGTGAAGAATACTAGTGTTACATGAGTGATTATTGTCTTCTGCTGTAAGAACTAAGGGTAGGATACCATTTTCAGTTGAGTGATTACTGAAGTCTGCTTCTGTAAGTGAGGGGATCTTACTGCAGTCTTGAGTGAGTGGTTACTGGTGTGTCTGCTTGAAGGGGAGCGTGATACTGTAGTTGTAACAACATACTGGAGTGAGAGGAACAGGGGTGCGGTGGGGACAATAAGGGAACACTGTGTGAACATCCAGGTTCGCAGACTATTCAACATCCTACCAGAAGATATCAGAAACACGGCTGGAGCAAGTGTAGAAGCCTTAAAGAGGAAGCTGGACAAGTATCTTCACTAGGTGCCAGATGAACCAGACTGTGATGGATATGTGGGGCAGCGGGCCTCCAGCAGCAACAGCCTGGTTGACCAGGCAAGCACCAGACTGAGCCTGGCCCATGGCCGGGCTCAGAGAGTAGATAAACTCTCGAAACTCTTCATAGGTATTTCAAAGTAGTAGTAGTAGTAGGATTAGTGTTTTCAGGCGAATTCTAACTGGTGTCAAACTACTGTCAGAGAGGGATATTGTCTCCAGGTGAGTGGTTACTAGTGTCTGCTGCTCTCAGGGAAGTATACCAGTGTCTTCTGGTGAGTGGTTACTAGTGTCTGCTGCTCTCAGGGAAGTATACCAGTGTCTTCTGGTGAGTGATTACTAGTGTCTGCTGCTCTCAGGGAAGTATACCAGTGTCTTCTGGTGAGTGGTTACTAGTGTCTGCTGCTCTCAGGGAAGTATACCAGTGTCTTCTGGTGAGTGGTTACTAGTGTCTGCTGCTCTCAGGGAAGTATACCAGTGTCTTCTGGTGAGTGGTTACTAGTGTCTGCTGCTCTCAGGGAAGTATACCAGTGTCTTCTGGTGAGTGGTTACTAGTGTCTGCTGCTCTCAGGGAAGTATACCAGTGTCTTCTGGTGAGTGGTTACTAGTGTCTGCTGCTCTCAGGGAAGTATACCAGTGTCTTCTGGTGAGTGGTTACTAGTGTCTGCTGCTCTCAGGGAAGTATACCAGTGTCTTCTGGTGAGTGGTTACTAGTGTCTGCTGCTCTCAGGGAAGGATATACCAGTGTCTTCTGGTGAGTGGTTGCTAGTGTCTGCTGCTCTCAGGGAAGGATACCAGTGTCTTCTGGTGAGTGGTTAGTAGTGTCTGCTGCTCTCAGGGAAGTATACCAGTGTCTTCTGGTGAGTGGTTACTAGTGTCTGCTGCTCTCAGGGAAGTATACCAGTGTCTTCTGGTGAGTGGTTACTAGTGTCTGCTGCTCTCAGGGAAGTATACCAGTGTCTTCTGGTGAGTGGTTACTAGTGTCTGCTGCTCTCAGGGAAGTATACCAGTGTCTTCTGGTGAGTGGTTACTAGTGTCTGCTGCTCTCAGGGAAGGATACTACCAGTGTCTTCTGGTGAGTGGTTGCTAGTGTCTGCTGCTCTCAGGGAAGGATACCAGTGTCTTCTGGTGAGTGGTTAGTAGTGTCTGCTGCTCTCAGGGAAGTATACCAGTGTCTTCTGGTGAGTGGTTACTAGTGTCTGCTGCTCTCAGGGAAGTATACCAGTGTCTTCTGGTGAGTGGTTACTAGTGTCTGCTGCTCTCAGGGAAGTATACCAGTGTCTTCTGGTGAGTGGTTACTAGTGTCTGCTGCTCTCAGGGAAGTATACCAGTGTCTTCCGGTGAGTGGTTACTAGTGTCTGCTGCTCTCAGGGAAGGATACTACCAGTGTCTTCTGGTGAGTGGTTGCTAGTGTCTGCTGCTCTCAGGGAAGGATACCAGTGTCTTCTGGTGAGTGGTTAGTAGTGTCTGCTGCTCTCAGGGAAGTATACCAGTGTCTTCTGGTGAGTGGTTACTAGTGTCTGCTGCTCTCAGGGAAGGATACCAGTGTCTTCTGGTGAGTGGTTACTAGTGTCTGCTGCTCTCAGGGAAGGATACCATTGTCTTCTGGTGAGTGGTTACTAGTGTCTGCTGCTCTCAGGGAAGGATACCAGTGTCTTCTGGTGAGTGGTTACTAGTGTCTGCTGCTCTCCGGGAAGGATACCAGTGTCTTCTGGTGAGTGGTTACTAGTGTCTGCTGCTCTCAGGGAAGGATACCAGTGTCTTCTGGTGAGTGGTTACTAGTGTCTGCTGCTCTCAGGGAAGGATACCAGTGTCTTCTGGTGAGTGGTTACTAGTGTCTGCTGCTCTCAGGGAAGGATACCAGTGTCTTCTGGTGAGTGGTTACTAGTGTCTGCTGCTCTCAGGGAAGGATACCAGTGTCTTCTGGTGAGTGGTTACTAGTGTCTGCTGCTCTCAGAGAAGGATACAAGTGTCTTCAGAATGGTGAGTGGTTACTAGTGTCTGCTGCTCTCAGGGAAGGATACCAGTGTCTTCTGGTGAGTGGTTACTAGTGTCTGCTGCTCTCAGGGAAGGATACAAGTGTCTTCTGGTGAGTGGTTACTAGTGTCTGCTGCTCTCAGGGAAGGATACAGGTGTCTTCAGGTGAGTGGTTACTAGTGTCTGCTGCTCTCAGGGAAGGATACAAGTGTCTTCTGGTGAGTGGTTACTAGTGTCTGCTGCTCTCAAGGAAGGATACCAATGTCTTCTGGTGAGTGGTTACTAGTGCCTGCTGCTCTCAGGGAAGGATACCAGTGTCTTCAGGTGAGTAGTTACTAGTGTCTGCTGCTCTGGGAAGGATACAAGTGTCTTCAGGTGAGTGGTTACTAGTGTCTGCTGCTCTGAAGGAAGGATACCAGTGTCTTCAGGTGAGTAGTTACTAGTGTCTGCTGCTCTGAGGGATGGATGTAAGTGTCGTGAATAAAAGTTGCATATCTGCTATTTTTATGGGCATTGTTATTTCTGCAGGCGACATAGTGAGACTATTTTTTCCGCGCTGTATATTTTGATCAACAAGTGGTGTTAATAGTAAAGCGACTGACGTAGCCTCAACTTTTTCCCCCCACAAGCCAACCTGACCTAATTATTATCAGTATCATTAGTCATATCAGTTAATCCAACACTGTACAGTAATTCAGACCAACCCCACCGAGAAAAATTTGTGGTGGTCAAAGTAAGTTAACTTAAATCACATCTAACCTGCCAAGTTAATGTCGCCTCTTAAGCTCAACCAGAGAAGCCAGTCCATGTAAGCAACCCACATTTCAGTTGTGTTCGTAGACTAGTTATTGCCCCTTTGTACCTCATACTGGGCTCAGCCTGCTCCCCTCTTTTGCACCTTACTTTGGACTCGCCCTGTACACCTTAAGTCATACTAGGCTGCACACCTATACATCTTATACTGGGCTCAGTCTGCTCATCTTATAAACCATACCCCCGGCCGGGATTGAACCCGCGGTCATAGAGTCTTAAGTCATGTTGACGGCAGTGAAGGGACTTGAGCTAGAGTTCGTCACGGCCACGCTAGCTGGAGATTCGTCTGTAAAAACTTGCATTTGTGGTCACAGAGGTGCCTGTGCTAACTTTCCTATGGTGTAGAAATATACCTAGTTGGATGAATCTTATTGTGGCTAGCTGGTCTAGTGGCTAGCGCGACGGGCTGGAGTTTTGAGACTCTATGACCGCGGGTTCAATCCCGGCCGGGGGTATGGTTTATTTGCAATCGTGTCATTACGATTTCTTAAGTCATGCTCATCTTATACTGAGCTCAGGCTACATCTACCTTTCATTGGCAAGTTAGGAATTTAGACTAGTGTATTTATTGGTGGTCACGAGTTGGCAGTGTGTACACTGCCGTGCACCCGTCCTTGTGACCAAAGATAATTATAATCGTCCTCCACATTCTCACCCTATTCCTCTCCCTCTTTCTATCCTCTCCACCCTGTCTCCTTTTCCTCGCTAGCTTATCTCAGATCCCCTCTTTATTTTGTATGGAACGCTTCTACTTTATTTTTGTTTTGCTATTGTTTTATATTTAGCAATGTTCCTGCACAAGGCCATCGATTTATGTATTAGTTTAGTATGACTGTCTCTTGGTATACTTATTTTACTTATTATTATATGAAGCACCTCCACCCCTTGTGAGGGGTGGAGGTTCACTCCTCCGTATGTTAAACGCGAGACAGATAAGCTTTCTTACTATACTCGTCTTATGACGTAACTTGGGATCGCGTACAACTTTCATTTTCAAATAATAAAGCCAATAGTGACAGATGTCAGGTCACGCGGAACAAGGGTTGATGTTTCCAGTGACAATCTGGGCCAGTAACTGAATACAGTGCCAGATCAACAACAACATAATCCTGGCTGATCAGGTAATCAACAGTGATGTCTGGCCTCTGGCCAGTCACAGGTGTATCACAAGCATGACTATCTATCACTCTTAAGTAGCAGAAGGAGAAGTTGTGTGGCCACTACAGCAGACAAGTTAAGGCACTGGAGTGGAGCCTCCCACTACCACCACAGTCACGGTGCATCATGCAACTCCTTAAATTAGCTTAAATTAAGTCATGTTCAAGAAATTAAGAAAGTACCAAGCTGGTGTGTTCATTTTAGTCCACGATTTCACAAATTGTACACTTCTTTCTACTCATACCCCTTCTGCTACGGTTGCTGCTCTTCCTACTCTTTCCTCGTCTTCTCCATCCTTCTAGTCCTCGTACCTCTTCTTCCTCCTACCCCCTCTTCCTCTTACTTCATCCTTTCCCAAGCAAGTAAGTAGTTTGTGTTTATGTGGGATTCACAGTGTAAGAGATGTCTTGTCATCCAGATGTAAGTGCTGCGAAGCCCAGAAAACTAACAGAGTGGATAATAAGAACTTTCAAAACCAGCGAAGTACTACCAATGGTAACAATATTCAAATAAAAAAAAAGACGTTGGGAATCTCCTAAGAAAATTAACGTAGTAAAATGAATAATGGGTTATGGTCATTACGTATCTAAAGTGAGCTGATTTACACTGGTCATTGGCGGTGACTGCATCAACTTGTATTGATAAGATTTTCGATAAATTCGTGATTTTTCATCATTATTTGGCGTAGGATATCTCTGCCCTTACTGGAAAAGATGGAAAAGCCTACAGGAGTTTTGTTGCTTACCAGTGTTTTGAGGTTCGGTAAGAGGCCTACATCAGTAGCAAGTAACTGCAACTGGTAGAAAGAAAATGTATAGCTCAGAGCGTAACGTAGTTTTTTTAACAAAGGTTTGTTCTGTGTGTGTGTGTGTGTGTGTGTGTGTGTGTGTGTGTGTACGTACTCACCTATTTGTGGTTCAGGGGTCAAGTCATAGCTCCTGGTCCCGCCTCTTCACTAAGGCGGGGCCAGGACCTAGTAAGGTCCTCTCTCCCTGCTCCATGAGCTTTATCAAACCTCGTCTTAAAACTATGTATGGTTCCCGCCTCCACTACGTCACTGAAGAAATACTTCCTAACATCCCTTTGGCTCATCTGAGTCTTCAACTTCCAATTGTGACCCCTTGTTTCTGTGTCCCCTCTCTGGAAAGTCCTATCTTTGTCCACCTTGTGTATTCCACGCAGTATGTTATATGCCATTATCATGTCTCCCCTGACCCTCCTGTCCTCCAGTGTCGTCAGGCCAGTTTCCCTTAACCTTTCTTCGTAGGACAATCCCCTTAGCTCTGGGACTAGTCATGTAGCAAACCTTTGCATTTCCTCTAATTTCTTGACGTGCTTGACAAGGTGTAGATTCCAAACTGGTGCTGCATACTCCAGTATGGGCCTGACGTATATGGTGTACAGTCTTGAACGATTCCTTACTGAGGTATCGAAACGCTATCGTTAGGTTTGCCAGACGCCCGTACGCTGCAGCAATTATCTGATTGATGTGCGCCTCAGTAGATGTGCTCGGTATTATATTTACCCCAAGATCTTTTTCTTTGAGTGAGGTTTGCAGTCTTTGGCCACCTAGACTATACTGTGTCTGCGGTCTTCTTTGCCCTTCCCCGATCTTTATGACTTTGCATTTGGCAGGGTTAAATTCAAGGAGCCACTTGCTGGACCAGGCTTGTAGCCTGTCCAGATCTCTTTGTAGTCCTGCCTGATCCTCGACCAATTTGATTCTCCTCATTAACTTCACATCATCTGCAAACAAGGACACTTTTGAGTCTATCCCTTCCGTTATGTCAGTCACTTATACCAAAAACAGCACAGGTCCTAGGACTGACCCCTGGGGGACCCCGCTTGTCACAGGCGCCCACTCTGACACCTCGTCACGTACGATGACTCGTTTTTGCCTCCCTGTCAGGTATTCTGTGTGTGCGTGTACTCACCTAATTGTGGTTGCAAGGGTCGAGACTCAGCTCCTGGCCCCGCCTCTTCACTGATCGCTACTGGGTCCTCTCTCTCTCTCTCTGCTTCCTGAGCTTTGTCATACCTCTTCTTAAAACTATGTATGGTTCCTGCCTCCACTACTTCACTTGCTAGGCTATTCCACTTGCTGACAACTCTATGACTGAAGAAATACTTCCTAACGTCCCTGTGACTCGTCTGAGTCTTCAGCTTCCAGTTGTGACCCCATGTCCCTGTGTCCTCTCTCTGGAACATCCTATCTCTGTCCACCCTGTCTATTCCCCTCAGTATCTTGTATGTCGTTATCATGTCTCCCCTGACCCTTCTGTCCTCCAGTGTCGTCAGTCCGATTTCCCTTAACCTTTCCTCATACGACATTCCCTTGAGCTCTGGGACTAGCCTTGTTGCAAACCTTTGTACTTTCTCTAACTTCCTGACGTGCTTGACCAGGTGTGGGTTCCAGACTGGTGCTGCATACTCCAGTATGGGCCTAACATACACAGTGTACAGTGTCTTGAACGATTCCTTATTAAGGTATCGGAATGCTATTCTCAGGTTTGCCAGGCGCCCGTATGCTGCAGCGGTTATTTGGTTGTGTGCCTCCGGTGATGTGCTCGGTGTTATGGTCACCCCAAGGTCTTTCTCCCTGAGTGAGGTCTGTAGTCTTTGTCCACCTAGCCTATACTCTGTCTGCGGTCTTCTTTGCCCCTCCCCAATCTTCATGACTTTGCATTTGGCTGGATTGAATTCGAGAAGCCAGTTACTGGACCACATGTCCAGCCTGTCCAGGTCTCTTTGCAGTCCTGCCTCATCCTCGTCCGATTTAATTCTTCTCATCAACTTCACGTCATCTGCGAACAGGGACACTTCAGATCTATTCCTTCCATCATGTCGTTCACATATATCAAAAATAGCACTGGTCCTAGAACTGACCCCTGTGGGACCCCGCTCGTAACAGGCGCCCACTGTGATACCTCTTCACGTACCATGACTCGTTGCTGCCTCCCTGTCAGGTATTCCCTTATCCATTGCAGTGCCCTCCCTTTTACATGCGCCTGATTCTCCAGCTTCTGCACTAATCTCTTGTGGGGAACTGTGTCAAAGGCCTTCCTGCAGTCTAGGAAAACGCAATCTACCCACCCTCTCTCTCGTGTCTTACTTCTGTTACCTTGTCATAAAACTCCAGGAGGTTTGTGATACAAGATTTGCCTTCCATGAACCCATGCTGGTTTTCATTTATAATCTTGTTCCTTTCCAGGTGTTCGACCACTCTCCTCCTGATAATCTTCTCCATGACTTTGCACACAATACATGTCAGAGAGACAGGTCTGTAGTTTAGTGCCTCGTTTCTGTTTCCTTTCTTAAATATGGGGACTACATTAGCTGTCGTCCATTTCTCAGGTAGTTGCCCAGTTTCAAGGGATGTGTTGAAGATTGTGGTTAGAGGCACGCACAGCATCTCTGCTCCTTCTCTAAGGACCCATGGGGAGATGTCCGGTCCCATCTCCTTTGAGGTGTCAAGGTCACTTAAGAGCTTCTTCACCTCCTCCTCAGTTGTTCGTATGTCATCCAACACTTGTTGGTATATTCCCTCTTGATGTTCCCTTCTGTGCTGTCTTCCCACAGCCCTTCCTGTCTCTACTGTACAAACTTCCTTAAATCTCCTGTTCAGCTCCTCACATACCTCCTGATCATTTCTTGTGAGTTCTCCACCTTCTGTCCTTAATCTGATCACCTGGTCTTTAACTGTTGTCTTCCTCCTGATGTGGCTATACAACAGTTTCGGGTCAGTCTTGATTCTCGATGCTATGTCATTTTCATACTGTCGCTGGGCCTCCCTCCTTACCTGTGCGTACTCATTCCTGGCTGTGCGACTGATCTCCCTATTTTCGTGTGTTCTCTGCCTTCTGTACTTTTTCCATTCTCTATTGCACTTTGTTTTTGCCTCCTTACACCGTCGGGTAAACCAGGGGCTCGTTCTTGTCTTCCCGTTGTTACTGTTGCCCTTGGGAATAAACCTTTCCACTGCCTCCTTGCATTTTGTTGTTACATATTCCATCATTTCATTTACTGGCTTTCCTGCCAGTTCTCTGTCCCACTGGACCTCCCGCAGGAAGTTCTTCAACCCTATGTAGTCCCCCTTTTTATATGTGTGTGTGTGTGTATGTGTGTGTGTGTGTGTGTGTGTGTTTTGTGTGTGTGTTTTGTGTGTGTTTGTGTGTTTTTGTGTGTGTGTGTGTGTGTGTGTGTGTGTGTGTGTGTGTGTGTGTGTGTGTGTGTGTGTGTGTGTGTGTGTGTGTGTGTTTCAAAGCCGTCCACCCTCAGTGACTGTAGTGGCGCCGCCTGAGTTACCTGGCTTGGAAACATCCAACCCCGTGACGGATACTCCGTCGTACCTGGCTAGGAAGAATCCGTCATACCTGGCTAGGGAGCATCCATTTGCGTGATGAGCATCCGTCAAAGCGCACACTGGTGGTGGGTGAGATTGATGAGTGGTGGTGAACATGGTGTGGTGTGCGTGCCTGCCCACCTTACCCTCTCTTTACATCATTCACCAGTGAATGATGTAGTCTACCTTCAATAGGAGACTGGACAAGTATCTTCACCAAGTGCCGGATCAGCCAGGCAGTGATGGATATGTAGGGCAGCGGCCCTCCAGCAGCAACAGCCTGGTTGACCAGGCAAGCACCAGATGAGCCTGGCCCACAGCCGGGTTCTGGGAGTAGAGAAATTCTCGAAACTCATCAAAGGTATATCAAAGGTAAATATATATCTTCATGTAGTCTACCTGGGGTCTTGCAGTGAATCATGCCTGCTCGATCAGGCCAGCAAATTGGATGCCTGGTCTGGGACCGGGTCGTGGGAGCATTGGCCTTCCCCCCTCCCCCCGAAACTGTCTATAGGTAACCTACAGATGTGTGTTTTACTAGTTTTAAATTTTCAAATGTTGAGATCCAGCTCCTGAACCTACTTTTCGGCTTTCTATGCATGGTTCAGCCATGCCATATTTACTTAAGTCCATGTATGGCATGAACCTTTACTGTCTCTCTTCCTGGTTCATTCTGCTTCATGGCTACACTTAACCTCCACCCACACACTCGCCTCCTGCATTATTCATGTTCTCCTGCGTTATAATCTCTTCTTATACTCACTTGTTGTACTAGCCCTCTGTGTCTGCAGGGGGGGGGGGTTGAATGTGTGTGTGTACTCACATTGTATTTACTTGTGCCTGGCCCCTCAGGAACGATCACTAAGCTCCTTGCAATATGGTGCCAACATTTTAAAATGTTTACGGAATCTAACTTTACTTCCTCATCCGGATCTTTCCGCTTCCTATCCACTTGTACACTCTTGATGTCCCTGTGAATTATTTGCATCTTCAGTTCCGTCTTTGCCCCTTGGTTGCTCCCGGTGCTCTCCTTTCCTTTCATTTCATCTTGGTGTGTGGATGTATGTGTATTCATGTAATTGTGTTCACAAGGATGGATGCCCAGCACGTGCTCTTAACGACTGGTACACACTGATTTGTGTTTACTGGGGTCGAGTCTTGGTTTCTATCTGGCGCCTTCATACCTACATCGACTGACCTTTCGAAACATATATCTACTCTTTAAACTGTGTGTTCTTTGACTCTGCTTCTGTGTACAAGGCCATTCCACTTCCCTCCTTTCCTGAAACTAAGGGAAAGCCTAACATCTCTTTGACCCATCTTAAGTGTGTGTGTATATGTACTCACCTATTTGTGGTTGCAGGGGTCGATTCATAGCTCCTGGTCCCGCCTCTTCACTGATTGCTACTAGGTCCTCTCCTTGCTCCATGAACTTAATCAAACCTCGTCTTAAAACTATGTATAGTTCCTACCTCCACTACGTCACTTTCTAGGCTGTTCCACTTCCTGACAACTCTGTGACTGAAGAAATACTTCCTAACATCCCTTTGACTCATAGGAGTCTTTAACTTCAAGTTGTTGCTGTGTCCCATCTCTGGAAAATCATGTCTTTGTCCACCTTGTCAATTCCTCGCAGTATTTTATATGTCGTTATCATGTCTCCCATAACCCTCCTGTCCTCCAGTGTCGTCAGGCGATTTCCCTTAAACTTTCTTCGTAGAAGAATCCCTTAGCTCTGAGACTAGTCATGTTGCAAACCTTTGCACTTTCTCTAATTTATTCACGTTGTGATGCAGTTCAGATGGGCTTGTGAGGTCTCTAGGGAGACCTAATTATATGGTCACACCTGCCTTGGCAAATGTCGGGTAGTCACGCCCACTTCTGAGGTCTTTTGTTCTTGATGGCGTCAGGTCGTAACACGTGGTGCACACCCCATTGTGGAGGGGTACTTTGACCACCATATAAGCCCAGGGAACAGCTGAGCAAGGAGGTTGTTGGTGACAGGTCCGGGGAGCGAGAGCTCTGGACAGCCACGTGTGTAGTGGACCATGCATTGGGAATCTCGGGTCAGCTGGTCGATGAATTAAGAGTGAGTACTAGTCCGTGTTACTGGTAACATCTACCTTTCCCCCTGGTAATAAGTCTCATTGGTCAATTGTTATATTATGTAAATGTCCATCAGGATATGTTGTATTCTAGCCCTTTTATGTTATTAAGTAAACTATAGCCATAGTTCCCATTTTTATTTGTACCTCCATATGCTATTCCCTATTCTGTTAAACACTGGGATAACACAGGAGACGTGCTCACTTGCTGGGATACCTCAGGCAGAGTGGGTAAAGGTCTCACAATGTGCGTAACCAGGTGTGGATTCCAAACTGGTGCTGCATACTCCAGTATGGGCCTGACGTATATGGTGTACAGAGTCTTAAACGATTCCTTACTGAGGTATTGGAACGCTATTCTTAGGTTTGCCAGGCGCCCGTATGCTGCAGCAGTTATCTGATTGATGTGTGCCTCAGGAGACGTGCTCGCTATTATACTCACCCCAGGATCTTTTTCCTTGAGTAAGGTTGGCAGTCTTTGGCCACCTAGACTATACTCTGTCTGCGGTCTTCTTTGTCCTTCTCCGATCTTCATGACTTTGCGTTTGGCGGGGTTAAATTCAAGGAGCCAGTTGCTGGACCAGGCTTGTAGCCTGTCCAGGCTTCTTTGAATTCCTGCCTGATCCTCAACCGATTTAATTCTCCTCATTAACTTCACATCATTTGCAAACAGGGACACTTCTGAGTCTATCCCTTCCGTTATGTCATTCACATATACCAAAAACAGCACAGGTCCTAGGACTGACCCCTGTGGAACCCCACTTGTCACAGGCGCCCACTGACACCTCGTCACGTACCATGACTCGTTGTTGTCTTCCTGTCAGGTATTCTCTGATCCATTGCAGTGCCTTTCTTGTTATGCATGCCTGATCCTCTAGCTTTTGCATTAACCTCTTGTGAGGAACTGTGTCGAAGGCCTTGCAGTCCAAGAAAATGCAATCTATCCACCCCTCTCTTTCGTATCTTACTTCTGTTACCTTGTCATAAACTCTAGTAGGTTTGTGACACAGGATTTTCCTTCCACGAAACCATGCTGGTTGTCGTTTATAAGCTTGTGTCTTTCTAGATGCTCCACCACTCCTCCTCCTGATCTTCTCGATGACTTTGCATACTGTAACGTCAGTGACACTGGTCTGTAGTTTAATGCATCGTGTCTGTCTCCTTTCTTAAAAACTGGGACTACATTTGCCATCTTTCATACCTTAGGTAGTTGCCCAGTTTCAGTGGATGTGTTGAAGATTTTTGTTAGTGGCACACACAGCATCTCTGCTCCCTCACTGAGGACCCACGGAGAGAGGTCTGGTCCCACCACCTTTGAGGTATCAAGTTCACAGAACAGCTTCTTCTCCTCCACGGTTGTGTGTATTTCATCCAGCACTTGTTGGTGTACCTCCCTATTCTGAATTCCTTAAGTCCTTCATGTCTCCACTGTAAATACTTTAAATCTCTTGTTGAGCTCCGCAAATACCTCTTGGTCGCTTCTTGTGAACTCCCACCATCCTTCCTGAGCCTAATTACTTGGTCCTTGTCTGTTATTTTCCCCCTGATGTGACTATATAACAGCTTCAGGTCAGCCTTGAATTTCGATGCTCTGTCATTGTCGTATTGTCGCTGAGCCTCCCTTCTTATCTGTGCATATTCGTTTCTGGCTCTTCGGCTAATCTCTCTATTTTCCTGGGTCCTTTGTCTTCTCTATTTTTTCTAGTGCACTTAGCTTTTGCCTCCCTACACCTTTGGGTGAACCAAGGAGTCGTTCTGGTCTTCCCATTATTTCTATTTCCCTTGGGAACAAGCCTTTCCTCTACCTCCTTGCATTTTGTCACACAATCTATCATTTCTTTTACTGGTTTTTCTGCCAATTCTCTCTCCCACTGAACGTCTTGCAGGACGCTCCTCATTCCTGTGTAGAGACCCCTTTTATTTGGTTTTCCCGACCTATTCCTGCTACCCTCTCCACTTGTAGGTCAACTATGTAATCAAGGCACAGAACCACATGATCACTAGCTCCAAGGGGCCTTTCATACGTGATATCCTCGACGTCCGAACTACTCAAGGTGAATACAAGGTCCAGTCTTGCTGGATCATCCTTACCTCTCTGGTAGTGTCTCTAACATGTTGATGCATGAGGTTTTCCAGTACCACATCCATCATCTCGGCTCTCCATGTTTCGGGACCCCCATGGGGCTCCAGGTTTTCTCAGTCAATCTCCTTGCGATTGAAATCACCCATAACCAGTAACTTTGCTCTCCCCATGTGAGCTCTTCTGGCCACCTCGGCTAATGTGTCTATCATTGCTCTGTTGCTCTCGTCGTATTCTTCTTTTGGTCTCCTGCAGTTCTGTGGCAAGTTGTACATTACTGCAATTACCACCTAATGGCCCTCCGACTGGATTGTTCGTACTATGTAGTCCCTTTCGCCCATTCCGTCCATTCCTTCCATTTCCTCAAATCCCCACTGGTTTTTAATGAACAGTGCAACTTCTCCTCCCACTCCTCCTCTATCTTTACTGAGGATTTGATATCCAGGTGGAAAGATTGCATCTGTTATCCTGGTGAGCTTCGTTTCTGTAAGTACTCTTATGTCTGGGGATGACTTCTTGATTCTTTCATGCCACTCCTCACATTTATTTGTTATTCCGTCTGCATTTGTATACCAAACCTTCAGCTTCTTTTCTAAAACTGTGGTCTGAGGGGTATGTTGGGGTTGGGAAAGCAGGAAACCTGATTAGGAACTGTGGGTAGTTGCTGTGAAGGTGGAGTTTGTAATGAGGTGGGTGGGGGCATTGGGTATGGCATGTGTGTTTTGGGTTAGTGTGTGTGTGTGTACATGTACGTATGTACGGACTCTACTAAGTGTGTTTGCATGGGTTGAATCATAGCTGCTGCCTCTTTTTACACTATAATCGAGCGCATTTACTAGTTCATGAAGGCCCTACTGTATGTGTGGTGATTTGCGTACACCATCTCTTTATCTAGTATTCTAGTTTATTCCACTGGGTCGTAACTATAAATAGTATTTCCTAACATCTCTGCAACTCATATGTGGCTCTAGCTCTCATCTTTGCTTCCCTGGTTCTTTAGCTCCCATCATTGCTTCCCTTGCTCTGTAGCTCTCATCTTTGCTTCCGTTGCTCTGTAGCTCCCATCTTTGCTTCCCTGGCTCTGTAGCTCCCATCTTTGCTTCCCTGGCTCTTTAGTTCCCATCTTTGCTTCCCCGGCTCTTTAGTTCCCATCTTTGCTTCCCTGGCTCTTTAGCTTCCAACTTTGCTTCCCTGGCTCTTTAGCTTCCATCTTTGCTTCCCTGGCTCTTTAGCTTCCATCTTTGTTTCCCTGGCTCTTTAGCTTCCATCTTTGCTTCCCTGGCTCTTTAGCTTCCATCTTTGCTTCCCTGGCTCTTTAGCTCCCATATTTGCTTCCCTGGCTCTTTAGCTTCCCATCTTTGCTTCCTGGCTCTTTAGCTTCCATCTTTGCTTCCTGGCTCTTTAGCTTCCATCTTACTTCCTGGCTCTTTAGCTTCTCTTACTCCTGGCTCTTTAGCTCCCATCTTTGTTTCCCTGGCTCTTTAGCTCCCATCTTTGTTTCCCTGGCTCTTTAGTTTCCATCTTTGTTTCCCTGGCTCCCTCTCCTCGAATTTCAAACATCATGTTCCTATCACACTAATCTCCTGAGTAATTTGTACGTCATGATCATGTTCGCTTTGGGACTCCTCTTAGGTTTGTTTGATTTTTTTTACGTTACTTCTCATCTTCCTTAGTTCCGGTATCGGTTTATTCACTAAGTTTTGGATCGTCTCGAATTCCTTGACATGCTTGATTAGGTGCGGGATCCATGGTGGAGCCAGTCTTAATATTGCCCTTACCTAACCTGTAACCTGTGTAGAAAATCGTAATAATTGTTTTGTTAAGCTTCCTAAAAAATGCTCTTAGATTAATTGATAAATCTGCGAGACTTTACGGCTATGTTCTTCGGCGATATGCTCTGTGTAATGTCTACTCTCAGATATTTCTCCTCTCACTTTATCTGAAGTACTTTCAGACTTTGTTACACCAAAACGAATTCTCGCCCCACGAGGATACTCGTGTATATTTGAACGTTTCCGGAAACTGCTCAGCCACTGCACTAGTTTGTGGCTTGGCTACACACAGGTGAGACTAATGTGAGACACTCAGGAGTGATTGATCTCACCTTCAAGCATCACAACAGTATTACTGTCGCAGCCTCCAGGTAAATGATAGGCTGCATAACTTAGAACTTCAACATGAGGGATACCAAGCCAATAATGGTACTCTTATAGTCACTTGTTCTCTCTAGACTGGAGTACTGCTGTACTCTTAACAACTCCGTTCAAGGCAGGCGAAATTGCAGAATAAATTACTGGACCTTTACGTAAATTACTGGAATCTTGTGAAGTCCCTCGATCTGTACTCCTTGGAAGGTAGGCGAGAAAGGTACATTATACTCTACACCTGGATTTTTTTTAGAAGGATTGGTTCCTAATCTGCTCACACAAATCGTTCCCCCAAAAATAAGAGGCTTGGCAAACGGTGCAAAATTCTCCCAATAAAAAGCATGGGTATTATAACACACTAAGAGAAAACACATTAAGTGTGAAGGGATCAAGACCTTTCACTGTCTTCCTTCATACATAAGGTGATTGATTACCAACAGACCCCTGGCTGTCTTTAAGGAGGAACTGGACTGAGTTTCTAAAGTCAGTGCCTGATCCGCCAGGCTCTGGTGCTAAAGCTGGACTTCTTGCGGGTAGCACAAATCGCCTGGCTGATCAGATCATTCACCAGGAGGCCTGGTCTGGGACCGGGCCAGGTAGACTATGTAGGTTTAGTAACCCATGCCATCCTAACTTAAAATTATATAAAAAAATAGAGTATAATACTCTTTTTCAGTTTACAGGGAGCGTTCAGAAATAAGAATCACATTAAGAAGTTAAGGCAATGAAATTGAGGCTTGGATGTGCACTAAGGGATTTCACAGGTAGCTGAGTAACCCTGAGGCGTACAAGACTCTCAACACTGTGAACGAACACTCTCTAGAGTTGTACCATTTCTTATAAGATGTCTCAGCTTTGAACGTATAGATGTGTTCATACCACATCCTGTTACCATCATAAGTTGTGATGGTAATAGGGTGTGGTAGAACACACCACCACTGGCACAGCCCACCACCATGGACACAACCCACTACTGCCACCATGGACACAACCGACTACTGCCACCAAGGGCACAACCCCCTACTGCCACCATGGCAACACTGTCACCATGGGCACAACCCACTACTGCCACCATGGGCAAAACCCACTATTACCACCATGGGCACAACCCACTACTACCACTGTGGGCACAACCGATACCACCACCTCTACCACCAACAACTAATTCCGATCACAATCTAATCGAAGTCCAGACTTACATGCACAGGGATCCTGATCAGCAAAATGCATGTACCTGTGAAGGTGTCTTCACAAAATACAACTTCAACAACAAGAACATCAACTGGGACCAGGTAAACCATGTCCTAAATGAAACATTTTGGGAAGATATCTTAAATGACATGGATCCAAACCAGTGCCTTGAAAGGATCAACTTTCTGGCAGCTGAAGCATGTTCTAGGCATATTCCCCTAAGAAAGAAGAAGAGCAGGAGTAAACTGGAGAAAGACGCTCCCTCTACAGAAGACGAAGAATCACCGAGCTCCTCAGGAACGCTAGAATATCTGATACACGGAAGGAGGCGCTGACCAGGGAAGTGGAAACTATCGAACTTAAGTGAAAGGACTCTTACATGAACCAGGAGAGACAGGAGGAGCTTAAAGCTATTAGTGAAATTGAAAGGAATTCGAAATATTTCTTTTCATATGCCAAAAATATGGTAAATACCACATCTAGTATCGGGCCCTTACTCAGACAGGATGGGACTTACACAGATGACAACAAGGAAATGAGTGAAATACTGAAATCCCAGTACGACTCTGTGTTTAGTGAGCCACTAATCAGTCTGAGGATCGACGACCCAAATGATTTCTTCATGAATGAGCCTCAAAACTCCATAAATGTATGCCAGATTTCCGACATTACCCTAACTCCGATAGACTTTGAAAGAGGCATTGACAACATACCTATGCACTCAGCCCCGGGCCCAGACTCGTGGAAATCTGTGTTCATAAAGAACTGCAAGAAACACCTCTCACGTGCCCTAAGTACACTATGGAGGAGGACTTGGACATGGGTGAAATTCCACAGTCACTTAAAACAACGGATATAGCCCCACTCCATAAAGGTGGCAGCAAAGCATTAGCTAAGAACTATAGACCAATAGCTCTGAACGTCCCACATCATAAAAATCTTTGAAAGAGTGCTAAGAAGCAAGATTGCAAACCGCCTGGATTCCCAAAAACTGCACAATCCAGGGCAACATGGGTTCAGGGCAGGTCGCTCCTGCCTCTCACAACTACTGGATCACTGGATGCACTGGAAGAAAATCAGAATGCATGTAATGTACACAGACTCTGCAAAAGCGTTTGACAAGTGCGCTCATGGCGTAATAGCACACAAAAATTCGTGCTAAAGGAATAACTGGCAAAGTGGGGAGATGGATTTTCAGCTTCCTAACCAATCGAACACAAAGAGTAGTGGTCAACAAAGTTAAATCGGAGGCTGCCATAGTGAAGAGCTCTGTTCCACAAGGCACAGTACTCGCCCCTATCCTGTTCCTCATCCTCATATCAGACATAGACATAGATGTAACCCACAGCACCATGTCATCCTTTTCAAACAATATTAGGATCTGCATGAGGCTGTTATCTATTGAGGACACGGTTAACCTCCAAGAAGATTCCAACTACTCTGTTATGGAAAACTGGAGGGGATAATGACTAGAACAGAGTATACTACTGACTCCGGCCATACAATAGAGCGAAAAGATAATGTAAGGGACCTGAGAGTAGTAATGTTTGAGGATCTCCCTTTCAAGGATCACAACAGTGCCACGATCGCAAGTGCAAAGAAAATGATAGTATGGATAATGAGAACATTCAAAACGAGGGATGTCAAGCCAATGATGATCCTTTTCAAATCGCTTGTTCTCTCTAGGCTGGAATACTGCTGTACATTAACATCTCCTTTCAAAGCAGGTGAAACTGCACGTATAAGTTCTGTCAAGTACCTTAACTACTGGGAACGCTTGGAAGCACTTGACTTGTACTCGATGGAACGCAGGAGGGAGAGATATATCATAATCTACACTTGGAAAATCCTGGAAGGAATGGTCCCGTATCTGCACACAGAAATCGTAAACGACTGGGCAGGCGATGCAAAATACCCCCAATTAAAAGTAGGGGCGCCATTGGTACACTAAGAGAAAACACCATAAGTGTCCGGGGCCCAAGACTGTTCAACAGCCTCCCGTCAAGCACTAGGGGAATTACCAATAAACCCCTGGCTGCCTTCAAGAGAGAGCTGGACAGATACCTGAAGTCAGTGCCGGATCAGCCAGACTGTGGTTCGTACGTTGGACTGCGTGCGACCAGCAGTAACAGCCTGGTTGATCAGGCCTTGATCCACCGGGAGGCCTGGTCGTGGACTGGGCCGCGGGGGCGTTCATCCCCGGAATAACCTCAAGGTAGACTCCAGGTAGACCATCACTAGCACAGCCCACTACCACTACCCACTATCACGAATAACCAGTATTAACAAGGTTATGCCTCATCCTTAAAGTGGTTCAGAATGTCGCTTATCAAAGAGACTGTTGTGGGATGCAGCAAGCATAGCCAGTGTCTAATGACACCTCGCTAGTAATAACATTATCACATTTTTGGGTGTACACTCAATTAAACCACAACACCTTCAGCATTTTTTAACATTTGCTACGGCGTTCATATACCTTCTTTATTCAGGAGACGCCCTGGGTTACCTTTATTGTCCACCCCCTTCACCACATTTTTTATTATTCAATAAATCTTTGTGCACGGTCCTTTCGAATTTTATTGTTGATTTTGTATTTGTATTTTATGTTATGGCGTTTTATGTAATTTATTGGAGCAAGAAATGAGTAATACCGTGTGTGGATGTTTTGTTTGGCAGCTTGTGTGTGTGTGTGTGTGTGTGTGTGTGTGTGTGTGTGTGTGTGTGTACTCACCTATATGTGGTTGCAGGGGTTGATTCACAGCTCCGTTGTGTGTGTGTGTGTGTGTAATGAGGGGAATATTCAGTATGCCTTTATGTGGGTGGGATATATTTGTCTGTGTTGGAGAAGAGGGAGGTGTGGGTGGTAGTAGACGGAGGGATCAGAGGTGGGCGTAGTGCCTTGTTTGTTACCCTGTGTTCCTTTGTTTTAGCACAGCCTCACCCATATATAGTATTTGAACTGATGCTACACATAGACTGTTCCCAATCTCTCTGTCTCTCTATCTCTCTCTCTCTCTCTCTCTCTCTCTCTCTCTCTCTCTCTCTCCTCTCTCTCTCTCTCTCTCTCTCAAGAGAGAGAGAGAGAGAGGGTAGGTGAACAGGTGAGTTGATGATAGTGAAGGTACTCTTGCCTTGTTTATATTTTTCATTGTGACGTGTGCTTGAGTCTTGCTGGTAACGTAGGTGAGAGAGTAAGAAGAGGAGGAGGAAGAGAATGGATAGTAGGAGAAGAAGAATGGATAGGAGGATAGGATTGGAGGTCTAGGAAGAGAGGGAAAGGAGCGGATAAGAAAGGAGCTGCCACTTCCCCTTCTCTCTCTTCCATCATGGGGGGGGGGTGATGGACCCATGTGGTAACCATCACCCAACACCACCACCATTAACACTTCAACAGCCTCCGCCACTACTATTACCACTCACCACCACCCTCAACTCTTCTCCAACACTTCTCCATCACTGCTCATTACTTGGTCACTTCATTGTTCCCTAACACCACTGAGCACTGCTGCCTTGCCACTCAGGGCTTCACTCACCTCTGGAGGCTCCATTAGTTCAGCCATTATACACCTCAATGGTACATCTCTGGGATCAGTACCATTGTTTTCTTTTCACTCGTAGGTGTATCGTCGTTCTCCTGCTTATCATTCCCTCCTCATCTTTCTCCTCCTATCCTTTCCCTTATCCATTTTCTCGTCTTCTTCCTCCACTCTTCATTTTTCTCCTTATTTTTCACTGATTCTCTTTCTCCTCTACCTCATTTCTCACTTTCCTTCACCATTTCTGCTTTTCAACTTTTATTTTCTATGCTGCCTTCGGTCTTCGGGTAATTTGCTGTTTCCTCCTGAGCTGAGTGTACATGGTGCAGGTTGGGCGTCAGAGACCAGTATGCCCCTGGCTCTCAGAACGGCCTCGTGATTTGCCATTGTCTCCTTGTTTTTTATACAAAGTAATTTTATAGGCCAAGAGCGGTTATTGTACCTCAGCTCATTTCAAAGCCCAGCGCTATGTAAGGTACACTACCACTCCCCAGGATGCGACCTACGAGTCTACTAACACCTAGGAGCTTACTAAGTGCTAGGTGAACAGGGGCAGATGTAAGGAAGCATGCCCAACATTTCCATCCATGCCAGGGATCGAACCACGAACACTCAGTATGTGAGCTGAGTACGCTGCCAAGCGACCCATGTTGCTACGCCAGCCTGCTACATATTATCTGTTGTTTACCTGAAGTCGCTTCCGGTCGCAGACCTGACATCCTGGTTGCTGGCCTGATCGATAAAGCAGTCCAGAGTATACGCCACAACCTGGTTGATCAAAACTGTTTTGAGAAATCTCTCGAGTTCCTTCTTGAAGACAGCTAGAGAGAACGAGTGACATGAAGAGAGTTATCACTGACTTGACATCTCTTGTTTTGAAGGTTCTAGTTATCCAACCTATCATTTTTCATGCATTTGCGGTAATAACTCCTTGAAGATGAGATCTGACATTATCACTTTCAGGTCTCTCAAATTTGACTTACGTTCTATTGAGTGCTTTCAGTTTTCTTGTTTTTATTGCTTCCATTCTGTGACATAGTAACTGAAATTGTCCTCGCTGAACATCATATAGCAGTAGCCCACTGGAAGACTTGGTTTATATTACCTTGGAGGATCACTGTGTCGTCCTTGGATCCCACTATATCATAAAAATTCTGGTATCGTCTACATGCTATGATTGATGTCCCTGTCTGTCTGAAATGAGAGAGGGATCATAACCTAATCGAAGTCCAGACGTAAATGCATAGGGGTCCTGATCAGCAAAATGCATGTACCTGTGAAGGTGTCTTCACAAAATACAACTTCAACAACAAGAACATCAACTGGGACCAGGTAAACCATGTCCTAAACGAAACATGTTGGGAAGATATCTTAAATGACATGGATCCAAACCAGTGCCTTGGAAGGATCAACTTCCTGGCAGCTGAAGCATGTTCTAGGCATATTCCCCTAAGAAAGAAGAAGAGCAGGAGTAAACTGGAGAGAAAAAGACGCTCCCTCTACAGAAGACGACGAAGAGTCACTGAGCTCCTCAGGAGTGCTAGAATATCTGATACACGAAAGGAGGCGCTGACCAGGGAAGTGGAAACTATCGAACTTAAGTTAAATGACTCTTACAGGAACCAGGAGAGACAGGAGGAGCTTAAAGCTATTAGTGAAATTGAAAGAAATTCAAAATATTTCTTTTCATATGCCAAAAACAAGGCAAATACCACATCTAGTATCAGGCCCTTACTCAGACAGGATGGGACTTACACAGATGACAACAAGGAAATGAGTGAAATATTGAAATCCCAGTACGACTCTGTGTTTAGTGAGCCACTAATCGGTCTGAGGATCGACGACCCAAATGAATTCTTCATGAATGAGCCTCAAAACTCCATAAATGTATGCCAGATTTCCGACATTACCCTAACTCCGATAGATTTTGAAAAAAACATTGACAACATGCCTATGCACTCAGCCCCGGGCCCAGACTCGTGGAACTCTGTTTTCATTAAGAACTGCAAGAAACCCCTCTCCCGTGCCCTAAGTACACTATGGAGGAGGAGCATGGACATGGGTGAAATTCCACGGTTACTTAAAACGACGGATGTAGCCCCACTCCATGAAGGTGGGAGCAAAGCATTAGCTAAGAACTATAGACCAATAGCTCTGACGTCCCACATCATAAAAAGCTTTGAAAGAGTGCTAAGAAGCAGGATTGCAAGTCACCTGGATTCTCAAAATCTGCACAATCCAGGGCAACATGGGTTCAGGGCAGGTCGCTCCTGCCTCTCACAACTACTGGATCACTATGATATGGCCTTGGATGAACTGGAAGAAAATCAGAACGCAGATGTAATATACACAGACTTTGCAAAAGCGTTTCGCAAATGCGATCATGGCGTAATAGCCCATAAAATACGTGCTAAATGAATAACTGGGAAAGTGGGGAGATGGATCTTCCATTCCTAACAAACCGAACGCAAAGAGTAGTGGTCAACAGAGTTAAATCGGAGGCTGCCATAGTGAAGATCTCTGTTCCACAAGGCATAGTACTCGCCCTCATCTTATTCCTCATCCTCATATCAGACATAGACAGAGATATACATCACAGCACCGTATCATCCTTTGCGGATGATATTAGGATCTGCATGAGGCTGTCATCTGCTGAGGACGCGGTTAAACTCCAAGAAGATATAAACAAAGTTTTCCAGTGGGCAACGGTAAACAATATGATGTTCAATGAGGACAAATTCCAACTACTCCGTTATGGAAAACTGGAGGAGATAATAACTAGAACAGAGTATACTACAGACTCTGGCCATACAATAGAGCGGAAAAATATTGTAATGGACCTGGGAGTAGTAATGTCTGAGGATCTCACTTTCAAGGATCACAACAGTGCCACGATCGCACGTGCAAAGAAAATGATAGGATGGATAATGAGAACGTTCAAAACGAGAGATGCCAAGCCAATGATGATCCTTTTCAAATCACTTGTTCTCTCTATGCTGGAATACTACTGTACATTAAAATCTCCATTCAAAGCAGGTGAAATCGCAGATCTAGAGAGTGTACAGAGATCCTTTACTGCACGTATAAGTTCTGTCAAGCACCTTAACTACTGGGAACGCTTGGAAGCACTTGACTTGTACTCGTTGGAACGCAGGAGGGAGAGATATATCATATCTACACCTGGAAAATCCTGGAAGGAATGGTCCCAAATCTGCACACAGAAATCACTCCCTACGAAAGTAAAAGACTGAGCAGGCGATGCAAAATGCCCCCAATAAAAAGTAGGGGCGCCATTGGTACACTAAGGGAAAACACCATAAGTGTCCGGGGCCCAAGACTGTTCAACAGCCTCCCATCAAGCACTAGGGGAATTGCCAATAAACCCCTGGCTGCCTTCAAGAGAGAGCTGGACAGATACCTGAAGTCAGTGCCGGATCAGCCGGGCCGTGGCTCGTACGTTGGACTGTGTGCGGCCAGCAGTAACAGCCTAGTTGATCAGGCCCTGATCCATCGGGAGGCCTGGTCATGGACCGGGCCGCGGGGGCGTTGATCCCCGGAATAACCTCCAGGTAACCTCCAGGAGAGAGAGAGAGAGAGGGGAGAGTGGGAGTACCGTGCCTTGGGACAGAGCCTTTCTCTGCAACAGTCCCTGTTTACTATTGCTCTTATGGTTCTGTTTGTTAGGTAACGTTTTACCCTCCCTCCTTCCTTCGTATCCTTCCCACCCTACTTCCTTGTTGTTGTCTACCCTCCTTTCTTCCTGCTATACGTCATCTACTTATCCTACCTCTCCTCCACCCGCCTCTCCTCCACCCGCCTCTGGGTTACTGGTTAGTTACTAGCCCGTGTCCTGGCATAGAACCCTGTCATGTTTGGCGTCAATGTTGGTTATGATGGATGTTTGGGCTTGTGGTTGTCAACATGAAAGTTAAGTGTGTGGTGTTGCTGGTGGTGGTGATCATGGCTCCTGGACCCTCGCTTCTTCCACTGTTGATAGGTTAAGTTTCTTAAGTTTTTCCTCGTTGTTTATCCTCCTTAATTCCGGTGTCAGACTGAAAGCGAACCTTTGTGTCTTTATTTTCTTTATATGATATATCAGGTGGTGGCTCCAGCCTGGAGACTTACACTCCATAATTAGGCATAATGTCACTATCATGACCTTGATGATTTTTTTTTGTTCAAGTTTTAAAAGAAGTTTTTAGGTAAGCCAGGTTTACATACGTCTCTAATGTTATAAGGTGGTAACATACCTTGGGTAATCTTCCACATCTTTCTTCATGTACGATGTCTGCAGTGGCCCTCCTACCAGGCTGTATTCTCCGCCCGGTTTTCTCGTTCGTACTCGTTATACCGGAGGTGCGAACTTCCTCTTCACCTACCGATAGACTAGGATAGATCATCACTCCCCTTCCCCCTCCACGTTAGAATGTCCAGTTGAATTCTGAACAATGTTCTTAATACTTCAGAATTCTGAACAACACTCAGTTTTCTTAACACTTCAGAGAGCTTCTCTAAGCAATGAGAAGCAATCGCTATAAAGACGGTGCCGGATCAGTCGGGCTGTGGTTCGTACGTTGGATTGCGTGCGGCCAGCAGTAACAGCCTCGTTGATCAGGTCCCGATCCACCGGGAGGCCTGGTCGTGGACCGGGCCGCGGGGGCGTTGATCCCCGGAAGCCCTCCAGGTAGACTCCAGGTAGGTAATCAGGGGAAATATTGGAGAAAATGATATACCAATATATGCGGAAATGAAATTATACATTACTCTTATTTGATGAACTCCTGGGGCTGTTATTGTGTTCCTGGTCAGTACTGGTGAGAACATTGATGAGGGAGTGAGTGTGAGATTATATATTTGACTTTGTGATAAGTCTGCTCCCTGTGAAGACCTAACCCTTTCCACTTCTTCACTGTTATTTACGTTGTTCTTTCACAACTAACCCGTAATTTTGGGAGGAAACTTGAGATAACATTTTGGTTCTTGATTATAAGTTCACAAATTCTATCCCTGTTTTCGATCTATGCTTCAGGGTATTTTGTATGTTATGATCGTGTCGCCTCGCTTGCCATTACACCTATTTATATATACAGGATAGCTCACTATGCCGTCAGCTTTCCTGTAATACTGATTACCAACGCTCGTGCTCTTCTCGCTTGTTTGAAAATTCCAATCATTGTATAATTCCATTTTTTTAAGTCAAATGATGTAGTGATATTGTTTCCCCTCGGGCATATTAGTCTTGCGTCCGTATTAGTGCTTTGTGGCTGGTATATCTGGTGTTGCGGTTATAACAAATGTGGTGGTTACTGCCGGGAGGAGTGGGATGAGGAGTTACTGGTGTTGACTGATGTGACTGTTGTGTTGTTGACTGATGTGACTTGTGGCGTTGACTGATGTGTGACTGTTGTGGTGTTGACTGATGTAACTGTTGTGGTTTTGAAGATTTGTTAATGACGGTGTTGGGGTGTGGGACGGGTCTTAGAGTGATGAATGAAGGGATGGAGGCGGGAATTGGTGTGAGGGTATCCAGCAGAGGATGTGTAGCGGGTGGACAGAGCTCTCCTGCTGGCCAGCGTCAGTGCTGCCTCATTTATCATCTACAGAGCTGGCAGTTGACAGCCTCAGAGGTAGTGACCCCGAGATGGTTGTCCTCACCCCCTCACCCCATTCTTCCCTGCCCCCTGGCCTTACCCACTCTCCACCTTTGGCCTCAAACAATTTTTTTTCATTCACTTATATACTGTTTTAATGATGGTATGTCTGCTCACCGGCTAGGTGGCGCTGTCCAGAAATTTCATCCATGAGAAAACACTAGATTCGGTTAACGTTAACTGACCTAAATTTACTTGTAGTTAAACATCAATACAGACTAGCCAAAGGGTGGCTTGCATTTCCAGGAACTGGGTTTTCGAGGGCAATTCTAGTTCCTTAGAGCGTTGGTATCCCCACGTATGCGAAATTGAAGGACGAGCTGCCTCAGTACATAGTCGAGACGCTGACAAATGGAGCAAAAAGTGTACTTGCCTGACGTTGTTCGTGCGTGTTAGTAGATGACAGTTATGTCTCGGGCATTACATCACTAGACTGTGAACACTGAGTGACCTACGCGGTCAGTGTTCCTCACTTGTGTGGTGCGTCTTCCCTCACTTGTGTGGTGTGTCTTCCCTCACTGTGTGGTGTGTCTTCCCTCACTTGTGTGGTGTGTCCTCCCTCACTTGTGTGGTGTGTCTTCCCTCAGTAAGTGTGGTGTGTCTTCTATCAGTAGTGTGATGTGTCTTCTATCGGTAGTGTGGTGTGTCTTCTATCAGTAGTGTGGTGTGTCTTCTATCAGTAGTGTGGTGTCTTCTATCAGTAGTGTGGTGTGTCTTCTATCAGTAGTGTGGTGTGTCTTCTATTAGTAGTGTGGTGTGTCTTCTATCAGTAGTGTGGCGTGTCTTCTATCAGTAATGTGGCGTTTCTATCAGTAGTATGGTGTGTCTTCTATCAGTAGTGTGGTGTGTCCTCTATCAGTAGTGTGGTGTGTCCTCTATCAGTAGTGTGGTGTGTCTTCTATCAGTAGTGTGGTGTGTCTTCTATCAGTAGTGTGGTGTGTCTTCCCTCACTTGTGTGGTGTGTCCTCTATCAGTAGTGTGGTGTGTCCTTCTATCAGTAGTGTGGTGTGTTTCTATCAGTAGTGTGGTGTGCCTTCCTACTTGTGGTGTGTCTTCCCTCACTTGTGTGGTGTGTCCTCTCAGTAGTGTGGTGTGGCTTCTGTCAGTAGTGTGGTGTGTCTTCTATCAGTAGTGTGGTGTGTCCTCCCCACTGTGGTGGTGTGTCCTTCTATGGTGCGTTCCTAGTGTGGTGTGTCCTTCCCTCTAGGGTTGGTGTGTCTCCCTCTGGTGGTGTGTCCTCCTTCAGTAGTGTGGTGTGTCTCTCCCTCATGTGTGGTGTGTCCTCCCTCAGTAGTGTGGTGTGTCTCCTCACTTGTGTGTCTCCTCATGTGTGGTGTGTCTTCCTCATCTGTGTGGTGTGTCCTCTTCAGTAGTTGGTGTGTCTTCTATCAGTAGTGTGGTGGTCCTCCTTCGTAGTGTGGTGTCCTCCCTCTAGTAGTGGTGTGTCCTCCTTCTAGTGTGGTGTGCCTCCTCTAGTGTGGTGTGTCCTCCCTCTAGTGTGGTGTGTCCTCCCTCAATAGTGTGGTGTGTCCTCCCTCAGTAGTGTGGTGTGTCCTCCCTCAGTAGTGTGGTGTGTCCTCCCTCATAGTGTGGTGTGTCCTCCCTCACTTGTGTGGTGTGTCCTCCCTCACTTGTGTGGTGTGTCTTCCCTCACTTGTGTGGTGTGTCCTCTATCAGTAGTGTGGTGTGTCCTCTATCAGTAGTGTAGTGTGTCCTATCAGTAGTGTGGTGTGTCCTCCCTCAGTAGTGTGGTGTGTCCTCCCTCTAGTGTGGTGTGTCCTCCCTCAATAGTGTGGTGTGTCCACCCTCACTTGTGTGGTGTGTCCTCCCTCAGTAGTGTGGTGTGTCCTCCCTCAGTAGTGTGGTGTGTCCTCCCTCCGTAGTGTGGTGTGTCCTCCCTCAGTAGTGTGGTGTGTCCTACCTCAGTAGTGTCGTGTGTCCTCCCTCAGTAGTGTGTTGTGTCTTCCCTCAGTAGTGTGTGTGTGTCCTTCCCTCAGTAGTGTGGTGTGTCCTCCCTCAGTAGTGTGGTGTGGAGCCAGACACTGAGGCGTCACCACCAGCAGTGATGGAGAGGGAACCATCTGACGTAGCCACGCCAGGTACCCGCCTCCTGCCGCAGGCTACCTGCCTCACACCTGGTCTTACTCAGGCCTGACTCGACCTGCTGCCCTGGGCGCAGCATCTTCCTTATTTAGCTATCTGGTGAGCATCCTGTACTAGGTACGGAGAATCTCTCTCCGTCAGTGGCAGCGTCTTGGTATATAAAACTTCTCGCACGCTCGTATCAATAAAAACACGTTAATGTGTAGGAAGTAAGTTTTATTAGTGGTTGTAAGTGAGAGAGAGGTGAGCGAGTATAGGATGGTGGCACCCAGGTGATGAAAGGTTGTGAAAGACGACCTTGAGTGATGACAAGGTGCTGGCTAGGGGCACCTTCTGGCACAAGTCACCTGTACGTAGCGCCACTTAGGTTTGACATGGGTGTGGCGGACCCTCAGCTGACGTCAACCTAACTGCGCGATTACCTGTGTGCATGTGCGTATGCGAGTGATTGGGTATGTACGAGTGCTGATATCTCATGGCACTATGATAAAACTTTGAGGTCCTGTGCCTGCAGTTGCAGCGTGCTGTTGACACGCCCCCGTCATAGAGGTCCTGTGCCTGCAACTGCAGCGTACTGTTGACACGCCCCCGTCATAGAGGTCCTGTGCCTGCAACTGCAGCGTACTGTTGCCACGCCCCCGTCATAGAGGTCCTGTGCCTGCAACTGCAGCGTACTGTTGCCACGCCCCCGTCATAGAGGTCCTGTGCCTGCAACTGCAGCGTACTGTTGCCACGCCCCCGTCATAGGGCCGCGCACGCAGCGTACTGTTGACTATGAGTGTTGACTGCAGCTCTGTAATAACCCACTGAGTGGCTCACTGTGTCTTGTAAGTTGATGAAGCTATTATAAGCTCTTCATATGGATGTTCAAATTGTAGGATAAATTGGAAAGTCTGTGAACAAACGTCTGAAAAATTTGAAACCGTCTGTCTTAACAGAAGCATAAATATGAAAATGATATACAATACCGTCAAGTTGATGAGTAAGACAGGTGCAACAGTTGGGTATCTTTATTGTTAAAACGTTTCACCTACACGGTAGGCTTCCTCAATCAGTTTTAGATTAGGATAAACGTGGAGATAGCAGTATTGGCGGCGAGGTAACTATTGTATACTAAGAGAAGCACAAAAGATGGATGTGAGGTTCCCAGTTGAAATTTAAAATTATTGAACATAATGTTAATCTTAATTCTACATGTTTGTAAGTGGTCTGCGTCTGAAAAATAAATGGTTGATGTGTTGTGTCTTGTTTGAGTATTCATCATACGAACCGTAATGGCAGCGAGACTTGCTTTGCTTCCTCCCTGGAGGCCACAACCTACGAATGATACTTGTAAACAATTATTATTATTATCAAGAGGAGCGCTAAACCTGTAGGATTATGCAGTGTCTGTGGGGGTGGATGTGGAAGTTATTCAGGCTTAATTCACTGAACTGGAGCACAGATCCAATTCCCTAGATCAAGAGCCCATCACCAGCGTCAACGAACCTTCTTGAGGGATACTTGTAAACTTGATAAGTAAGACACATCTCTGCAACATTTGAGTATCTTTATTGACGATAAAGATACATAAGTGTTGCACATCTCTTACTCATCGAACCTCTTGTCCGCTGAAGATTTTCTTGGGACTTTGCTTATTGGGCAAAAGATTTCTAAAATAGCGGCAAGTTTCAGAGTAACTACACAAAAGTGGACTAGACACTTCATTTAGACGACGTTTTGCTTGGTGATCAATCTTTTTTAATACATGGAAAACGTTAGAATATACCGTGTAAGACATAAGCGGTGTTAGTGCAGTAGAAGTGTGGGTGATATCTGCAAATGAACAACTGCAAAGGTCTAGTTGAGAAATTAGTATACATTCTCAGGTCAGTCTCACCTGTCCTACCATCCTTGTTCCCACTATATACTGCCACCTGTCCCATGTACTCTATATACTATATACTTGACTTTTATGTTTGTTTCTCAGTTTGAATATTATCCAAAGTTGGGAAAATTGTAGCTCAGATCATTTATTGTTTTTCTAAAACTATGTGAGTGGGGAAGAGTGGGAGCTGATAGGTGTTGGCACGGATATGGAAGTGTAGGGAGGACGGGGAAGTGTTGAGAAGGACGGGTTGAGAGCAGGTGGGTCATATTTCCCCAGTATCGCCTGGCTGGATCTTCCCCGAGGGACAGCGACCTCCTAAAATATCAGTGGTGATAATCTCCACACACAAGCAGTTTGCAAGTGTGTGGTTGTGTTGATTGGTGTAAGATATCTGGACGTGTAGCTGGTGGTGACATGATGGTGGTGTACGGCAGGTGGTGACGTGGGCCACACATCTGGTTTAATCCAGTATGGATCATTTGAACCGGCCTTACTCTATCTCACCTTTACTCTTCCCCATAAAAAAACCTAACCCCTCGTAACCCCTAACTTCTATCATCTCTCCTTCACTTCGTCACCTACACGTGTATTACAGTATGGTTAATAGTAGCAATGTGTAACTGAACCTGTTTCTAAACTCGACCATATATTGCGAGGAAACGCAAGGCAGACAAATTACTTTCATTAAATGATAGCTCATTTCACAATTTCAGGGGCCATTTCGTTCTTGATGGACTTTTTTTTTTTTTTTACACAAATCAGTTTTGCAGGCTAAGAACTGTTATCCTACCTCAGCTCATTTCAAAGCCCAGTCCTATGTAAGGTATACTACCCCACCCCTCCTCCTCCAGGATGCTACCCACAACAGTCGCCTAACACCCAACTCCCAGGTACCTACTTACTGCTTAGCAGAAAATAGTTCGATAAGTATTTACATGTTTGCCACTTTTTACGTGTTTTACGTTTTTTGGGCCACCCTGCCTTGGTGGGATATGGCAGGTTTGTTACCAGGAAATAATCAGTGCCGTGGAAAGAATTCTTCCGGAAGTCTCGACTACCACTCCGTCTAACAGTACCCTCTTGGGAGCACTGCTGGGTCACCAGGCCATCGACACTCTCCTCAAGGACAAATTGAATGACCTGATGAGAATGGAGGAGAGAATAAGAGATCTTGATGCCCATGATGCTCTGTATCCCCTCACAAGGTGTCTTACTATGCCAAGACTCACTTCCTGAGGTGTGCACCCTCTTTTGATAACCCAACACTCGACAAATATGACGCACACCTGAGATCAACCTTTAAGAAGGCAATGGGATCAGGCAACCCTCCCAGTGCGACTGGGAGGTATAGGGGTGCGCAAAGCAACACATGTAGCTTTACCTGCCTTTCTGTCTGTTTGGCTTCCAGTGGATTAGTCAAGAAGATCGTCCCTGAACGCTTGAGAGACGTAGTAGGAGCTCAAGACCCCAGGTTAACTCAAGCAGCGATGCGGTGGGACACCATTGCAGACTTCTCCATTAGACCAGCTCCTCCCAAAGAGCACAAACAATCCCACTGGGACAAACTGATCATAGAAAAAATCGCCAACACAATGCTCACCAGCGCTTCAGGAAAGCACAAAGCTCGTCTCCTAGCGGTGAAAGCACCACACTCAGGAGATTTCCTTCTAGCTGTTCCCAATTCCTCCCTGGGCACTCGACTCGACCCACAGGCTATTCGGATTGGCGTTGCTTTTCGCCCCCATCCTCACCGAACATAGGTATATTTGTGGCAGGGCGACGGCTGATCAATTCGGACTTCATGGTCTTGTGCCACACACATCAGAAGGGAAGTATGTCGGACATGAGGAGAGGAGAGGCAGGACCTCTCCTGAAGAAGAGGCCAGGCCAGGGTTGTCTAACCTATATTAGCTTGTACACACCAAACCAAATTTATCCCCATCCACTCGCTCCCACCTCATAAAATTTGGATAGAAAAAATATATGTGGAATTTACATTTTATTGTAAATTGGAGGACCAAAGTTCTCTAGTAATAAGAAAAACTATATATATAAAAGTGCACAAGGATAAATTATCCATTTGGCTAAAGTTTACAAACCATGTGAATTACTTAGTCATAGAAGGAAAAAATAAACTGTTCACTGGGAGTTCTGGTTTTCCATTTTACTCATGAACAGTTTGTAGGGGGCGAGATGCATCTTTGTGGGCGGCCAGAAGCTTACTTGGTGTAAACATGAGCTGGGCTCATTATTTATTGTCCTTGATTCATAATATATTCCAAACAAGAGTAAAAAAGTGTTGTATCCCAAGGATTGTTAGTGTACCCCCTGCTGAGGCTTTATTCTCTCTCCCAGGGGGGAGAACGCACCCTTGGTTGGACAGCCCTGGACCAGAGTGTAGTGTTAGTCAAAAGAGATTGGAATCTAATTGGAAACACCAGAAGACTGTCAGTCTTATATTGTACATGTACGTCCTCATTCTCTGTTGTAATGAATTACTATAGATCATCCCAGTAACATAATTTCATTTAATATTACCTGTAACTTTTATTAAACAGCAAAGATTCAATGAATATAGATGCTCAGTACTTTCACTGTTTTTTGATATGGGTTATTTCTCTTGACCTTTTTTATTTTTCTCTAAAATAGAATGTGTGTCTTATAAGCGGGTTTACCAAGAGGTGAAGAAATGTCCTCATACCCTTTCGTAGAAAGTGATAGTAACAGTGTATTACCGAGAGGGGTTAACCAATTTACCATCTTCAGTAAGGCAATCAACACTCTGCTTGAGTGATGGAAGTATTTGGTAAGTCATAGCGTTACAGTGCAGCCAGGGAAATATCAGAAGCGCGTGTCAAATAACCTTGATACAGTCGTGACCCAGGATGTGTGTGTGTGTGTGTGTGTGTGTGTGTGTGTGTGTGTGTGTGTGTGTGTGTGTGTGTGTGTGTGTGTGTGTGTGTGTGTGTTGTGGAGTTGTCTTGGTCAAGGTGTGTAATAGTTATGCACCTGTTGTGAGGTCTTCGTTGTTCAGATGACCTGAAGACGACGATTTAATGGGTCACACAAATGTAATTCGTTTAGTGTATTGTATTCAACCAGATGAATGACTTCATGAATGGAACAAATTGTCAAGTAGAGTCGTTGAAGCATATATTTTAATAAATCTTAAAAATAAGCTAGAGCAAGAATTAATAATAAAAAATGGGTGTCAGTAGGACCTACCTTGTGTAGGTCAGTAGTAGTCTTACTACACTGTTTTTTGTTTCAGTGTATGGGGTCTTAAGTAGGCAGGTTTAGTGTGGTCCTGGGCCAAGTTTTGGGTCACTGTCCATATAAGTAGGTTAATCTCATTAGAGATTGTACGAGTAGAAGAATCAGACACATGTACAGCACTTGGGTGTTTTTATTGTGGAAATATTTCACCAACTATTTGCCTTGTCAGTTCAATACAGACTAAAAAGGCTTAAGATGTTAAGAGGGCGTTTGAGGCAATCAGTCCCTCATCATAGAGAGGATGTATTCAGTCCATTTCCTCAAACTTCCTTTTCACATCTTTCCCTGCTTTTCTCTGTACCGAATTGATCAGTACACTGGTTAGCGAAAACTTTCCCCAACAAAGATACCAAAATGTTGCACATGTTTTATCCATGTACTTGTCGACTTTCTGTACCATTAATATAATAATGGTTGTGCTCGTGCACCGAAAAAAGTTAGTGGTCCTCGGCCAAGCAATATACGTGATGATGATTGGGGTTGACAGGCGTGTCGACCAGGTACTATAGTCTGTGCTTCCCGCAAGGCAGATTGTATTATTCTCGCCGTTAACCAAGTTTTGCAGCTTAGACGAGTGCTCTGGTGCCTCTTGATGTAGGCCCTTACTTAACCCAAGTTTCGGAACACTTCGCTGTGTAGTGATTAAAACCATGGGTGAGTTTGTGTGGGGAAGGTAACATACAACTAATCATGTGGGAGGGAGGGAAGTATGTAATTAGGAAGGGCCGCCTACCACCACAATCATCCACGCCTTTCATCTCATCCCTGGAGCGCAAGTGAGAAAGATAAATCATAATTTACGGAAGATGCTGAGGGGACTGGGTTCAAATCTGCACATTGAAATTGCTCCTTACGAGAGCGAGATTCATGGGTGACGGTGTAAAATACCCTCGATGAAAGCAGGGGTGCATTAATCAAGAAATAATTTGATACACAAAGGATCAAAGACTTTGCAATGTCTTCCCCATTAAACATAACATGAATTATAAATAAGCCCTTATGTTCAAGAGATAACTTAATAAGGTATTGATGCAAGTTCTTAATAGCCGAACTGTGGTGTTTACGTCGTACTGAGTACAGGAACACCAAAATCATTACGGATCAGCCTGTTAATAGGAAAGCCTGGTGTCGCTATTAGCGGACGGAGGATTGAACATCCACTTTTTTACTGAATGAGCGCCATGGGTTTTAGGGCCTTACATAAATAAATATATTAGATATACATTAGAATGACAATGCATCTGTGTATTTAAGACCCAGACACAAGTTCTGATGCGTTGCACAGATTCTGAAAAATTATCTTACAAGTGTTCATTAAGTGGAGAATAGGTGCGTGGCTACTTTGTATAATATAACTGTGTGTGGAAGGCCGAGCAGTTGCAACTCAGATAATCCACAGCTTGACCACATCTGAATTCACGCAATGAAGATTAGTGGAGACTCTTGCATTTCTCTCCATATGTAAGCTGCTGAGATTTTCTCACACACCTACGTCTCTTAATCCCTTCACTGCTCCGTTTGACATTTCTGGCGTCCAGGGTTTAATCGAGAGAAGGAGCAGGAATCTCCAGAGCAGTATTTATTAGAGGAAATTAGATGGAATAAGGGCACCCCTTCCTCCCACCCAGGGAAATGACAAGGAACAGTATCTAAATGGATATATAATTAGAAACGATTAAACTTAGGGACCCTCGTGATTGTAACCTGGCCCAGGGGTCCAGGAAGTGAAAACTGGTTAAATCATCAAAGGTGTATCAAGATAACGGTGTGTGTGTGTGTGTGTGTGTGTGGTGTGGTGTGGTGTGTGTGTGGATGTGTTGTGTTAGGTGTTGTGGTATGGTGTGTGTACTTATGCTTTGTGATGCGAGGTCGATTTGACTGACCTGGCCCCGCCTTCAACTTTTCCTCTAACATATTCCACTTCTCTCTCCTAGCCTCGTGGGGCCTTACCGTATTTGATCTCAAAGCTCTGTATGGGGCCTGCCTCTGCTGTTTCTTCACCGAAATCATTTCACTTTTCGACCACCCTGATACTGAATATTTCCTGACAGTCCTGTGGCTCATCTGTGTCCCCTTGTTTCCGTTTCTCGCCTCCCAAATAGCCTGTCTCTGTCCACACTTTTTCCTCTGAGTATTTTGTATGTTGCTATATACTCTGGTTTTTTCTATCCTCCATTGCCGTTAGATTCAATTCCATTAGTCTCTCCTTATAGCTCATGTCCATTAACGCAAGAACAAGCCTTGTTACCTACTTCTACCCTTTCTCCAATTTCTTAACATGCTTCTTCAGGTGTGGGTTTCATACTGGTGCTGCGTACTCCAAGATGGGTTTGACATTTGTTGTATAAAATGCCCGGAAAACTTTGTTAAGATTCCTGAGAGCTACTCAGATTTGCCAGGCGAGCATTAACCCAGAGATTATAAAGTTGATATGAGCCTCTGGCAAAATAATAGACCGTGTGCTCACCCCTAGGTGAGATCTGCATCCTTTGTCCTCCAAGACGATGCACCCTGTCTGGTTATTTGTTCCCTTTTTCCAATCTTTATGACCTTGCATATGCTGGGGTTAAATTCAGGCAACCACACCGCTGATCTGACCAATTTTGCAGTTTACCCAGACCCATTCGCAATATATCCTTGTCCTCGCTGATTTTTATTCTTAACCGTTTTACATGCTCAGTAAACAGGCATATATCAGACTCAGTGTCATCTGAAATATCATTCACATGAACCAAACACAGTACTGACCCTAATAAGATCCTCGCGGTACCCCGTTTGTTGCGCTTCACCACTCTGACGTCTTATCCAGGACAGTCACTCTGCTGCCTTCCTCTGAGATACTCTCTGAGCTACCGGATTACATTCCATGGTATTCCTGCCTGCACTTCAACTTTTTACCTTATTCTCATGTGGGGTACTGTTTACCTGGAGTTTACCTGGAGAGAGTTCCGGGGGTCAACGCCCCCGCGGCCCGGTCTGAGACCAGGCCTCCTGGTGGATCAGAGCCTGATCAACCAGGCTGTTGCTGCTGGCTGCACGCAAACCAACGTACGAGCCACAGCCCGGCTGATCCGGAACTGACTTTAGGTGCTTGTCCAGTGCCAGCTTGAAGACTGCCAGGGGTCTGTTGGTAATCCCCCTTACTGTACCAGATGCCTTCTTACATCTAAGAAAATGCAGTCTACCTAACATTCTCTCTCCCGTTACTTTGTTACAGACTTCCAACAGGTTGGTAAGACAAGGTTTACCATATCTGAACTCTTGCTGATTTCTGTTCATGAAACCATAAATATGCATCCATACATGTATATCTATATGAAAATATTCAAACGTATGCAAAAATGTTAGTACATATATAAATGTAAACGTTTACACATTATGCATATAATACATGCATACATCCTTACAAATATGCATATGTACATTTACATATACGAGTGTAATAATATACATGCGTGGATAAATACGCATGTATACTACTACACTTCATACATCCGCACAAGCATGTATACATACACATAAATATGCATAAGTATGTGCGCACATGTATGCCTGTGCAGATGCATTCTTATGCATATGTATATGTGTAATATGTGCTTGAGTACGGTACACACACACACACACACACACACACACACACGTGTCACACGCGCGCGCGCGCACACGTGTGTGTGTGTGTGTGTGTGTGTACACGCACGTGCGGGCGCCTACAAATATATATACACACACGTGTACTTATGTACGAAAATTCATACGCACAAGCATGTATACACGTATACATATTTTTGTATTTTGCTGCATTAGCATTTTCTAACCATCGTCCACTGTTCCTTTTGTGTGCATTGTGGTAGTGGAGGCTGGACATATTGAACACAGGGATACTTATCACGAATCGCGCAACGACTGAAATGCATCTATTTTTGTTAGGAGAAAAGAATAAAAAATTCTTGCGGTGTGAGCATTCGTAATATGACGACCAGCCTGATGGAACTTTGATCAGTAGAGCGATACCTTCCGCTAGCTACCACTTCTCCTGTTAAATATTAAACAACACGTGTCTTTGTTACCCTGTACTGCGCAGGAAGACTGTTGTTACCTGAAGTTGTTAGAAACTAGGAAGTTGAATGAATGAAAATAGATACATCCCTACAACGTCACGATCATGGAAAATAAGCGAGTAGATTCATTAATGTATAGGAATATAAATGATCTGGCTGACTATACTACAGTGAAGACATCATAGTTGAAGACCTGGTTCTCACCTCGTCATCACCTTCCTTCAACCCAGTATCACTTAAACCTTAAGAGGTTTGAGAGGTCTGAGCAAAGCTCACACAGGTATCCTCAGAAATTTATTAAGTTATACCATGGATTAAGGAAAGATCCTGGACTTCACCTTACGAAACAGACAAAGCAAATGCGATAGTAATTATAGACAAGATACATTATAGTGGAAAAAATGAACATGTTATTAGAAGACGGAGGAACTTATGTGCCTATTAAATCTCAAGTGTTTATCCTGAATATTACCGCACCCCAGTGAGGAGCACGGGTGCGGTGGGGACAATAAGGGAACACTGTATCAACATCCGGGGTCCCAGACTTTTCATCATCTTACCAGAAGATATCAGAAACACTGCTGGAACAAGTGTAGAAGCCTTCAAGTGGAAACTAGACAAGTATCTTCACCAGGTGCCAGATCAACCAGGCTGTGATGGATATGTGGGGCAGCGGGCCTCCAGCAGCAACAGCCTGGTTGACCAGGCAAGCACCAGACGAGCCTGGCCCTTGGCCGGGCTCACAGAGTAGATAAACTCTCGAAACTCTTCAAAGGTATATCAAAGGTATGGAAATTCACAATAAATGTGAACAAAAGAACATGTTCTGTACTGGTTCATTGTGGACTTAGGAGTTTTATCATAGGTGGTGAACATAATTCCTGCTCTAACTTTGTAAAATGTCGCATCCATCAGGGTAGCCTCGCAATGTAATTATATATTGTTTTTAATAAAAAATATACAGAAGTTCGGTCAGGGTTCCTGGTTGCACATCCCGGTTCGCCCGAGGTACATTACTGGGTCAAACGGGCCTTGGTCACCTTGTCGCCTGAAGCAGTGGGAGGGGTAGTGATTTAAGGAGGGGTGGGAAGTGGAGGGGGTAGTGATCATGCAGAGAGGCTTGTGATACTTGGGTCATGATGTTGCACTGGAGCGTGCAGTGGTGCGACTTTCATGAGTGTAGTGACTTGGCCTCTTCCAGTGTAAATTATAAAAGTGGGTCAGTGTTACCTTTGATCACTGAAATAACCAGTGTTTGATATAAGTGGTAACTGACAGTAATGCGCCTGTCGTTTTTCTCGGTTTGTAAGTACAGGAGACCTGGGCAAGAGTTGCTGGTGCATGGACCAGGTCTGCTGGCAGGTACAGAGACGAGGGCAAGAGTGCTGGGTATATGTGCCAGGCCTGCTTGCAGGTACAGGATACCAGGGCAAGAGTGCTGGTTATATATACCAGGTCTGTTAGCAGGTACAGGAGACGAGGGCAAGAGTGCTGGGTATATGTGCCAGATCTGCTTGCAAGTACAGGAAACCAGGGCAAGAGTGCTGGGTATATGTACCAGGTCTGCTTGCAGGTACAGGAGACCAGGGCAAGAGTGTTGGGTGCATGTACCAGGTCTGCTGGCAGGTACAGAAAACTAGGGCAAGTGTGCTGGGTACATGTACCAAGTCTGCTGGCAGGTACAGGGGACCAGGGCAAGAGTGCTGGGTGCATATACCATGTTTGCTGGCAGGTATAGGAGGCCAGAGTAAGAGTGCAGGGTGCATGTACAAGATCTGCAGGAAGGTACAGGAAACCAGGGCAAGAGTGCAGGGTGCATGTACCGGATCTGCTGCTGGCAGGTACCTCTATATATATATTTTAAACACGTCGGCCGTTTCCCACCGAGGCATGGTGACCCAAAAAGAAAGAAAAATCCAAAAAGAAAAAAAAACTAATCATTCAACGCTTTCATCATCATTCACACATCACTGTCTTTGCAGAGGCTCTCAAATACGACAGTTTAGATGTCACTCCAAAATGCGAATATCCCAAACCCCCTCCTTTAAAGTTCAGGCATTGTACTTCCCACTTCCGGGACTCAAGTCCGGCTAACCGGTTTCCCTGAATCCCTTCACAAAATATTACCCTGCTCACACTCCAAGAGCTCCCAGGTCCCCGAAACCATTCGTCTCCATTCACTCCTATCTGACACTCTCACGCACGCTTGCTGGAAGTCCGAGCCCCTCGCCCACAAAACCTCCTTTGCCCCCCTTCAACCTTTCCAGATTTACGCGCTCTCCAAGTCATTCCGCTTTGTTTCATTCTCTCTAAATGACCAAACCATCTCAACAGCCCCTCTTCAGCCCTCTGACTAATACTTTTAGTAACTCCCCACCTCCTAATTTCCACACTACGAATTCTCTGCATAATATTTACACCTGGTGGTATTTACGCCTGGTGGTTAACGCTCTCGCTTCACACGGTGAGGGCCTGGGTTCGATTCCCAGCCAGAGTAGAAACATTGGACGTGTTTCTTTCCACCTGTTGTCTATGTTCCCCATCAGTAAAATGGGTACCTGGGTGTTAGTCGACTGGTGTGGGTCGCATCCTGGGACACTGACCTAAGGAGGCCTGGTCACAGACCGGGCCGCGGGGGCGTTGACCCCCGGAACACTCTCCAGATAAACTCCAGATAAACACATTGCCCATAAACACGACATTACTGCCTCCACCCACTTCCTCGCTGCAGCATTTAGAACCCAAGCTTCACACCCATATGAGAGTGTTGATACCGCTATACTCTCGTACATTCCCTTCTTTGCCTCCAAGGATAACGATTTTTGTCTCCACAGATACCTCAACGCACCACTCACTTTTTTCCTTGATCAATTCTATGGTTAACCTCATCCTTCATAAACCCATCTGCTGACTAAATCAACTCCCAAATATCTGAATACATTCACTTCTTCCATACTCCCTCCAATGTGATATCCATTTTTTCTTTATCTAAATCGTTTGATACCCTCATCACCTTACCCTTACTCTTTCAACTTTCTTCCTTTACACATCCTCCCAAACTCGTCCACTAACCTTTGCAACTTTTCTTTAGAATCCCCCAAAAGCACAGTATTATCAGCAAAAAGTAACTGTGTCAACTCCCATTTGCTATTTGATTCCCCATAATTTAATCCCACCCCTCCCCAACACTCTAGCATTTACTTCTTTTACAACCCCATCTATAAATATGTTAAACAACCATGATGACATTACACATCCCTGTCTTAGCATTCTTGGGTTATTGACCCTTGGAAGTTACTATTCGTAATAAAGGCTTCTCACAGCTGTGTTCACCCTACACCTGTGTATATAAACCTAAGGCTGAAGCAGCCGCCATAATGGACGGCTGGACTTGAAACAGATTAGCTGATAAGCGAGAGGGACTGGCGGAGACTTCATTCATGTGTGAGAGCTGGGAGTGATGCTGCCTATTATGGTGATGCTAGGAGTGCTCCCGCTGTGATTCTTCTCCACCTTCCCCAACCCCACCCCTGCCCTGCCCTGCCCTGCCCTGCCCTGCCCTGCCCTGCCCTGCCCTGCCCTGTCCTGCCCTGCCCTACCCTGCCCTTGACTTGTACTCGTTGGAACGCAGGAGGGAGAGATATATCATAATCTACACTTGGAAAATCTTGGAAGGAATGGTCCCAAATCTGCACACAGAAATCACTCCCTATGAAAGTAAAAGACTGGGCAGGCGATGCAAAATGCCCCCAATAAAAAGTAGGGGCGCCATTGGTACACTAAGGGAAAACACCATAAGTGTCCGGGGCCCAAAACTGTTCAACAGCCTCCCATCAAGCATTAGGGGAATTGCCAATAAACCCCTGGCTGCCTTCAAGAGAGAGCTGGACAGATACCTAAAGTCAGTGCCGGATCAGCCGGGCTGTGGTTCGTACGTTGGACTGCGTGCGGCCAGCAGTAACAGCCTAGTTGATCAGGCCCTGATCCATCGGAAGGCCTGGTCATAGACCGGGCCGCGGGGGCGTTGATCCCCGTAATAACCTCCAGGTAACCTCCAGGTAGTACTATTATTGCTTTGGTTCCCAACCTTGACAAAATTAGCACCAAGATATTCTGAACATTGTGAATAATTTTATAAACTTGATTTAACTTCAGTTGTTTTACTTTGTCTTTAACCTTCAACATGTCCAGTTGTTGTAATTCATCCTGGCCTACATGTTCTCTTGGACCCAGGTCCAGGATGAATCTTACCATTTTGTTCTGGGCGATTTGCAGTCTATCTTTCAGTTTTTTTTTTGTCAAGGCAGAGTACCATGAAGAGCAAGCGTAGTCCATATGGCATTGTATAAGAGCTAGACATAGGGTCCTGCGAACCCCAGTAGATAGACTCTGTGCTTGTCTGTGGAGAAACTTCAGTCTGGCATTCGCTTTCTTTACTACACTGTTCCCTATCAATTCTCCTGACATGCATGGGTCAAAGGGGATTCCCAGATATTTTAATAAGGAAACTGTAGTGATGGGTTCCCCATTACACCGAACATTAAAATTATTTACCCTTTTCAGTTTATGTTTCGTGCCAAAGAGTATGGCTTCCGTTTTCCCGAGGTGTAACGATAGTTTGTTGTCTACTAACCATTTGCAACAGGACTCCAGTTCTAGTGTTATTACATTAACTATATCTTGTGGGTAAGGTAAGGTATTTACCTGAAACTAACAGAGCACTCTCATCCGCATACAGTAGGAGTTTGCACTTGACACTGATGGGCAGACAAACCTTCCGCTCTGTAATTCCTCGGTGCCAATTTTTTTCCTTGTGATATTTGTTGATTGTTAAGCAGTTCGGTAACCTTCTCCCATTATCAAGTCTTCACTCTGACTCAGTGATCTCAGTTCGGGCTTCCTTGTGGGATATATTTCTAGAGACTTTATTCAGCTTTTTCATGCATTGGTTGTCGTCGAGATTGCTTAAGTCAGGTCTGGGGTTAAATTATTCAACTTTAAATTGCAGGTGGCAGATTTAATATCTTTGTAGAATGGCAAACCAGGGAACTGAATTGCCCTTCAAAGAATTGATTTTTAAAATTTGTAGTATATGAAAGTATGAGTTGAAAACCAAAGTTGAGGTAAGACTACAAGATGCTATGAACGATTTGCATGCAACTTATTTTACACAAATAACCCGCACATAGGAGACAGGAGCTTATGGCGAAGTTTCGGTCCGACTTGGACCGTGTACATAGTCACAGTGTGACTGAAACGTCGTCGTAAGCTCCTCTCTCCTATCTGCGGGTTATTTGTGTATTGTTCCAGTCACGGTATTGTGCCTTTTTGCTCTTTAACAGATGTTACTATGACTGTTATCGAAGAAGATTGATGACTGGGAGAATAAAACAAACTGGTGCAGATTACACTAAGTAAAACAATAATTCTGTATTAAGGCAGCTTTTATAAGATATCAACAGTGATAAATGAAAGTTTTTGGGCTTCAAGTAGGGCGCATGAATATTATCCCTCTCATGGTTGTAATGTTGCAAAATTGTCTTAACAAGACTGTGCAAGCATTTTGACGACAATTTAGTGTTTCTCTTCTCCAGGTCTGTCTAGTCTTCTACTGTTCCGTGATATTATGTTTAGTTTGCTCAGACTTATTGAAGGTGAAGATGATGTAAGGGTTAGGAATATCAGTCAAAACAAAAAAGTCCTGCTAGAGTGTAGAGATTTAGTGCACCCTGAAGACAAATACATCATCCGCTTAGACAAGGAATCCTCATTGATGATGTCAGTGTGACAGGTAAGACTGTCACGAGGTATTGATCCAGTGAATGCTGAAAACATTATTTCTGGATGTATATGCCTAGAAAAATTAAATGTAGATAATGCTGTAAATGTGGGTGCAAGGCAAAGGAAAGTAAGGACAGGTCCTGCTGAATAGTTTGAATCCGAAATGATATTTGTAAAGTTATGTCTCATCAGTTCTCTCGTGTCATTGAAAAGAACATAATGAAATAAAGAACTAGCACCAGCACCATCCTCGATGCTTGACGAAGAAAAACAGAGATATGAGAATAAATCGACAGTACTGAACAAACTTAAAGTTGAACAGTTAGCCCATACAACTGAGCAAGCCATTGTCTTGGATGGACGGGTCATTTTTTGGAGGCAGTTCATCGGCCAAGTAAATGCAATGTAAAATACCTGATTACGAATTTTGTGAAATATCTTAGCAACAGAATTAGAGAGAGCAGCCGGGTGCATGCAGTCTTTCACCGCTACTATGAGTACAGTATCGTTTCTAATGAGCATCATCTGCATTTGCATTTTCCTCTTCCGCCTCATCAAGTTGAAAAACAAAACATTTGACTGATGTGGTACGCAATGAACTAATACTCACACTGGAACAAACAACCCTAGCAGTCTAATGGTTACTCGATCATCTGTACCTAAAAAACATACAAACAACCCGGAACCAAAAAATCATCATAAGTTTATTTTCTAAGTGCGGGTTACTTATGTATTGTTCCAGCTACGGTATTATGACTTTAAAGATTAATAATAATAATAATAATAATAATAATAATAATAATAATATTTCTGTAAATATATGATACAACTCCTACAAATCTAGCTAACATCTCTGGCATACTATCTAGAAAGTCCCGTGTTATGTGAAGCATTTCCGGGCAACTTAGGTTAATCTTGTCCCCCAGGATATGACCTACACCAGTCGGCAAACACCCACTTATTTACTTACTGCTAGGTGAACAGGAGCAACAGGTGTAAGCAAACATGCCCAACGTTTCAGCCTGCCGGAAATGGATCCAGGACCCCTCAATATGAGCTGCGGACGCTATTAACCAAGCCAGAGCAGTCACTCATTGCTTGTTAGTAATCCAAAGTAGATCATACCTGAGGAAGCTGGCGTAATCATTCCTCACCAAATGGTATAAATGACAACTCGTGGATTACAAAGTATACAAATTATCAGTGTGTTGTTAGTACATTACTGTGCAGAGACATAGCCGATCACAACAATTTCTAGGAAGCCCACAAGTTACATGACATTTTTCATGGCATAGGTAAAGATCCTATAGGCTCTTGAAACAGGAAAAAGAACTGAAAAGTCTAAGAGACCATTTAGAAGACATGAAACGTGTTATTTACGAATCAGCAGCCTGTATTGCACCAGCTTATGATCAGAAGTGTGAAGCTGGAGAAACAATGTCAGATATCCACTGTAAAGTTTCTCTTAAGGACAGGACGAAATAGTGCTTTTTTACCAAATCCTAAAAATCTACCTATGACTGCTAAGGCATTCAGTGAAAATGTCAAGTAACGAGAGGACTAGACCATTTGTGCAAAACTTTTCATAAAGGCCCTACCTCTGTAAGATGTATGTAGCTGGCCATATTAATGTCAAGATATGGGAACTACAGGAATATCCATCCACACAAATCATGACGATACAAATACAGAGATCATTTACCGACCACAAACAGTCAATAAAATATTTAAGTTGCTGGGAACGACGCAGAATCCTAAATATGTACTCGAGGAGAGAGAAAGATGCATAATATATACGTGGAAAGTACTTGAGGGCCTGCAGTAACAACATACTGGGGTGAGACATATGGGAGGAAGTGTAAAATTTACCCAGTGGAAAGCAGGAGCGCCGTGGGCACAATAAGAGAACATTATACCAACATTCGTGGTCCCAGAAGTTATCAGAAACACTGCTGGGACAAGTGTAGAGGTCTTCGAGAAAAACTAGGCAGACCAACTAGGCTGTGATGGATGTGCTGGCTAGCGAGCCGCCAGCAGTAACAGCTTGGTTGACCAGACAAGCCGCGCTCCGGGAGTAGAAAAACTCGATACTTGTCAAAGATATGTCAAGTAGAGGGGGGGGGGGTTGCAAGACCAGTGCCAGATACCTGTAATTGTGGCATCGTAAGAATGTTAGACTTTGTGACGACGAAGAGTGGAGTTCATCTTGACAAATATAACAAGCACTGACTCGTTTAATACGGAGGATCTTACACTGGAAATGGCGGTGACGCACTGATGCTCAGTTAAACCAGAAACAATGGCAAATAATCGGAGAACAATGGAACTACAAAAAAATAAAGCTTATAAACGTGTTTCATAATTGTAATCAACCCTTCGTAATTAGTGTTTCTTCAATAAAAAAAAACAGTGTTGGGCGAGGCCGCGGTTGTGTTTAATAGAGTTGAATATGTGTGTGTTGTGGCAGCCGGGACTTACCTCGGGGGCTACTAGGTGTAATTACAATCAGCCACGCTGTTTCCTTCCTGGAAGTAAGTCTTTATTTAGGCCTCGTGCATAATTTGAAACTTTTACAATGATTTTTATATAATGAATTTAATATGGGATAACCCAGTAATGTTAAACAGAGTGATTTATTGCTATTATTGCCTTTTGAGTTGTTCGTTTCAGAGATTGTTGTAACTAGTTTGTGATGGGCGAAGGTCTGGGCTCAGCTGTTGTGTTTTGTCATCTAAGGCAAGTGTGTAAGAGCTTCTACAGTTGTAATTAGATGTAGTCGAAACAAAGATAATTACAGCAGGTGTTTGTTACAGATGATCTGCATTGTAGATGTTTGTTACGAGAACGTTAATGCTTGCTACAATAGTGTAGAAAGGGGGCGAAACCTTGGTTAGATTTCTGCCTGGACTAAGGGTAGCTATGGATGTTGGGAGGGAATCGGATGCAGTGGGGAAGGGGAGGTTGGAAGGGGCGCCGGTGCGAATTGTAAAGGGTCTGGAGGCTTCCACGGGGGAGGGCGGCACCTTCTCTCTATCTTATAATTAGTTTTGGTGGTTCAGAAGGGAAGAGTGGGAGGCCGGCCCTGGGGAGGAAAACGCTAACCAAGGATGTTTCCACACACTTTTGCTTATAACTAACGTCAACAAGTACACAGATACCGTATACTCAACACCTGAATACTGCAACAAGTACTGGAGTTTCTTGCACACTGGACCGGAGTGTTATCTTAAACATGGTATGACATTCCAGAAGGACTAGAGTTTTCCAACACAATATTTCCCTGGACGAGACCCATATCAGTCGACTTACACACAGGCACCTGTTTTTACAGCTAAGTAGGCAGGGGCATCAGGGGAAGGACAAGGAAACTGGCCGTGTGCTTCTCCGTTCTAGGTAATCGAATCCGGAACCTTGCGATTGAGTTGAATTGCTCTCATCATTAGCTACGCGGCATTTCAAAATGCTAATTTGAACATTAATTCTCCCTATCCCGTTTTAGAGGCATTGTTAATGGGTTACTAAGACCTGTCGTTAATTTATTTGTCAAGGTAAATCACACAATGTTGTCTTCATTATTTGACGAGTCACAGATTCAGATCATTTTGATGGCTACATCAGTTTGACTTTACTTCTTGACTGTGCAAGGTTTCTCCATGTGAAATTTATTCATGATGGAGAACTTTCATCTACGTTGGCTTGGTACTTGAGAATATCATCAAGCATCCTAGAGTAGATAAAGTATTTACACACTTCCATTTACTCACCTACATGTCCACCCATCACCTCCCTCTTGCTGCTTGTGGACTCTCCCACAGCAGCGGGGTGAAGAAGTCACGCGTGGTTGAGTTCCTTCAAATGTGCGTTTCTCTGAAAGTCCTAGAGGGAACCCAGCGCGGAAAATACGCGTGTGCTGACCATAAAGTGCATATACTCAGTTAAACCCAACATAAAGGAAATATCAGTGAACACTGAAGATAAAAATATATAGTGTCAAGTGGAGAGTGACTAACAGTGAACGTAGATCAGTGAGAAGGAAATAAGAAAGATCAGGGACTAGCACAAATTCCAAGAGCCGAAAAGAAAGAAAGAAAGAAAAAAAAGAACTATCGTTAAAACCTCAGGAAAAAATAAGACGAAATTATTAGAAGTGTAGAAGGGAAATGGGTGGGAACTAGGCCTAAAGGTGTTTCCACACAGTGGGTCGTATACTGAAGGATTGTTACTCATATCGCCATACGTAATACAGCGAGTGATGAGGTATTGAAGTTTAGTGATATAGTGATCTTAAATTGTGGTTTACAGCAGTCTTGCAAATTCCTAGTGCATTGTGTATAATGTATGGAATGTATACATGGTGAGCAGCACTATCGAATTATTGCCAGATATCGAAGAGAAAATAAACAACCGGATGAGTATTTTACAAAAGCCTTTGACAAGTGCGATCATGGTGTAATAGCACACAAAATGCGTGCTAAAGGGATAACTGGCAAAGTAGGCAGACGGATGTTCAACTTTCTAACCAATTGAACACAAAGAGTAGTGGTAAACGGAGTTTAATCGAAAGCTGCCATAGTGAAGAGCTCTGTTCCACTACAGCACCGTATCATCCTTTGCAGACGATACTAGGATCTGCATGAGAGTGTCATCCACTGAGGACACGGCAAATCTCCAAGAAGATATAAACCAAGTTTTCCAGTGGGCAACGGATAACAATATGATGTTCAATGAAGACAAATTCCAACTACTCCGTTATGGGAAACTGGAGGAAATAATAGCTAGAACTGAGTATACTACAAACTCTAATCACACAGCAGAGTGGAAAAAAATGTGAATTACCTGGGAGTGGTAATGTCTGAGGATCTCACCTTCAAGGACCACAACAATGCCACTATCACATCTGCGAGGAAGCAGATAGGATGGATAATGAGAACATTCAAGACAAGAGATGCTAAGCCAATGATGATCCTTTTTAAGACGCTTGTTCTCTCTAGGCTGGAATACTGCTGTACACTAACATCCCCATTCAAAGTAGGTGAAATTGCAGTTCTAGAGAATGTACATAGAACCTTTACTGCACATGTAAGTTCATCAAATAACTTAACTATTGGGAACGCCTGGAAGCACTTGACTGTACTCACTGGAGCGCAGTCGAGAGAGATACATCATAATCTACACCTGGAAGATCCTGGAGGGACTGGTCCCCAATCTACACACAGAAATCACTCTACGAAAGCAGGCGATACAACATACCCCCAGTGAAAAGTAGGAGGAACCATTGGTACTCTAAGAGAAAACACAATAAGTGTCCGGGGCCCAAGACTGTTCAACAGTCTCCCACCAGTCATAAGGGGAATTGCCAATAGGCCCCTGGTTATCTTTAAGAGGAAGCTGGACAGATATCTAATTCAGTGCCAGATCAACCGGGTGTGGTTCGTACGTTGGATTACGTGCGGCCAGCAGTAACAGCCTTGTTTATCAGGCCCTGATCCACCAGGAGGCCTGGTCATGGACCGGGCCACGGGGGCGTTGATCCCCGGAATGCCCTCCAGTAGCCAGGTAGACACATCATCCTCCGTTTCGCTGCTTGGGGGACTCGCCCACACGCCCACCCACCACCTCCTCTTCTGCTTTGATCGCCCGTCCCCCACTCCCTTTTCTTATACCTGGTGCTAGGAGAGGCTACTCATACACCCGCCCTCTTTCATTGCTGTAACTGTTAAGAAGCTCCACCCTACGCCCGCCCTCTAACCAACATTTACCAAGGCAAATGTATCCTCAAACAAAAAAAAATAATAGGGTGGAGTCTGAGAGAATTCGAAAGACTGGATGCTACATCAGTGATGATGCTCTTCAACATTTCATCTGCATCGGAAAAAATGGCTGTAAACTTCAAGGACTACATATAAAAGACCTTTTATTCCCTACACACCAGACAAAACTTGGAAACATACATAGAAATTTTTCATGCTACTTGCACTGATGGTAGCGCGCGCGCGCACACCACCACACACACACACACACACACACAACCCCACACACACACACACACACACACACACACACACACACACACACACACACACAGCTTTAAGCAGAGGTATGATAAAGCTCACGGCTCAGGGAGAGTGACCTAGAAGCGATCAGTGAAGAGGCGGGGCCAGGAGCTCGGACTCAACCCCCGCAACCTCAACTAGGTGAGTACAACTAGGTGAGTACACACACGTAGATAGGTACGTACGTACCTACGCGCGCAGAGAGGAGGAGAGAGAGAGAGAGAGAGAGAGAGAAAGAGAGAGCTCTGAGGGTCATTGCGAATGGATTTGAATGGAAAATGAATTAGTTCAGCCGAAGGTAATTGATTTACAAGCATTCCCTAAGAAAGGAAATTTAATTTGAAAGTCTACGTCTTATTTATGAAGAATGGGGAGAAAATGTTCTTCATATCAGCACTACTGAGAAAGGAGAAAACAACTTCAGGAAACACATAGGAAGGATGATAGCAGGTTAGAATACGGTGGCTCCGTCAACAGACCTGTGACACGAGAAACTAAACTGAATAATGATCACACACCATAAAAAATAGCAAAACAACACAAGATGAGGAAATCAAAGGAAAGCTAGAAACTGATACAGAACAAAGAGAAAACCAGAGACACCAAGTACAAACATTATCATAATTGGTGCCAAGACAGGACACACATGTAAGTGCTGTCTCCCAGCAATATGTAAATATAGATTTATTTTTTTATCAATAACCCAGGAAATGGAGATGTGTAAAGACTCTGTAGAGAAAAAAAAATATCTTTGACCTAGAATGCAAATTATTTCACATACCTCTGATGAGTTCCGAGAGTTTTTCTGCTCCCAGAACCCTGCCTTGGGCCAGGCGTTGGGGAGAAAAACAGTAAATTAAATGAATAAAAAATACTACAAATATTACAAACACCAGTCATGCTGAGTTGGCCCAAAATACCCACACCAGAACAAGCACGCCAGACACAACAACACGAGTGGGAGCAATAATGGATAATCCAACAATTTCTCCAGTATTGAATACAACGAAAACGCAAATACAATAATCTCCTAATGAAAAAAAAATGATGTTCTGTACGTAAGTGGACTGCTCGTAGAAACAAATGATTTATTTAGACTTTTTAAAGTCAAATGAAGAAATTGCAACTTCCTGCCCTTCTTAGCCTGTGATAGCAACTCCAGGACTGTGACTTGACTTATAAATGCTGTTTGTGTCCCTTGAGTGTGAATGGGCAGCTTGCCCTCTCTCATCATCAGTGTCAGTCATCAGTTATCACTCATCGATTATTATCATGATGCTCTGATCATGATAGAGGAAGCGAAGAGCGTACTCTTCTCTCGTTAGCTTGGTGAGGAAAATAATAGGATGGAGTAAGAGAACCTGTAAAGAACATGACTTACCAATGATGGTGTTTTACAAGACGTTTCTGCTCTCGTCTAAAATACTTTGATATTCCTTTGATGAGTTCCGAGAGTTACTCCCAGGACCCGGCCTTGGTCAGGCTCATCTGGCGCTTGCCTGGTCAGCTAGGCTGTTGCTGTCGGTGGTCTACTGGCTCACATGTTCATCGCAGTCTGGTTGGTCTAGTACCTAGTGAAGATATTTGTCCAATTTTCACTTGAACACTTATACACTTGTCCCAGAAGTGTTTGATATCCTCTGGTAAGGTATTGAATAGTCTTGGGCCACGGATGTTGATAATGTGTTCCCTTATGGTTGGTAGGTAAGACACATAGGCAACATTTAGGCAACTTTATTCCGAAACGTTTCGCCTACACAGTAGGCTTCTTCAGTCGAGTACAGAAAGTAGGCAGGAGCAGTAGAGATGTGAAGACGATATAATCAGTCCATCACCACTGAAGTCGTAGATTTGAGGTTGTCAGTCCCTCAGCCTGGAGAATTTCTGTTCCAAAGTCTGGAAAGTCTGTTCCAGACTTTGGAACCGAAATTCTCCAGGCTGAGGGACTGACAACATCAAATCTACGACTTCAAGGGTGATGGACTGATTACATCGTCTTCACATCTCTACTGCTCCTGCCTACTTTCTGTACTCGACTGAAGAAGCCACTGTGTAGACGAAACGTTTCGGAATAAAGTTGCCTAAATGTTGCCTATGTGTCTTATCTACCAACCTGTCGGTATTGTATACCATTTTGATAGTGGCGTTCCCTTATTGTGCCCACGTTGTACTTCCTCCCATATCTCTCACTCCAGTATGTTGTGGCAGTGTGCAGATTTAGCACAGTGCCCTCAAGGACTTTTCAGGTGTATATTATCATGCATCTCTCTTCTCCGCTCCAATAGGTACATATTTAGACTTAAGGTCTACTGTAACTTATCACCATTGAATTTCGTGTTCTCCACTGCTCACCCGAAAACCTGTTTATATCTTACTGCAATTTTTCAGTGTTTGCTACCAAGGTAACTTTCATGCTTATTTTAGTGTTATCTACAAAAGATGGTAATAAACTGTGACGGTTGTTGTTATCTATTCAAGTGAGATATCGAATTAGATAAAAAATGCAGAACTTATATTGCTCCCAGTTAATATGTAAACCCTTGAAACTGTTGACATCACCAATGGCGTGTCAACTGTTTCGGCTGTTATGTTTTTATGGCGATATATTCACTAACAAAATGAATGGCGCTGCCCAATTAAGGCAAAATAAAAAGAAAAGCTCAACCGGGACTATAAACCCTAAGTTGTATATTCCGGATGCGATACTCGGGTTGTAGATGAATGGTTCAGAGAACCGACAAGTTGATAAATTAGACACATGTGCAACACTTGGGTATCTTTATTGAGAAAACGTTTCGCCACGCAGTGGCTTCATCAGTCCATACAAAGGAGAACATTGAAGAACAGGAGAGTTTGAGGTAATCAGTCCCTCAGTTTTCAGAACCATTCATCTACATTTCTGTCGGACACAACAACATCTGAGGATCTTTATACAAGGAATTCTTCACTTGCCTAACCCTTGGGCACGACCTACTTCCACATTGGACAAATGTGATACCACCTACGACTGCTGCACCTCTCCTGCCTACGGTATTTAAGCTACTTATGCACACATATGCTGTATTTTTTCAAGATTATGGACTGACCACATCGACTCAAGGCTGAGGGACTGATTACCTCAAACTCCTCCTGTTCTTCAATATTCTCCTTTCTATGGACTGATGAAGCCACTGTGTGGCGAAACGTTTCCTCAATAAAGATACCCAAGTGTTTCACATGTGTCTAATTTATCAACGATATTGGGGTTACCTGGAGGTTATTCCGGGGATCAACGCCCCCGCGGCCCGGTCCATGACCAGGCCTCCCGATGGATCAGGGCTTGATCAACTAGGCTGTTACTGCTGGCCGCACGCAGTCCAACGTACGAGCCACAGCCCGGCTGATCCGGCACTGACTTTAGGTATCTGTCCAGCTCTCTCTTGAAGGCAGCCAGGGGTTTATTGGCAATTCCCCTAATGCTTGATGGGAGGCTGTTGAACAGTTTTGGGCCCCAGACACTTATGGTGTTTTCCCTTAGTGTACCAGTGGCGCCCCTACTTTTTATTGGGGCATTTTGCATCGCCTGCCCAGTCTTTTACTTTCGTAGGGAGTGATTTCTGTGTGCAGATTTGGGACCATTCCTTCCAAGATTTTCCAAGTGTAGATTATGATATATCTCTCCCTCCTGCTATCCAACGAGTACAAGTCAAGTGCTTCCAAGCGTTCCCAGTAGTTAAGGTGCTTGACAGAACTTATACGTGCAGTAAAGGATCTCTGTACACTCTCTAGATCTGCGATTTCACCTGCTTTGAATGGAGATGTTAATGTACAGCAGTATTCCAGCCTAGAGAGAACAAGTGATTTGAAAAGGATCATCATGGGCTTGGCATCTCTCGTTTTGAAAGTTCTCATTATCCATCCTATCATTTTCTTTGCACGTGCGATCGTGGCACTGTTGTGATCCTTGAAAGTGAGATCCTCAGACATTACTACTCCCAGGTCCCTTACATTATTTTTCCGCTCTATTGTATGGCCGGAGTCAGTAGTATACTCTGTTCTAGTTATTATCTCCTCCAGTTTTCCATAACGGAGTAGTTGGAATTTGTCCTCATTGAACATCATATTGTTTACCGTTGCCCACTGGAAAACTTTGTTTATATCTTCTTGGAGGTTAACCGCGTCCTCAGCAGATGACAGCCTCGTGCAGATCCTAGTATCATCCGCAAAGGATGATACGGTGCTGTGGTGTATATCTCTGTTTATGTCTGATATGAGGATAAGGAATAAGATGGGGGCGAGTACTGTGCCTTGTGGAACAGAGCTCTTCACTATGGCAGCCTCCGATTTAACTCTGTTGACCACTACTCTTTGTGTTCGATTTGTTAGGAAGTTGAAGATCCATCTCCCCACTTTCCCAGTTATTCCTTTAGCACGTATTTTATGGGCTATTACGCCATGATCGCATTTGTCAAATGCTTTTGCAAAGTCTGTGTATATTACATCCGCATTCTGATTTTCTTCCAGTGCATCCAAGGCCATGTCATAGTGATCCAGTAGTTGTGAGAGGCAGGAGCGACCTGCCCTGAACCCATGTTGCCCTGGATTGTGCAGATTTTGGGAATCCAGGTGATTTGCAATCCTGCTTCTTAGCACTCTTTCAAAGATTTTTATGATGTGGGACGTCAGAGCTATTGGTCTATAGTTCTTAGCTAATGCTTTGCTGCCACCTTTATGGAGTGGGGCTATATCCGTTGTTTTAAGTGACTGTGGAATTTCACCCATGTCCAAGCTCCTCCTCCATAGTGTACTTAGGGCACGCGAGAGGGGTTTCTTGCAGTTCTTAATGAAAACAGAGTTCCACGAGTCTGGGCCCGGGGCTGAGTGCATAGGCATGTTGTCAATGGCTTTTTCGAAATCTATCAGAGTTAGGGTAATGTCGGAAATCTGGCATACATTTATGGAGTTTTGAGGCTCATGAAGAAATCATTTGGGTCGTCGATCCTCAGACCGATTAGTGGTTCACTAAACAGAGTCGTACTGGGATTTCAATATTTCACTCATTTCCTTGTTGTCATCTGTTTAAGTCCCATCCTGTCTGAGTAAGGGCCCGATACTAGATGTGGTATTTGCCTTGTTTTTGCCTTGTTTTTGTTTCGACCATGTAGGGAGTGACTGCTGTCCAGTACATCAACTTGCATACTTGTTCTCTTCAATACATTGATCATTAACGTATTCCACGCACATGACCGCTGTTGCATCCTTGATCAAGTTTCTGGTGGTCAAGTTGACCACTTGCGACAGCCTGGTTCTTCTGCTGCGTCTGTTGCTGCATCTGCTACTGCTGCTTCTTCAGTCTTCAGATTTTATTCTTTCCCAGGTGTATCTCTGCTACATAACTGTGGATACAATCTGTCAGTGATAGTAGAGGTAACAATTGTGCAGTTAGGGGAAACCTTTTGTATAGCTCATATAATACCGCTTTGGCAGCTTATAAGAACATTAGATTATGAAAGGACATAGAGGCAGTAATTACGACAGTGATCATTCAGAAGGTGAAGGGGATGATCGTGTATGTACGGTGAAGACCGACCTAAAGCGGGCGGGCATCAGTGATTTGTCAAGCCTCTTAGTTTTGCTGCTGGCAAATTAGGTAGTGTCTGGATGGCTTCGTGTCGGAAATCTCACAGATGTTGGCAACATTAATGGCACTTTGAACGTAATTAGCGTAAAAAGCTTTAATGGTGCCAGATAGTAATCGTGATGAAGTGGAGGTGGGTGTTGCCAATTTTTTTTTTCCATGTTGGAATGCTTCGGTGGTGGTCTGGAGCGTGACGGTGATAGGCTGGGTAGTGTCTTGTGTGCGTGTGTGTGTGTGGGGGGGGGGAGAGCTATGTTACGTGCTGCGTGCATATGCAGTGTCACTAGAACGAGATCTGTCATCGACGCGAGCATTGAGTCCGTCAGAGAACCTTGCTCACTATTCACTTCCTCTCCTGGTATTTCTCTAACCTTTCATTAACTTTGAAGGCATTCGGAATATAGTAGAAGTCTTGTAGGGCGAGCACTTTTTTTATGGTTTGCCTTGACACGCTTAGAGATAGATCTGGGATGGTTGTAAACCTGGCCAGTATATGATGCAGGTCATGTGGGGGTTCCTATATGACTCAAGTGACCAGAATCCAGGAATGCTGGTCATTGAAGCTCGCAAGACTCGACCCCTGTGAACACAAACCGGTGAGTACATTACCTCTGGCCATGTGTAGTGAGTTGGGTAACAGCAGTATCACCCACATATGACCGCAAGTCATGTGTGGTGTGATGGATGACAGCAACATTACCCACACATCACTGCAGGTCATGTGCGGTGTGCTGAATGTCAGCATCACCCACACATCACCCTAGAACCTGCCTATTAAGTCTCACATCCTCAGGCCGAATTTTCAGTGCTACATTCCTTTTAGGGTATTGGTAAGGTCAGCGAGGCTGTAGAGAGTACCACTGGGGAAGAGATTTTGGTATTTGTACTCACCTAGTTGTGTTTGCAAAGGTTGGATCACAGTTTCTGGATCAGTCTCTTAACCCATATCGGTCGGTTTAACTAATTCCTGATTTCCAGAAGCCTATCATACATTTAAAACTGTGCACAGTTTTAAAAGTATGATAGGCCTCTGCCACTTCATTTAATATTGTCTGGAAACCTACAGTGAGCAACTGTAACAGTGGGACCAGAGCTGGTTGAGTCACTGTTTGTTCCTAAATATCTTAGTGACCACATCACTAAGCTACCCTCTGATGCAGTCCACTAGGGCGAGTTTGAACCCCAGTTACTTTATATAATTATTGCGTTCGTGCAATACGAATTTCGTTTTGCCACTAACTTACATGTTTTCAACCAAAACAGTCTAAATCTAATTAGTATTATTCAAATATTTTACATGAATAAACAGAGCATTAGACTTGTACCCAAACCTCGTGCTATATTTATGTCTTTCCAAAATAAAATACGTCAACATTTTCCATAATGTAGTATCTTAAAAACGCAACAGCAGCATTTTCCTGAGAATTCTTAAATAATTATTAATTAAAAAGTTGGTTTATGATATCTGCATGTTTACAGCAAATTGTTTATCAGTGTTTTATTTAACAGTTTAGATGTCTTAAAAAACTGACTTTGCAATTCAATCTTAATAATGAGCGGAAACCAGTCCTGAGGTGTGGTGTAACCCAGCCTGAGGTGTAGTAACAACACTAGGGTGTAGTGTGTAACAATACTAGGGTGTAGTGTGTAACTCAACACTAGGGTGTAGTGTGTAACCAACACTAGGGTGTAGTGTGTAACAACACTAGGGTGTAGTGTGTAACAACACTAGGGTGTAGTGTGTAACAATAGGGTGAAGTGTCGTAACAACACTAGGGTGTAGTGTGTAACAACACTAGGGTGTAGTGCGTAACTCAACACTAGGGTGTAGTGTGTAACTCAACACTTGGGTGTAGTGTGTAACAATAGGGTGTAGTGTGTAACAATAGGGTGTAGTGTGTAACAACACTAGGGTGTAGTGTGTAACAACACTAGGGTGTAGTGTGTAACAACACTAGGGTGTAGTGCGTAACAATAGGGTGTAGTGTGTAACAACACTAGGGTGTAGTGTGTAACAACACTAGGGTGTAGTGCATAACAACACTAGGGTGTAGTGTGTAACAACACTAGGGTGTAGTGCGTAACAATAGGGTGTAGTGTGTAACTCAACACTAGGGTGTAGTGTGTAACAATAGGGTGTAGTGCGTAACAACATAGGGTGTAGTGTGTAACAACACTAGGGTGTAGTGCGTAACAACACTAGGGTGTAGTGTGTAACAACACTAGGGTATAGTGTGTAAACACTAGGGTTGTAGTGTGTAATCAACACTAGGGTGTAGGGGCATATATAACACTAGGGTGTAGTGTGTAACAACACTAGGGTGTAGTGCGTAACAACACTAGGGTGTAGTGTGTAACTCAACACTAGGGTGTAGTGTGTAACAACACTAGGGTATAGTGTGTAACAACACTAGGGTGTAGTGCGTAACTCAACACTAGGGTGTAGTGTGTAACAACACTAGGGTGTAGTGTGTAACTCAACACTAGGGTGTAGTGTGTAACAACACTAGGGTGAAGTGTGTAACTCAACACTAGGGTGTAGTGTGTAACTCAACACTAGGGTGTAGTGTGTAAAACACTAGGTAAGTGTGTACTCAACACTAGGGTGTAGTGTGTAACAACACTAGGGTGTAAGTGTGTAACTCAACAAATAGGGTGTAGTGTGTAACAACACTAGGGTGTAGTGCGTAACTCAACACTAGGGTGTAGTGTGTAACAACACTAGGGTGTAGTGCGTAACTCAACACTAGGGTGTAGTGTGTAACAACACTAGGGTGTAGTGTGTAACAACACTAGGGTGTAGTATGTAACTCAACACTAGGGTGTAGTGTGTAACAACACTAGGGTGTAGTGCATAACTCACACTATGGGTGTAGTGTGTAACAACACTAGGGTGTAGTATGTAACTCAACACTAGGGTGTAGTGTGTAACAACACTAGGGTGTAGTGTGTAACTCAACACTAGGGTGTAGTGTGTAACAACACTAGGGTGTAGTATGTAACTCAACACTAGGGTGTAGTGTGTAACAACACTAGGGTGTAGTGTGTAACAACACTAGGGTGTAGTGCGTAACAACACTAGGGTGTAGTGTGTAACAACACTAGGGTGTAGTATGTAACTCAACACTAGGGTGTAGTGTGTAACAACACTAGGGTGTATTGTGTAACAACACTAGGGTGAAGTGTGTAACTCAACACTAGGGTGTAGTGTGTAACAACACTAGGGTGTATTGTGTAACAACACTAGGGTGTAGTGTGTAACTCAACACTAGGGTGTAGTGTGTAACAACACTAGGGTGTATTGTGTAACAACACTAGGGTGAAGTGTGTAACTCAACACTAGGGTGTAGTGTGTAACACTAGGGTGTATTGTGTAACAACACTAGGGTGTAGTGTGTAACAACACTAGGGTGTATTGTGTAACAACACTAGGGTGTAGTGTGTAACAACACTAGGGTGTAGTGTGTAACATCACTAGGGTGTAGTGTGTAACAACACTAGGGTGTATTGTGTAACAACACTAGGGTGTAGTGTGTAACATCACTAGGGTGTAGTGTGTAACAACACTAGGGTGTAGTGTGTAATAACACTAGGGTGTAGTGTGTAACAACACTAGGGTGTAGTGTGTAACAACACTAGGGTGTAGTGTGTAACTCAACACTAGGGGTGTAGTAACAACACTAGGGTGTAGTAACAACACTAGGGTGTAGTAACACTAGGGTGCAGTGTGTAACAACACTAGGGTGTAGTGTGTAACTCATCACAAGGGTGTAGTGTGTAACAACACTAGGGTGTAGTGTGTAACTCAACACTAGGGTGTAGTGTGTAACTCAACACTAGTATGTAGTAACTCAACACTAGGGTGTAGTGTGTAACTCATCACTAGGGTGTAGTGTGTAACAATAGGGTGTAGTGTGTAACTCAACACTAGGGTGTAGTGTGTAACTCATCACTAGGGTGTAGTGTGTAACAATAGGGTGTAGTGTGTAACTCAACACTAGGGTGTAGTGTGTAACAATAGGGTGTAGTGTGTAACTCAACACTAGGGTGTAGTAACTCAACACTAGGGTGTAGTGTGTAACTCAACACTAGGGTGTAGTGTAACTCAGCACTAGGGTGTAGTGTGTACCTCAACACTAGGGTGTAGTGTGTAACTCAACACTAGGGTGTAGTATGTAACTCAACACTAGGGTGTAGTGTGTAACTCAACACTAGGGTGTAGTGTGTAACTCAGCACTAGGGTGTAGTGTGTAACAATAGGGTGTAGTGTGTACCTCAACACTAGGGTGTAGTGTGTAACTCAACACTAGGGTGTAGTGTGTAATTCAACACTAAGGTGTAGTGTGTAACAACACTAGGGTGTAGTGTGTAACTCAGCACTAGGGTGTAATGTGTAACAACACTAGGGTGTAGTGTGTAACTCAGCACTAGGGTGTAGTGTGTAACAATAGGGTGTAGAGTGTAACTCAACACTAGGGTGTAGTGTGTAACTCAATACTAGGGTGTAATGTGTAACTCAACACTAGAGTGTAGTGTGTAACTCAGCACTAGGGTGTAGTGTGTAACAACACTAGGGTGTAGTGTGTAACTCAGCACTAGGGTGTAGTGTGTAACACTAGGGTGTTGTGTGTAACAACACTAGGGTGTAGTGTGTACCTCAACACTAGGGTGTAGTGTGTAACAACACTAGTTTGTAGCGTGTACCTCAACACTAGGGTGTAGTGTGTAACAACACTAGGGTGTAGTGTGTACCTCAACACTAGGGTGTGATGTGTAACTCAGCACTAGGGTGTAGTGTGTAGCTCAGCACTAGGGTGTAGTGTGTAACAGCACTAAGGTGTAGTGTGTAACTTAGCACTAGGGTGTAGTGTGTAACAGCACTAAGGTGTAGTGTGTAACTCAGCACTAGGGTGTAGTGTGTAACTCAGCACTAGGGTGTAGTGTGTAACTCAACACTAGGGTGTAGTGTGTAACTCAGCACTAGGGTGTAGTGTGTAACAACACTAGGGTGTAGTGTGTACCTCAACACTAGGGTGTAGTGTGTACCTCAACACTAGGGTGTAGTGTGTAACTCAGCACTAGGGTGTAGTGTGTAGCTCAGCACTAGGGTGTAGTGTGTAACAGCACTAGGGTGTAGTGTGTAACTCAGCACTAGGGTGTAGTGTGTAACTCAGCACTAGGGTGTAGTGTGTAGCTCAGCACTAGGGTGTAGTGTGTAACTCAGCACTAGGGTGTAGTGTGTAACTCAACATCGGCTACTGCTCTGAGTCACATGATACTTTGTTCAGCTTATTGTTCAAGCTGCCAGACACAATGTTCATCTTGTTCAAGCTGCCAGACACATTGTTCAGCCTATTCAGGTTTGCGTAGCTTACTGTGTTTGATGGACCCTTATTACTGTGGCTAGTCATGAAGGAAGCTACGTGACAGGACATTAGTTACTTAAAGAGAAACCCTGAGACTGTACAACTTATGTCTGTCTTGTCTAGTGTATCAATTGCTCACTAAACATTACAACACGAGACTCGCATTTGAAAATAATAATGAACTGATTATGTTAGTGTGTGTGTGTATATATATGATTGCAGGGGTCGATTCATATCTTCTGTCCCCGTCCCTCTGCTGGTCGCTACTAGGTCCACTCTCTCCTGACTTCAAGAACCTTATGGTACCCTTTCTTAAAGCTATGTATGTATCCCGCCTCTACCACTTCACTCTCCAGATTGCTCCACTAACAACTCTAAGGCTGAAGAAATACTTCCTAATGTCTCTATGACTCAGATGAGTTTTTAACTTCCAACCGTTCCCTCGTGTTCCAGTTTCCCCATTTCTGAAACATTCTGTTCATTTTCACCTTGTCAGTTCCTCTTGGTATTTTGTACTTAGTTATCATGCTCCCTTTAGTACCCCTGTGTTCCAGTGTCATCTCGTTGAGTTTCCTTAACCTCTCATAGAACATACCCCGAAGTTCCGGGACTAGTCTTGTTGCAGACCTATGTACTTTCTCCAGTTTCTTGATATGCTTGACCAGATGTGGGTGCCATACAGGTGTTGCATACTCCAATATGGACCTGACGTTCACGGTGTAAATTGTCGTGAATGACTCCTTAGATGTCGAAAAGATATTCCTAGATTTGCCAGACAAGCAATTGCTGCAGCAGTTATTTTGTTGATGTTCTCCTCATGGGATATATTCGGTATGATTTTTCACCCCAAAGTGCTTTTTGAGTGAGGTTTGCAGCCTTTGCCTCCCGAGTCTATACTCCGTCTGCGGTCTTTTTTCTCCTTCCCCACGCTTCATAATTTTGCATTTGATGGGTTAAACTCCAGGAGTCATTTGTCAGACCAGGGCTGCAGCCTGTCCAGATCCATTTGTAGCCATTCCTGGTCTTCGTCCGCTTGTATTCCCCTCATTAGTTTCACGTCGTCTATTAACAGGGATACATCTGACTATCCCTTCCGTCATATCATTCACATATACAAAAGACTTACGTGTGTGTGTGGTGTGTGTGTGTGTGTGTGTGTGTGTGTGTGTGTAGATACGTTCATACTTAATGGGAGGAAGACAGAAAAAAGAAAAAGAGTGATGTAACATATTAGTGGCCGCGTTCCATATCACAAGTTGCACCAGCTGGTCATCTTCGCTCTGCAGCTGTTGAGTTCCTTCCTGTCATCTGCTTTCTCTTCCTCTCTTATTTTTATTTATTCTACTCCTGTCCTCACCCTCCATTCCTTGTCAGTTCTCTCCTCCCCTCTACAATATCTGTCTGGGTCGGGCCAGTGTATTCTGGTTCTCTACACAGTGTTGCTGCCAGCAGTCATTGATGGTGGGTCGTAGCTGAGTAGTGAGCTGCAGGCTCAGCCTTGCTCATGTCTACTTATTATGCTACGGTTATTTTTAGTTCCTACGGATGGGCAGTACTGCATCACTGCTGCTGTTGTGTTCAGGGTTGTCACTCGTCCAGACCAAGTTTTTAAGTTTAAAAAACCTGGGTCTGACATGGCCTAACATGTCCTATAAAAAAAGTACTATAATGTTACTGTATACATTAAATACTGTGTAGCACAACTCAAATTTAAGTAAATCATTAACGGAATGCAGATCACTGATATGAATATTGAATTTTTACATATAGAATGTAAACATATTACGTTATAATATTTCATAATAAAGTATAAAATGAAAATGTTCTTGTAAATCAGAAAAAAATAATTACAAAAATCTGTATTGTTACAGTATAGAATGTAACTTTTTGATAAATTATAATTAAACAACAATTATCAATAGATACATAACAAATGTGCAACCCACAAGCATAAAACACTGGCAAACTGCAGGTCTGGCGTCTGATTCAGTAGTTTTGTGCACGAATCTGTTTTCTGTACTAAAGTAAAACAAGCGGTAGTGGACTCATCAGAACAATCAGATAATGAACTTGGACTTATCTTGATCTCTTGAACTTGAATGGTAGTGAAGGTGAGTTTTGAGAGGTCCCCAACACACTTCTTTTCTTAGCAAATTCATTACAGCTTTTTAAAGTGTTTTCTCAGTATTTCAGTTTTTGAGCTGATTTTTTTCCCCCACTGTAGCGTCTGCACTTCTATTTCGTGTTTCCCTTGCCATTTTTTTTCTCAAACTCCTTCCAGTCTGTAGTTTTATATCTTCCTTTACTTGTTATCATGAGCTTGTGTTGACATCTTCACTGCCAAAAACAGACTGCAGTGAAGTATTTCTTCTCTATTGATTTAACAATCTCAACATGAATGCCTTCACTGTGTTTTATTGTTTTCTTTGTGAAGTGTCTCAAGCAATATGTACATTGTCCAATAGAGTTTTTGTCAGGACTAGTTTCAACATGTATGGATTCTCCTCGATTTTTTTTGACATGAGACATATTAAATGATTTGTAGAACATAACACTATTGTTTTAATAATGAGACACGACAATATTGTTCTAGTAAGACATAATATACAGTTTAAGTATTAGCAGTACGGTAGAGTGTTCTTTGTAGAAGTATTAAAGTACAGTACAAATATACAAATTGCGTACTCAGAGTTGTATTTGCTAAGGTACAAACACACTTTTTGCGAAGATATGACTACTGGATTCTGGTGTCTCGGCCTCGGTCATATCTATCCCTGAAGCTGTGAATGGGGAAAGTCTCCACCTTCTCTTTTGAGTCCTCCTTTCATTACATGTGACCTTCCTAGTCCCTTATTCAAGACACTCGCTACTCTCTCGATTTAACTTAAGATTCTGTATATCGTGATTATATCCAGTCTTTTTGTCTAATGTTAGATTCAGTTCTCAGTCTGTATAGAATTCCTCTCAGCTACAGGACAAGTCTTGTTGCAAACTTTTGAATCTTCTCTAGCTTTTGCATGTGATTTATCAGGCAAGGGTTTCCAAGCTGGGGTCTGCACACACTATGATAGGCTTTAAACATGTCATTTATAGTGTCCTAAAATTGATTTATTTAGGCTCCTGAGTGCGTCTCGTGTCTTCTGTCGTTGTTATCCAAGTTTGTGTACCCCCTGGTGATATGTTTGTCATGATGCTGACCTCCAGGTCTTTTCTTCTTTCTCTGATATCAGCAGTTCCTTCCCCCCCCCTCCTCAATAATTTTTCCTGGCTGTACTCTATTTTTGGTTCTCGTTTTTTTTTTTCGTTCAGTTCCTTGCATTTACTGGGCTGAACTCCACAAGCAGTGTGAATAATTTTTAAGCGTGTTCATGATACTGAAGTATGGTGACTATTGTGCTCTTGAGAGATGGTGCAGGCTGTGTTAGCCCTGGTGAGAGGTAGTGTGCACTCTGGTATATGGTTACCCGAAGAAGAATCCTGGGATAATCGCCCTGGTTGTCGAGTCCTCCCTTGATCATTCAGGCTCTTAGTGCTAGCTTCACACAGTCCAAACTTAGGCACTTTATCGTGATCAGGGACTTGAACTTATCCTGTTCCCCTTTGAAAACAAATAGGTGTCCGTTGGTTATTCCCCTTATGTACAACGGAAGGGTCTTGGTCGTTCTACTCTTAGTGTACTTATTTCTCTTCTGTTTCTGGCACCAAACCCTCCAGAATTTTCCAGATGTAAATTATGATGTATCTTGCTTTTCTTGCGGTGTGAGGACTCCCCTGTGTTTTGACTTATTTAAGGCAATGAAGCTTTTTAAACTCGGAAGGAGGAAGAATTCAGCTGACTGTGGAGTTGTACGGCGCACCTTTAATATGCCTTTGATGAATAAATAATTTGTCTACTAAATTCACATGAATTCTAGTATTACTGGTATTAAATAGTTTATATTCTATTTTATTGTATTTTTATTTATCTTAAAAAATGCTTACCGAAGTTATACTGCAAGGGGATAGTGCTATCCTAGAAATAAACCTAAGTGGTTACTAAGTGGTATGGAAGCTTCTTCACACCTCTTGGCAATTTAAGTGGTCACTTCAGTGGAGGCTCCTAAGTGGTGGAGTAACTAATTTTATCTTTTAATGAACTTTGCCGAGCGTATCTTCTTTGATCCTCTTTGGTATGGTCAGGTAGGTGCCAGATCAGTCAGGTTGTGATGGATATGTGGGCCAGCGGGACGCCAGCAGCAACAGCCTGGTTGACCAGGCAAGCACCAGACTCGTCTGGCTCAGACTGTGCTCCAGGAGTATAAAAAACTCTCGAAACTCATCAAAGGTATATCAAAAGACTCTGGATTGGCATCTTTAATTTGAGGTTCTATCCACCTTCCCAGAGTATCAGTTTCCTTGCATTTGTGATAGCAATGCTGCTGTGATCCTCTAACATGGCTCCTACATCTCTCACTCTATTGTTTTCACTCCGTTCATGAAAAAATTATTTTGATTGTTAATGTTTAGTCTGATTAGCGTCTCGCAGAACAAGAGTTAGGTTGACTTAGTATTTCGCTCGTTCCTGTGTTGTCATCAGTGTACATGGAGTCCACATAGAGGGTGTTCCGGGGGGTCAACGCCCCCGCGGCCCGGTCCATGACCAGGTATCCCGAGGGATCAGGGCCTGATCAGCCAGGTTGTTACTGCTGGCCGCACGCAAATCAAATACTGAATTTAGGTTCCATCTGCTTTAAACAAGGGCCTGATATTGGGCTGAGCCAGGATAAACGAGAGAGTACCTGGAGGTTACCTGGAGGTTATTCCGGGGATCAACGCCCCCGCGGCCCGGTCCATGACCAGGCCTCCCGATGGATCAGGGCCTGATCAACCAGGCTGTTACTGCTGGCCGCACGCAGTCCGACGTACGAGCCACAGCCCGGCTGATCCGGCACTGACTTTAGGTATCTGTCCAGCTCTCTCTTGAAGGCAGCCAGGGGTTTATTGGCAATTCTCCTAATGCTTGATGGGAGGCTGTTGAACAGTTTTGGGCCCCGGACACTTATGGTGTTTTCTCTTAGTGTACCAATGGCGCCCCTACTTTTTATTGGGGGCATTTTGCATCGCCTGCCCAGTCTTTTACTTTCGTAGGGAGTGATTTCTGTGTGCGGATTTGGGACCATTCCTTCCAAGATTTTCCAAGTGTAGATTATGATATATCTCTCCCTCCTGCGTTCCAACGAGTACAAGTCAAGTGCTTCCAAGAGTTCCCAGTAGTTAAGGTGCAGTATTGAATGGGTTTAATGTGTTACTTCCTTTCATTGTGTACTCTGGAAAATAGGATCCCAAAATGACAGTATGTGGTCATGTGGAGGTGGAGGGTGGTCATGTTGGGGTGGAGGTGGAGGGTGGTCATGTGGAGGTGAAGGGTGGTCATGTGGAGGTGGAGGGTGGTCATGTTGGGGTGGAGGTGGAGGGTGGTCATGTTGGGGTGGAGGTGGAGGGTGGTCATGTGGAGGTGAAGGGTGGTCATGTGGAGGTGAAGGGTGGTCATTTTGGGGTGGAGGGTGGTCATGTTGGGGTGGAGGTGGAGGGTGGTCATGTGGAGGTGGAGGGTGGTCATGTTGGGGTGGAGGTGGAGGGTGGTCATGTAAGGAGGAGGGTGGTCATGTGGGTGTGGGGAGTGGTCATGTGGAGGTGGAGGGTGGTCATGTGGAGGTGGAGGGTGGTCATGTGGAGGTGGAGGGTGGTCATGTTGGGGTGGAGTGGAGGGTGGTCATGTGGAGGTGAAGGGTGGTCATGTGGAGGTGGAGGGTGGTCATGTTGGGGTGGAGGTGGAGGGTGGTCATGTGGGGTGGAGGGTGGTCATGTAGAGGTGGAGGGTGGTCTGTGGAGGTGGAGGGTGGTCATGTGGGGTGGAGGTGGAGGGTGGTCATGTGGAGGTGGAGGGTGGTCTTGTTGGGGTGGAGGTGGTGGGTGTCATGTGGAGGTGGAGGGTGGTCATGTGGGGTGGAGGTGGAGGGTGGTCATGTTGGGGTGGAGGTGGAGGGTGGTTCATGGGAGGTGGAGGGTGGTCATGTTGGGTGAGGTGGAGGGTGGTCATGTTGGGGTGATGGTGGAGGCGTGGTCATGTTGGGGTGGAGGTGGAGGGTGGTCATGTTGGGGGAGGTGGAGGGTGGTCATGTTGGGGTGGAGGTGGAGGGTGTCATGTTGGGTGGTGGAGGGTGGTCATGTGGGGGGGTGGAGGATGGTCATGTGGAGGTGGAGGGTGGTTCATGTTGGGGTGGAGGTGGTATGTGGTCATGTGGAGGGTGGAGGGTGGTCATGTGGGAGGGTGTCATGTGATGGTGGAGGAGTGGATTGGGTATGGGGTGGTCATGTAAGGGTGGAGGGTGGTCATTGTGGAGTGAGGGGATAGTAGGTGGTGGAGGGTGGTCATGTGGGGATGGGGTCATGTGGGGTGGAGGGTGTCATGTGTGGTGGAGGGTGGTCATGTGGGATAGGGTGTCATGTGGGGGTGGAGTATGGGGATGGCGGGTGGTAGTGTGGTGGAGGGTGGTTTTGTGGGGGTGGAGGGTGGTCATGTGGGGATGGAGGGTGGAGCATGTGGGGTGGAGGGTGTGTCATGAGGTGGTGGATGGAGGGTGGAGGGTGGTATGTGTGTGAAGGGGTTAGCAGTAGTGCTGGTGAGCAGTGGTTGCAATGTGGTGGAGATGGAGGGTAGGTCATGTGGCTGGGTGGAGGGGGTCATGTGGGATGGAGGTGTCATGTGGTGGAGGGTGGTCATTGGGTGGGGTATGGGTGTGGAGGGATGCTTTTGTGGGGATGGAAGTGGGAGAGTTGTGGAGGTGGTTAGTGGTGAGTGAAGGGTGTTATTGTGGTTGGGGATGGAGATGGTCATGGTGGACGTGGTTGTAGCGAAGGTGGTATGTTGTAGGGTAGCATGTGCGTGTGGGGGGAGTATGTGGCGTATGAGGGGGTCTGTGTGGTGGAGGGTGATGCTGTGGTAGTGGAGGGTGTCTTAGTGAATGGTGGTGTAGTGGAGGGTGGCATGTGGTGGAGGGTGGTATGTGGTATAAGGCGTTGTGGAGGCGGTTGCGCAGCGTATGCGTGTGATGGTGTGTTTATTGTGTGAAGGGGATTAGAGTCATACTGTGACTAGTGGTGCAATGTTGTACACGTACGTGAGGGTAGTAGGACTGTATTGTAAGGTGGGGAAGTGGAAAAAATAGCACATGCGGTGAGGTTTGACCTGGTGGGGAGGGTAGTTGATAGAATGCTGTTATGGTTTGAAGGGGAATATGGTGGTTTAGTGAAGGGGTTGTGGTTGGGCAATGGAGATGGCGATGGTGGCGGCGGTGGCGGCGATGGTGTTTATGGTGGATGCGGTGGTGGCGAATGTGGCGATGATGGCGGCGGTGGTGGCGGATGGTGTTGGTTGTGATGGTGGTGTGCAGGAGGGGGGAGTGAAGTGAAGGTGGTAGTGTCGGTATAAGACACCATTATGACACCCTCGAGGTCGCCTGCTTTGGTTTACATAAATTACATCCATCACATTAACTATGGTCATATATTTTGTTTTATGTTAAACTTAATTTGTAGTAGTGACTCGAGTCATACATTAGCTGATAAAAGTGGTAATTTATAATTATTTTGAAAAACCATTCGTTCCCTAGGCTTTCTTAACTTGTTTAACTCACTCCAAATTTTTTTCTTATTTTCATTAAAATTTCTTGCCAGTGCCTCTCCCACTCATCATCCGCTCTCCTTTTGCACACTCTCACCACTCTCTTCACCTTTCTTTTACTCTCCATATATTCTACTCTTCTTATAACACTTCTCCCTTGTAAATACCTCTCATAAGCTACCTTTTTCTCTTTTATACACCTTACTTCATCATTCCCCAGTCATCCTCTTTCCTCCTGCATCCACCCTCCTATAACCATAACTTCTGCCCACATTCTAATACTGCTTTTAAAACTATTCCAACCCTCTTCAACCCACCCCCCCCACTACTCATACTTGAACCAGCCCACCTTTCTGCCAGTTACCTGGAGGTTACCTGGAGGTTATTCCGGGGATCAACGCCCCCGCGGCCCGGTCCATGACCAGGCTCCGATGGATCAGGCCTGATCAACTAGGCTGTTACTGCTGGCCGCACGCAGTCCGACGTACGAGCCACAGCCCGGCTGATCCGGCACTGACTTTAGGTATCTGTCCAGCTCTCTCTTGAAGGCAGCCAGTAGTTGTTTATGTTTCACCCGAACTTCCTCCTCCCTTAGTTTATACACTTTATATTATATTATGTGTGTGTGTGTGTATGTATATATAATATGGCAGGGAGTGTTGCTATCCTCCTGATGTTTGTGTCTTTATGTTCACACTCAGCATCACAACGACTATGACAATTTGATCTCAAGGTCAATAGAGTCTGGCGTCATCTGTGCACACCACAAACCCCAGGGTGTCTGCATTTGTGGTGTTGAGGGAAAATGTGGAACATAGAACTGGCCACGAGAGGAAGTGACAGGGAACTTACATTTAAGACCTATCGACCGCACGTGGATCACCATCCACAGCAGGGTCAGTGTACTGCCCCTCCCTCGTGAGGGAGTCAATACTAGGGTAGTTCGCGTTAGTCAACAGACAAGTCTTTGGACCCGTGTCCCTAGACTATCTGGTGTGTTTATTGCTGTACTGACGCTGTCAACAGCAACCGGTGCCTTCGGCGGCGGCGATGGTAGTTCGTTCCTCCTCCTCCTCTGTGTTTAGTAGTTCATACTTTCGTCTCTATGTCCTCACCTGCAGTCAACAAAATCCATTGGACAGCTTGTAACCCGTGAAGTGCCGCTTCACTTTCCTCCCCCACATGCTAACATTATTGGAGACGTGTAAGCGTGAGGAGCTGTGTGTTACTAGAATCCGTAAAGTGCACTTCTGTACAACCTGTATTCTCGTATACGTATAAGAGTCGCCATTAACACCGTCCGGTGATAACCAACAACCCGGTTGTTAGAGACTGAACCGAGACTACCATACTGAAAGGTAGATGCCTCCACCACACGGGTGGCTGTCAGCACCATCTTCTGGACGGTAATGCAGGCGAGTATCTCATTACTGATGCTCCAGCACGTCGGTATGCCACGATGGGCTCCTTTTGTACCCTTGGTCACCCTAAGATTGTGTTGTTGTGGGCGTTCTCGTTGATAAAAAAAAAAAGTAAGATTCTTGTGACAAGAGGCAAATATTCAGTTGGACGCTGCTGCTAACAGATAAAATAGAGAGAGGGTTAATATAAATAGAGTTAGATGTGAACACTTTCAAGCGACTTGCCCCTGGGTTGATCTAGGAGAGACCAGAAATATCGAAAATTAGTTAGTGACACTGAAATAGGCAGGTAATAAATTTAGACGAAAACTTCAGAACATTAAAACCAAACCTCAGCTTCTCCATCGTCTCCGCTGCTACCAAATAATCCACTCTCTACCTGCCAACAACTTCCCCTCCTCCACATCCTCACTCCTCAACTTCAGCTTCCTGAACCGTGGTTAAAAGTACTAGGAGCCAGGCACTTGAAGTGGCACTTTGCCTAACGAGGCCCTCAGCGTATGCACAAGTACCAGTCCTTGTTTTCCTCGACGGCACATGTCATTCATCCAATGGTCTTGTTTACAAACGCATGAGTTTGCCGTTTTCCGGTGTACATGGTGTTTAGTGTGCATGGGAGAGTTCGGGGCACTGATGTTGGGTGTAGCATGATCTGTTGACGATTTCCCACATGATGGGTATGTGTGCACAATTCAGATCAAACATTTTAAGACAAATACCGATATTTGATGAGTTTTGTTAAATTCACAGCGAGGTAAAAAGCTCAGTTCCCCGAGGCACTGTCCTGGTACCTCTGCTATTTCTCATCCTCACAGCAGACATAGATATGAACACCCATCACAGTTTTGTATCATCATTTGCAGATGACACTAAAATAAGTATGAAGGTCATCTCGGTAGAAGATACTGAAAAAAATTACAGGAAGATATAAGCATTGTTTTCTAGTGGGCAGTGGAGAACATGATGTTCAGTGGTGATAGGTAACAACTGCTTAGGTATGGAAAGAATGAAGAACTCAAAGGGAACGCTGTACAGTGGCCGCAAAAAAAAAAAATCTATACATTAATAATTTTTGGACAAAATGAAAAAATGCAACAATGTATGTACAGGTATTTTATTTTCACTTTTTAGCTTCCAACTAGTACTTGGTTATGTTACCATTGTTCTTTATCACCATCTGAAGTCGTCTGGGCATCGAAGTGGCGAGGATGGAGAGGGAGGCGTCCATATTGATCCAAAGCTTCTTCAGTGCCTCCTTCAGGTCTGTCATGTTGGTGGGTCAGGCTTCTGCAGTCTCATTTTTCATCACATGCCAGGCATTTTCGATAGGATTTAGGCCAGGGGAACTGTCTGGCCACTCCTAAACACTGATACTATTGTCCTCGAGGAACTTTTTCACTCATTTTGACTTATGAGCAGGGGCTCGTGAATGCTCCAAAATATCAGCATGTGGTCCCTTACTTTTCGATATAATTACTTCCCTTCATCGTAATGTTCTTAGGAAGAAAGTATAGTCACCACTAAAAGCACCCCAGATCATTACACTGTCAGGGTGCTTCATTGTCTTCACTGCATACCGCGGGTCATAACGGGTTACATCACTGGGACGACAGACGGTCTTACAGCCGCTCCTGACGAGCCTGAAGGTACTCTCGTCACTGAACATCACCCTCTACCACTGGTCTGAGGTTCAATCCTTGTGCTTCTTGCAGAACTGAAGCCGTTTCTTCTTCATGGTTTCAGTTAGCATGGGCTTCTTGGCGGCACGTCGTGCTGAATGGTTCGCACTGCGACGTCTTTCAGGAGTGCAGGATGCTTTTTCTTGAGGTCTGCGCCTGTTATGGCAGGATCTGATAACACTTCCCTCTTCAGGATCTTGTCTGTGCGAAGAGAAGTCTTTTTTGGGGCCCCAGACCCCACTTTCCTAGGTGGTAGGGTGCCAGGTGGGAGTGAGGCAACTGCCTCACTCCCACCTAGGAGTGAGGCATGCCTTGCTCTAATAGGGTTAGTGAACGAGTCTTCTCTACAATTGAAAGTTTAGTTCGACCCATTCTGACCACTTGGAGCAGAGATATAGCATGGCAAAGTTCGTGGTCGAGTGAAAAAATGGGCATTGAGTAACAACGTAACAATCCTCCATCATCGAGCTCTGGAAGAGCACTGAAGCGTGGGGTGGTGGGGAACGTTGGAGCAAGACGGGCTGCAGTACACTAAGCTATCACACTTTTCTTATGGCGGAAATTCAAGTGAAATGTATACACCAAAATCTAGTATAGATTTTTTTTTGCGTTGGATATTAATAATTTTTTTTTCTGCGGCCACTATATATAAAACTTAAGAGGATCGTCAAGTAGAACGAAAGAAACACGTGAATGTCTGGGACATAATTATAACAGCTGACCTTTCTTTCAAAGAACACAGTAAAACAAAGGTCACGACAGCCAGGAGGATGACAAGGTAGGTAATGAGAACCTTCAAAACAAGGGAAATAATGCCAGTGGTGACACTTTTCAGATCGTTAGTGATCCCACATTTGGAGTATTGCTCAGTGTTGATGGCCCCTTTAAGGGCAGGAGACATGTCAAAGCTGAAACAAATACAGAGATCGTTTATGGCCCACATAGAGCAAGTAAAGCATTTAAATTACTTGGGAAAGCCTTAAAGTCTTAAATATGTACTCGCTTGAGCGGAGGAGAGAGAGATGCTTAATAATATATACGTGAAAGGTACTTGAGGGCCTGGTCCCAAATCTGCCCACTGCAATAACAACATACTGAAGCGAGAGATATGGGAGGAAGTGCAAAATAAACACAGTGAAAAGCAGGGGTGTTGTGGGCACACTAAAGGAACACTGTATCAACATCCGTGGTCCCATATTATTCTGCATCTTACCAGAAGATATCAGAAACTCTGCTGGAACAAGTGTCGAAGTCTTCAAGAGGAAGGTGGACAAGTATCTTCACCAGGTGCCAGATCAGCCAGGCTGTGATGGATATGTGGGGCAACAAGTCTCCAGTAGCAACAGCCTGGATGACCAGCCTAGCAGTAGACGAGCCTGGCCCATGGCCGGGCTCTGGGAGTAGAAAGACTTTCGAACTTCATCAAAGGTATATCAAAGGCCTTGTTAAATTTTGATGAAATTATCCTTTATTAACTGTGTGATTTAATGCACTGTAATTGTAAACATCTCATTAATATTCTGTAGCTTGTTAAGCCGACGTAATGTTTGACTTCAGTCCCTGGACCAGTTAAGCCTCTGTAATCTTTTGAGGTACCATCCACAGGATGGGTAATGGGTGCACGAGGATATAAAATTAGTGTGTGGGTTATCATTTGTAGAGTGCTGAGCTACAGTTCTTGGGCTTCTTAAGGGTGACATACCTGTGGCAAACCTAGGCCTCTCAATATTGAACTACAATCTCGTGTACCTTGTTAGGGTGTTGGCCTGCAGCTCCTGGAGCTCTTGAGGGCGTTGAACTACAGCTTCTGGATATCTTAAAGGTGTTGAGGTACAGATTCTGATTCTCAAAGACGTTGAGCTACAGCTCCTAGAGTTTCAGGAGCTTCTTGAATAGGTTCGATTCTTGTGTATGTGAGTGGAGGGGAAAGGTGGTGTTGAAACCTAAAACTCTATGTACCTGTGGGTGTGAAGGGAGGGGGGGAGGGGTGTCGGAACCTACAAATGTGTGTGTGTGTTTTCTCCACCCCAACACGGAACTGTTTCCATGACCAGTTGTGTGTGTGGTGGGCGTGCGTGGGTGTTGTACACCTGTGTCAGCAACACTTCTGGGGTACAGTGCCTTCACTGCTGCCGCCGCCACCTCCGCCCTTCCCCTCCACCTGCCCCACTACCTCCATCCATCCCCCACCACCTCCATCACCACCTCAACCCTCCCCCACCACCTCCCCCGCCACCGCCCCACATGATGTTTCGACCCTGAGGATTTGATGCTAGATGTGGCTGTCGTACAGGTAATTTATGATGTTAGGTTGCTAGGGTAACAATCTTTGGTGTATAATTTGATGATCATTGTAACTTTTCTCCTTACTCGTGAATTTTTAATGAGAACTGTGTATATGTATGACAAGCTGCCTTGACGGGGAATTTGTAAAGGTCGGAGACATAGTAATAGTGTAAGAGTGATGTGGTGTGGGTGATTTTGGATCATGTGATGTGTGAGAGTAACGAGTGAAGGGTGTGTGCACTCACCCAATTGTTGTTGCAGGGGTCGAGTCACAGCTCCTGTGTGTGTGTGTGTGTGTGTGTGTAGCTAGAAGTGGTACATGCACTGGAGAGGACAAGTGCACCGTCTCTACCGTACATGAGTGATCAAGTGTGTTCCTGGAGTCTACCTGGAGGGCATTCAGGGGATCAACGCCCCCGCGGCCCGGTCCACGATCAGGCCTCCCGGTGGATCAGGGCCTGATCAACGAGGCTGTTACTGCTGGCCGCACGCAGTCCAACGTACGAACCACAGCCCGGCTGATCCGGCACCGTCTTTAGGTATCTGTCCAGCTCCCTCTTGAAGACAACCAGGGGTCTTCCCGTAATGCCCCTTATTGCTGGTGGGAGGCTGTTGAACAGTCTTGGGCACCGGACACTTATTGTGTTTTCTCTTAGTGTACCAGTGACGCCCCTACTTTTCACTGGGGGTATGTTGCATCGCCTGCCAAGTCTTTTGCTTTCGTATGGAGTGATTGCTGTGTACATATTAGGGACCAGTCCCTGTTCCAAACCAGCATTGCACTAAGTCCTGAACTGACGCAGATGTCGCCACAAATGAACACATGTTACCAGGAACCCAAGATACCAATAGGTTACACACACACACACACACATGCTGCTATGTATGAAAATCTGTGTAACTGTATTTGTGTATACTTGAATAAACTTATCAGTAGTCGATTCCGGGATCACTTGCTCAGGCTACTCGGTCCAAGACTAGGTTTCCTGGTTGAACGCGTGATCAGCTTCTGATTTTATGTAAAATGTGATCAGTGGCAGCTGCGAGGCGCTGAACTATTGAGAAAGACAAGCTACCCTTGGATCACTGAGCTTAAGAAAACTAACTACACTAGTCAGTCTGTTATCGAAAAATCTGTTGCCAGAATTCATTTTCTAAGTAATTCTTCCAGCTACCGTAGTATTCAGAAACATCAGTTTTAGATAATTTGGTGAGGTACAAATATATTTTTGCAGTACCGTACCTTGTGGCAGGTACCAGATCCATGTGTTCTTCATGGTGGAATATTGCATTGTGTGAAGCTGGAGAGACGCTGCAACAAAGCTTCCTGGACCGTGTAAGAGCAGGTCACGTTCTGATGCAATCATGCTGGAATAAAACGTGCCATTACTATTCTGACTTAGTATTGCCCATTGATGCAAGTACAGATTATTTGTGGAATGTCTGTAATTTGTTCTGCTAATTTTTGCTTTGGATATCGTTAATTTTTATATATGTATTTTTTTCAGTTTTACCCCTTGTGTTTTTAATTCTTCCATTAACCTGACTTAACCCCCATATCGAATATTTTGGTCTGCCTGAGCCGAGGATAGGTAGGGGTGAGTGTGCCGCTGATAGCCCTCTGTGAGGTTAGTGTTGAGGCACCCGACTGGAGGGCACGTGCTGCCCCTAACATGGATGGGACACTCTCCTGGGGACTCTGCTAGCGCTGTCAGCGTTCTCTTAATAGAGCTTGTTGGCGCCTTCAGCGCTCTCCTGGGGCCCCTTGTGGCTGTGGTGTACATACCTGCCCTGCCGACTCTATACTGTGTATACCTACCTTCCTTGCCCTGCTGGGCTTGTGGTCAGCAGGCCTGCCCAAACGATCCGGTCAGCACTCACTGCTTCCACTCCTCTTCCTCAACATTCAACACCCACTCATCCTCCGTGTTGTTGATTTTAGATATTTTTATGCCAAGTTTATTTCAGATCTACTTATGCCAAGCTGTTCTATGCACTCTTGCTAAAGAATGAGGTAAAGAAAGGTACAGCTCTCTATCAACACCAGTTGACATGTGGAAATATAAACACAAATGCAGTATAATGTGATCCATTATACTGGATCACATTATACTGCATTTGTGTTTATATTTCCATTGTGTCGGTATTTTATACCATTTATTTCCACCAGTTGACATGTATTCATCTTTAATTGAAATCTGTTGTAAAATTCTTAGTAACGAAAGGTACGTGGTTAGTTGGTGTTTAAGAAATGGGGGCTAGAAACTACTATTCTCCTTCCAAAAGGCAACAATAGGAAGGGCATCCCATTCATGTTTAAGTCGCAGTATTGAGGTCAAGAGCTAGAAACTGCTTTCCTTTTTTTTTCAAATTCATCGACAGCATTGACATCCCGCTACTGCTGAGTCGTAGTACAGTTCAGTTTTGAAGAACATTGGTCACTGTTGTACTACATGACAGCAAGCACGTATGACTGGTACCAAGCTCTTGGAATACACAATATCTTGCACGACGCCTCTAAAGCTTCAGTGCCGCCTGCACTCTTATTGTATATTTTATTTGTTAAGCTGTAAGAACGATAACAAGAACGAGAGGGATGGTTGAAAAGATTCGGGAAGAATAAAGAAAAAAAAACGGTTTTAAGTGTATAGGAAGAGAAAGGTAAGAACGTTTTAGTGGTCTGACCACTTTGGATGGTCAGCCTAACGTGCTTTGACCTTAGTATAAATGTTGGCTCTATGTATATCGCGTGCGTGTGCTCGCGCGTGTGTAATATATACCTCACTGAGTCTGCCTGAATGGTATTCCGGGGATCAACGCCCCCGCTGCCCGGTCCACAGTCAGGCCTCCCGGTGGATCAGGGCCTGATCAACTAGGCTGTTACTTTTGGCCGCATTTAGTCCAACGTACGAACTACAGCCCGGCTGATCCGGCACTACCTTTAGGTATCTGCCCAGTTCCCTCTTGAAGGTAGCCAGGGGTCTATTGGTAATTCCCCTTATGGCTGGTGGGAGGCTGTTGAACAGTCTTGGGCCCCGGACACTTATTGTGTTTTCTCTTAATGTACTAATGGCGCCCATACTTTTCATTGAGGGTATGTCGCACCTTCTGCCAAGCGTGTGCAGATTAGGGACCAATTTCTCTAGGATTTTCCAGGTGTAGATTATGATGTGTCTCTCGCCTGCGTTCCATTGAGTACAAGTGCTTCCAAGCGGTCTCAGTAGTTAAGGGGTTTGGCGGAAGTTACATGTGCGATAATGGTTCTATGTACATTCTCTAAATCTGCGATTTTTGCCTGCCTTGAATCGAAATGTTGATGTACAGCAGGCATTCCAGCCTAGGGAGAACAAGTTATATAAAAAGGAGCTTTGGCTTGGCATCTCTTGTCTTGAAGGTTCTCATTATTCACCCTATCATTTTCCATGCAGATGTGATAGTGGCACTGTTGTGATCCTTGAAGGTGAGAGCCTCAGACATTTCCACTCCCAGGTCCTTCACATTGCTTTTCCGTTCTATCGTCTGATTAGAGTTTGTAGTATAGTCCCTTCTAGCTATTATTTCCTTCAAGTTTCCATAACGGAATAGTTGGCATTTATCTTGAATATCATATTGTTTTTCGTTTCCCATTCGAAAACTTGGTTTATATCTTCTTGGAGATATACATCTCCTCAGTAGATGATATTCTCATGCAGATCCTAGTATCGTCTGCAAAGGATGATGAGGTTCTATGGTTTACATCTGTCTGTATCTGAGAAACACACACACACACACACACACACACACACACACACACACACACACACACACACACACAACACGCACGCACGTACATATACAACAGGCCTGATGTCTAATCGACATGTGTCTAGGGCAAAGGGTAACTAACACACACACATTGGTGTGTATATAATATATATTTTATATATATTATATATATAATTATATATATATATATATATATATATATATATATTTTTAATATATATATATATATATATAGTAAGGTGTGTAGGCGTGTTGAGGTATCGTACAATATTAAGATTTTATTAATGTATATTTTTTCCTAAACATGATTGTTGTTCTTTACAGGTGAGTGGTGTGGAAGGCGGTGCCTCGTCCCTCTGCCCCACCATGGCCCTTGTAAGTTTGTTTTCTCACTCTCTCAACCTGTTTCCCTTTATATATATTAATATATATATATATATTATAATAAAATTTTATATATAATATATATATATAAAAATATATATATATATATATTGTCGTGCCGAATAGGTAAAACTTGCTATTTTGGATTAAATAGCAACGCTCCTCTTGCCGAATAAGACAACAGAAAATTTGTATATGCAGTAATTTAGCAAAAATAATTCTGAACCTTATGAAAAAAATATTTTTCAGTGTGTTTATTATTAAATTATTGTAAACATGTCTAGAGTATATTTAGTTGGATTAGGCTAAATTAAGTTGCGCTTGTTATAATAAGGTTAGGTAAGTTTTCTAAGGTTCTTTTGGTACAAAATTATTAATTTTTACATTAACATAAATGAAAAAATATATATCTTTAAAAGTATAAGACAAAATTTTAGAGAGGACTTAATTTGAAATGAGTTCTTGCTAATTGACCAATTTTACCTATTCGGCACGATATTATATATAAATATATATTATATGTATGTTTGTGTGTGTGTGTGTGTATTATACATTATTCATACATGGCTAACACACACACACACACAAAACACACAAAACATATATAATATAATATAAAAATATATATATATAAAAAAAATATATATATAATAATATTTTATATAATAATATAATTGGATGGGGTTTTAAATTAAATTGCTCTTGTTATAATAAGGTTGGTAAGTTTCCTAAGGTTCTACTGCTACAAAATCATTAATTTTTATATTAACGAAAAATGAAAAAAAATCTTTAAATGTATAAGAGAAAATTTTAGAAAGGACTTTACATGAGTTCTTGCTAATGACCATTTTTAAACCTATTGGGCACGATATATAATATAATATAATAATATATATATATATATAAAATATATATATATATTATAAAAATATATATATATATATATATATATATGTCCGTGCCGAATAGGCAGAACTTGCGATCTTGGCTTAAATAGCAACGCTCATCTTGCCATATAGGACAAGTGAAAATTTGTGTATGCAATAATTTCGCCAAAATCATTCTGAACCTAACGAGAAAAATATATTTCACTGTGTTTGTTTAGTATTAAATTATTGTAAACAAATCTAAAATATATTTAGTTGGGTTAGGCTAAAATAAATTGTTCTTGTTATAATAAGGTTAGGTAAGTTTTCTAAGATTCTTTTAGAGCAAAATAAAAAAATTACATTAACATTAATAAAAAAAATATATCTTTAAACGTATAAGAGAAAATTTTAGAAAGGACTTAATTTTAAATGAGTTCTTGCTAATTGACCGGTTTTACATATTCGGCACGACACACACTGGACTGGGGACCCTCATCCTCAGAGAAGACTCAAGGTTCCCCCGGAGCTGTTTGAATATTTTCTTCTCGTACCACCCCCTATATTTTATATTCTATGTGAACATTATTAATAAACAGAATACATTTACAGAAAAACACAAACATGAATACAGTGGTACAATGTATTAAAGATCATGAATTTCCTCCAGCTCCTCCGAAGCCGGACGTGAGCCAGGTATACAGCAAGCATTTTCCCTCTGGATGGCCACGCTGAGGTGCTGGAACATGGAATGTATAAAATATAATATATATAATATATTATATATATATAATATTATATATATATATATAATATTATATCGTGCCGAATACGTAAAACTGGTCATTTAGCAAGAACTCATTTAAAAATTAAGTCCTTTCTAAAAATTTCTCTTATACATTTAAAGATTTTTTTTATTTATGTTAATATAAAAAAATTTTGATTTTGTACCAGTAGAACCTTAGGGAAAATTTCCTAACCTTATTATTTTAGAAAGGACTTAAATGAGTTCTTGCTAAATGACCATTTACCTATTCGGCACGATATAATATATATATATATATATATATATTATATAATATATATATATAATAGTATATATATATATATATATATATTTTATTATATTATATATATATTGTATAGGAGCCTTTGAACCCAAATGAGAAGATAATTTGGTGGGACTTGAATGCTAAAGTAGGAAAACTTTTAAGAGGGTGTGGTAGGTAAGTTTGGGGTGCCAGGTGTAAATGATAATGGGAGCCCTTTGGATTGAACTTTGTATAGAAAGGGGTTAGTTATAGGTACAACATATTTTAAGAAAAAGAGGATAAATAAGTAAACAGAAATGATGTAGGCGAAATGAAGTAGTTTGTTGGATTTTGTATTGGTAATAAAAGACCTGTTGATAGACTTCAGGATGTACAGTTTATAAGGGCCACAATATATCAGATCACTTTCTAGTTGTAGCTACAATGAGAGTTTAAAAGGTAGATGGGATACAAAGAATAAAGCATCAGGAAAGAGAGAGGTGAAGGTTTATAAACTAAAAAGAGGAGAGAGTTGGGTAAAATAAACAGCTATTTGGGGGATAGATGGCTAATGAGAGCATAGGCAAGGGTTTTGAAGAGGTATGGGGTAGGTTAAAAATGTAGTGTTAGAGTGTTCAGCAGAAGTTTGGTTACAGGAAAGTGGGTGCAGGAGGAAGAGGAGCGATTGGGGGAATGATGATGTTAAAAGAGAGTAGTAAGGGAGAAAAGTTAGAAAGAGAGTTTTTACAAAGTAGAAGTGATGCAAGGAGGGAAGAGTTATATGGAGAAAAAGAGAGAAGTTAAGAGAGTGGGAAGCAATGTTTAAAAGAGAGCAAATGAGAGGTGGGTGAGATGTTACAACAAATTTGTTTGAAAAAAAGAAAAGTTTGGAGTGAGATTAACAAGTTAAGAAAGCAGAGAACAAGGATTTGTCCAGTTAAAAATAGGAGAGGAGAGTTTATTAAATGGGGAGGTAGAGGTATGGTGAAGATGGAAGGATATTTTGAAAGGGAAATTTTTAAATGTTGATGAAAATAGGAAGCTGTGATTCGTGTATAGGGCAAGAGAATAACATTCTTGTAGGGGTGAGGAAGAGCCAGTTTTGAGTGTGGGGGGAATTCGTGAGGGAGTAGGTAAAAGAAGGGGGGAAGGAGCCGGGATTTATGGGATAAAGAAGAAATGTTTAAAAAGGTGGGGATATATTTTTTGGAGTGGTTGGGGCAATTTTTTAATAAAATTTGGAAGAGGTAAGGGACCTAATTGGGAGGAGCTGATAGTTCCTTTGTATAAAGGCAAAGGGATAAAAAGAGTGCAAAAAAAATGGGGGATAATTTTTGATTACCTGGTTTAAAATTATGGTAAGTTTTAAATTTAAAGAATTAAAGTAAAACGGGGAATAGGATAGCAAAATGAACAAGGAGGCTTTAGGAAAGGAAAAGGGGGGGGGGTGGGGAAGGGGTTTTCAGGAAACAATAAGTAACATATTTTGATAAGGTAAAGAGGTCTTTGTGGGATTTTTGGATTTTTGGGAAAGGCGTATACAGGGTGGGTAGGGGGGCAAGTGGCAGATGTTCAAGGTTGGTGTAGGAGGAGGGTTTTGAAAGCAGTGAAGAGTTTTTTACGAGGATAGGAGCTCAAATTAGAGTATGTAGGAAAAAAGGGAAATTTTTTCCCAGAAAAAGTGCCCTTTGACAAGGGTGTGGAGTCACCGGGGTGTTTAAAATATTTTTAGATGGGGTTTAAGAGAAATAAATGCGAGGGTCTTGGCAAGAGGGTGGATTAAAAGATAAAGAATCACAACAAAAGGGGGGTTGTCACAGCTGATTTTGCCCTGACACGTGCTCTTGGGGATTTTGAAGAGAAGTTTGCAGGTTGGTGGATGAATTTGGTAGGGGGGCAAAAGAAGAAAATTAAAGGGGAAACAGGAAAAGTAAGGTTATGAGGGTAACAAAAAGTTTGGTAGAAGATTGAATAAAAGATTGGAGGGAGAGAGTAGGAGGAGGGAACGTATTCAATATTTGGGATGGAGTGCGCGGGTGGGGGCTAAAAGAGAGGTGAATCATAGAATTGAGAGGGAAAAAGAGTGAGTGGTGCACTTAGGAGTCTGTGGGACAAAGAACTTTGCCTTTGGGGGCAAAGAGGGATGTTGAGAGTAAGTTTACCAACCCTTAATGGGGTGAAAAACGTGGGGAGAAGTTTCAGCGAGGGGAAGCCCCGAGGGAGTGGGGATGTCAGTCTGAGGGGGAATGTGGTGTAATATAAGCAAAAATTCGTAGTTTGGAAGTTGGGGGAGGGGCGGGGTTACCAAAAATGTTTCCAGAGGGCTGAGGGAAAGGGGTTTTTGAGGGGGTTCGGACTGTAGGAGAATGGAGCGAAACAAATGATTCAAGAGTGTATCATCTGAGTGGGAAGGGAAAGGGGGGGGGGTATATATATATATATATATAAAATAAAATATATAATATGCACAGACGTATGTTGTGGAAAAGGCGATCTATCTCATTTTCTTAGGGTATAATTTTCCAAGAGGCAGGGGAAAAAGGGCTTTACTGGGCATTGGGGGGGAAAGGGGCTAATCAAAACCACGTAATGAATTTTAAACACTATATCACACGCTCCCAATGGACTTAAAGAAGTTGAAATGCAGGGCGCAGGTGAGCTGGGGGGCTATCCTCCTGGCATTGTTAAAAACCCAAACCCGGGTGTGACGGGATTCGTGTAATTTGGGGGGGGGGGGGGAAAAAAAAAAACGTGAGATAAGGCCGGAAAGGGGTTTTTTTGGGGGAAAAGGGGGGTTTTTCCCCTTTTGGGGGGGTTTGGGGGGTTTTTTTTAAAAAGGGTTTTCCATTTTTTGGGGGGGGTTCCCCCCGGCCCCCTTTAAAAGGGCCCCCTTTACAACTTTAACCCCTTAAATTTTTTTTTTAAAAAAAAAAAAAAAAAAAAAAAAAAAAAAAAAAATTTTTTTGGCCCCTTTAAAAGGGAAAAAACCCCGGGTTTTAAAAAAAAGGGCCAAAAAAAAAAATTTTTTTTTAAAAAAAAAAAACCCCCCCGGGGGGTTTTGGTTTTTTTAAAATTTCCTTTCCCCCACCAATTTAAACCCCCCCAAAAAAACCCCCAAAAAAAATTTTTTTGGGGAAAATTTTTTAAGGGGGAAAAAAAGGGGGGGGGGGTTGGGTTTTGGGGGGTTTTTTTTTTTTTTTTGGGGGTGGGGAAAAAAAGGGAAAAAGGGGTTTTTTTTTGGGGGGAAAAGGGGGTTTTCGGGGTTTAAAAAAAAAGGTTTAAAAAATTTTTTGGGGCCCTTTTTTTTTTCCCCCGGGGGGGTTTTTTTTGGGGGAAAAAAGGGGGCCCGGGTTTAAAAATTTTTTTTTGGGTTTTTTTTTTAAAAAAACCCCCCCTATTTTAAAAGGGAAATTTTTTTTAATTTTTTTGGGGGGGGTTTTTTTTTTTTTTTAAAAAATTTTTTTTTTGGGGGGGGGGTTTTTTTTTTTTTTTTAAAATTTTGGGAAAAATTAAAAAAAAAGGGGTTTTTTTTAAAAAGGGGGGTTTTTGGGGTTTTGGGGGGGGGGGGGTTTTTTGGGGGGGGGGGGGGGGGGGGGTTTTTTTTTTTTTTGGGGGTTTTGGGGGGGGGTTTTTTTTGGGGGGGGTTTTTGGGGGGAAAAGGGGGGGTTTAAGGGGGGAAAAAAGGGGGGGGAAACCTGGGAAAGGGTTTTTGGGTTTTTTTTTTTAAAAAGGGGGGAAAAGGGGGGGGGGGGGGGGGGGTTTTTGGGGGGGGGAAAAAAAGGGAAAAAAAGGGAAAAAGAGGGGGGGAAAAAAAGGGGGGGGGAAAAAAGGGGGGGGGAAAAAAAAAGAAAGGGAAAAAGGGAAAAAAGGGGGAAAAAGGGAAAGGGGAAAAAAAAAGGGGAAAAAAAAAAAAAGGGGGGGGGAAAAAAGGGGGGGGAAAAAAATTTTTTTTTTTGGTACACAACATCAGATGTTTTGCACAGTCTTACATAGTTATGTTTTGGAACAACCAATTGGTTGGTAGTTTATCCTCCATTACAAAGGATGGTATTCAGAAAACTTAGGTTGAATTTGGGGTATTGTTTTTCATTTTTGGTATTATCGTTCAGTTACGCCTCCTGCTCTATTAAGTCTTAACAGGTATAGATTTTTAATTATATTTTTCTCGCCTGCAATCCAGGAAGTATAATAGTTTTTAGATTGAATAAATTTGGTTTCCAAATGTTTTCTGCCAGTTCTAGTCCACATTTTCTCTTGCCTTGACTATAGCTGTTAGTGTAAAACAGTATTCCTGTTTTAGTGCAAGTGTGTAGGTTTGGTGTGAAGGAAATTGAGGGTGTTAGGGGCGTATGGAAAGGTGGGTGGGTGGGTGTGTGTGTGTGGGCGTGTGTGTGTGTGTGGGCGTGTATGTCGGTGGGTGGGTGTGTGTGAGCGTGTATGTCGGTGGGTGGGTGTGTGTGTGTGTGTGGGGGTGTATGTCGGTGGGTGGGTGTGTGTGTGGGCGTGTATGTCGGTGGTGGGTGTGTAGGGCTGGTGTGAAGGGAAGGTAGGAGAGGATCCATCGGCTAATGGATGCTGGCCGTACAATCTTGATGTCGTCAGAGAGGAGGCACCTGCGCCATCTGAGGGCCTATCTTGCTAGAGAGAGTGAAGAGAGAGAGAGAGAGAGAGAGAGAGAGAGAGGAGAGAGAGAGAGAGAGAGGAGAGAGAGAGAGAGAGAGAGAGAGAGAGAGAGAGAAGAGAGAGAGAGAGAGAGAGAGAGAGAGAGAGAGAGAGAGAGAGAGAAAAGAGAGAGAGAGAGAGAGAGAGAGAGAGAGAGAGAGAGAGAGAGAGAGAGAGAGAGAGAGAGAGAGAGACCGACCTAGCCACAACAAAAGTGTTACTATTATTTGTTTCGGTATAGTGCTAATAATTGGGGAATCAGTTGACAGACACTAACTTGGTATATAGCTAGGCTGGTGTCAGGCCTCCTATTATTCTTTAGGGAGTGAAGCTTTGACTTTACGATGTTTAGTTATGATTTTAGACATTGTAGCTCTAGGATTTTGAAACTTCTTTGTGTTGATTATTTTGGTTTAAGTCATCATTACATAATCATTTGCTGAAGAGAATCTCAGTTCGAGAACGAAATATACAGCTCCTTACTTTTCAAGCTTGTCTGCATTGGGTTTACTTAATTTTGTGGGTATCTTAATAAAAATATACACTCCTTTATTTTTTCACATACAGTGCAAGTATGCTGTATCTTGCACAAAGAGTACAAGCATGATGTATCTTTCACATAAACAGTAGAAATATGCTGTATCTTAAACAAAAAAAAAGGCACAATACCGTGACTGGAACGATACACAAATAACCCGCACATAAAAGAGAGAAGCTTACGACTACGTTTCGGTCCGACTTGGACCATTGATAAAGTCACGACCGAAACGTCGTCGTAAGCTTCTCTCTTTTATGTGCGGGTTATTTGTGTATGCTGTATCTTACATATAAACAGTACAAGCATACAATAAGTGACAAATGATGGCTGAACAAATAACTGTGTGATGATTTATAGTTTTGTTTCCATAATTGTGAGGGGCGAGTGTTGTTCTGGGCCAAGTTAGTGTCAGAGGTGAGGGGGAGTTTGTATGGGCAGCCCCTTGAAGAACATGGGTAATAAAGTTGGTGTGTGTGTCGATGGAGACGATCATGGGGTAAGATGGAGTTTGTTGATCCATGGAGGATTCATGTCTGGGATGTGTATTGCTGACTATGTCGTGTACTGGTCCTTACCTGGTGATTGTATCCTGCTATGTCCCTGTTGCTTAATGCTAGTAGTGTCTTCCTGATAGTGCTCTGATGATTGTATTCTGCTGTCCCGATTGTTTCCTGCTAGTAGTGTCTTCCTGACTATGCTCTGGTAATTGTGTCCTCACTGAAATGATGACTGCATCCTGCTGAGTTCATTCTACCTTAAAGATCTCTAGGTCGTGAGCTGCTTTCTCTCTCTCGCCCGAACTTACTTTGTGTTGTACATTTTGGTTTCTTCCCACCAAGAATTTCACACAGCCTGAGGATTAGATGTACGATTGAAGGTGAAGACCGTGGAGTGTGTGGGTGTGGTGTGGCTAGACCAGTCACTGACGTCACCCTCACCTGCTGGCTCGCTCACGTGATTAGAGAACCATGCCTGCTTGCTTGACTCCCTGCCCCCTTCCACTTCCCTATCCCCTCAGCCTTGCCCTTTCCCTCCATCTCCCTGTGATGGTTATGTGGGCCAGCGGGCCGCCGGCAGTAACAGCATGGTTGATGAGGGAAGCACCAGACGAGCTTGGCCTAGTGACGGGCTTCGAGAGCAAGGAAACTCTCCAGCCCCTTCAAAGGTATATCAGAGGTGTGGAAAAAGACACTTATGTACATTTCAGGACATTTATTAAAGAAAACGTTTCGCCACGAGTGACTTCTTCAGTCCTAATACAGAGAAAACTAAGAAAACGCATATATATAGTGGCAGGGGTCAGGTGAAGTGTCGCTTGGATAGAGGTGGTAGTGGTGGTGGCAGTAGTAGTACTAGTCGTGGTGGGACGGATGGCTAGAGGGACCTGTTGACAACATGATACAGCAGTTTCCAGGATATTACCCATTCTGGAAACTGCTGTAACATGATGTTAACAGGTCCCTCTGTAGCCATCCGTCCCACCACGACTACTACTACTACTACTGCTACCACCACTACCACCTCTATCCAAGCGACACTTCACCTGACTCCTACTACTATATGTATACGCGTTTTCTTAGTTTTCTCTGTATTAGGACTGAAGAAGTCACTCGTGGCGAAACGTTTTCTTTAATAAATGACCTGAACTGTACATAAGTGTCTTTTTCCACATCTTGTCGGTATCACCATACTATTTCCTCCATATCAGAGGTATTCTACCTACGTCTCTTCACTGGGCACATCTGGGTGTGTCCGTGCATGACAGGCCACTTCGTGTATGGAGCTGAAGTTTACAATGGCTGAAGTAAGAACAGTGACTAGACTGCATACTTCCTGCTATGGCAGCCCGGAGATGGTACTCGGAGTACGACCTCTTCCTCTGCGTGATAGCTATTTTCGTACACTCTGCAAAAAAATAATATCTGTTAATTTAAATTTAATGTAAAATAACTTATAGTGGCTTATAGTTAACAAACAGCGAATTAACATAAACGCGTCACAAATTGTAGTCTCTTAGTGTTAGTATTCTTCCCGCATGTTGTTGTATGTTGTAGGATAAACTGCGAGGTGGAGTAGGAGAGTTTGGTCAGTTGTTGTAGGCTTCCAGTGTCTGTTGCCCCTGTTCACCTAGCAGTAAATAGGCACCTGAGTGTTAACAAACTTTTCCGAGTGGCATCTTGGAGCTAGCAGTATACTTTAGATAAGGATGGACTATGTAGCGAGTTCAGTCCTACCTAAGGTATATTACCATCACCAAGTTGCCACTCACAACAGTCTTCTAACACCCAGGTGAACAGGGATAACAGGTATTGGAAATGTGTACAATCAACTGTATATAAAAAAAAAAATTATGGAACCTTGAAACAAATTAAATATCTGCTAAAATAAAACTGTAGCATTTTGTTGCTGTTCCGGCGTTTATATACGAACTTAGAGGAAACCCAGACTATTGTGTAGGCACACAATTTGCCTAAGAAATTATCACATGATGGCTGCTGATTGTCGGGGCTTTTAAGGGAGGGTGATGCGTCAACGAACTATGGTAGTGCTCTGAGTGACAAATGGGTGACGAGATGGTGGAGGGGAAAGAGTGGACGTGCAGTGTACGTAACAGGTGGGTGACGTGTTGGTGGAGGGGCGGCAGGGGACTTACAGTGTGACAGTAGTTAAGATTGGTGAACGTGGCGGCGGCGACGGCTCCTGCTGTAGTAATGGACAGGTATCACAAACTGGTCTTCATCCATAATGTCGTACTTGTGTAACACCTTTTTTTCTTGTGTGTGTGTGTGTGTGTGTGTGTGTGTGTGTGTGTGTGTGTGTGTGTGTGTGTGTGTGTGTGTGTGTGTGTGTGTGTGTGTTCACCTAATTGTGGTTGCAAGGGTCGAATCACAGCTCCTAGCCCCGCCTCTTCACTGGTCGCTACTAGGTCAGTCTCCACTCACCAAGCTGTGTTTCCGGGGATTGGGTCTCAGCTCCTGGCCCCACCTCCTAGACTACTTTGATATGCATCACTGATTTCTGACTTTTTGACCTTACCATATCTACTCATTTTTTTGTGTATGAGTTTGCTGTAATGAGTGAAGGGTCTCTTGTTACTACACCACCACTACCACTACTACACCACCACTACTACTACTACACCACTACCACTACTACACCACCACTACTACTACTACACCACTACCACTACTACACCACCACTACCACACCACTACCACACCACTACCACTACTACACCACCACTACTACCACTACAACACCACCACCACTACTACACCACCACTACCACCACCACCACCAACACCACCACCACCACTACCACTACTACCACACTACTACTACACACCACTACACTACACCACCACTACTACTACACCACTACCACTACTACACTACCACTACTACACCACTATCACTACTACACCACTACTACTACACCACAACCACTATACTACACCACCACCACTACCACTACTACTACACTACCACTACTACTACACCACCACTACTACACTACGACTACTACACCACCACAACCACTACTACACCACAACCACTACTACACCACCACTACTACTACACTACACTACTACTACACTACCACTACTACTACACTACCACTACTAACATACACTATACTACAATAACACTACCACTACTACACCACCACAAACCACATATTACACCACCACTACCACTACAACACCACCACAACCACTACTACACCACCACAACCACTACTACATCACCACTACCACTACTACACCACCACTACCACTACTACTACCACCCAACCACTACTAACCACCACAACCACTACTACACTACCACTACTAACCACCACCATTACTGTACCACTACTACTACTACACTACCACCATCACCACCACCACAACCACTACTACACCATTACTACTACACCACCACAACCCCTACTACAACCATTACTACTACTACATCAGCACCACTACTACCACTACACCACCACTACTACTATTACACCACCGCTACTGCCACTAACTACTACACACCACACCACCACTACTACTACTACTACTACTACTACACCACTACTACACCACCATCACTACTACTACACCACCACAACCCCTACTACACCATCGCTACTACTACACCAGCACCACTATTACCACTACATCACCACTACTACTATTACACCACCGCTACTACGACTACTACTACTACACCACAGCTACCACTACTACACCACAGCTACCACTAATACACCACAGCTACCACTACACCACAGCTACCACTACTACACCACCACTACCACTACTACACCACCACTACCACTACTACACCACCACTACCACTGCTACTACACCACTACCACTGCTACTACACCATCGCCACTACTACACCACCACTACTACTACGCCACAACCACTACACCACCACTACTACTACACCACCGCTACTGCCACTACACTACACTACTATTACTACTACTACAAAACCAACACTACCACTACTACTACTACACCACTACCACTACTACTTCACAGCTACCACTACTACACCACTGCTACTACACCACTACCACTGCTACTACACCATCAACACTACTACTACATCACCACTACTACTATACCACCACTACACTACCACCATTACTACACCACTACTACTACTACTACACCACCACCACCACCACTACTACACCACCACCACAACCACTGCTACACTACCACCATCACTATACTACACACCACCAACACACCACCACATACTACTACACCACCACAACCCTCACTACACCATCCTACACACTACTACACACACACACCACACCCACTACTACCACTACTACTATTACACCACCACTACTCCACACACTACTACAAAACACCACCACACCACCACCACCACCACCACCACTACACTACTATTACTCCTACTACTACACCAACACTACCACTACTACTACACTACCATCTACTACACTACCACTACTACACTACCACTACTACTACTACACTACCACTACTACTACTACACCACAGCTACCACTACTACACCACTACTACTACCACTGCTACTACACCATCACCACCACTACTATACCACTACTACTACTACTACTACACCATCACACTACTACACCATCACCACTACTTCTACATCATCACCACTACTACTACACCATCACCACTACTACTACACCATCACCACTACTACTACACCATCACCACCACTAATACACCACCACCATCGCCACCACTACTAGTACACCACTACACCACTACCACTCCACCACCCACCACCACTACTACTGCAACTACTACTACTCCAACACCACCACTACTACTACACCACCACTACCACTACACCACCACTACCATTGCTACAGCACCGACACTACTACACCGCCACCACCACCATTACTACTACTACACGACCACCCACCACCTACTACTACAACACACACCACTACTACACCACCACACCACTACACACCACACACTAAACCCCTAACTACTACACCCACTACCACTACTACACCCCGCTACTACTACTACACCACTACCACCTCTACTACCACTACACCATTACCACTCGCTCAGAGCCAAAAACCTACAGCTCATTTGTTAAGCCAGATCACGGAGACCCATTGTGTACAACCTCTATGCTCTCCCTGCCTTCTTCACTCTTCCTTATTGGCTTCTTCACCCTCACCTCTTGGTTTCTTCACCCTCCTTCATTGTCTTCCTGTCAATTCCCGTTTTCACCCTTCTTGCCTTCATTATATCTTCTAGCCTTCACTCTACCTCCCTGTCTACTCACCCTCGCTTTGTGACGCTCCATCCATACCCACACCCACTTAGGAAGTGTGAAGTAATGCAGTAATGCCAGACCTATGGTGAAGCCACTTCTGAAACCGATGGTAAAGGAATCAGGTCGAGAGACAGAAGAAGGCTGGCAGGGCCTGTGAGAGGGGAAGTTCAGCTGGTACATTGGTCCGGCATCCAGACCTTAATGAAGATTTTGCAGCAGAAATGCAACATTTATCATAAAACAAATTTTGGAAAACCAGAACTGAAACGTTTAGAATTGTTAAATTTATTAACAGACTACTAAACTTTGTGAGATATTCCCAGAAGTTTGCGTTTGAGAATATTGTTGACAATTCTAGCTACAGTAGCGTCAGCAGAAAGATCTTTTAGCAAATTCAAACATATCAAAAACTTTTTAAGAGCTACCATGTGTCAAACTCGACTTGTTGATTTAGTAAGACTGATAACTGAGTCAAGTATTGCCAAAGTAATTAATTTTGATAGTGCTATTAGAAATTTTGCAGACAAGAAAGCCAGAAAAGCTCATTTCACTAAGTAGTCTAAGTAAATATTAAACTTTTAAGAATTTATTTTACTTTGAAAGAGCTTATTAAAAGTTTAAAAATTTAGGCACTTGTATAGTTATAGGTCAACCAAAACTTTCAAAATCTATAATGTGTATGTATAAAGTTTATTTGGTTATTGTTCTGCGCCGGAAATAAAGCACTTATGGAAGTTTACCAGTGGTTTTATTAGGCTTCAAATTCTCAGTTTTGACAGAAGCCTCAGCCTGTCCCCAGGGGCCCCATAGCAGTCTTGTTCCGCCTTCCAAAATTTCTCTATGAGGCCCTGAGCTGGACCTGTTGTTGTTTTTGGACAGACAAACGAAGTGGAGGTTGATAAATGAATCGTAGTGGACTAACTAATTAAAAGTGCACTTTTTACCAGTATATTTGTATTCCCTTGTCTCAGTTATGTAAAAAATCATTGTAATAACTCGTATATAGTGTATTACATTATTATTGTAATGTGTTCCTTGGTACATTATTTTCCATGGTAGTATTTTCCTAAATATAGAGCGATTGATTTTTTTATTTAATAGAATAGCTGTATAGAGTGTATTAAGAGTATTGAGTGTTCAGAACTCAGTGTGACTTATTAAGTAGATTGTACGTGGTAGTGTGTGTTCTGTTGAGAGATGAAGAGTTCTTGTATTCCTCAACCGTCCAGTGTGACATCGTTTTTTTTTTTTTTGTATAATTTACCTCCCACCATTTTTTTATACTCGCCCTCCGTTCTAGTCTGTTCAACGTCCCTTCTTGTCTCTTCAACCTGTGAAATATGGATTCGTCTGCTTTCAAACTAGGGTCTGTTGTAGGCAAACATCTCACGGTTATAAACAAAAAATCTCATTTTCATTGACCAGTCTAGAGATATAGTATATCATAGTGTAATATGCGACTGTATTAAATAGAGGCGTATACAAATATATTTACAGTCTGACAAACAGTAGTCACAAGGTAAAATATACTGAAGTATGCCAAATGTAGGTTAATCATCCGACAAATGATACTCGAGTCCAACATTGGACTAATCATATAAAAGATACGTGTTTATAAAACTCTAAGACCTGGAGAAGTATCAAGGCAGACAGTTCACTAGTACAGGTTCTCAAGGTCACACACTGTGTGCAGGTACCATCTAGTTAAAACAAAGTCCTCACAAGGCAATGAGAAAGTCCATTCAATCCTAGCATAGACCGAGTCCACCAAGCTAGGCAAATACAAAAACCACTCGCTATTAAGCATGCAGAAGCAGCCTATTCTTGATTCTAAGTCCACACCAGACAAGGTCAGTTAGAGTCAAAGTTCACACAAAGATTTTGACTCAAACCAAGTGTTTGCATGCGTGGTGTGTTATTGATTCTCTGAATAACAGAGTGGCGACCCTTGCTACCAGAGGCGAAGTCAATCAACCATGTAGTGAAAATGAGAGTCCACACTGGACATTACTGCTAAAAACCTAGTTAACCACACAGGACAGTGTATAAACATTAAAGTTCTGAGAGGAGTTCATACAGTGGACATAAGCTACGAACACAAGACAATGTTTAGAAATTTTATGCTTCAAAAAAAAAAAAAGACGTACACGTGTGTGTGTATATATGCACGTGTATGTATATATATATATATATATATATATATATATATATATATATATATATATATATATATATATATATATATATATGTATTATGTATGATATGTATGTACGTATGTACGTATGTACATATTTGGAAACAGAGCACAGTTCATTCCCTTCCCCAGTTAACAGTAAAACCACAACTGAGTTATGGAGGAATTGGAAGACTGAAACAGTTAACCCCTACCCACACTCACTATGTAGAAGGTGCAAAGTGGTAACAGCACCTTCCTCCTCCTCGCGCTTTCTTACAAATTAATTTCAAACCTTTCATACAATACTGTAAAAAAATGGGCAATTACAACAGTGTGCCTAGACATCATCTCAGCTGTCAGATGGTGATAAGTATCTGTTGTTACAGTAGCAGTCCTGCCATGAAACATCAATAATCAAACATTAAATAAACAGATAAACACTAAATAATGTAGAAATGTAGGTCACACATCTTCCTGGTCTCTACCTTCATCCTCACAGTCTCAATCCTTCATTCTTCGCTTCTCTCACGTCTCACGCTCTTAAACCTACCAAGGCTCACTAATCCCTAGCCTTCTTTTCTTTCCTACCCGCGTACCTCTTCTTCCTCTTTTGCTTCTTCTTTCTCCTCGTCCTTTCCTTTTTCTTTTGTCTCCTTCCTTTTCTTCTCTTTTCCCTCCTTCCTCACATTTCTTCTCCCCTTCTTCCCCTCTCCTCTCCTACTCAAATAATTAAGGTATCGCTGAAGTGGGACCTATAAGAGTTGCCTAAATTTTTCCCTCCAACTTTATTATTCGCTCATAAATCAAGAACTCATCCAATAGTTTCAAAATTTCAACACTTGGCATGCAGTGGAGAACAACATGACGTTCAGTGGTGATAAGTTCCAGCTGCTTAGGTATGGAAAGAATGAAGAACTCAAAAGGAGCACTATATACAGAACTCAAGAGGGTCACCAAATAGAACGTAAGGAACACATAAAAGACCTAGGAATAATTATGTCAGCGGACCTTTCTTTTAAAGACCATAACAAGACAAAGATCACGACAGCCAGAAAGATGACGGAATGGATATTGAAAACTTTCATAACAAGGGAAATAATGCCAGTGGTGACACTCTTCAAATCGCTAGTGCTCCCTCACTTAGAATATTGCTCAGTGCTGACGGCCCCGTTCAAGGCAGGAGAAATATCGGAGCTGGAACAAATACAGAGATCTTTTACGGCTCACATTGAGCCAGTAAAGCACCTAAACTACTGGGAACGCCTGCAAGTCTTGAACATGTACTCATTGGAGTGGAGGAGAGAGAGGTACATGATAATATATTCCTGGAAGGTACTCGAGGGCTTGGTCTCAAATCTGCACACTGCCATAACAATATACTAGAGTGAGAGATATGGGAGGAAGTGTAAAATAAACCCAGTGAGGAGCAGGGGTGCGGTGGGGACAATAAGGGAACACTGTATCAACATTCGGGGTCCCAGACTTTTCAACATCTTACCAGAAAATATCAGAAACACTGCTGGAACAATTGTAGGAAGAAGCCTTCAAGAGGACACTAGACAAGTATCTTCACCAGGTGCCAGATCAACCAGGCTGTGATGGATATGTGGGGCAACGGGCCTCCAGCAGCAACAGCCTGGTTGATCAGGCAAGCACCAGACGAGCCTGGTCCATGGCCGGGCTCAGAGAGTAGATAAACTCTGGAAACTCTTCAAAGGTATATCAAAGGTATGCTCATGTGCCCTATGATCAAAGTTCTTGAACCGATTCCCGCCATCTTGGAAAGGTTCGGATGACTTTCAAAACTCTCAGTGACGTAACCTTAAAATATTCAAAATAAAAGAGATACATCCAAGTGAAATTCAGGTGTATAGAGATAGACTTGACGATTTTATGTATAAAATAGTGTAAAATTTTAGCCACGTTAAATCATGTTAAATAAATTTCAGTTTACCTCTTCTAAACAGCTTCAACATTTAATGGTTGTTTGCATCTTAGGGCCAGGATAGTGCCCATTTAGTAAAAAAATACTTGAAATCTTTGAAATCCGTGCCATACCTGGATAATGACTCGTCTGATCGGTTTCAACTTTTTCACCAATGGTGTGGTTTCCTGACACAAGGTTAAGACTGCTATTGAATGGCATAAATCCCAATTTGTCAGTTTTAATGAATAGTGATATTTATTTTTGCTCAACAAGCAACAAATGCTTTTTCTGACAATGCATTGTGTAAGATGGATGATATTCCTTAGTTTAATCTGAGGAGGAGGTGCGGCTTTGAAAATTTGCTGCTGAAAGTTAAGAAAACAATAAATGGAATCAGATCAATTACTGGACAATGCCTTTTCTGATAGGCATCAAATTTTTACCATTGGTGGACTTTAAAAACAAAGTTTGTCACTTTGAGCTGTGTAAATTTCAGTTCGCCATTTTTTTTGTGTCTCCTGATCAGCTGTGTGGCTGCCAATTTGTCATGTTTTCCAAATGTTATCTAATTAGATTTTTTAAAAAATAAAAATGAATATTTTTTCCTTATATGATTGTAAACAATTTTATATTAAATGTGAATAAGAAGAGAAACTGAAAAAATAATTCATGTTTTTATGTCGTTTTTTTTAAGCTTAACGAAGTGGAAACTTTCCTCTTTTTCGTAGCATTCTCAGCAATATTTTCATTCTCATAATTTTTCGTTTGTTACTTGAGAACCCCTTATTCGAGTGGCCTCAAATTTTCAACGTTGGTATAATGTATCTTGAGCAAGATTCATGGGACTACTCTCATGTGTAGGTGACCTATGTGCAATGTTACACAAGTAATTCCCATATTTTGTTTCCGTGTGATAACTGGAGTCAGGTTCCTCTCATTAGCTTTCAGAATTTCAACACTGGTGTATATTAGTAGAAGGTTGGTATAGTTAATACAGTGTGTAGATGACTTGTAAATTTTACCTTGATCATGATGGGGGTCTCTTAATCGAATTTGGATTGAATTTGAATGACTCCCATTCCACACTATGAACATATTTTTTAAAGGGGTGGACCTGTAAGCCAGCGGAAGGCCTCGGTCACATGACCAAAAGCTCCAGCGGCTGGTGATCATCTAAGACCCGCATCAGGAAACAATTGTTCTGTTTCCTAACGAAGCTTACCTAACCCATTCAACAGTCGCTATATGACCCCTACGGATATAGCAGTTTCCTCTGATTAAAATACAAGAATTGTGAACGGAATCAGTCTTCAGTGACTAATGCATCGTAGGAAATGGAACTTTTCATGGTTTTAGGCTAAGCAAGTACAAATTTTGTTGTATTATGTGTAATAGCTGGAAAATTCATATGGTTATCTTTAAGCTTTTAGTGCTGATGTATTTTCCTCACAGGAAACAATCACTTTATGTTAGGTTGTGTAAGTTATCATGTACTTGTAATAATCGGAGAATGTCGCTTCTGCTCGAAAGTAAGTCAGTGTTAACTTTATTTGATTTTACTAGGTTAAATCAATATAATATTTTTAATATGCCTATAACATCTGTGGTCCCTCAAGACCATTGTTTATAATGTCTGCTGTATACACAGAGCTTGCATAAAACTTACTTTTTTCTTACTGTACTTTTTTAAATAGTAATTAGTTTTATTTAGAAAAATATCTATATTGATTTTGACGTGTGTACGTCACTATTTGCTTTTTTTTGGGGAGAAACTGTAAAAATAAGAATGTTACCTTTTCATGCTATAATTTGAGTCTCGAATCTGATTAGCTTAAATACTTCCATGCTGATACCTTGGTAATGCAACTTTTAGGCTGCTTCAAGCTTAATACGCTTACTTATTTTAGGATATCGGTCTCTGTAGTCTCACTGAAAAGTTTGAATTAGGTTTAGGCTGTGTATGTCCAAATTTACCATTTTCGCTGATGAAATTTGAATGTTAGTTTCCATATGACCTGTGAATGCCTCTTCTGATTCCCTTCAGATTTTCAACGCTAATATTCAACTGCAGTATCAACTTATGCAGCACTCTGCACTATTGCAGTCGCGTGCGTTGAGCCACAAAGGACCGCGGTTGTGCAACAAGGTGATACCTTTCTTGGATGACGCCGCGACTGAAATACATCTAGTTATATTTTGCTTGTATATCTGCTAATCTACACTTATCTTAATTTATCCCTCTCATTCCTTCCCAGCATCTCTAGCCTCTTCTCTCCAGCAGATAGTCTCAGTATAATCCATCAGAAGATAGCCTCGATATAATGCAAAAGAAGGAAGCCTCAATGGAATTCAATGGATGATAGTTTCAGTGTAATTCGACAAAAGATAGTTTCAATATAATTCAACAGAAGATAGTTTCAATGTAATTCAACAGATGATAGACTCAATATAATTCAGCAAATAACCTCGATATAATTCAACAGATAACCTCGATATAATTCAGCAGATAACTTCGATATAATTCGACAGATAATCTCGATATAATTCAACAGATAACCTCGGTATAATTTAACAGATAAACTCGGTAGAATCCAAAAGATAACCTCGGTATAATTCAACAGATAGCGTCGATATAATTCAGTAGATAACCTTGCAAAGTCTTCTAGCGAATACCTTTCCCCTGTTTTCTTGCAGTCTCTACTCTCCCTCTGCTCCCCACTACTGCTCTATCCTCTCGTCAGTGCTCTCCTCTTTTTCCTCCTTCCTACACTGCTCTCAGAATTATTCTTGGCTGTCCCAAATCTACAAAGGTTCTTAATATGAGGAAGGAGCTTGGTATTTCTAGTATCAGTGATAGGTTTATTGAGATTAACGTGTACTCGGTATTAGAATGTTAAGAAATGAACCAGACACTGTCACGATGAATCTTACTAAATGTCTAGAAGTAAATACACACAGATCTAAATGGATTGTGAAAACGTGCAATTATATTAAATTTTATAACCTGCATGAACTGTATCACTGTAGACAACAAGAGCATTTTACTCCTCCATGGAAGATGTGTTCATTTACTATCACATACCTGCAAGTCCCTCCCAAGATGCTCATTGCTAATTATCCTTTCCTTAAATCACTTGTTAAAGCAATTGCTCAAGAAGAAATTTCTCGCCCAGCTGGTAGTAATAAGTTAACACAAGTTATATTCACTGATGGATCTAAACAGGAGTCTTCTGGCAGGGCTGCATCTGCTCTTGTTGCCACCTCCCTAGTTAAGAGCGATAATAAATTTGTTGAGTTAGGCATAAAAATTAAGAACTTGGCGTCTACACTGCAAGCTGAATTGTTTGCAATCCTGATGGCTGATTCTGTGTCATCATTGAAGGCTCTTGACTCATATAATGACTCCAACATGCTCATTGAGGAAGCCAGGTATAGGTACTGAAAAATCCGGGGAAAATGAATTAATGTACAATTGCTATGGATCCCATCACACATTGGATTACTCCTTCATGATAAAGTTGATATGTTAGCCAAGAAGAGCACCCTGAAGGAGAATGTAGAATATAACTTAGTTATATCTGTGTCTAACATTAGGAATAATATTAGTAGGGAAGTAAATAATGAAAATGAATGTTACAGGAATGCAGTTAGAAGCCTGAGTAGATCAATAACTCACTATGATAACATGAACGTAAATAAGTATGTTTATGGAAACTAGACAAGTATCTTCACCAGGTGTCAGATCAACCAGGTTGTGATGGATATGTGGGGCAGCGGGCCTCCAGCAGCAACAGCCTGGTTGATCAGGCGAGCACCAGACGAGCCTGGCCCATGGCCGGGCTCAGAGATTAGATATACTCTCGAAATTCTTCAAAGGTATATCAAAGGTATGGAGCAACTTGCAATGTGAACAGACTGACTGATGTTGTAGTGGCCAGACTTAGGCTTGATTACAAGTACTTCTGGCAGTTTGGGAGACACACAGATGATGATCAAACCAAATGTAAATTATGTGGTCAGGCATATGGTCACTGTCTTGAACACTATGTGCTTAATGTCCACTTATTGAGGAATATAGAGATTGTATAATAACCTGTGTGACATGTCAAGATATCTTATTAATGAAAATAAGATACCAGATATATTAAAGAAATTTCCTAAATTTGCATGTAACAGATAAGTGAACTGTAGATATAAATCCAAATGTACACCTGTTAACCCTTTTGGGGCCTCGATCCTAGGCCTTTTGCGTATCCATATGCTCTTGCTCTACCGTGCACAGGATGAATATGGGGTGCACAATAAACTAGCCACTTCGGTGGCAAAATCTAAAATCTAAACCTCTTTTCCTCCCTGCTTCCCCTCTCCTTCCTGCTCCCTTATTCCTTTCCCTCATGCTCTTCTCCCTACTTTTTCCCTCTGCTCCCAGGTTTCCTCTCATCCTTGCTCCCCTCCTTTCTCTCCTGCTTTACCCCTGCTTCCCTCTTGCTCTCCTATTCCCTGCTCCCCTCCTGCTCTTCTCTTCCCCTTTGCTCTCCTTTCCTCCCTGCTTTTCGCCTCTCCTCGCCGTTCTCCTCTCCTCTCCCCTCTCCTTACTGTGCTCCTCCCCCTCCTGCTCTTCCTTTCCCTGCGTGCTTCATTTTGATGCCCGACAGTGTGTTTGTACGTGTCTGATAGCACGCACAGCCACGCTACTGCAGACCACGCTACTGCAGACAACGCTACTGCAGGACACGCTACTGCAGACCTTGCTACTACAGGCCACGCTACTACAGACTTCACTACTGCAGACCACGCTACTGAAAACCAAGCTACTGCGGTGCAGACCACGCTACAATGCAGACCACGCTACTGCTGACCACGATACAATGCAGACCACGCTACAATGCAGACCCCGCTACTGCAGACCACGTTACTGCAAACCACGGTACTGCAGACCAAGATACTGCAACACACTCCAGGAGACTCACGGGAAGCTGGGAGTCACCTGGGAGGATGACTCAGATGCACATAATGACACATTTTTTTTGACATGACAGCATTTCCCCCGTTACTTCTCATTACTCACACATCAACAGAAGAAACAGTGTATTGTGCTGCTATTGCTTCTGTTGCCACCATCGCTGATGCTTCTGTTAATTCTGCTCTTCTCTCCTCGTTCCAGCATCTGTTGCTTTTATTGCTCTCCCTCCTTGTTGCAGCACCACCTGCTGCTGTTGCTTGGTCGTCCTGGGTATGCAAGAAGGCCAGCTTTATGCAACCATCTAACATAAAAGTTTTCCTGGTCGGCAGACCTTATAGATTGACCGTGTTCATTTTGTTACAGTCTTGGGGTCGGGATAATACGAAATTATTATTGAACTAGCATTACTGTTAAGTTAGTATTACACGAGGTACAGGTTCACAACGAGGTGAAGCAAGGGTTACAGGTTGGCCGGACGGACGAATTTATTCTGGTGTCACTCATCAATCCAAATAGTTGACACAAGGCATTGACAATATTTACTCCATCCGTTGTTGTTGCAGTATTCAATTATCACTGTATTTGCGAATTGTCATTGCACCAAATGATAAATTATATTTTTGTGAAATGTTTCCAATCAAAAGTATAAATTGATTTTTTTTTTCATAAATATTAGTGGTATATTATTATGCTGTATTTTGTTGTATTATAATGTGTAGTGACGTGTGTGTGTGTGTGTGTGTGTGTGTGTGTGTGTGTGTACTCACCTAGTTGTACTCACCTAGTTGAGGTTGCGGGGGTCGAGTCCGAGCTCCTGGCCCCGCCTCTTCACTGATCGCTACTAGGTCACTCTCCCTGAGCCGTGAGCTTTATCATACCTCTGCTTAAAGCTATGTATAGATCCTGCGTCCACTACATCACTTCCCAAACTATTCCACTTACTGACTACTCTGTGGCTGAAGAAATACTTCCTAACATCCCTGTGATTCATCTGTGTCTTCAGCTTCCAACTGTGTCCCCTTGTTACTGTGTCCAATCTCTGGAACATCCTGTCTTTGTCCACCTTGTCAATTCCTCTCAGTATTTTGTATGTCGTTATCATGTCCCCCCTATCTCTCCTGTCCTCCAGTGTCGTCAGGTTGATTTCCCTTAACCTCTCCTCGTAGGACATACCTCTTAGCTCTGGGACTAGTCTTGTTGCAAACCTTTGCATTTTCTCTAGTTTCTTTACGTGCTTGGTTAGGTGTGGGTTCCAAACTGGTGCCGCATACTCCAATATGGGCCTAACGTACACGGTGTACAGGGTCCTGAATGATTCCTTATTAAGATGTCGGAATGCTGTTCTGAGGTTTGCTAGGCGCCCATATGCTGCAGCAGTTATTTGGTTGATGTGCGCTTCAGGACATGTGCCTGGTGTTATACTCACCCCAAGATCTTTTTCCTTGAATGAGGTTTGTAGTCTCTGGCCCCCTAGACTGTACTCCGTCTGCGGTCTTCTTTGCCCTTCCCCAATCTTCATGACTTGCACTTGTAGGATTGAACTCCAGGAGCCAATTGCTGGACCAGGTCTGCAGCCTGTCCAGATCCCCTTTGTAGTTCTGCCCTGGTCTTCGATCGAGTGAATTCTTCTCATCAACTTCACGTCATCTGCAAACAGGGACACCTCAGAGTCTATTCCTTCCGTCATGTCGTTCACAAATACCAGAAACAGCACTGGTCCTAGGACTGACCCCTGTGGGACCCCGCTGGTCACAGGTGCCCACTCTGACACCTCGCCACGTACCATGACTCGCTGCTGTCTTCCTGACAAGTATTCCCTGGCCCCATTGTAGTGCCTTCCCTGTTATCCCTGCTTGGTCCTCCAGTTTTTGCACCAATCTCTTGTGTGGAACTGTGTCAAACGCCTTCTTGCAGTCCAAGAAAATGCAATCCACCCACCTCTCTCTTGTCTTACTGCTGTCACCATGTCATAGAACTCCAGTAGGTTTGTGACACAGGATTTCCCGTCCCTGAAACCATGTTGGCTGCTGTTGAAGAGATCGTTGCTTTCTAGGTGTTCCACCACTCTTCTTCTGATAATCTTCTCCATGATTTTGCATACTATACATGTCAGTGACACTGGTCTGTCGTTTAATGCTTCATGTCTGTCTCCTTTTTTAAAGATTGGGACTACATTTGCTGTCTTCCATGCCTCAGGCAATCTCCCTGTTTCGATAGATGTATTGAATATTGTTGTTAGGGGTACACATAGCGCCTCTGCTCCCTCTCTCAGTACCCATGGGGAGATGTTATCTGGCCCCATTGCCTTTGAGGTATCTAGCTCACTCAGAAGCCTCTTCACTTCTTCCTCGGTTGTGTGCACTGTGTCCAGCACATGGTGGTGTGCCCCACCTCTCCGTCTTTCTGGAGCCCCTTCTGTCTCCTCTGTGAACACTTCTTTGAATCTCTTGTTGAGTTCCTCACATACTTCACGGTCATTTCTTGCTGTCTCTCCTCCTTCCTTCCTTAGCCTGATTACCTGGTCCTTGACTGTTGTTTTCCTCCTGATGTGGCTGTACAACAGTTTCGGGTCAGATTTGGCTTTCGCTGCTATGTCGTTTTACATATTGTCTTTGGGCCTCCCTTCTTATCTGTGCATATTCGTTTCTGGCTCTACGACTGCTCTCCTTATTCTCCTGGGTCCTTTGCCTTCTATATTTTTTCCATTCCCTAGCACACTTGGTTTTTGCCTCCCTGCACCTTTGGGTAAACCATGGGCTCATCCTGGTTTTTTTCATTTTTCCTGTTACCTTGGGTAAAAACCCTCTCCTCGGGCCTCCTTGCATTTTGTTGCTACATATTCCATCATCTCATTAACTGGCTTCCCTGCCAGTTCTCTGTCCCACTGAACCCCGTTCAGGAAGTTCCTCATTCCTATGTAGTTCATATTTCTTGTAGTTTGGCTTCATTAGTCCTGGCCTTCCTGCTTCTCCCTCCACTTGTAGCTCTACTGTGTATTCGAAGCTTAAAACCACATGGTCACTGGCCCCAAGGGGTCTTTCATATGTGATGTCCTCGATATCTTCACTACTCAAGGTGAATACTAAGTCTAGCCTTGCTGGTTCATCCTCTCCTCTCTCTCTTGTAGTGTGTGTAGTGTAGTGGTGTGTGTGTGTGTGTGTGTGTGTGGCGTTTGTGTGTGTGGTGTGTGTGTGTTTTGTGGTGTGTGTGTGCGCGCGTGTGTGTGTGGTGTGTTTGTGTGTGTGTGTGGTTTGTTGTGGTGTGTGTGTGGTGTGGGTGGGTGTGTGGTGTGGGGTGGTGTGTATGTGTATGTGGTGTGTGTGGTGTGTGTGCGTGTGCAATGTGTGTGTGTGCATGTGTGTGTGTGTATGTATATGTGTGTGTTTTATGTGTGTGTGTGTTGCCGTGCGTGCGTGTTTGTGTGGTGGTGTGGTGTGTGTGGTGGTTTTGTGTGTGGTGTGTGTGTGTGTGTGTGTGGGGTTGTGTTTACTCACCAAATTTTGTGATTGCAAGGGTCGAGACTCGGCTCCTGGCCCCGCCTCTTCACTGACCGCTACTGGGTCCTCCCTCTCCCTGCTCCATGAGCTTTATCATACCTCGTCTTAAAACTATGTATGGTTCCTGCCTCCACTACATCACTTGCCAGACTATTCCACTTCCTAACAACTCTGTGGCTGAAGAAATACTTCCTAGCATCCCTTTGACCCATCTGAGCCTTCAGCTTATAATTGTGACCCCTTGTTTCTGTGTCCCATCTCTGGAACATCCTGTCTCTGTCCACCGTATCTATTCCACGCAGTATTTTGTACATCGTTATCATGTCTCTCCTGATCCTCCTGTCCTCCAGTGTCGTCAGGCTGATTTCCCTTAACCTTTCTTCGTAGGACATTCCCCTCAATTCTGGAACCAGCCTTGTTGTAAACCTTTGCACTTTCTCTAATTTCTTGACGTGCTTGACCAGGTGTGGGTTCCAAACTGGTGCTGCGTACTCCAGTATGGGCCTTACACAGTGTATAGAGTCTTGAACGATTCCTTACTGAGGTATCGGAACGCTATTCTCAGGTTTGCCAGGCGCTATCTGGTTAATGTGTGCTTCCGGCGACGTGCTCGGTATTATACTTACCCCTAGATCTTTCTCCTTGAGTGAGGTTTGCAGTCTTTGGCCAGCTAGCCTATACTCTGTCTGCGGTCTTCTTTGCCCTTCCCCGATCTTCATGACTTTGCATTTGGCGAGGTTAAACTCTAGGAGCAAGTTGCTGGACTACGCACCCAGCTTGTCCAGGTCTCTTTGTAGACCTGTCTGGTCCGCATCCGATTTAATTCTCCTCATTAACTTCACATCATCTGCAAACAGGAACACTTGTGAGTCTATCCCTTCAGTCATGTCATTCACATATACCAAGAATGGCACTGGTCCCAGGACTGACCCCTGTGGGACCCCGCTCGTCACAGGCGCCCACTGTGATACCTCATTACGTACCATGACTCGCTGTTGCCTCCCTGTTAGGTATTCTCTAATCCACCGCAGTGCCCTTCCTGTTATACGTGCCTGATCCTCTAGCTTCTGTATTATTCTCTTGTGAGGATCTGTGTCGATGGCCTTCTTGCAGTCCAAGAAAATGCAATCAACCCACCCCTCTCTCTCATGTCTTCAGTTTCCTTGTTAATTACCATTCTGTCCCAAGCACATGTCGATTAGACACCAGGCTTGTGCGTGTGTGTGCTGTGCCGAATAGGTAAAACCTGCGATTTTGGCCTAAATAGCAACGCTTTTCTTGCCGAATAAGGCAAGCCAAAATTTGTATGTTCAATAATTTCGCAAAAATCATTCTGAAGCTAACGAAAAAAATATATATCGTTGTGTTTATTATTAAATTATTGTAAACTTATCTAAAATATAATTAGTTGGATTAGAGTAAATTGCACTTGTTGTAATAAAGTTAGGTAAGTTTTTTAAGGTACTTTTGGTACAAAATTATTAATTTTTACATTAACATAAATGGAAAAAATATATCTTTAAACGTATAAGAGAAAATTTTAGAACGCCCTTAATTTTAAATGAGTTCTTGCTAATTGAACAGTATTAGTAGAGTGACTTGTCTGGAGGAAGGTTGAAGATGTTGCAGTTCGCATGGTCATCCTTAACTGTGATGTCAGCACACTACTGGCAAGAGAACGAGTGATTGATGGGGATTTTTTTTTTTTTGTCATCCTATCTTGGTGGGAGACAGCTGGTGTTTAAAAAAAAACATAAACTCACACATGGTATCCTTGTGTAATGCTGGCTTAGTCTGAGGGTCTTGTTGCTTTCTCTCATACATACTGGATATTGCTTCATCATCCCATGTTCCTTGTTCATATCTTCTGCTTACGTTTTTCTTATGCCTGCTCTTCCATCTCAAATTTCAACTGTTTGTTTTCCTCTTAGCTAAATCCTGTTGCTATTCTCGGTCACGTTGCTGTTATTTATACCAAGCATTTTGTACCTAAAATATATATGTCAGAAATGCCTCAGACTTCTCTGAAACGTCGAAAAATTCAACTAGAAATTGCTCTGAAATACGGGAGGGATGCCAGGCCATCCGGATGCTACTACTTGCACCACGTTGAACCAGGTTAAAATTATAATAGGACCAGAGAGACACTAGGATACAGTTGAACTGTTGCAGGATCAGTACCTCTGATCTACCATATAGTTAATACCTGATACCTAATGTCCCTGGCACTGATACCTAATCCCCCCTGGCATTGATACCTAATACCCTTAGTAATATTATGCCCGTTATCTGTGGCACTGTCACTCATAGCATGACAACAGCCTAATACAATCACCAGTTGTCATTAATTTTAAATCTGGAGGGGCGTGTTCACACGGTATTTCATTTATCCACTTGTATTAAGCAGCGCTGATGTTCGTGGGAGAGGTCTCCTTGTACTCTCTTTGAAACGCTAATCCTGTGTGGGTCATTCAGCGCCACTGATAGTGGAGGCTCCATACCATACACACACACACACACACACACACACACACACACACACACACACACACACACACACACACACACACAACCTGACGACACTGGAGGACAGGAGAGATAGGGGGGACATGATAACGACATACAAAATACTGAGAGGAATTGACAAGGTGGACAAAGACAGGATGTTCCAGAGATTGGACACAGTAACAAGGGGACACAGTTGGAAGCTGAAGACACAGATGAATCACAGGGATGTTAGGAAGTATTTCTTCAGCCACAGAGTAGTCAGTAAGTGGAATAGTTTGGGAAGCGATGTAGTGGAGGCAGGATCCATACATAGCTTTAAGCAGAGGTATGATAAAGCTCACGGCTCAGGGAGAGTGACCTAGTAGCGATCAGTGAAGAGGCGGGGCCAAGAGCTCGGACTCGACCCCCGCAACCTCAACTAGGTGAGGTCAACTAGGTGAGTACGTACACACACACACACACACACACACACACACACACACAGTAAAGAGGCGGGGCCTGGAGCTTGGGCTCGACCCCTGCAACCTCAACTAGGTGAGCACACACACACCTGACGACACTGGACACTGGAGGACAGGAACGATAGGGGGGGGTACGATAACGACATATAAAATACTGAGAGGAATCGACAAGGTGGACAGAGACAGGATGTTCCAGTGATAGGACACAGCAACAAGGGGTCACAGTTGGAAGTTGAAGACTCAGGTGAATCACAGGGATGTTAGGAAGTATTTCTTCAGCCACAGAGTTGTCAGGAAGTGGAATAGTCTGGGAAGTGATGTTGTTGAGGCAGGATTTATACATAGCTTTAAGAAGAGGAATGATTAAGTTCATGGAGCAGAAAAGTGATCTAGTAGTGACCAGTAAAGAGGTGGGGCCAGGAGCTGTGACTCGATCCCGGCTACCACAACTAGGTGAACACACACACACACACACACACACACACACACACACACACACACACACACACACACACACATACACACATACATACATACATACATACACACACACACACACACACACCACACACACACACACACACACACACACACACACACACACACACACACACACACACACACACCAGACATTCTCAAAGGACATAAACTCGTGCTTCGCCTAACATAAACAATCCTCGGCATGTTTATAGGTCGAGATGAAAGCATTGAGACGTCATCGTGTCGTTAGCATTCCCAGAGAACCGGATCACCGTACTCTAACGCACTTCATTGTCACTCAACATAGTCCAGAGGACGCGAGAAACGCAACTCATTACCATGCTCTGTAATACTATCCTAATCTCAACTGTCTAGACAGAATTAGATGAAGATAAACCGAAGCTAGTTCTTCTCAAAAGATAGCCTCATTGTGGACCATTTGGTCTGATGAGTCAGACAGTGCAACAGTTTGGTATCTTTACTGTTGAAGTTTTTCTTCTACACAGTATGATTCTTCAGTTAAATAGTTAGGTAGTAGGTGTAGTAGTAAAGTAAAGATGTAATCAGTCCATCAACCTTGGAGAAGTATTTGAGATGGTGAGTCCCTCAGGCTGGAGAAGAGTTCACCTCCATAGAACTGAACTCTTCTCCAGGCTGCTAACCTTGGTAATCAGTACCAGCTAGTTTAAAATGACAGGTGACCAAACAGGGTTTCAGGATTAGAAAGTTGTCTAATGTGTGATTGTGTTTGTTCACCTGCCTTTTTAAAAGATAAACTAGTGCCTGAACAACCCGGCTCTAACACCTATTAGTCCGGCGATGTTAGGGATTTTTTTTTTTTTTAGCCAATTCGTAATGGAATGATATTTGGTAGGATTATTGGGAACGCAAAAAATATTTTCCTAATATTTTCCTAGTAACTTTTCTTTGATGTCTAAACTCCAACACTCAATTTTTTTTGTTGCATTGGAGAAGTTGTCAAACATTGATTTTTCGTGTCTGTATTACCTTACAAGAACTTCTTCACACTGGCTTGAATTGTATTTTTCCTCGTGTTCTTTTGTAGTTTGCCTTTCATTCTAACGTCATGTTCTCGTCAAGTATTTCACTATAGCTGGAGTCATTGAATGAATGCGACCCTTGATACGGACTTTGCTACTACTGAGACTACACTACTGTTGACACAGTTCTTCTATTTTCAGTGAATTTCACTTTGTATATGATTTGAAATTTCTCTTTGTAAATAAATATCAATCAGTATTTATCATTTATTGTCTTCTGTGCATCCTGCTGTATTGTCTTCTGCCTTCTCCTTTCTCTGTTTCCTTAACGCTGTGCTGTTTCTCTTCTAAGATATTTTACATCTTTTTTTTATACGTCTCTTTTTTGTACTTTATTGTTTTTTGCATTTTATTACACTTTCCCAGTGGAAAACATTCAGGAGCCCTCTTATATCCTCGCAGTTCCCTCATTTGTAGTCTGGGTTTTTCTCTCGCCCTATTTGTGTGTGTGTTGACCTTATAATTACCGAGTCTTGTCTCCGGGGGTCGAGACTGCTCCCGGTATCGTCTCTTACTAGTGGTCGCGAGCGAATTCGCTGATTCCTTGCCTGGTGTGTGTTTCATAGCAGATACATTAACTCAGTGATCAAATGAATTGTCAGGTTTCAACGAACAAGTGGGAAATGTGGCGATTATTTTGTAGTTGTGAGCACCTAAGCAGAGGCTGAGAGCATCAAAAAGTGAGCAGCGATTACATCAACAACAGGAAACCGCAGGAAGACCCATCACACTTTTTCTTTGACCCTTCTTGAGGAGACACAAAGGAAAACAGGTGCGGGTGAGCGAAAAGAAGAATTGAGGAAGGAGAGGGAGGAAAGGGGCTGGAGAAGAAAGTGAGGTTAAAGGAAGAAAAAGGAAGAGGGAGAAAGACAAAGATAAGAGATTAGATGGAGAGGCCACAATTTTATACTCGGGGAAGAGGGAATGGATGTGTAAATGGATTCTCATTTAATAGGTGTTTGTATACATCGCCTGAAGGCGCACAGCTCTCCCCCCCCCCCATCCCCATCCGACCTCCACTGCCTCCCTAATGCTTCCTCATCCAGCCCTGCCCAGCCCCCAGCAGTGGTAGTCATCTTCACTAGTGGGACAGAGGGCGATGTGTGAAATAGAGAAAAGAATTAGTTGTGGAATACAGATTGTACTAATGGAGGTTGCATCGAAGAAGCTATTTCAAGAAGCGCTAAATCCGTCTTTTTCATACATTGCAAGGTCTAGTAGAGGTTCGATCCTCCGTCCGATAATCTCTGATCAGTCAGGCTGTCGATAATCAAGGATGAATACATACAAACTGGCAGTTGCCTTGAGCGCAGAACACTTGTCAGTAGCAGAGGACCGAGACACACCAGTGTGTGAAATTATGTCGGATGATAGGAGAAAAGTTTTCAAGAGGAGCCTGGACTAGCTGATGGAGGAAGTGTCAAATCATCCAGATTGAGGTGGCTTGAACATATACTCATTGGAGCGGAGGAGAGAGAGGTACATGATAATATATACCTGGAAGGTACTCGAGGGCTTGGTCCCAAATCTGCACACTGCCATTACAACATACGGGAGTGAGAGATATGGGAGGAAGTGTAAAATAAACACAGTGAGGAGTAGGGGTGCGGTGGGGACAATAAGGGAACACTGTATCAACATCCGGGTTCCCAGACTTTTCAACATCTTACCAGAAAATATCAGAAACACTGCTGGAACAAGTGTAGAAGCCTTCAAGAGGAAACTGGACAAGTATCTTCAACAGGTGCCGGATCAGCCAGGCTGTGATGAATATGTGGGGCAGCGGGCCTCCAGCACAACAGCCTGGTTGACCAGGCAAGCGCCAGACGAGCCTGGCCCATGGCCGGGCTCAGAGAGTAGATAAACTCTCGAAACTCTTCAGAGGTATATATATCAAAGGCTTGGTAGGCCTACTGTCTACCACAGTAAATACCTGGTTGAGCAGGCAATAAAGAGGGAAGTCGAGCCTCAGATTCATAAAGTAGATCTCTCGTAAACCATACCCCCGATCATTACGATTTCTTGAGTCGTTTAGATCTCTCGTGACCGGTCACAGGCATATCACTGATATTGCTGCATCATTCATAATTATTGCAGTTACAGTTATAATTGCAATGTAGTAATGGTATGATTGCAACAGCAGAAATATCATTAATATAGTTTGAGTTTGCTAACTTTATTATGCACCCCATTAGGTGCCAGGTCCCTGGCACCTAATGGGGCCAGGGGCCTGGACAACAACTATAGTCTTAATGTTGATAAGTGCAGTAGTAATAATTGTTAATTGAAGTAGTGAAAGAATTTAGATGGTGTAGCTGAGAAGGCAGGCGGGGGCAGCCGAACATGAAACTTTTGACCTAACTCACGGACAGAGAACGAATAAAGAAATGAAGAGGGCGCTAGAGGAAGGGTGAGAGAGGGAGGGAGAGAGGAATTGAGAGAGCGAGCGAGGTGAGCCAGAGAGTGGAGTGTAGGACGTCTACCCTGGCGTGGCCGGCTTTTCCTGCCCCTCGTCCTGAAGGGTGACACCTGCAAGGTGACACCTAGGTGCAGCTAGAACACCAGGGTGTATGTACACCTGTGAGATCTTAGATTATTACCATAGGCATCAGCATGCGAGGGAATATCTTCATTTTAACAATATTTATTGAAACTTGATAATACCGCTATCCAGATCACATATAAGTGATATAATATGATCATATGGGGAATAAAAGGATCAAGAAAAAATGAAGAGATTATGAAAAGAGACTAAAGAATTGACGCTTTCCTAAATAAAGTGTCTACCATATTTAAGGTGAGGTGTGAGAGCTACAGAGATCTGGGAGTGAGAAGAATGTAAGTGTAGGCGTGGTGGTGGTGGGGGTGGGGGGGGAGGGGGGAGGGGTGTGGAGGAGGACGACGACGACGACGAAATTGTGTGAAGGAAGATATAGTAGGAAGCATTAAAACAAACTAGGAGTATAGTGTTTGATTGCCACCCTCTGTATTTCCACCCCTGTGTTATATACTCCGTTCCAGTGTTACATAATATTCGCCACTCTCTCAGGTTGGGTAATATTCCATTTTTGGTTTTTGTATAATTATTCTTTAGCGTTTTCACAGTTCTTTCAGTGTTTCTTGATCCTCTTGCTGCTGACTACCATAAGATCATATCATTTCTATATTCTCGTAAGTGTATAATAACTTGACCAGTGACTGAGTGGTAATCTGGTCACTCGTATCAATGTTTTTATAAATGGACACAGATGCATCTGTGTCCATTTACCTAACATATTTATTCGATAATTCTACCGTTATTAGTAATGTTTCTCATGCAGTATATAGGTGTTATACTTTACCCTTCCTGCTATTCTTGATCAGTAACGAAATACTTAAAGGACTGTTCTTGATGACCATGGACGAAAGGACCAGAGGAGACATGCTAACAACGTAGAGGATTACTCTGAGAGCTCCAGGGGGGGGGGGTAAACAGCGACACGCTGAAGGGCAGAGGGCGGGGAAATGAAGAATATATAGAAATCAAAATGTGCATATTAGGAACAGGTATGTCAAGATATACTGCAGTCTCAGGGTGGTCAGGAAGTGAAGTAATATATACGAGGAAGAAGCTTGCTGCAGTTTTAAGGACAGGTACAAAGGGGCCCATGAGATAGGAAATTAATGAAAACGATTGAAGGTTATGGTATTTTGAGTAGAAATTACAAGTGCAGAGCAACACAGGCGAATTAGAATCAGTAATTCAAAAATAGTGCACATGAGATATATTCGGGAAGAGAGAGAGACAACATTATCATGAAGCACAAGAAACATGTTCAGGTCATGACAGACACACCAAAGAGATAACGCACTAGATAAAGCCGAAGCTGCAGCAGGAAAATACATGTGTGATGAATGGTTCTAAAAACCGACAAGTTGAAGAATTGAGACACTTATGAAACACATGGGAATCTTTATTGAAGAAACGTTTCGCCACACACTGGCTTCATCAGTCCAATATACCCATTTCTACTTTGTATTGGACTGATGAAGCCACTGTGTGGCGAAACGTTTCTTCAATAAAGATTCCCATGTGTTGCATAAGTGTCTCAATTCTTCAACTTGTCGGTTTTTAGAACCATTCATCACATCTGTCAGACACTGCAACATCATGGGATCTTGGTACAAAGACTTCAACGCTTGTCCAACCTTTGGACGACGACTTACTTACACTAGTGGCAGGTCCCACTGTGATCCCGCCTCCTCCTGCTTCAACTCGTCTCACTGCAGTATATAAGCCATCTCTCTGGCCCTATGCTGCACTTCCTACAAGAGTGATGGACTGAACACATCGATTCCAGGTTGAGGGACTGATTACCTTAAACTTCTACTCTCCTTACCCATTTCTACTTTGTATTGGACTGATGAAGCCACTGTGTGGCGAAACGTTTCTTCAATAAAGATTCCCATGTGTTGCATAAGTGTCTCAATTCTTCAGGAAAATACATAAATATTATGCCTTGGGAATTTGTATATATGGTAGAAGTTATATATATCAACACATTAAAAAGTGTTTTTTTTTTATGCTGAGAAAAGGCCGGTGTCACTTTGGCAAACAATGTAGATATTTTCAAACTGAGATGTGTCAATCATTAGCGACCAGTAAATGTTATGATCCTAGGTAGTAGATTGGTAGACAGCAGCCGCCCATGTATATATATACACCCTTCTGGGTTTTCTTATGTTTTTCTTACTAGTTTTTGTTCTTGTTTATTTCCACTTATCTCCATGGGGAAGTGGAACAGAATTCTTCCTCCCTAAGCCATGCGTGTCATAAGAGGCGACTAAAATGCCAGGAGCAAGGGGCTAGTAATCCCTTCTCCTGCATATGTTACTAAATGTAAAAGGAGAAACTTTCGTTTTTTTTTCTTTTGGGCCACCCCGCCTCGGTGGGATACGGCCGGTGCGTTGAAAGAAGAAAGAAATATTATGATCTGAACTGTATAAAGTTCCACGTAAAAACTACACAAAGGTATACCAATACTAACCAAGAAACGGGAGACATTGTACCCAAATAATTTTTTAGGGGAAGAAATATATCAGAGAAACAAACAACGAAATACAGGCAAAGACAGAGGATACATAGACAGATGGCAACTACATAGAATATAATAGTAGGTCACACACCAGGACCAGACATGCATCAACCCACATTAACAGTACTGGAGAGACCGAGACTATGTCTACAGAAAGCCATACTATAGGATGGCACATCAGAGATATTAACACAACCTATACAAAATTAAACATATCAAATGATCCTCCTTCCTCTTTGCTAACATTCAGGGATTTAAAACAAATAAATAAAGTCAACTATTTGAGCAGGCTCATCACAGAAGAAAATACATTGGTTGGAGCTTTCACAGACATACATAAGAGATGTTTCGGACGGAGAATTATGGATGAAGAATTACAAAGCTTATAGATATGACAGTGAACAAGTCAAAGGGAGGAGCAGATCTTAATGTGAAAGACACTTTTTGTTGCACAAAACTGTTGAAATCAATAAACGATACAGTAAACGTACTGGGCAGTAAAGTGGAGAACAAAATATAGTGATTATCTTTGTATATAAACCACCTTCAGCAATGCCTGAGGAGTTCACGGAATAGATAGATATTAAATCACAGCGTTGTGCTAGAAATGGTCCCTGGAAGCACCTTAATAATAATAACTGTACCAGAGAGCAACGTGTGAAGGTATTGTTTCCTTGAACTAACAGATTACACGAACTCATTAGAAATTAAAATGAGCTGATTTTTGATTTTCAGCAACGGAGTATTAATTTAATATAGATTACACATAAAACAACTTAACTACAATATATATAAAGAGAGCTAAATGGGGGATGTGAAAAGGTTTGGAATTCACTGAAAACAGATTACAGTAACTATTAAATAAAAAATCAGACTGATTGATTTTAGACAACGGAAACACATACTCTAAATTATAATTAAAACTAAAAACAAGATACTTTGTTAAAATATCCTAACATAAAAAGTGCGAAGAAAATGCAGAAGTGTGAAAAACTAAAAGGAACAAACAAGATAAATTTTCGAGAATTAAACTTAAAAAAACGAATTGTATTCAATGATAGAACACGAACAGTTTCTAGGATAATCAGAATAACACTCAAATTTCACTATGATTAGTAAAAGCTAAATAAAAGACATTTAACAGGTATGTGAAAATATAAACATTAAAACACCTAAAAACAAGTGTCAGAGTTTAGAAAGCAGATGAGAAGAATGCAGAAATGTACTATGAAGTACGCAACAAAGGAAAGATAAATTTGTAAGAATTAAAAAGAAAAAATAACTTTACTATCAGATGGAAGAACACAGAGACAAAAGTTGTCTAGTATAATGCTAAAAAGTACAGTATATACGACATAATATGCAAATACTAAGTTAAAAACTATATAGACTGACAGTTTATACACTGATGATGAAAAAAAAATAAAAAATTCTAGAACACCAACATGAATCAGTGTTCAGTAGTCCTCTAAACGAAAGCAGGGAGGAGAATGCAAATTTTTTTTGTTACTCTTGAAGGTCACACAGATCACACAACTGACCTAAGTACAAATCCTGAAGAATTAGAAAAAGAATAAAAAACATTATCACTCATGCAGCACCTGGACCGGATTCATGGAATTCCTCATTTATAAACGTTCAAAATACCACTAGTATAAGCAGTCAGTATTTTTTGGAGGAAGAGTTTAGATATAGGTGATATCCCAGAGGCGTTAAATAGTGTAGAAATAACTCCTTGGCATAAAGGAGGAAGTAGAGAACTAGCCAAAAATTACAGACCAATAGCCCTAACGTCGCACATCATAAAAGTCTTTGAAAGGGTGATGAGACATCAAATTACAAACTTTATGGAGCAGCATAAGCTACACGACCCAAACCAGCATGAATTTAGAGCAAGAAGATCATGACTGTCACATCTACTAAACCACTATGACAAAATTACTGAAGCGTTGAAAGGAAACCAAAACGCAGATGTGGTCTACACGGATTTTGCAAAGGCATTTGACAAATGTGATCATGGAATAATTGCACGTAAATTGAAGGGGGTAAGGTATAACAGACATTGTATCAACATCCGTTGGTCCAGACTGTTTAAAAACGCTACCACAAGATATTAAAAACACTGCTGGAATCGGTTTAGATGATTTCATGACAAAATTGGAGATATACCTTCGCCAGATTAATCAGGCTGTGATGGATATGTGGGCGCTAGACAAGCCTGGCCTAGGGCCTGGCTGCGAGAGTACGAAAACTTTCGAAAACCTTCAGAGGTATATCAAAGGTAAGGTTAGACTTAGCGAAGTTTATCTGCTGTAGGCAAACACAAGTACACGAGCGCTTCTCTTCCTCCCCACATCCTCCCACCCAAATACATATCCTCCCCCACCCCCCACATCCTCCCCACCTGAAGATATATCCCCCACCCCTACACATCTTTCGTCCCCACACATATCCTTCCTCACCCCCACATATCCTCCCCCACTCCAACACATATCCTCCCCAACCCACACATCTCCCCACCCCACACATCCTTCCCCACTCCACACATCCTTCCCTACTCCACACATCCTTCTCTACTCCACACATCCCCCTCCCCAACACATCCTTTCCCCTTCCCTAACACATCTTCTCTCACCTCCACATCTTCCTCCCCTACACATGTTCCCTGCCTCATACAGTGTCACTAACATAGTAACAGGGCACAAAAACAAACACATCAGGTCAACCAAGCTGGTGATCATAGCCTCTTCATTAGTTAATTGCTATTAATGGCAGTGATTTATTACTTAATTACAAGTACAGTAGTTAATTATTGTGCATTTAAGATGCTGTTGATGTAGCAAGTCACAGGGAGGAGTAGGTCTCTGTGTGAACGACACTCCTTGCCTCTCTCTCCTGTCTAGCCCTCTTAGGATTTGTGTAGGTCGTAATAATGTCCCCCCTTATCCTTCTCTTCTCTGTCAGGGTCGTCATATTTAGTTCCTTCAACCTTTTCTCGTAGTGAATGTCTGGGTGTTGCAAACGACTGCACCTTTATCGAGCTTTTTCACATGCTTTACCAGGTGTGGGCTCCATGCTGAGGCAGCATACTCAGAGTGGCCTAATATAAGGTTCTGAAGGATTTTGTATTCAAACTCCTGAATGATATTCTAACGTTTGTTAATCTTGTATATACGCTGATGTTTATTAGTAATGATATACGTGGTCTTACATTTACCCCCAGATTAGTTACACTGTTTGGTATTTGCAGTTTTTTCCCACCCATACTGTTGTGTGTGTATCTGGTCTGCCCTCATCTCCATTTCGTAGAACTTTGCATTTGTTCACTTCAAGAGGCGCGTGAGTTTCCCTGTCTCCTAATATGTTTATTTGTCCCCAATAACTTATCTTGTCCATAATTACTATCGTATTTGCTTTGTCTGCTTTCGTAAAGTGAAATCCAGGATCTTTCCTTAATTCATGGTATAACTTAACAAATCTTTGAGGACAATTTGTTGGAGAGGTCTTAGATTTGCTCAGACTTCTCCAACTGTGCGTGCGTGTGTGTGTGTGTGTGTGTGTGTGTGTGTGTGTGTGTGTGTGTGTCTACGCGCACGTGTGTGTGTGTGTCTACGCGCACGTGTGTGTGTGTGTGTGTGTATGTCTACGCGCACGTGTGTGTGTGTGTGGTGTTTTATTTGTCGGTGATGCAGTGTGTGACGTGTTCTTAGGTTTGGTGCAGTGTGTCGTGCTTTTTTATTGGGGTTGCTGGGTAGTGGTTGGATAGGTGTGGTGTGGAGAGGGGAAGGATGGTAGCTGAGGTGGGAGTGGGGAGGGGAGGTAACTGAGGTGGGTGTAGGGAGGGGAGGTACCTTAGATGGGTGTGAGGAGGGGAGGTAGCTGAGGTGGGTGTGGGGAAGGAAAGGTAGCTGATGTGGGTGTCGGGAGGGGAGGTAGCTGATGTGGGTGTGGGGAGGGAAGGTAGCCAATGTGGGTGTAAGGAGGGAAGGTAGCTGAGGTGGATGTGGGGAGGGAGGGTAACTGATGTGGGTGTGGGAGGGAAGGTAGCTTATGTGGGTGTAGGGAGGGAAGGTAGCTGATGTGGGTGTGGGGAGGGAAGGTAGCTGATGTGGGTGTGGGAGGGAAGGTAGCTGATTTGGGTGTGGGGAGGGAAAGTAGCTGATGTGGGTGTGGGGAGGGAAGGTAGCTGATGTAGGTGTGGGGAGGGAAGGTAGCTGATGTGGGTGGGGAGGGAAAGTAGCTGAGGTGGGTGTGGGAGGGAAAGTAGCTGAGGTGGGTGTGGGGAGGGAAGGTAGCTGATGTGGGTGTGGGGAGGGAAGTTAGCTGATGTGGGTGTGTGGAGGGAAGGTAGCTGAGGTGGATGTGGGGAGGGAAGGTAGCTGATGTGGGTGGGGAGGGAAGGTAGCTGATGTGGGTGTGGGAGGGAAGGTAGCTGATGTGGGTGTGGGAGGGAAGGTAGCTGATGTGGGGGTGGGGAGGGAAGGTAGCTGATGTGGGGTGTGGGAGGAAGGTAGCTGATGTGGGTTTGGGGAGGGAAGGTAGTTGATGTGGGTGTGGGGAGGGAAGGTAGCTGATGTGGGTGTGGGAGGGAAGGTAGCTGAGGTGGGTGTGGGGAGGGAAGGTAGCTGATGTGGGGTGTGGGAGGGAAGGGTAGCTGAGGTGGGTGTGGGAGGGAAGGTAGCTGATGTGGGTGTGGGAGGGAAGGTAGCTGAGGTGGGTGTGGGAGGGAAGGGTGAGGTGGGTGTGGGAGGGAAGGTAGCTGATGGTGGGTGTGGGGAGGGAAGGTAGCTGATGTGGGTGTGGGAGTGAAGGTAGCTGATTTGGGTGTGGGGAGGGAAAGTAGCTGATGTGGGTGTGGGGACGGAAGGTAGCTGATGTAGGTGTGGGGAGGGAAGGTAGCTGATGTGGGTGTGGGAGGAAAGCTGAGGTGGGTGTGGGAGGGAAAGTAGCTGAGGTGGGTGTGGGGAGGGAAGGTAGCTGAGTGGATGGTGGGGAGGGAAGGTAGCTGATGGGGTGTGGGAGGAGGTAGTTGAGGTGGGTGTGGGGAGGGAAGGTAGCTGATGTGGGTGTGGGGAGGGGAAGGTAGCTGATGTGGGTGTGGGAGGGAAGGTAGCTGATGTGGGTGTGGGGAGGAAAGGTTAGCTTGATGTGGGTTTGGGGAGGGAAGGTAGTTGATGTGGGTGTGGGGAGGGAAGGTAGCTGATGTGGGTGTGGGAGGGAAGGTAGCTGATGTGGGTGTGGGGAGGAAAGGTAGCTGATGTGGGTGTGGGAGGGAAGGTAGCTGATGTGGGTGTGGGGAGGAAAGGTTTGCTGATGTGGGTTTGGGGGGAAGGTAGTTGATGTGGGTGTGGGGGAAGGTAGCTGATGGTGGGTGTGGGGAGGGAAGGTAGTTGATGTGGGTGTGGGAGGGAAGGTAGCTGAGGTGGGTGTGGGAGGGAAGGTAGCTGAGGTGGGTGTGGGAGGGAAGGTAGCTGATGTGGGTGTGGGGAGGGAGGTTAGCTGAGGTGGGTGTGGGAGGGAAGGTAGCTGATGTGGGTGTGGGGGAGGGAAGGTAGCTGATGTGGGTGTTGGGGAGGGAAGGTAGCTGAGGTGGGTGTGGGAGGGAAGGTAGCTGAGGTGGGTGTGGGAGGGAAGGTAGCTGAGGTGGGTGTGGGAGGGAAGGTAGCTGAGGTGGGTGTGGGGGGAAGGTAGCTGAGGTGGGTGTGGGGAGGGAAGGTAGCTGAGGTGGATGTGGGAGGGAAGGTAGCTGAGGTGGGTGTGGGAGGAAGGTAGCTGAGGTGGGTGTGGGAGGGAAGGTAGCTGAGGTGGGTGTGGGGAGGGAAGGTAGCTGAGGTGGGTGTGGGAGGGAAGGTAGCTGAGGTGGTGTGGGAGGGAAGGTAGCTGAGGTGGGTGTGGGAGGGGAAAGGGAGCTGATGTGGGTGTGGGGAGGGAAGGTAGCTGAGGGGGTGTGGGAGGGAAGGTAGCTGAGGTGGGTGTGGGAGGGAAGGTAGCTGAGGTGGGTGTGGGGAGGGAAGGTAGCTGAGGTGGATGTGGGAGGGAAGGTAGCTGAGGTGGGTGTGGGAGGGAAGGTAGCTGAGGTGGGTGTGGGAGGGAAGGTAGCTGAGGTGGGTGTGGGGAGGGAAGGTAGCTGAGGTGGGTGTGGGAGGGAAGGTAGCTGAGGTGGGTGTGGGGAGGGAAGGTAGCTGAGGTGGGTGTGGGGAGGGAAGGTAGCTGAGGTGGGTGTGGGGAGGGAAGGTAGCTGAGGTGGGTGTGGGAGGGAAGGAGCTGAGGTGGGTGTGGGAGGGAAGGTAGCAGATGTGGGTGTGGGGAGGGAAGGTAGCTGAGGTGGGTGTGGGAGGGAAGGTAGCTGAGTGGGTGTGGGAGGGAAGGTAGCCGAGGTGGGTGTGGGGAGGAAGGTAGTTGATGGGTGGGGTGTGGGAGGGAAAGGTAGCCGAGGTGGGTGTGGGAGGGAAGGTGCTGAGGTGGGTGTGGGAGGGAAGGTAGCTGAGGTGGGTGTGGGAGGAAGGTAGCTGAGGTGGGTGTGGGAGGGAAGGTAGCTGAGGTGGGGTGTGGGAGGGAAGGTAGCCGAGGTGGTGTGGGAGGGAAGGTAGGTAGTGTTACTACTGGTAGTGTAACCGGCGGGATGATGATTGCTTGAGTGGCAGAGTGGAAGGGGAGGATGATAGTGTTGGTATGTGGCTGTGGTGTCGGTGCTTTTAAATTTTATTTATATTTATATGTTCAAGAGCTTGCAATGTTGCAAAGGGAATACAGAGTCTGGGCAGGTGTTTCCATGATGAAATCTGGTGCCAGAAGCTTTGTTAGGTACAAGTTAGGTACAGCGGGTGTAAGCACCAGGGTGTGGACAGGTGTGGTGGGTGTAAGCATCAGGGTGTGGGCAGGTGTAAGCACCAGGGTGTGGACAGGTGTTACCTGGAGGTTATTCCGGGGATCAACGCCCCCGCGGCCCGGTCCATGACCAGGCCTCCCGGTGGATCAGGGCCTGATCAACCAGGCTGTTACTGCTGGCCGCACGCAGTCCAACGTACGAGCCACAGCCCGGCTGATCCGGCATTGACTTTAGGTATCCGTCCAGCTCTTTCTTGAAGGCAGCCAGGGGTTTATTGGTAATTCCCCTAATGCTTGATGGGAGGCTGTTGACCAGTCTTGACCCCCGGACACTTATGGTGTTTTTTCGCAGTGTACCAGTGGCGCCCCTACTTTTAATTGGGGTATTTTGCATCGCCTGCCCAGTCTTTTACTTTCGTTGGAAGTGATTTGTGTGTGCAGATTCGGGACCATTCCTTCCAGGATTTTCCAAGTGTAGATTTTGATATATCTCTCTCTCCTGCGTTCCAACGGTGTGGTGGCTGTAAACACCAGGGTGTGGACAGGTGTGGTAGGTGTAAGCAACAAGGTGTGGACAAGTGTGGTGGTTGTAGGCAAAAGGGTATGGACAGGTGTGGTGGGTGTAAGCACCAGGGTGTGGATAGGTATGGTGGGTGTAAGCACCAGGGTGTGGACAGGTGTGGTGGCTGTAGGCACCAGGGTGTGGGCAGGTGTGGTGGGTGTAAGCACCAGGGTGTGGATAGGTGTGGTGGGTGTAAGCGTCAAGGTGTGGGCAGGTGTGGCGGGTGTAAGCACCAGGGTGTGGACAGGTGTGGTGGGTGTAAGCACCAGGGTTGTGGACAGGTGTGGTGGGTGGAAGCACCAGGGTGTGGATAGGTGTGGTGAGTGTAAGCACCAGGGTGTGGATAGGTGTGGTGGGTGTAAGCACCCAGGTATGGAGTCACCCTGTACTGAACCCATGTATGGAGTCACCTTCTACTTGAACCCATCTATGGAGTCACCCTCTACTGAACCCATGTATGAAGTCACCTTCTACTGAACCCATGTATGTAGTCACCCTCTACTGAACCCATGTATGGAGTCACCTATTGAACCCATGTATGAAATCACCTTTTGAACCCATTATGGAGGTCACCTCTACTGAACCCATGTATGGAGTCACCTGTCTACCCCTGAGAGCACCTTTATTGAACTCATGTGTGGTGCCACCCTCTACTGAACCCATGTATGAAGTCGCCTTCTACTGAACCCATATATGGAGTCACCGTCTACTGAACCCATGTATGGAGTCACCGTCTACTGAACCCATGTATGGAGTCACCCTCTACCGATACCCCACTGACCCATGTTTGAGTCACCCCCTATAACATTTGGAGTCACGCGTTGACGTGAACATGTATTGAACCCTCACATGAAACTATTGTGGAGTAATACTGAAATTATATATTCGAATGCCCGGTTACCTTTTTTTACATTTTAGTCTCGCAGTTACAGTGAATATATCTAATTTTGGAAACAGGCTTGGTGAAGGAATAAACATTGGTCTGGAATATCAAACATAACTCGTACATTAGGAAACAAATATTTCGTGGAATTAAATGCTTTGGACAATTTAAATATTTTTAGAAAGCAATAGATCAAATGTTGCAGCTTATGTCAGACAGGTTGTTGCTGTTTCTAAGGGGTTAGTATTCTGTTGACACTTCCATTTATTTTTAAAATGAGGGTGATGAGAAGCCTTGGAGCTCATTGTGTATGCATTGTCCTCTTGCTTTTCATTAGTCGTGTATTGCACCGTCTTCGAACTTCCCGCTCCTCTGTGTTATTTCATTATACAAATTTGGAACCAGTCTCTCCAGTATTTTCTAGATGCAAATTTTGGTGCATTTCTCTGCCTGTGTTCAGATCGGTGCAGTTTGCGTCAGTAAAAGTTCTTTATACATTTTCCACAACGGCAGTTTTGATTGAAGGTCTTGTTGTCCTGGATATAATTTTCCTTAAAACTGTTACAACAAGAAGTGATTGAAACATCTGACATGGCCACCCTCAGCTCCTTGCACACCTCTCCCATCCTACGGTGGTTTTATTGCGCTTTGTCCTTGGTTAAAGTTTATATTTCTTAATTTTTTTCCGTAAGTAAAATGTGTTCTTATTGAACATCATACTGTTTTCTCTGGATCACTGGTAGACTGTTTACATCAGCTGTGTTCTCCGTGGATACCACTCAAACACACAATTTAGTATACAGTTTAGCCATAGTGAATGGTAATTAGGTTCCAAGCGCTTTCGTGATCGATATTTTTGTCACATTCCTAAAGGAATAGTGATTGAGAGATCACGATAGTGCTTGAAATCGAATTATCATTTACTGTGATTAAATTGCAAAGTAAAATATAACTGGTTTCATTGTTTGACTGCCACATGTGATGATATCAGTGGCTTTTAGAGCTTCTGGGATGACGTGTATATTTGGACTGTTTCCATAAGATATTTATAATTCAGTAAATGTGTAAGAAGGATTTAATAGACCAAAAGCTTTACTTCAGTGTTTCATGTTATGATGTAATGTCGTCTCTCTGACTCATGTTAGTGCTTAGTTGCCATCTGTGTATGTTCTTTATGGTTCTTCACATCTCATATTGACCTTGTCTACCTTGTTACAGTAATCTGCATGTCTATCATATCTACTGTTCTGTTCTGCGTTGATTCAGTGTCCCTGCGATGGCAAACTTTTTAAGAATTCCAAATAGGTGCTGAATAGTACAGGATTGTTTCTTGTGTGTAGTCGTAGCTTCACAAGTTATAAACACAGCGTTCTCAGTTATCCCTTCTTCAGGTTCTTGACGGCCGTTCCTTTGTCAGCCTTGTCTGCATTCCTTAAGTTACTGTGTTTGTGTGTCTTGGAGAACAGCTTAGACTACTGTTGTTTCCTTGCCATCTTCGCCCTCTTGTTTCTCTCCCCCTCCTCCCTTCTGTTTTTCCCCTTCCTCCTTACTTCTCTCAACTTTCTTTTTCTTATTCCCCCCTTTACTTCTCCTTCCTCCTTCACTCTTATTTTTTTCTACCTCCATACCTCTATGCATCTTCCCCTCTTACTTCTCCATTCTTTTTATTTGTTTTTCGTCTTCCTCCTCACTGTCACTGCCACCAGTAGTACTTATAATCATCCGTCACTACGGGGGCCCTGTTAGCCAGATCGCGTTGCACTGCGCCTTCTATGTATCATGTAAGAAGTGTTAAGCATTAAGGCAGCCACACGTGTCTGCAAGGTAATGGGACCATTTTCGCGGCCAGGACTGGCAAGAGAAGTGATTATACAACATGGTGGGGCAGTGTATCCATGAGCAGAGGAACATGGAGAAGTGATGGTGCTTTTTAATTTTACATTAAACACAGTTGGGTACATCAGCAGCGTGCTGTAACCTATTTAATATGATGCATTGTGGAAACAAAAGCCAGCAGTTTCCTTTTCATATATCCTTACACGAGATAGGTTTCGTGCATATGATGAGCTGGTGTTGTGTCAGGAAAGTTGGTGTGTGCGATGTAGGTGGTCGGGTGTTGCTAGCAGTGTTCTCGGGTGTGTTGTGGCTGTTTTAGTTGAATGGAATGTGTGGGGCGGCTGGTGTGAGGTATCCCTGATCTGCTGGCCCTCCTGCGGTATGTCTGGTGTAAGCAGCATCAGCCAGGGCCGCAGGCAACACTCGAGACTTTTTTTTTTTTTAGTTCAAAGAGGGAAGTGCATTACTCAACAGTGAATATGTACCTCATTGCCATAAGGTTGCATTGTTTAGAGTAAGAAAGGTAGAACTAGAAGGATGGAGATTGTAGTAGCCAGAATATGTTAAGGGTACCTGTGTATGTGACAGGTTGGTGCAGTAACTTCAAGAGAGGAGAGACAGTGTGAAGTATTTGGAGAGGAGGATAAACACATTCTCCAGCACTATATCTTAGAATATACCTGAAAGATACTCGGACTGCCCGGTCCCCGACCAGGCCTCCTGGAGGATCAAGGCCTGTTCAGCCAGGTTGTTAAAGATGGCTGCACGCAGTCCAACTTACGAACCACAACTTGGCTAGTCAGGCACTGATTTGAGGAACCTGTCCAGTTCCCTCTTGAAGGCCGTTAGGTATTTATTGGGAATACCCCGTATGTACGGAAAGAGGACGTCAAAGAGGGAACGTCTGACACTCACCGAGCTCTCTTATTGCATCGTTTACCAAGTCTCTTGTCATAGAGAGTGATTTTGGTGTTCAAGTTTAGAACAAGTCCCTGATTTTCCATCTGTATATTATATATTTTTCTCGCCTGCATTCTAAGGAATACAATCGAAGGGGCCTCAAGCGTTCCCAGTAGTTCAGATGCTTGACTGAGTGTATACGAGCAGTGAAAGTTCTCTACGTTTTCCAGTTCAACAATCTCGCCTGCCTTGGAGGGCGCCGTCATTATTCTAGCTTTGAGAGAACAAGTGACTTAAAAAGTATCATCATTGGTTCAGCGTGTTTGAACAGTGCAAGCATGCTGTAACTAAGATTGGTAGTATTTTCCAAAAATAGGTAAAATTTGGTAATTTGTAAATATAGTGACACTTGTAGATAGGCAGACAATTGTTAAGTAATTGATACCTGTGTATTGAAACAGCCACGGGTGTAGTTGATATCAGCAATGGTGTATCAACCGTTTTGGCTATAATGTACTGCAACAGTGTGCTGCCACCCTGCTTTACGTGTTCTCTGCCTTCCTTATATTTCCAGTCTTTCTAATCTCAACAGTTCTCTCCGTTCGTTAGACATTAAACTTACTTTTCGCCAAACTAACACACTTCGCAGTAATCTAGTTCGGACCTCTACTTCTGCTGTAGATGCCCTGGTGTCTATATCATGTTCTTCTTGTCCTCTCCATTACTTTCGAGAGACTGACTGCTCTCTGTATGACAGACTCAAAGAACACAAAAGAAGTGTTAGACTTGCCGACACTAGTAATGCTCTTTTCTGTCATGTTAGAGATCAGTCATCCTATGGACTGGTCCTCTGGTAAAACTGTCTACCCTACTTCTAGGTTTCACAGTCGCCGTCTTGTTGAAGTATCCCTTATACACAACTTTCCTTGTATGAATCTTAGTCTTGACTTAGTCTCTGTAGATGCCTTCCTTTCTCATTACATTGTCAAATGCTCTAAACTTCAGAACACTCGTGACTTAACATGATCCTTTCTTCTCCTCCTTTCTCTACCTCTTTTACTTTCCTGTTTTTATTTTTCATTTTCTTTCTTTGTTTTCCTTTCTTCTGCCAACGTGTCTTCTGTCCGTCAGTTTCTCTTCCCCTGTGTTTTTGGTCTTATTCCTTGTAGGGTCCTTAGCTCTCCTGCAGTGGTCCTTTTTCTTCTCCTTAGACTGACCACATTTCTACTTCTACTACGTCTTCCCCTCCATTCCTCTACTATTGCTATCATCTTTACTATTGCCACCCTTTACCCTTCACTCCTCTTTCCCTCTTGTGCCACTAAACTACTCTCTCTACTTTGTACAACTATTTCTTCTTCTACTTGCACTACTGCCCTTACTACTACCACTACTTCCTTTTCTTTCTCTCTTGTTACCATCCTTGTCCTTTTCGCCTATATATATATATATATATATATATTATATATATATATATAATATATATAATATATATATATATATATATATATATATATATATATATATATATTGGTTCCCTCACTTTTCTGTTAATGTGACTTGATAAATGGTCCAAGTCGGACCGAAACGTCGTTGTAAGCACCTTTCTCCTATGTGCTAGTTATTTATGTAGTGTCAAACCTAGCAAGGTGTTGTGGTGTATATCTAGAGATGACCATCTCGGTGTGACAGTTCTCCATGAAGGCGTGTCGGTTTTGAAGGCTTTGTGACTTTTACTTAACCTTCACACGTCTTATTTTCATTTTCCAGCATTCTTCATCCACGACTGTAGACGACGAGTTCAGTACATCATGGATACTACCTCCCGTGTTTTGATGTAGCAAGCAACACAGTAGATCACATATTGAGAGAGAGATGAACATGGGCATGCTAGCTAATGCGTCTATCAAAAATCTCACATGACAGCAGCCTGCTGCTACTTTCCCAGTCTCTGCCGCTGGTATCCACATGATCCCGTGCCGACACTGATCTGTTAGGATCAAGGAACACATGTACAAGCGACGATCAAAGTAATGCCTGTTTAATGCCTAAGGACACCCAGAGACATCTGAAGAAATGGGACGAAGCCCAGTTGATTATGAGAGAGTCAGATTTTAAGATGAGGCCAGTGTTTAGAGGCATTCCTGATAGCTGTAACAAATACGGTAGTGCAGATAGCAAGAGGTTAGAACGTATCTGCCACGTTGGTATACTTGCTTCTTGAACACGCATCGCCTTACCCTCCTCGGGACAGATGACCTTACTACAGTTCAGATCACTTGACCACACTACATTTCAGCCTACCTCACATTTACCTTGGCTTATATGCACCTTCATTTCTCACGCCCTATGTATATTTTAAGTGAACAAGGTCCCAGGACTGAAATGTATCCGTGACGAATGTCCTAAGTGTTTACTTACGTGTCTTTAATCAGAGTGAAGCGTTATCCCAGTAAAACCTTCTGCAATGTTTGTCTTCTCCACTTCCGGTGGTGTTTTGTGCAAAATTAATCCTAGATTATTTTCTTTCACTGTTATATGTAATCTCTCTCCTTGGTTGTACTTGCTGTCACTTCTGCGCTCTTTTCCTGTGACCTTCCCAAATTTCCTCTCATTCAGTTTCTGCTCTTTTCCGCATTTATCCTATCCTGCACCAGGCCTTCCCGGCTTCTCAACTAGGTATGCCATTCATTTCGTTAATTTTAGAAGTTGCGGTGCTTCTGGTTATTCCCATTACCCACCCTTCACGCTACCTGTTGTGGTGATGGATGTGACCACTTATAGGTGTTTTGTGTTGCTGCTTGCGTTGTGTGTTAGTTTTAATTATGATGGTGGTGGTGACTGAGTCGTATTCGTGGTAAAGGAAGGGAGATTGGCCTCTTTTGTTGACATACATTGTGAAAGGCATGTGTTTAGAGTAAGGTGTAAGTGGGAAGCATAGGAAGGGGTATTAGGTGATAGTTCTTTCGTGATTTGCAGCTACTTCTGTGAAGGTTTGGAGGATATGGACCAGCAGGTAGTAGGGAAGGGGACGAAGTATAGACCTGAGTAGGTGAGTTGTGGTGTGGGCGGGGGTGACGAGTGTGTGGAGTGGAATAGCATTTATGTGTGGGCTGTTGGGTGGGTGAGCCGTTTAGTGTGGGGAGGAGGGTGGATGGGTTGCTCATCGTGTGGTTTGGGCGGAGGATGAATGTGGGGGTGGAATAGCAATTGTGTGTGGGGGGTGGGTGGGTGGGTGTTGGACGCGTGAGCCAACTCACAAAGATAATGCAAATTAACAGGGCAGACAGGAGGCGCGGCCCTCTGATTGTGGCCGCCCTCACCTTGCTACCCTCCCCTCCCCTCCCTGGCTTGTTATACTTACACTAATGTTCCTTCACCCCCACTCTTACTCTCCCACATCCTTAAGCTCCCCATATCCTTGCCCCCTTACGTCCTTGTTCCCTACATCCTTGCCTCTCCCCCACATCCCACCCAAGGCTCTGCGATTAAGAATCTTCTTCATCATCACTTATCACCTCTTCCATTTTATCTCGCCCACCTTCTGCCACCACTATACCTTCCAACCACTCATACCCTAATTCCTACCCCACTTCTCATCCCAATCCACCTCCCATCCCAATTCACCTCCCATCCCAATCCACCTCCCATCCCAATCCACCTCCCATCCCAATCCACCTCCCATCCCAGTCTGCCTCCCATCCCAATCTACCTCTCATTCCACTCCACCTCCCATTTCAGTCTACCTTCCACCCCTACTATCCACTTCCTACCAATTTCTTTCGGACTTTTTACCTAAACCTCACCTTGTTTCCGCCATTCCTACCACCTCTTTCCACAAAACTCGTTGTCATACCAAAGTGGAGAGGGGGGAGGGTATATCCCTCTTCAACTCCCGGCAGGCACTTAGTAACACTTAAACTCCACTTAATTGTCCTGATTGACTTCTGAACAACACTCATTACTCTTAAACAAACTATAGAATACTCTTTTGCACAGGAAGAGTACATCACTTTATATTCATGAGGGATACTGTCCTGGGACAAGGCTGTGCACTATATAAGAGAACAATTACTTAACTATGAAAAATGGATGGAATGTATAATTATAGTGGTATTGATAAAATAGTGGTCCACCACAGTTCCTATATCAGTCTTAACTACTTCCTTCGGCACCGGTTTCAAAAATGACTTTACCCTGGGAAATAGGTCTTGTAAGACCATCCACCTCCAGCCAGCTCAGTGGCTCAGCCTTGTCTCCTGTCCTCCATCAGTGAAGGGCGAAGTCCGTTTTTTCCACTACCTAACTTTTCGATCTATCTGAGAACAAGGGTTCCTCATTTTGTACCCCCATTTTCCCCACATTCCAGACTCAAGTGAATGGCTGTATTGGTACCTAACATCACATCCCCAGGTATTTCCTCTTAAAAATAGCAAAATATAGATTAATATTTTCAAAGCTCTAGGGTATATTTATCCCTAACCATTAACTCTATAACTCCTTAAACATACAGAAAATTAACTGTAAAAAGAGTCATTTCTGTCTTAAAATGAGCCCCCTCCCTTTCCCCCCACACACAGATTGACTTCCCAGTTCTGACAAAGGACGTCCCTCTCATAGTTCTTTTTCAAGGTCTTGTTTTAAATCTAGCCGATGCTGATGTTCAACGCCTCTTCTCCCAGGACCTCTGATCATCTGTTCTCCGGGATTCAGTCCCCAGTCAATCACGGTGTTTTCAGGATTAATCTTAGGTCACTGAAACTACCTTTTAACTCTTCTTATACGTATCAGCAGGTGCTAAAAAATGAGTCACATTACAGATTAGGGAGTGTAGACCAGTGGTTCTTAATTTTTGTTTTTCCCTTCTTCACCCTCTTTAGAAACTCTTACAGTCATCGTGGTCCCTTAAATTCACAATACCCATAATTTTTTGTATAAAAACGAAAGTAACAGTGAAAAAATTATTCTGGTTTGGATATTAAAAGAAAAACACTTAAGTTATGGCAGAATGCAGATTGAAGACTTCACCGTCGAGTATGTGCCATAAATAATTTATATATATATATAATATATATATATATATATATATATATATATATATATATATATATATATATGCAATAAAATCACAGTAAACAGGTGATATAACAATATGCAGAACAACCACTGTGAAAGAATAGCGAAATTCCAAGTACATTCGTGACTTCTCACATTATCAAGGAACTATGATGTGATTATGAAGTCACGAAAGCCCTTGGAATTTCGCTATTCTTTCACATTGGTTGTTACGCGCGCGCGTGCGCATACACACACACACACACATGAAAGAATCAGTGAAAAATCCCCAGACATCATAGCAGTCACAGAAACAAAACTCGCTGAGACAATAACAGACACAATCTTCCCAACAGGATATCAGATCCTGAGGAAAGAAGGAGTAGAGGGGGAGGAGGGGTTGCACTGCTCATAAAACACCAATGGGGATTTGAGGAAATGGAAGGCATGGATATGATTGGAGAAAGAGACTACATTGTAGGTACAATTCAGTCCGGAGAACATAAAGTAGTCATTGGAGTGATGTATAACCCACCACAGAACTGCAGGAGGCCAAGAGAGGAGTACGAAGAAAACAACAGGGTGATGGTGGACACACTGGCTGAGGTGGCAAGAAGAGCTCACTCGAGCAGAGCAAAGTTACTGGTAATGGGCGATTTCAACCACAGGGAGATCGACTGGGAAAACCTGGAGCCACATGGGGGGTCCCGAAACATGGAGAGCCAAGATGATGGATGTGGTACTTGAAAACCTCATGCATCAACATGTCAGGGACACAACCAGAGAGAGAGGGGAGGATGAGCCAGCAAGACTGGATCTTGTGTTCACCCTGAGCAGTTCAGACATTGAGGACATCACTTACGAGAGGCCCCTTGGAGCTAGCGATCATGTGGTTCTGAGTTTTGACTATATAGTAGAGTTACAAGTGGAGAAGGTAACAGGAACTGAAGGGGACAGGCCAAACTATAAAAGGGGGGACTACACAGGTATGAGAAACTTCCTGCAGGAGGTTCAGTGGGACAGAGAAATGGTAGGAAAATCAGTAAACGAGATGATGGAATATGTGGCAACAAAGTGCAAGGAGGCAGAGGAAAGTTTTGTTCCCAAGGGAAACAGAAATAATAGGAAGACCAAAACGAGTCCTTGGTTTACCCGAAGGTGTAGGGAGGCAAAAACTAAGTGCAACAGAGAATGGAAAAGGTACAGGAGGCATAGGACCCAGGAAAACAAGGAGATTAGTAGAAGAGCCAGAAACGAGTATGCGCAGATAAGGAGGGAGGCCCAGCGACAGTATGAAAACGACATAGCATCGAAAGTCAAATCTGACCCGAAACTGCTGTATAGCCACATTAGGAGGAAGACAACAGTCAAGGACCAGGTGATAAGGCTGAGGAAAGAAGGTGGAGAACTCACAAGAAACGATCAAGAGGTATGTGAGGAGCTCAACACGAGATTTAAGGAAGTATTTACAGTAGAGACAGGAAGGACTCTGGGGGGACAGACCAGATGGGGACACCAACAAGGAATACACCAACAAGTGTTGGACGACATACATACAGATGAGGAGGAGGTGAAGAAACTGCTAAGGGACATCGATACCTCAAAGGCAATGGGACCGGACAACATCTCTCTCGTGGGTCCTTAGAGAGGGAGCAGATATGTTGTGCGTACCACTTACCACAATCTTCAACACATCCCTGGAAACTGGGCAACTACCTGAGGTATGGAAGACGGCAAATGTAGTTCCCATTTTCAAAAAAGGAGTCAGAAAAGAGGCACTAAACTATAGACCTGTGTCATTGACGTGTATAGTATGCAAAATTATGGAGAAGATTATCAGGAGGAGAGTGGTGGAGCACCTGGAACGGAACAGGAGTATAAATGCCAACCAGCACGGATTCACGGAAGGCAAATCCTGTGTCACAAACCTTCTGGAGTTTTATGATAAAATAACAGAAGTAAGACAAGAGAGAGAGGGGTGGGTTGATTGCATCTTCTTGGACTGCAAGAAGGCCTTTGACACAGTTCCTCACAAGAGATTAGTGCAGAAGCTAGAGCATCAGGCGCATATAACAGGAAGGGCACTGCAATGGATCAGAGAATACCTGACAGGGAGGCAACAACGAGTCATGGTACGTAATGATGTATCACAGTGGGCACCTGTGACGAGCGGGGTCCCACAGGGACGGAAGGGTTAGACTCAGAAGTGTCCCTGTTTGCAGATGATGTGAAGTTAATGAGGAGAATTAAATCTGATGAGGACCAGGCAGGACTTCAAAGAGACCTGGACAGACTGGACACCTGGTCCAGCAAATGGCTTCTCGAATTTAATCCTGCCAAATGCAAAGTCATGAAGATAGGGGAAGGGCACAGAAGACCACAGACAGAGTATAGGCTAGGTGGCCAAAGACTGCAAACCTCACTCAAGGAGAAAGATCTTGGGGTGAGTATAACACCGAGCATGTCTCCGGAAGCACACATCAATCAGATAACTGCTGCAGCATATGGGCGCCTGGCAAACCTGAGAACAGCATTCCGACACCTTAGTAAGGAATCATTCAAGACACTGTACACCGTGTATGTCAGGCCCATACTGGAGTATGCAGCACCTGTTTGGAATCCGCACTTGATAAAGCACGTCAAGAAACTAGAGAAAGTACAAAGGTTTGCAACAAGGTTTAGTTCCAGAGCTAAGGGGAATGTCCTATGAAGAAAGATTAAGGGAAATCGGCCTGACGACACTGGAGGACAGGAGGGTCAGGGAAGACATGATAACGACATATAAAATACTGCGTGGAATAGACAAGGTGGACAAGGACAGGATGTTCCAGGGAGGGGACACAGAAACAAGAGGCCACAATTGGAAGTTGAAGACACAAATGAGTCAGAGAGATAGTAGGAAGTATTTCTTCAGTCATAGAGTTGTAAGGCAGTGGAATAGCCTAGAAAATGACGTAGTGGAGGCAGGAACCATACACAGTTTTAAGACGAGGTTTGATAAAGCTCATGGAGCGGGGAGAGAGAGGGCCTAGTAGCAACCGGTGAAGAGGCGGGGCCAGGAGCTAGGACTCGACCCCTGCAACCACAAATAGGTGAGTACACACATTATATATATATATATATATATATATATATATATATATATATATATATATATATATATTATTGTACCCAGGAACAAGTAATATTGATTAATAACAACACTGCAACTAGTCAAGGAGTCGAACCCATGCTCTTTGGCCTGCCTCATGGTGGGCGAAACCTCATGACGCCTTAATCCACGGGACCACACAATCCTTAAAAGTAGCGCATCCAGCAGAACTGGACGTTGTACTCGCTACCCATGGACATACGGTGGTGTGGATGACTCTAGGTTAATTTAATTCTCCTCCCTGTTTGGTGTACTAGTCCAACGAGCTGGATGCGCTACTCTTAAGGATTGTGTGATCCCGTGGATTAAGGCGTCATGAGTTTTCGCCCACCATGAGGCAGGCCAAAGCAGCATGGGTTCGACTCCTTGACTAGTCGCAGTGTTATTATTGATATATATGTATATATATATATATATATAATATATATATATATATATATATATATATATATATATATATATATATATATATATATATATATATATATATATATATGAGAGAGAGTGGGAGTGAATCTATCAATTCGTGTTGGCAGTCCATTTTCCAGTTCTCTCCTGGTTTGAAAGGCGTGTTAGCATAGAACAATATCACCCTCTCTCACCACCTCTCCTCATCTCCCGTCGTCTCTCATTCCTTTGGCTTCTCTAAACTTACGGTTCATGGCATAATATCCCTTCCTTGCTTTCTCTCTCTCATTCCTTTATCTTCCCTCCCAGTCCAACTTCACGCATTCTCTCTCATTCCTTTCTTCACGCCTTCTCTCTCATTCTTTCTCGCCTCCTCTCTCTTCTTCCCTCTCCTCGCCGTCTCTTCCCCCTCTCCTCTCTCTCTTTTCCCCCTCTCCTCTCTCTCTTTTCCCCCTCTCCTCGCCTGCTCTCTCTCTTTTCCCCCTCTCCTCGCCTGCTCTCTCTTTTCCCCCCTCTCCTCGCCTGCTCTCTCTTTTCCCCCTCTCCTCGCCTGCTCTCTCTCTTTTCCCCCTTTCCTCGCCTGCTCTTTCTCTTCCCCTCCTCTCCTCGCCTTCTCTCTTCCCCCTCTCCTCGCCTTCTCTCTCTCTTTCCTGTCTCCTCGCTTTCTCTCTTTTCCCCCTCTCCTCGCCTTCTCTGTTTTTTCCCCTCTGCTCACCATATCACATTTTCCTTATCTCTCTCTCCCTCAATTACATATCTTCTTCACTTTTCTTATTTTCCAACACCTCGCTACCTTCTTTCCTCGCCCATCTCACCCCTCTTACCCAGGGTAGATGGAGAAGGGAAGTGCGCATTCCATCAGGATGAAGTTGGAGAGGTAGGGTGTGTTGGGGAAGGGGTGGTGATAGCTAGCACATTCCGTCAGTATAAAGAATAAAAGGATGGCGGGTGGGTGGTACACCCGACCATCTCATGGTTGTGGTAGGACTTTGAAGATTAATGTTACAAAACCGACAGGTTGATGAATTAGACATTTGTGCAACACTTGGTTGGGTATCTTTATTATAGAAACGTTTGACCAAGCAGACTACGGGTGGTGGTATTAGAAGAAGTTAGTTACTAGTTCTATCCCTCAGCTCGTGCACATGAATTATTAATGCTAATGGAGGTGTATATTTTATTACTGAGCGTTTAATAATGATACGCAAATCATCTAATGTTGCAGATAATCAGCATTAAATTCAAGATTTTTAAAGTGAGTTTCATATGTTCAACTGCCTCCCAGCATACATAAGGGGGATTACCAACAGACCCCTGGCAGTCTTCAAGCTGGCACTGGACAAGCACCTAAAGTCGGTTCCTGACCAGCCGGGCTGTGGCTCGTACGTTGGTTTGCGTGCAGCCAGCAGCAACAGCCTGGTTGATTAGGCTCTGATCCACCAGGAGGCCTGGTCACAGACCGGGCCGCGGGGGCGTTGACCCCCGGAACTCTCTCCAGGTAAACATATTGTTCACAACAGCGGTTCTTTACCGGGGAGGCAGTGAGTGCTCACTCCCTCTAGGGGTGAGTAATTTTCCCGAGTGAGCGCGAACCCACGCCACATACGGGATATGTTGTGTTTGTGACTCGCTCCTTAAACACTTTTGAATAGTTACAAATAATTAACTTAAGAATGAAACTTAATTACCAAATTTCCTATTTAAATAAAGAGGACTTTTTTAATTTTTACATTTATAATTTTATAAAAAATGAGAGGGGCGTGGAGATGAGGACCATATATATATATATATATATATATATATATATATATATATATATATATATATATATATATATATATGGGCTCCACCTCTGGTGTAAATTGTGGGATCCATAGCCTCGGAGAAGTGGATAAAAAGGCTTCAAGGAAGAATATTTGGATTTCTTCCTGAAGCCGGTTGAATATTCCACTTCCCCTACCACCCCCATCTCTCATTCTTTTTGACCAATAGGTATATTTTATTTTATAATATGGTACGGGAGACTTAAGAGATACATTGTTGATACAGAGATGGCACATGCAGCACATGAGGTGTGAGAGATACATGTCTAGTATATATAGTTCCTTGATAATGAGAGAAATCACTAAAGCGCTTGGAATTTTTTCACAGTATGAAAGGCGTATTGACAATCTTGGACTCTGGTGTCATACGTAGCTCGTCTATACTGCATCGAGGTGATAGTATGTCCTTCCATAAAGTGTAAGCTTGTCACCTCTCGGATGGTTAGGTAAGATCTGTCAGGAAACAGGACAAGTGTTTCCTGAAGTGGGTCTTAGTCACATGATGACCCGCCACTGGAGCTTTTGGCTATCTGACCGAGGCCTTCCGCTAGCTTACCGATCCATCCCTTTAAAAATTATGGTTATGATTATAACCATTTGTATTACCTCACGGATGTTAGTGTGCACTTTCTAAACCTATGGAGAATTTCGCCAGAGGACTTCAACAACACATATCGACAACCTTTAAATACAGCTATAACCCACGTCTCTGGGGCTCGGTTTAGTTTTATTTAACCTCAGTTGTTATATAGATTTACGTATAGTTAACTGTTAAAAATTTAAATATATTCAAGAAGGCAACGTCTGGTAATAGGAAGACATTTCTTTAGACAGCAGCCATTCAGGGAGGTACTACCTTTGTCTAAATAGTGTGAAATGGAAGCCTGTTAGTTTTACACTCTAGCAGGATTATTAATCTTTTCTTCGTCTTTAATAAACATGCAAGATGGCAAGTAAATTGTGCTAACATATACTTTCCTTCCTTGTGTCCTTCTTTAAATCGTATTCCTGCAATATTTCTTTATCAGTTTATGGGGCCTGGTGTGAGATTGGGCCGCTGGGGCGATTATTTCCGGATCCATTAACAGATAAACCTTTTTGGGTTTTTAGTAGACACAGCCTTGTACCACACGTGTGTGTGAGAGGCACATATATGCCGGCCACCAGTGTATGTAAGCAGTGTAAAGGGAAGCGGGAACAACACTATCACCAATTGTTGAACTCTTCCTGTGATGGTTATTTTCCTTTGCTCTCACGCCCATGTTAACTTGTGTTTAGGTGGATGAAACTAAGTATATTTCAACTGTAGTACATGAAACAATGTATCTCAGGACTCCACTGGGTTATCGTAGGGAATTTACACTATGATAATCGAACTTGTGCACCTGTGCCTAAATAAATTTATAGGCATGTGCTTGTATGAAAGAAGTATCTTAACTTGTTTACATCATGATGTATGCAACTTTGAGAGAATGTTACACACTACGTAAATTTGACATTATATATTAACAGCTAATATTAAGTCAAGTTTATAAGGCGATGAACCTATTATGTTATGTACGTTGTGCTCCCCAGGCGGAGGCTAGTGTGACGTCTGGCTATATTGAGGCTGTACCTCCAGATGGACCTTGTATCCGGGGAAGTAAGATGGTGCCGTCCCGCTGTTTTGTGTTTCTGTGCTTCCCCTCCCCCACTCTGCCCTGGCCGCGGACACAAGATTGTGACTACACTGTAGTGGGTTTCTCTGGAACAACCCCCAACCCACCATTCCCGTGGGCACGAGACTCTAACCCCGCTGTAGTGAATTGCTGGACCTCGTGCCGTGAATGCTGGTTGTCTTTGCATTACATCAGTGATGGATAGGTGGGTTGATCCACGCCCAGCGTAAATATTGCCTCGTGTCTAGACACAGAAGTGTTTGCTCACTGCCCAAATTATTTCACTGCGTTTCTTTCTTTCATTGACAATAGAGACTGAAGTGCTAAACTGTGGGGTGGGCGAGCATGTGATGGGCGTGACGGCGGCCCATGGAGCCTGCTATTTAGATAGGCTTCCATGCGCGCGTGCACACACTATCACCAGAGGTGTGCACTGTGTAATCTCAGCGGCAAAATCTCAGAACAGCATTCAGGAATTTAAATAAATCATTTAGGACATACATGACGCACGTGTGGAGTATACAGCGCCTGTGTGGAGCCCCCCACACAGTCAAGTTAGGAAAGGCTTAAAGGTTTGCCTGGTGACCAGTCCCAGAACCGAAAAGGAATAAATGCTCTTTGAAGTGAGACCATAGAAGTGAACCTGACGACCGTGCCAGAGAGGAAAGTCAGGTGTCGCATGAGCACGTGCGAAATTATAAGAAAACTCGGCAGCTTTTTCAAAATAGCTCCTGACCACTCTGTGGTACATACGTCGAACTGCAGGCGGCGGGTTCCAACAGCCTGAGTGATTGGGACCAGGGCGCAGGGGGTGGTAACCTTCGGAAGCGACTACAGGTAACTTTTAGGTAACAGGAACTTCATTTGCATATTCTTTTGTATAGAGACAGGTTATAATTTTTGGAAATGAAAAAATAGTCATTGACGACAGATTGATATTGCTTTATACAGAGTGTAGCAAGTCTCGTTATATTAATGGTGTATACTAACAGTAGATCAAGAAATACTTGCATTATTTTGGTATCTTATTGTCCACACGTTTCACTTGCCTTGCAGACTTTTCTGGTGCGATGCAGAGCTTACTAAATACTAGACACAGCAGAACTGGTAGAGAGGTAAAAATGAGGTGGTCAGACCCTCAGTCTTGTAGCAGTAGTTTGGAGGTGGTCAGTCCCTCAGTCTTGTAGCAGTAGTTTGGAGGTGCTCAGTCCCTTAGTCTTGCAGCAGTAGTTTGGAGGTGCTCATTCCCTTAGTCTTGTAGCAGTAGTTTGGAGGTGGTCAGTCCCTTAGTCTTGTAGCAGTAGTTTGGAGGTGGTCAGTCCCTTAGTCTTGTAGCAGTAGTTTGGAGGTGGCCAGTCCCTCAGTCTTGTAGCAGTAGTTTGGAGGTGCTCAGTCCCTTAGTCTTGTAACAGTAGTTTGGAGGTGGTCAGTCCCTCAGTCTTGTAGCAGTAGTTTGGAGGTGGTCAGTCACTCAGTCTTGTAGCAGTAGTTTGGAGGTGGTCAGTCCCTCAGTCTTGTAGCAGTAGTTTGGAGGTGCTCAGTCCCTTAGTCTTGTAGCAGTAGTTTGGAGGTGGTCAGTCCCTCAGTCTTGTAGCAGTAGTTTGGAGGTGCTCAGTCCCTTAGTCTTGTAGCAGTAGTTTGGAGGTGCTCAGTCCCTCAGTCTTGTAGCAGTAGTTTGGAGGTGCTCAGTCCCTTAGTCTTGTAGCAGTAGTTTGGAGGTGGTCAGTCCCTCAGTCTTGTAGCAGTAGTTTGGAGGTGGTCAGTCCCTCAGTCTTGTAGCAGTAGTTTAGAGGTGGTCAGTCCCTCAGTCTTGTAGCAGTAGTTTGGAGGTGGTCAGTCCCTCAGTCTTGTAGCAGTAGTTTGGAGGTGGTCAGTCCCTCAGTCTTGTAGCAGTAGTTTAGAGGTGGTCAGTCCCTCCGTCTTGAGGAGCGTTTATTTCCATAGTGTTGATCTGTGATCCACAGTGAGTATACGTGTGTCTTACTCATCTAACCAACATAGTAACACCATTTCTTAGAAGAGAAAATAACAAATAAATGACTTGATAATAAAAGTGTGTGGCGACTTTTAGTTTCGAAATTACAAAACAAATGCATGGTCAGGAAAATGCCAGGTTGGACCATGAGAACCATCAAACCATGAGAGGTTACGCTAATATGGTACTGAAAACCATATCAAATTTCATCTAGAATAGTGATCTGTTATCCGTGGCAGGGAGATACGAGATCTGGAAAATGTATGGCGGTCGTTCACTGTCCACGTCGAATCAATAAAATATTTAATTTACTGTGAGCATCTCCAAGCACTCTAAATATATATTTAAACTGCTTGAATTGCATGACCCTGAGCTGCACACTACCATAATTTACTGGAGTGAAATATACTGGATGAAGTGTAAAATAAACCCAGTGAAATGCAAGGGCGCCATACAACTAGAGAATACCGTATCAGCATCCGTGGTCCTAACGACTGACCTTCCACCAGCAGATATAAAAAATATTGCTGGAAGAATTGTAAGTCTTCAGGAGGATATTCCCGAGCGGCCAGGTTGTGATGGTTATTAGGCTCTGAGAGATGAACACTCGAAATCGGTCACAGGCTTGTCACGGATCAAAACTTATCAGACTCGACGTTAGACCCACACTTGGAACTCTTCCTCCTCTGGTCTTCTCTACACCCATTAGCACATGATAGCTTACAATTGTTTAAGCTGTAGAGCTTCTTTTGTGTGTTTTGTGTTAAGGGAAGTGTGGATGCTACCTGCAGCAGTCGACTGGTACTCAGGTTACTATCTTAGTGCTAGGTGACAGTGGTCGCTTTGAGCAAGGAAACGTGTCCATACGTCTAGCTATTTCGGTTGCGAGCCAGACGCTGTGACCACTGAGTTGACAGACTGAAGAGTGACATCTAAATGAATTTTTCATGAATATGACGCAAAATTCTGCCCACATCTCTGACTTTTGTTTTTAATAACCATAACCCCTCTCGACTGAAGACGCCATTAATAGTATCTTCATGTACTCTGGCCCTAGGTCCAGGCTCGTGGAACTCCATGTTCATAAACAATGCAAAAAAAAAAAATCACTATCATATACCTTAAATATTTTGTATAGACGGAGTCTGGAGACAGGAGTCATTCCAGATTCATTAAAAATCACTGATATATCCCTACTTAACACGGGTGGCAGCAAAACATTTGTAAAAACTACAGACCGAGACAGCACTGACGTTCCACATTATGAAAATATTTGAAAGAGTTTTAAGAAGCAATATTACTGTACATATGGAATCAAAACATTTGAACAAACCATGTTTCCCTATTGGGCCATTACGACATGATCTTGGATGCGCTGGATGACAAAATGCAGCTGTAGTATATACAGTCTGTGCGAAAACCTGCGACAAGTGTGATCATGGTGTAATACGTAAAATGTGTGCAAACAGAATAATTGGAAAAATAGATATATTTTTAATTTTCTCACAAACTGGGCACGAAAACTAACAGTCATCAAGGTAAAATCAGTGGTTGCCATAGTGAAAATCTGTTACCAAAGCATAGTACTCTTCCCAGTTATCTTTCTCGGTCTCATATCCGACATAAGAAATGAGTCATATCACTGTATCATCCTTTGGAGAAAATGATAGAATTTATATGAGTGACAGTCACTGAGGACACAACAAGTATCCAAGCTGCTGCTAACCAGATTATCCAGTGGGCCTAAGTAAATATCATGTTTAATGTAGAAAAATATTAGTTACTCCGCTATAAAAAATGAATAAAAAACCGGAAAGGAATATATAATAAACTCAAATATTTGACTCGATCAAAAGAGGATGGATTATGAGGGACTTATGAGTGATAATATCAGAAGATCTTCAGTTCAAGGATCACAGTCGAGTTACTATCATAAATGAAAGGAAACTGGTAGACTGGATTGCTAGAACTTTCACCAGAAATGTCGAGCCAGTTATGATACTTGAAGTCACTTGTTTTCTCTAGACTGGACTATTGCTACACATTCAACACTTCCTTTAACACGGGGATATTTGCAAAACTGAAGAATGTGCAGAGAACCCTCACTATCAGTACAAGTTTATTCAAGCACCTAAATTATTGGGTTGGTCCCAAATCTGCACACCGAAGTTACTTCCTGCCAGAGCAAGAGGCTTGGCAGGTAGTGCAAAATAACTCCAATGAAAAGGAGGGGTTCACTGAGTACACTGAGAGATAATCAATGAAGTAATATTGGGACTTTTCAGCATCCATCCTTTATACATAAGGGGAATTACCAACAGATTTCCCTAGACTGTCTTCCAGGGGGAAATGAATGTTTCTCAAATTAGTTCTTGATCAGCCTGGCTATAGTGTCCACGTTAAACTGCGTGTGATTAGCTTCAAGTGCCTGGTTTATCAGGAGACCTGGTCCAGAACCGGGCTCCGGGGTCAGTGACTCCGGAAATCATCTTAAGGTAACCTTCAGGTAATCTTCCCTGTCTGTCTGTCGAGACCTTTCCCACCTTCATCCTAACCAGGTGTCAGAAAATTAAAATAATTTGACCAAAAATCCATTATTTTAGAGTCAGAATACCTAATCTCTTACATTTTATTGTACTTTTCATATGATTTTTTAAAACTATGTAATATAGTAGAAAATTAAGAAAAATGTGATAAAACTTTGGTTTTTATAACCCCTCTCCTTCTCTCTCATTTTTTTCCTCCCCTCCCTCTCCATCTTCACTCTTCCTTCCCTCCTCCTCCACCTTCGTTCTTCCTTCCCTCTCCATCTTCGTTCCCTCCTTCTCCTACGTTCTTCCTTCTCTCCTTCTCCCTCTCGTACTTCCTTCCCTTCCACTCTGTCTCTGTTCTTCATCCCTTCTTTTTTAATTCCCCCTAATCTCTTCCTTACTTATCCCTCTTATTCCTCGCCCCCCATTTACACCCCTTCTCCCTCCTTCTTTCTCCCTTACACCCTCTCTCCCTCTCCTTCCTGTCCCCCCTCTTCTTCCTGTCCTCCCCTCTCCCTCTCCTTCCTGTCCTCCCCTCTCCCTCTCCTTCCTGTCTCCCCCTCTCCTTATTCCTTCCTCCTCTCTATCCCTTTCCTTCGCTTCCTATCATTTTCCTCTCGCTTCCCCCTCCCTCTCCCTTTTCCTCACTTCCCCTCCCTTCCCCCTCTCTCGCTCACCGCACTTTGTTAGTCCTGGTTGCCACTGAGCGAAGGAGTCAACATGAGAGATGTAGTGGGTCTGCATTTGTTTTGGTACCAGTGATCTCGGAGAACTGGACCCTGTCCCACGTATTTACATTTTCTGGAGCGGATATGGCGCGGGTGGGCGAAGGAGCGGTCTGGGCGGCGTGTGTGTGACTGCAGGTTAGGTGTGTGTGTGTGTGTGTGTGTGTTTTACGTGAAATGTGGAGGAAGCCGAAGTTTTAAGGACTCCTGTAGGAAACAGTGGTGGGTGCGTCAGATGTCTTGTGGGAGTCCCCTGTGCTGAAACACCGAAATTTAGAATACACCGAGAGGCGGGGCCAGGAGCTGTGAATCGACTCCTGCAACCACAAATAGGTGAGTACAAACAGAACACCATGTGATTCCCACGGCAGCAGCAGGACACAATATGATTCACACGGCAACGATGGCTTGTTACTGGTTTGGATCATCAGCATACAACACCACCTTCAGGAAACATTTTACCTGACGAGTAACCAACGACACATCCACCATCCTCCCTTGTTCTTCTCTTGGTAGACTCTCTGGATGTGTGTGTGTGCATGTGCTTGTGAACTGTTGTGCAAGAAGGAGGGAGGGAGCGAGGGAGCAGCTTGAGCCAGTCAGTCTGGGTGAAGGGAAGACCAGGCTTCCACACGTGTGCCATGTAGGGTTAAGGTCAGTCCGGCATTGTTGTCACTCCATATTACTTCTGTTGATCCCGCCAAAGGTTGCTGGGTGCTGAGTGTCAATCACCGTTGTTGTTGGGTGCTGAGTGTCAGCGCTGTTGGTAGATGCCGAATGTCACCGCTGTTCCTCACATCATTATTGAACCAGTCTGTGTATGACCTTGTTCAACTTTGATTTCATAGAACGTTTTCAACTAGTTACTAGCGGAATTAGACCACCAGCCCGACTGATCAAACATCGGGCAGCGATTAATGGACGGAGGATGGAGTCTTCACCACTTCCTGCGCTAATACACAAGTGTAGCGGAATTGTTCGTTTATCGATTTTATTAGGGTAACGCTCCCAGTTTGACGTTTGTAGTTTCTTCTAACATTCTGTACTCCATGTCCGGCATTTCCTCTTCCTTCCAGCACTGTATGTATCATTCGGCTTGAACTGCAGCACATGCATGTAGCATCTCCCCAGCAACTTGCCCAAAGTCTGCTTGGAGGCCGTCCATTCTCTTCCATTCGTATTCTCCTCATTACTGTCACATCGCCCGTTGAATCACAGGATTCGAGCCCCTCTGGCAGGTCCTTTACATGTATCAGTAACATAATGGCCTAATAGGACAGTATTTACTCCTTGAAAACTCCTGTTTATTACCCTCGCACGACTGAACACTTCATGTACTGGCGCACTTTTTTTCTTTAGTCTTGTTCCACGGAGGACTTTTCCTCTCACTCCTGCTTGGTAGTCTAACTTGTTTTGTGAATATATATATATATATATATATATATATATATATATATATATATATATATATATATATATATATATATATATAATATTTGTCTTATATATAATTGTTATATATTTATAGATTTGTATTTTACTATATATTAAAATATATATATTTATATATAATTGTTTATATATTTTTAATATATAATATATACGAGTATTATCATTGTATTATACATTATATTTTATATTATATTATATATATGATTAATACCATAAAGGTAATATACAATTATAATATATAGTAGAATGGTGCTCCCTTCACTGTGAATATGAAATTGTGTTGTCATATAGTTTGTAGGAGTGTTTTCTGTTAGACTAGTAACAATGTGTGTGTGTGTTTAGGGTGATAATTGCGTTGTGTCGGATGTTTTTTAATGACGTCAAGTATACGAGAAATGTGTCTTGTGTATGTAGGTACACTGTTATGTTGGTGTTAGGTGTGTAGTGTGCTTGTTGAGTGTAAGTACCCAGGTAAAGGCAAGATACAAGTTATGAATGAGCTTAGTGAGGTGATAGTGCTCAACCTTCACTTGCTGAATATGGAAGAAAATCGGGAAGGTGTCATTAAGTCTAGCGCGGAGGACGGGTTATGGCCGCATGTTACCCGCGACGCTGAGTCAACAAGATGTTATCCCGCTGTCTCTTATGTTCTTGTATCCCTGTCTTTCTCTGGTAAATTCGTCCACATTGTCGTTGCGGAATGTGGCTCCCCGCGCCCTCTCTGCATGGAATGGAGTTGGCGGCGGCATCATTATAGAGGTCTAAAAAATGAATGGCTGTTGTATGTGGCGTCCAGAAGCTGTACGAAGTGAGGACAAGGTCGACGCTGAAGTTATTACCCGAGTGCAAGGTTGGAGCCAGGAGTCAGTACCTGTGCTTTCCACACGCTTGTAATTTACCCGAGTTGTCTACCTCTGTAACATGGCTACCTGGCTTGTAATCTGTTTCTTGAATACTTGAATTTTTCACAACGGAATATATATATATATATATATATATATATATAATATATATATATATATATATATATATATATATATATATATGCAATAAGATCACAGTAAACAGGTGATTTCAGAATATACAAAACAACCACTCTGAAAGAATAGAGAAATTCCAAGCGCTTTCGTGACTACTCACGACTAGTGACTAGTTCCTTGACAATGTGAGTAGTCACGAAAGCGCTTGGAATTTCTCTATTCTTTCAGAGTGGTTGTTTTGCATATTATATATAAATATATATATATATATATATATATATATATATATATATATATATATAATATATATATATATATATATATATATATATATATATAGGGAGGTATCACCTCTAGAACTGGACTGGGGACCCTCAGCCTCAGAGAAGACAATAAACGTACCTCAGGGAAACTCAAGGTTCTCCCCGGAGCTGTTTGAATATTTTCTTCTCCTACCACCCCCATATATATATATATATATATATATATATATATAATATATATATATATATATATATATATATATATATATATATATATATATATATATATATATAAATAAGCTAAAATTTGTATACGCAATAATTTCGCAAAAATCATTCTGAACCTAACGAAAAAAAATATATTTCATTGTGTTTGTTTATCATTAAATTAGTGTAGACTTATCTAAAATATATTTAGTTGGATTAGGCTAAATTAAATTGCGCTTGTTATAATAAGGTTAGGTAAGTTTTCTAAGGTTCTTTTGGTACAATATTATTAATTTTTACATTAACAAAAGTGAAAAATATATCTTTAAACGTATAAAAGAAAATTTTAGAAAGGATTAATATTAAATGAGTTCTTGCTAATTGATCAGTTTTACCTATGCGGCACGACACACACACACACACCACACACACACACACACACACACACACACACACACACACACACATTATATATATATATATATATATATATATATATATATATATTATATATATATATATATAATTGAGTGTATACTCACCTAATTGTGGTTGCAGGGGTCGAGCCACAGCTCCTGGCCCCCGTCTCTTCACTGGTCACTAAGTTACTCTCCTTGCTCCATGAGCTTTATCATACCTCTTCTTAAAGCTATGTATGAATCCTGCCTCCACTACATTTTTCAGACTGTTCAACTTCCTAACAACTCTGTGGCTGATGAAATACTTCTTAACATCCCTGTGACTCATCTGAGTCTTCAACTTCCAATTGTGACCCCTTGTTGCTGTGTCTTCACCAGGTGTCAGATCAACCAGGCTGTGATGGGTATGTGAGGCAGCGGGCCTCCAGCAGCAACAGCCTGGTTGACCAGGCAAGTACCAGACGAGCTTGGCCCATGACCGGGCTCTGAGAGTAGTGAAACTCTCGAAACTCTTCAAAGGTAAAGGTATCCCATCTCTGGAACATCCTGTCTCTGTCCACCTTTGTGTGTGTGTGTGTGTTTGTGTACTCACCTAGTTGAGGTTGCAGGGGTCGAGTCCAAGCTCCTGGCCCTGTGTGTGTGTGCGTACGTGCGCGCAAGACAAGCCACGGGGGTGGATGTCTTCAGCTCAAGTATTTTCACACTTCTCAGTGCATCAGCAGCTATGTTAATGTAAAAATTAATAATTTTGTACCAAAAGAACCCTAGAAAATTCACGTAACCTTATTATAACAAGCGCAATTTAATTTAGCCTAATCCAACTAAATATATTTTAGAAAAGTTTACAATAATTTAATAATGAACACAATGAAATATTTTTTTTTGTTCGTTAGGTTCAGAATTATTTTTGCGAAATTATTGCATACACAGATTTTCGCTTTCCATATTCGGCAAGAAGAGCGTTGCTGTTTAAGCCAAAATAGCAAGTTTTACCTATTCGGCACGACATACATTATATATATATATATATATATATATATATATAATATTATAAAATATATATATATATAATATAAAAATATATATATATATAATTAGTTCAGTAACAAAATACATTAGCAAAGACACAAGAAGGCGAACAACATAAAAGACATCTCAGGGTCTGCGTCTTGATACTTTGTTCAGCGCCCCGACAGTGGGCCGTGTGACCAGGATGCTGCAGGCATTTACTCTTTGGATCGCAACACAGAGTCTCTGAAAGGGGAAGCTGGCCGCTCTGGGGTCCTTGGTTTCTTTGATGAGTTTTTCACCTAAACCTTTCGGGAATTTTAGAGCACACGTGCCCCATGCTCTGACCCTACTGGGACGAAGTTATAGCAAGGTGGCAGCCTGTGTTTGTTAGTCGTCTGGGTCTCTTTTATACTGGCGGCCCCACCCCATTGTGCTTCAGAGTATGGCAAGTTGGTGTCAGGCAACGTAGAGGCACAGGTGTGGTCCCATGCAATCCGCGTACCATTCTTCCAGGATAGCATGGTGACTCCATCTTGACGCTTTTGGCTTCCGTCAGACCTAGGTACTTGAGGTTCCCGTTCTGCCAGGCAACAGGCTGTAGCGAGACTTCTCTTGATGAGGTCGTTGATCTTCTCATGTCTGGCATACTTCCCTTCTGATGTATGACAGACGAGACCATGTAGTCCAAATTGATCAGCTGACGCCCTGCCGCAAATGCACCTATGTTCGGTGAGTATTGGGGCGGCTAAGCGGAGAGCTAAACCAATTCGAATGGCCAATGGGTTGAGTTGAGTGCCCAGGAAGGAATTGGGAATAGCTAAAAGAAAATCTGAATGTGGTGCCATCACACCTATGAGCTTTATCCTTTCCAGAAGCGTTGTTGAGCATTGTGTTGGCGAATTTTTTCCACAGTCGGTTTGCCCCCACTGGGAATGTTTGTGCTCTCTAGGAGGAGTTGGTCTGCTTGAAGAGTCTGCCAGGCTGTCCCATTGCGTGAGTCCTTCGGTGAACTTTGGGTTGTGAGCTCCTACCTCACCTCTTCAGCGTTCTGAGACAGTATTCTTTACTAGTTCATTGGAAGCCATACACGGACGACAAATGCAGGTAATGGTACCTGCTTTACCTTGCGCACACCTATGATGCCCAGTCGCAGTGGAAGAGTTGCTTAATCCCATTGGTGATCTACCAGTGACAGATTTAATGCCTTCCTAAAGATAGAACTCAGGAATGTGTCATGTTCACTACGTGTGGAGTTGTCAAAGGAGGGTGTACATCTCAAGAAGTTAGTCTTGGCAGAGTTAGACACTCTGTGAGGAGATACAGGGCATCATGGGCATCGAGATCACTTATTCTCTTCTCCATCCTCTTTAGGTCATCCAGTGTGTCCTTGAGGACTGTCGATGGCCTAGTGATCCAGCGGTGCTCCCATAGGATGCTCTTGGACGGGGTGTAGTTGAGGCTTCAGGAAGGATTGTTCACACAGCTGTAATTATTTCCTGGTTTGTTCGTGATGATTTCACACTTGGATTGGTTGAGAATGAGTCCTAAGGATTTTCCCTGTGACTTCACCAGTTGTAGGTTCTCTAGCAGGAACCTACCAGAATGCCATCAGCCAGGTACCAGATATTGAGTTCGCTGCGCAGAAATTACACAAGGGCTAGGATACGATGATAACATAACCAGAGTCATTGGAAGATCGGGAAACCAGAGGAGGCGTGATTACAACTTGTAAGATTCTGAAAGATGTAAACAAAGTTAATAGCGACACTAATAAACATGGGAAAAAGCAAAACGAGCAAACACAGCTGGAAACTAGAGGTATTACTCAGCCCAAGTGATACTAATAGCTTCTTCGTGAGAATATGAGTAGTGGAATGCATTAGGAAGGTATATAATAACTGGAGGTCAGTTCAATAAATGGATTTGAAAAAAAAAAGATACGTGACAAAACCCTAAAGGACAGCGAGTAAGTTACAGTTGAAGAGCAGAACTGTGCCGAAGAGCTTGGAATCAAACCCCGCACGCACAATTAGGTGAATACAGTGAAGGAAGTAGCGCTTGTCCTCTCTACCTCCTTCCCTGTATTTGGCAAACTGGCCTCGCTTATTTGCTCTAACCTCATCTCTCATATAAGGAAGGTGACTCTTAAGAATTGTTCCTGGGTAGCATCTTGAATGCCAACAACGTCTTTTTATGCCAAAACAGTAATGCCCAAAATCCTAAGTTTGTCACAATGCCGAGAATATTTTAAATGTCCATAGTTAATTTAAAATGCTAGTTATTACACAGATGGTATAATAGTCAAGACATTTGTTATATTGTCATATTGTAGTATATATTACACGAAGGTCACGTGTGTGGTATGAGGAGTCATTAGTTATTTCATTATTTCTCAAAGTCAGATTTCTTCTTTTCGTGTTAGACTTGAGGAAATATTTGTCAACATACACCGCCTGGAGCTTGTTCTAGTGTTAACAAATGAGCCAGGTGGCACCACCCGCCTCTAACACTGTTCTTGACTACTGCTTAGTGAGGACAGTGTTGATGTGGGTAGCGCATCCAGACCCAGTTTGGCAATATATATTCATCTCGCATCTCCCATTGGTAACATAACACACTTCTTTTAAGACGAACAAAAGTAATAATACCATGCCTTCAACAAATTCGAACAAATCCGCAGATTGATGATGAATCTGGATGACGTTTCGCTTCGTCCTTGACCATTATCAAGTTAGCAGTGCTCCAGGACGGCCGAAACGCCGTCCTGTTGACGGCTTTGAGGGGACTTGAGCTAGAGTTCGTCACGGCCACGCTAGCTGGAGATTCGTCTGTAAAAACTTGCATTTGTGATCACAGTGGTGCCTGTGCTAACCTTCCTATGGTGTAGAAATATACCTAGTTGGATGAATCTTATTGTGGCTAACGCGAGGGTCTGGAGTTTTGAGACTCTCTGATCGCGGGTTCTATCCCCCCCCCGTGGTATGGTTTCTTTTTTAATATTTTTATGGATATCGGCAAAGATCATTATGAACGTCATCGAGTCCAACAACTTCATATCCACTTCTGTAGACTGTTAATCACAGAGTCAAACTTAACCTCCTGAAGCCTTAAGCTGCCAGCTTTAAGAAGCTCCAACAAATCTGAAAGTCGAAATAGGTAAGAGTAAAATTTAGGAGGGTAAAATTTTTTGAGGACTCATTTCGTGAGGCAGGACTGGCATATGCCTAATATGAGGTTGTGAATGGCAGGGTTTCTGTGGGAATGCGTAAGCATGTAGCCCAACGCCTGGGTTATGAAATTCTTACATAGCTGTGAAAAACTAGGCCTACGTGGTATAAATGGTGATTACCCAGGAGGGCATGATACGTAATTACATATTAGGGCATAGTGACTCAGTCGCTAATAAGAATTGAGTAGCGTGTTCAGGCTGGTGGACAGTAACTGTCCAGGGAAGTACGAATGTAAAACGGAAGCCTCTTAAAGTTTTTGAAGTTTCTCTGCATTGCTGGTCTTTTCAGTTTCGTTATGTTAAATGGCAGGTAGCTATATGTTAAATTTTTTAAAATTCACTACACACACATCTTCACTTTTCTGTGTTTCTTAATTAACTTTTATTCCTGATATATTTGCACTTAAATTTAGGAATCTCGGTACTGAAATCGGGCCGCTGGGGACGATATTCTAAGAACTATTAGAAGATAACAGATAACAGGTGTTTTAGCAGGTGAGGGCATGTTGTGATAGAAGGTGGAGATTTCAATGCCACAGTAAGTAAGTATAGCGTTGTTATGAATGGTGCAGACAGCTTGGGTTCCTCACTGCTTGAGCGCGCGCATGTTTGTATTTTCCTGTCTATTTAGCTGAGTTTCAGCAATTGAGATTCTGCTTCAGGTCCCGGCCCAGTTTTTGACAAGCTGAAGTGAGCTAACTCTTTAATATTTAATTTTCAATTCTTGGAACGAGGTATCCAACATCAGTTTCTGAACATTGAACAGGGAAGCCTGGCCTTAGGGCTGGCTGCCAGGGTAGGACAACCATCGAAATGGCTCATAGGTATGCCTTCGCTGATATTTTTTAAAAGCAGGATACATCAGCAGTTAAATAATAAAAAATGCCACCGGAGACATAATTACCTATGACATGTTTCGTGGGTTGTCCTGCCCTGGCAACCAGGTCTCGTTCTCTCATTCTTCGTAACTCATTCTTCTCAGTACTTCTTTTCTTTGTACTTTCTCAAGTTTCACTATATTTTACTAGGTTACGGTTCTACACTGGTTCTGCTGACTCAAGATTGGTCGCCCATGTGAGGTAGTGTTTTCAATGATAGTTTTGCTGTTTATGAATTCCACTCTTTGCAAGCTTACCCTGTGCAGATCCAGAAGGTAGGACCCAGACATTTCCATTAACGCATCAGCTGTTACTTCTTGACCCATCTGACTGTGATATATATCATAAGGGATACCATTTGTACACAACATATGTTATGGTGCATTAAGCTAATAGTCCCATTAATTTATGTATTCACGGGAAGTACCCATAATTGTATCAGATCAAAATCGTAAACATCGTTAGTTTTTATCACATTTGTGAGGTTGCTTATAATTTCATGTTGTTCTTTTTTAGAAGCTCGTCTGTAGTGTTTTTTTTATATATATAAATAATAATAATAGCTTTTCTGCGTTTTCTGTTGACTTGAACCTTGAAAACATTTGTGCGTGTTTAACTATTATTGTTTATGTGCCCCTGTATGCTCATGTTAACCGTGTTGTGGCACTATATATCTGCTCATGTTTTGATGTTTCATTGCAGACATATGTGCGGGAAAACAATGTGTCGCAGAAAGAGAATGCCCGGCCCTTGTCAGCGTCAGGCGGTAGCTCACCAGTCTCCCCACTCTCGCCTACCACCCCGCCCACCACCACGCCCACCGCAAGCCCAGGTCTGCAGCACAATGCCCACCCTGCCTCCCCTGGCTCTCCCCTGGGGCTGGTCACCTCCCCAGGCTCCCCTGTACACTCACCCAGGGCCACCAACACCCTGCGACGACACACCAAATCTACCAAGAACCTCCTCATACCCAGGTCAGTTGGGTTTTGTATTCATTTGTTCAAGTGAGTTCAGTGACCAGTTTCTTTTTATGGTATAGAGCACCAAATGTCTGTTAAAGCCAAGTACTCTTTAAAGTTTATAATTTCTTCATTGCTATATAATTTTCTTTCGCACGTTCATTTATGGATTATTTCCTATGTGACCGAATACGTTATCAAATTTAGTATCATTTATCGTAATGATTTACAAAATAGTGCGGAAGCCTTGTTAGCACATGAGTGCTTCTCTAAGGCAGCATATGTTATACCAGAAATATCTTCGGGAAGCACCCTTGCTCAACAGGCACATATCAGGGAACTAATGAGGCTTTGTGAAAAGTACTCATTAAACCAACAGGTAATTGATCCCACTAAAAATGAAAATACCCTGGATTTGATATTCACAAACAACGAGGAACTGATCAGAGACATAACAGTTACAAAAGCAATATACTCTACGTGATCATAACATCATAGAAGTTCAAACGAGTATTAACTCAGGGTTAGGAAACTGCATCACTAATGTTAGAGACGGGATGTTCAGTAAGTTTAATTTTAACAACCATAGAATTGACTGGGAAATAATAAACCAAGAGCTATCAGAGGGAGCTGGACAGATACCTAAAGACGGTGCCGGATCAGCCGGGCTGTGGTTCGTACGTTGCATTGCGTGCGGCCAGCAGTAACAACCTCGTTGATCAGGCCCTGATCCACCGGGAGGCCTGGTCGTGGACCGGGCCGCGGGGGCGTTGATCCCCGGAATGCCCTCCAGGTAGACATACCCTGGCAATCAGACATGAACACCCTAAATCCCCACCAGTGCCTATAGAAGCTTAATACAGAAGCATACAAGGTATGTATGAAGCACTTACCATTGAGGAAACCCAGAAGATCAGATAGAGAGTACAGAAGAAGAAAACGGGTTACTGAATTGCTTAAAAACGCAACTATGCTACAACAAAGGAAAGATAGACTTAGCCGATAGATTACTGAATTAGAGCAAAATCTTAGGATGTCATACCTCACAGAAGAAGTACAAAGGGAACAAAGGGCCATACAAGATACTGCAAGAAACCCAAAATATTTCTATTCCTACGCAAAAACAGTATGAGTCGGTGTTTAGCAATCCACTAAATGACAGCAAGGTAGAAAATACAGAAATATTTTTCACTCCGTAAGAAGGCCGCGCAGACCAACTAATTGACATTAGTACAAATCCCATAGATTTCGAGAAAGAAATGGAAAACATGCCCACGCACTCAGCACCTGGACCAGATTCATGGAATGCTGTTTATAAAGAAGTGCAAAGTAACCACTAGCACGAGCCCTCAGTATTCTTTGAAGAAAGAGTGATCTAGGTGAAGTACCGGAGGCCTTAAAGAGTGCAGACATAGCTCCTTTGCATAAGGGAGGTAGTAGAGCACTAGCTAAAAATTACAGATCAGTAGCCATAACCTCGCACATCATAAAAATCTTCGAAAGAGTGATGAGACGGCAGGTTACAAATTTCATGGAGCAGCACAACCAACATAACCCGAACCAGCATGGTTTTAGAGCAGGACGATCATGTCTGTCACAGCTGCTGAACCATTATGACAACTACGGAGGCGTTGGAAGACGACCAAAATGCAGATGTGATTTACACAGATTTTGCAAAGGCGTTTGACAAATACGGCTCTGGTGGCCTGGTGGTTAACGCTCTTGCTTCACACGGCGAGGGCCTGGGTTCGATTCCCAGCCAGAGTAGAAACATTGGGCGTGTTTCTTTCCACCTGTTGTCTATGTTCCCCATCAGTAAAATGGGTACCTGGGTGTTAGTCGACTGGTGTGGGTCGCATCCTGGGACACTGACCTAATTTGCCCGAGATGCTCAGCATAACAAGTGGCTTTCTGTGTAGTAGTATGTCATTGTTGTCAGCTAGGACTGTATACCATGTACATGTACTTGTAGTAAATAAAGATTATTATTATTATTATTATTATTATTATTATTATTATTATTATTATTATTATTATTATTATTATGGAGTGATAGCGCACAAAATGAAAGCCATGGGCATTACGGGGAAGATAGGCAGATGGATTTTCGGTTTCCTAACACACACAACATAAAAAGTAGTAGTGAACAGGGCAAGATCCAGCATCAGCGAGGTCAAAAGCTCCGTGCCCCAAGGTACTGTCCTGGCACCTCTGCTGTTCCTCATCCTCATAACATAGACAAAAACACCCGGCACACTTTTGTATCATCATTTACAGATGACACTAAAATAAGCATGAAAGTCACTACGGTAGAGGACACTGAAAAAGTACAGGAAGACATAACAGGGTTTTCCAGTGGGCAGCGGAGAGCAACATGACGTTCAGTGGTGACAAATTCCAGGTGATTAGGTATGGAAAGAATGTAGAACTCAAAAGGAACACTATACAAAACTCAAGAGGGTCACCAAATAGAACGTAAAGAACACGTAAAAGGCCTGGGAATAATTATATCAGAGGACCTTTCTTTTAAAGACCATAACAAGACAAAAATCACGACAGCCAGGAAGATGACGGGGTGGGTGAATATTAAAATGGTATAAAATACCGACAGGTTGTTAGGTAAGACACATATGCAACAGTTAGGTATCTTTATTTCGAAACGTTTCGCCTGCACAGTAGGCTTCTTCAGTCGAGTACAGAAAAGTTGATAGAAGCAGAAGAGACTTGATGTAATCAGTCCATCACCCTTGGAGTTGTGAGGTGATCAGTCCCTCAGTCTGGAGAAGAGTATTGTTCCATAGTCTGAAACAATATGGAGTTGAAGCGACAGGATGGAGCCTTATATACTGCCAGGAGGTGAGATGTAGGCCACTAGTAGAGGTAAGAATGTAGTCGTTGGGAGGTATCGTCGAAACGTTTCGAAATAAAGATACGTAACTGTTGCATGTGTCTTACCTAATAACCTGTTGGTATTTTATACCATTTTAATATTCACTCTGTCAGACACTGTAACACAATGGTATTTTGGTACAGAACAGAAAACTTGGACAACTTCTACTAGTGAGAATGGCTGGATTTGAGAGGGACGTGACCTCCCAACGACTACATTCTTACCTCTACTAGTGGCCTACATCTCACCTCCTGGCGGTATATAAGGCTCCATCCTGTCACTTCAACTCCATATTGTTTCAGACTATGGAACAATACTCTTCTCCAGACTGAAGGACTGATCACCTCACAACTTCAAGGGTGATGGACTGATTACATCGTCTTCAAGTCTCATCTGCTTCTATCAACTTTTCTGTACTTGACTGAAGAATCCTACTGTGTGGGCGAAACGTTTCGAAATAAAGATACCTAACTGTTGTATGTGTCTTACCTAACAACGGGGTGGGTATTGAGAACTTTCAAAACAAGGGAAATAATGCCGATGGTGACACTTCAGATCGCTAGTGCTCCCTCACTTAGAACATTGCTCAGTGCTGACGGCCCCGTTCAAAGCAGGAGAAATATCGGAGCTGGAACAAATACAGAGATCGTTTACGGCTCCCATTGAGCCTGTAAAGCACCTAAACTACTGGGAACGCCTGCAAGTCTTGAACATGTATTCATTGGAGCGGAGAAGAGAGAGATGCATGATAATATAATGAAGCCACTGTGTGGCGAAACGTTTCTTCAATAAAGATTCTCATATGTTGCATAAGTGTCTCAGTTCTTCAACTTGTCGGTTTTCAAAACCATTCATCACATCTGTCAGACACTGCAGCATCATGGGATCTTGGTACAAAGACTTCTTCTATGCTTGTCCAACCTTTGGACGACGACCTACTTACACTAGTGGCAGGTCCCACTGTGATCCCGCCTCCTCCTGCTTCGATTCTCCTGACTGCAGTATATAAGCCACCTCTCTGGTCCTATGCTGTACTTCCCACAAGAATGATGGACTGAACACACCGATTCCAGGCTGATGGACTGATTACTTCAATCTCCTCCTCTCCTTACCCATTTCTACTTTGTACTGGACTGATGAAGCCACTGTGTGGCGAAACGTTTCTTCAGTAAAGATTCCCATATGTTGCATAAGTGTTTCAGTTCTTCAACTTGTCGGTTTTTAAAACCATTCGTCACATGATAATATATACCTGGAAAACATTCAAGGGCCTAGTCCCAAATCTGCACACTGCCATAACAACATACTGGAGTGAGAGATATGGGAGGAAGTGTAAAATAAACCCAGTGAGGAGCAGGGGTGTTGTGGGAACAATAAGAGAACAGTGTATCAACATCCAGGGTCCTAGACTATTCAACATTTTACCAGAAGATATCAGAAACATGGCTGGAACAAGTGTAGAAGTCTTCAAGAGGAAACTGGACAAGTATCTTCACCATGTGCCAGATCAACCAGGCTGTGATGAATATGTGGGGCAGCGGGCCTCCAGCAGCAACAGCCTGGTTCACCCGGCAAGCACCAGACGAGCCTGGCCCATGGCCGGGCTCAGAGAGTAGATAAATTCTCGAAACTCTTCAAAGGTATATCAAAGGTATTCAAATTATATGAAGAAGAAAAAAAAGGAGGTAGCAGAGCAACGAAGAATTATATTATGTTAACAGTTGTAATTAATTAAAACTGATCTTGTTATCGGTTTTATAAAAGTTACGGGGCTCTGAAGTTTTATGAAAAACATAGAGCTTCACAAACTAAGTCAGCATGGATTTAAGAGCTAGTAGATTCTGCCTGTCGTAAAGAATAGGCCACTACGACCAAATCACAGATGCATCGAAAGAAAACAGAAATTCAGACCTTATATATCTTGATTTTTGCAAAGACAAAAATTGAGTGATATCCGGTTAATTCTGCAAAAACTGTATAGGCTGTTTAGAGAAACGCTCATTAACACATATAGGAAGCAGTTCGGAGATTGATAGTAAACAGAAAAACTTTTAGCTTGAGCAGAGTAACGGGTTGGGTAACGCAGGACACGGTCCTGGCACCTTCACTGTTTTATTCTCGTTGCAGTCATAAATAAAAACACTAGTAACAGCCTTCTTATATTTTGCGGACAGGTCAAGCGATGGACGGCATTCTTCAAATCTTTTATACTCTCTCTCATCTAGAATGTATTTTTCTCCCCTCGTAGTTTTTTTAAGGCAGGAGAGAGGTAGATATCCGAACTAGAAAATAGAGAGATCATTTGCTGCCGTCTTGAAATCCACAAAATATCTAAGCTACTGGGAACCACCCAAAGCGCTTTGAATTTACACTCTAAAGCGAAAACGATATACGTCGGATAATGTATATATGGAACGTACTTTGAAAACCTAGGATCCCTAATCTACACACTACCATAGCAGTTTAGTGGAGTGAAAGATGCGGAAGCTTAGAATAAAACCCACTGAAAAGCAGGTATTCCACATGCACAATTAAAGAACAGTGTGTAAACAGCCGTTGTCCATGACTCATCAGCCTTCTACCAGCAGATACTGTATAGAAAATATTACCGGAACAAAACAGATGTCTTTAAGAGGGAACTGGACAAGTTCTTGCAAGAGGTATAACACAGGTCAACCGAAATAACCAACACAGCCTGTTTGATCCTGGCTTTAGCCAGGCTGTGAAAATACAACTCTCAAAACCTATCACAGGTATGGTAATAGCCTGCGTGATTCAGAAGGTTACTGATACAAGTGTCACACCAAACGCATGTGATAGCCTCATCAAAATAGGTTGAGTGGGTCAGAGGTTGAAGGCAAATGTTTAACAACAATTGTTCTAGCAGCCATAACATGTGGTAACATTCACTAACTCTCCCCACTTCCATCCCTACCCCTCCCATCTGCTGCATGTACGTGTGTGTACGAATTCGTAGGTACTAGATTAGATTACTATATTACTTGTAGGGAACCGCCACACAGGAGTGTAACTTAAGCTGAGGGCTTCTCAATCTTGTGGGGTCGTGCAGCTAGTAGTGTATGTGTGTAGGGAGGAGGGGTACACATGTGTGTGCCTGCCTGCTTGTGGGTGGATGAGCAATGGTTGTGCATGCTTCAGTGGTCCCTTGTTGTGTGTTGTGCTCCCGCCTCGTCTCAGATAACACCAGCCATGTCACCAGCTGCCCCACCCGTGCCGCCTTCATGTTAACATAATAATCTGTGGAGAGAGAGGGAGAGGGGCAGAGAGGCAGACACAGACAAATAGACTGGGATTTGGCGTGTTAAATCTTTAACAGAACAGTTGGATTGGTATGCTTCATGTATATTGTTTGTCCTCTGCTGATAAGCATAGCAAAGGGTATCCAGTTGTGTCCAATTATTATCGTCATCATCTCTGAATGCAGCCTATCCTAAAAACATGTGCTTTCTCACATATACGTGTAAACACCAAGAACGCAAATGAGAAGGACTTAAAGATTCCCAACGCGTTTGCCAGTGAATCGTAGCATTAACATCCTTCGCAGACGATGCAAATTTGTATGAAAGTGACGTCCATCAAGTACACAGCAAACGTCGAAGCTGATGTAAACCAAGCTTGCAAGGGACCAAAGAATGCAATTTCGTTCTTTGACAGATCTATCAACTTTAGCTTAGCACCGCACTGAAGAAAAAATATAATACATATATACCGGAGCTGGGTACAAATCACAATCAACCCACTCGACAGAGAATGTGTAACCAAGGGTGACCATTACTTTCAGAATATAAGGGAAGTGATATTTTGGATAAGAACTTTTAAACAATAATTGCCAAGCCTATTATTATACATTTTTAAGGTACTTGTGATCTCTAGACTGCAATATTGTAACAGACCCATTATGAAACAGGTGAAATTGCAGCCCTGAAGAATGTACAAAGAATTTTCACTAAATTATTGGAAACACCTACAATCCATTAAAGTGTTTTCTCAGCAATAGACGTGAGAGAGAAATATGTTATAATTTACAACTGGAAAATACTGAACTGGATCTAAATTTTCACGCTTTTGCTAATCTTCACAAGAATGGGAGGTTCGGTAGACTGCAAAATATCTTAAATGAAAAGCAAAACATCAAAAGTACAGTAAGTGCTAACTCGCTTAGCATTAAGCGTATAAGAGGTTTTCAATACCCTTCAGATATAAGAGGAATTACCAATAGACCCATAACTGTCAGCAAAATGGACACTAACAGTCTGACTGACCAGGCAATCGATACAACGGCCAAATCTGAGACCGGGCCGCCCAGCAGTGATACCCAGAATCGTCAACAGGTAGATTAATTTTTCTTGAAGTTAAAATAACGTTTATGATTTTTAGTATGGTTATATACACTGAAATATGTATTTTTGCGTATATTCACCAAGAGTCTAATTTACCCCTTATTTTAAGAATGAAATTATCCTTGATAGGTAATGTACGAGTGACGCATCCTTCGTGAAGCCAGTAAGATTTGAACATAACGCAACTAGCCAATATTATCCTGAACTAAATTAACCCTAGCGCATATAATGTTGCTTCCATGTAGAAACACGTATAATTCGAATTAGCAAACGTCGGATAGCTAACGTTATCATTTGCGCATCTGTTTTTTGCAAATTCTACAACATCTGGGGGGAAAAAACGCACGCTGTTAAATGACAGCATAATATTATCAGATAGGTAGACTTGTTAGTATAATGTGGTATAAGGTTTTCAAAATGTTCACAGTGTTTAAAAAATAAATATTGTAATGATATTAATTGGCTTCACTGTAGACTGATCTTCTGGTGAAATATTCTCAGCTTCCGGATTTCGTATTTCATAGAATTAAAGTTTATCATAAAGGAGATCTAATAGATGATTTTATTTTGCGTATTATTTTTTTTAGCCACAATATAGCAAAGTTGAGGTGAGGAGGAAAAGTTAGTGAGTTGTAGATGAGGCGGGAGAGTTAGTTGTAGATGAGGCGGGAGAGTTAGTTGTAGGTAAGGTGTGAGAGTTAGTGAGTTGCAGGTTCTTGCTTTAGTGTAGCCGTGGTGGTGTTGACTTGTGGAGTGTTTACATTGGTGGGGTGAGTGTGTTGGCCTCAGGGAGTCTCAGTGTCGCCCTCACCTCCAAGAATGTTGCACACCTCACACTGCAAAGCTTGCCAGTGTTGAAGTAGGAACCTCGCCTTAGTTGCATCCTCTGTTGCAGCATACTTACCTCCTCCGATGCAGCACAGGGTTTTTATTAAAATTAATCATATAGCAATGATTAATAGATCCTTGCCAGTAATTGCAATGATTAGGGCCACTCGGGTAGCGCCTACCGCCACATTGTGGCGGCAAGCCATGCTGTTTTGCTTTCACTTCCTGCACTTGGGGGAACTACTTGTTGCATTTTGATGCCTTTACAGAAATGAAGGCATCAAAATAAAAAAAGGAATCCTCTAGCAGTAAAGGGATCATCTAGTCACCTACTTACAGACAGTCTTGTCAGACATGTGGAGTGTGCTCACCCTGAAGAACATTTTAGCTACGATTTCGACGTTGTTGCCAAGGTCGTGATTATTATAATTATTGGATTGTGGAATTTTTGTTTTGTGAATCGATTTCATTTTTCGTGGGATAATTTTGATACGAGTGGTAATATGTGTGGATGTATATTACATTTTTTTTTAAATCATACATCTTTGTTTCAGTTAATTAATCGTTGTGTGTGAGTGACGGTGTGGGCTCCGAATTACTTGTTTATTATGTAAGTCTGTACTGGGTTGCACTTGCAGGAAGGAGGGGAAGACGATCTTTCTCATCTCCCTTATACGAAGGCGCAGGAAACAGGGTCATATATTTTTTTAATCGAGGTTAATTTAGAGATGATTTAAGAGTCTGGGATGGAGACAGTGATAATGCATTTCTCGGGGGGTAAAAATCACCTAACACAGGTCATTGTCATATGATGACCCCTTCACAGGCACGTTTAGTGGGGCCGTTGCCCCTGTGGTGGGGAATAGTGGAGTGGGGTAAAAGTCACTGCTGGTGCCTCCCAACACATTTCGTAGCTACTGGTCTTAGGGTGGTCACGGCAGTGACCGCTGACTTGCTGGTCGAACTCTGTGTTACGAGTTCGTAAAGATGATACCTGTTTAGTGTAAAGGCGAGAGAGGAACCCCTCCACATCTGACTATCTGGACAGGGGGGGAAAGGCGACGGTGTGACCTGTTACTCTCCTTGCTTGTTGCTCCCATAATCCTCCCTCCTCCACTTCCCCAATCTCTCTATACATTTTTTTTTCTGACTTTTCCCCACCATCTCATCTTCATCGTTATCTTCCTATACCTCCTCCTTCTCAGCCTCTTCATCCTATTTTCCCCTTCTTGTTTCTTCTCCCTTCCCTCAACCACTTCTTTCCATCTTCATTACATTAATGGTATACAATACTGACAAATTGATGACTAAGACACATGTGCAACATCAGGATATTGACAAGCAGTAATTACCTCTCCACTTTCACTGTATCCAACATAATAATCAACCTCTCATCAGTAGATACCCATGTGTTGTACATGTCTCATTCGTTTTTCCAGTTTTATCTCATTTTAGCTCTTCCTGTTACCTGTCATCCCTTCTGTTTTCCCCCTCTTCCTGCCTGTTTTCCTTTCCTGTTTCCCCCTTTCTCTCCTATTTCTCCCCTCTGCCCCCTTATTTCCCCTCTTTCCTCCTTTTCCTTCCTGTTTTCCCTTTTCCCTGCTGTTTCCTTTCTTTTTGAACTCCCTGGTGCCTGCTGTGTTTCTGTTAAGTTCAGGGTCAAGGTACAAGGTAGTGTTTACTTACCGAGTTGTGGTTGTGAGGTAAGACACATATGCATGTGTGTCTTACACATGTTGCATATGTGTCTTACCTAACAACCTGTCAGTATTTTATACCATTTTAATATTCGAGTTGTGGTTGTGGCAAGCAGAGCTCGTTCTGACTTCAAAACCTTTGGTCAAGTCTAGGACTCCAGCTCTTGGACTGACTGCTTAAAAGCATTCGGTCACATGACCCAGTACGTCCTTAGTGTAACCTCGTGCTCTGTTCTGTCAGCTTTTGAGGATATCATATGAATAAAGTGTAATGAACACTTGTCAGTGCTAACCCACCACTATATATGGAACTCATTTTCATAATCTTGTCGCCTAACTTATTCCTCTGTGTTCTGTTATGGAGGTGATATAGTGGTATTCAAGGCGGAGCCCATCCTATCAACGTCTACCCATCCCCTAAGTCTAGATGTCACTGACTAGGCCTGCGCCCTAGTCGTGCGCAGTTCAGTGGGACCCACGTGACTAAGGCTTGGCAAGGAATCCTGCCTATAAATAGTATTAAGACATGTTTGTATATACTACTCAAATACTGCACTATTGACACACTAATCCACGATTCCCGGTACTGTAAAAGCGCTTCTTAGCCTGCATGTGATGTACTTCCTCTGAGTTTGCTCCTGTAGTCTCCTAACATAAGAACATAAGAAAGGAGGAACACTGCAGGAGGCCTGTTGGCCCATACTAGGCAGGTCCTTTACAATTCATCCCACTAACAAAACATTTGCCCAACCCAATTTTCAATGCCACCCAAGAAATAAGCTCCGATGTGCAAGTCCCACTCAAATCCAACCCCTCCCACTCATGTACTTATCCAACCTAAATTTGAAACTACCCAAAGTCCCAGCCTCAATAACCCAACTAGGTAGACTGTTCCACTCATCAACTACCCTATTTCCAAACCAATACTTTCCTATGTCCTTTCTAAATCTAAACTTATCTAATTTAAATTCATTACTGCGGGTTCTCTCTTGGAGAGACATCCTCAAGACCTTATTAATATCCCCTTTATTAATACCTATCTTCCACTTATACACTTCTATCATGTCTCCCCTCATTCTTCGTCTAACAAGTGAATGTAACTTAAGAGTCTTCAATCTTTCTTCATAAGGAAGATTTCTAATGCTATGTATTAATTTGGTCATCCTACGCTGAATGTTTTCTAACGAATTTATGTCCATTCTGTAATATGGAGACCAGAACTGAGCTGCATAATCTAGGTGAGGCCTTACTAATGATGTATAAAGCTGCAGTATGACCTCTGGACTTCTGTTGCTTACACTTCTTGATATAAATCCCAGTAATCTATTTGCCTTATTACGTACGCTTAGGCATTGCTGTCTTGTTTAAGGTTGCTGCTCACCATAACCCCCAAGTCCTTTTCGCAATCTGTATGGCTAAGTTCTACATCATTTAACTTATAAGTACTAGGGTTATAGGCACTCCCAAGCTTCAGAACCTTGCATTTATCTACATTGAACTGCATCTGCCACTTTTCTGACCAAGAATAGAGTTTGTTTAAATCCTCCTGAAGTTCCATAAACATCTACGTTTGAATCAATTATCTACCTATCTTTTTTCTCGGCGAATTTCCTCTATCCTAGAATTCCCTCAAAGATCTTTTGATATATATTAAAAAACAAAAAGGGGCCCAAAAAGACTGATCCCGTGGAACGCCACTTGTTTACAGATCCCCACTCAGATTTAACCCCCATTTATGGACCCCTCTGCTTCCTGTTTGAGCCAGACTCGATCCCGAAGACTTTTCCCCCAATGCCATGAGTGCCACTTTTTTTTAACGTTTTGGTCAGAACTCACAAAAGCCTTAAAAAAATCAAATTATAAAAATTCTTTATCGTAGCAACGCCTAAAAAATTTACTGAAAAAAGTTAAAAATTAGTTAACAAGACGGCCTCTTGTAAAATCCATGCTGAGTATCTTTAATCAGCTATTTTATCGAGATGGCTTCTTATAATCTCAGCTAAATTTGACTCTAAAAAATTTGCCTAAAAAGAGGTCGGGCTTTTTGGGCGGTAATTTGACGGAAACGACTTGTCCCCGTTTTAAAATAGGAATTACATTAGCATCTTCCAAATCAGACACTACACCGTTTGAAGAAAATTAAATTAAAAAATTTTTTTTTTGGTTCAAGAGTTCCTTTTTGCTTTCCTTAAGAACCCTTGAAAAAACCTCATCAGGACCTGGCGATTTATTTTGCTTCAGTCTGTCTATCTGCTTTTCCCAAACCCTTTCACTAGTGACTGTGATGTTACATAATTATCTTTTTCAGCCCACTATAAAATTAATATGGGGGTATTAGCGTCTTCCCGTGTAAAAAAATAGAGAAAATAAATTTTTAAAAATCGAGCACATTTTTATTCTCTTTTTTTTAGTAAAGGTTTTCCCATAGTTTTTTTAAGGGGACCTATCTTTCTTAACTTTTGTTCATAGACCCGGAAAAAAACTTTTTGGGGTTTGTTTTAGAATCCCTAGCAAAATTTAATTTATACCCCTTTTTCTTTTCTTTTCCCCTTTTTAATTCCCCCTTTAAACCCTTCAGGGGCCAAGCCCAAATTTGGGGTCACGACCAGGTCCAAAATTTTCAAAAAAAAAAATTTTTTTTTTTTCTTATGAAATCGTAGAGAATCTTTTTTGTGAAAGGGAATAAAACAAAAATACGAAATTTGGGGGAAAATTACGAAATTATGCTCTCGCGAATTTTGAGTGTCAAGGGTATTTTCGAAAACGGCGATTTTCCGACTTTGACTCCCATTTTTGGCCCTTACATTATTTCCCAAACAACCAAATTTTTTTTGCTATTTCACTGTATTACTTCATTCTATCGATTGGCACAAAAAATCGCCAACCAACTGTTTCAACTACAAAATAAAGTGTCGGAAATTTTTAATTTTTGGGCCAATTAACACAAAGTCAAAAAAATCCAATTTCAAAATGGGTCCAAATGAAAAATTTTGGCATTCCGGGACTAAAACTAAAATTTCCCTGTTTATTTGTTGTTTTTAGGCTTTACAAAATTAAAACCATTTTGATTTTTTATTCACATAATGAATTTTTTTTCAATCTTAATGAATTTATGCAATACTGTAAAATTGTATAAAAATCATCACCATATTTGTGAAGTAATTAGACCCACCCGCTGCGTGTTTAGATGTGAGGGCGTTTGTTACTCTTGAATATCGGGAAAAATTAACATTTCTGCTACTTGAGCTCAGTTTCAAGCATTTCCCAGTGCTAAAACCAATCAAAATCATCTCTATTTCTGTAATATTCTCCATTCTACCAAATGAGACCCAAAGAAATCGCAAATACAACTAAAACAAACATACGAAAAAACACTGCAAAGTTGCTGAGTATTAATGAAAAATCATGATTTTCATTTTTTCTCTCGTCAATTATAAAACACAGAGTGCCTGCAGGATCTGTTTATGTGGTGCACACATACCACATAGAATGTATGGATCTCTCATATCTAGGCCCAAATGTACCACACACAGTTTATCAAGTGAGCTGAGCTCATGCGTAGATTACGGTTTTGGACCCTGAACGTAAAGCCTTAGATCTACAGGACGGACCCTGAAAGGATTAATGTCAATATACTGATTCAATAAGAGACCCTTCACTCTTTTATACGCCATAAATTCCTTTCTTAGCCCTATTAGATATTGAGGCCTATTATTCATCCATTTTGGGTCATTTCTATTTGTATCTAATTTTCTTTAATATGGGATAAACTTCTTTAAGCAGCTGTAATAGTGTTCAGAAAACTGTCCCGTATTGATAGCTCACTTCTTACCCCAGTCACAGATGATAGTTTCTCTAAAGCCCATCGTAATCTGCTAAGGCAAAATCTGGGACTGTTACGAGTTTATCGCTACTATCGTACTTCCATTCAATGCCTAAATGAAATTGATTGTGGTCGCTAGCACCCAGTTCCTCCTGAAATTTCTAAATTATTAACAAGGGATTCATTGTTTGCCCATAACTAAGTCAAGCAGTTATTTCCCCTTGTAAGGTTCTGTCACAAACTCTTCAAAACCAAATCCTGAACTACTCTAAGAAGTCATATGATTCTAAATTCCCCATCAAGAAATCCAATCATATGACCTAAAGTTAAAGTCTCCTAATTACTACATATCGTGCCTTGTGGCTTAACAATTTTCCTCCCATAGTAGTCCCTCCCTTGGTCCCTTCTAAGTTTGGGGACGGTATATCACCCTAAAATCAGTTTTTCATGCCCCTCTGAAAATTCTATCCAAACAGGACTCTGTATGTGTTACTTCAGACTTAATAACCCATTTTATATGCAACAGTTCAAGCGATCTCGGACATACAATGCCACCCTCAACCCCCCTTCCTGATACTTCTATCTACTGGAACAATTTAAAACCCCTGAATATGACATTCCGCAGGCATGTCCCGACTTTGAAATAAACCACGTCTCAGTTAAGGCAAATACATCAATGTTACCTGCATACAAACTAATCTCAACTCGTCCATCTTATTCCTAGCACTATGCAATTAGCATAATAAACTTGACAGACTCTCCTATCTCTTTACCCTTCCTGCTCATTTCTATTTTTCTACTAAACCTATTACTGTCCCTTATCACCAAAGTCCCTGGCTTTTCAATATCTACCTCGTTCTGCTTATTACTAGTTCCCCTAGAACTCGTAATATTACTACACTGGGACTTCACTGTTTTTCCTGCCAAAACGCCATACCACTAACTATTCCTAGTTTAAAGTCCTAACTGCTCCCTCCACTGCAGTTGCCAGTGCTACCACCCCAGACCTAGATAAGTGAACCCCATCCCTGGCATACATGTCATCTCTGCCATAGAAGAGGTCTCAGTTGTCAATGAATGTTACTGCATTTTCCTTACAGTATTTGTCCAGCCAGCAATTGACACCAATTGCCCTGGACAACCATTCATTTCCAACTCCTCTCCTTGGCAAAATACCACATATGACAGGGTTCCCACCCTTACTCCTCTCCTAATTCGTTCTACTTTTGGTACTTCCTGCCGTCCCTGTGGCTCATCCGAGTGTTCAGCTTCCAGCTGTGTCCTCTATGTCTGGTCCCTCTCCTGTCTATCCTGTCAGTGACCCTGGGTGCCTTGTATGTCATGCCATAGGTCATATCATGGTACAGCTCTGGTTATCAGTTATACCTCTTGTAGTGGCATGAGGTATAGCTCTGATAGCCAGTCTGTAATGTGTATTTACCAGCTTATTTGTGATTACCGGGTCAGGTGCCACATCTTGTGTGTGTTGGGGGAGAGAATGAGAGAGGAGAAAGAAAATGAGAATGAATGAGAGGGAGAGAATGAAAATGAATGGAACAGAAAATGAATGATATATAGAACAAGAGAATGAAAATGAATTAAAAAACATGTGGATATATTCACAGTGAGTTCCTGCCTCCTTCACCTCTGACATCATGTGGTTGATGGTGGAAAGCCTCTATCTCTGGTGCCTAATTAACCCTCACTTTCTCTCATCCTGTATTACTTCCTCTTGCCCTAGTTTTTCCTCTCTCTCTCTCTTCCCTATTATTTTTCATCCTTCCATTCAGTGATTCACCAATGACATGCTCTTCCACCCCTTGGTCACTAATTGAGGAACTAAGGGGAAAATTTCAGTCAGCCCAGCACAGTGCTAGGGCAATGCATAAAAAGTACTCTCTTCTTCTTTCTACAAACCAGCAGTATCCCACCAAGGCAGGGTAGCCCAAAAAGAAAAACAAAAGTTTCTCTTCGTAACTTTAGTAATGTATACAGGAGAAGGGGTTACTAGCCCCTTGCTCCTATCATTTTTAGATGCCTCTTATGACACATGTCTTACGGAAGAATTCTGTTCCATTTCCCCATGGAGAATAAAAAGTATTCATCTTACAAATAATCAATCCCTTTATGGTTCAAGCCATACTCTTGAAAGAAAGGTCAATTTCTTGTAAACCATTTTAAGCAAATTTCTTGTAAATTATTAGGTAAAGTTAGATTGTCATCTACATTGGAACCCCAAATGTCAGCTGCTGCGGGTATCGGCCGAATCATATTTAGGCCAGTTTTTGGGCCAAAATTTTGCTCTGTGTTTCAGCTGCTGCTTTGCAAATCGGCCGTATTAGACGCTCATAGGTGAGTCAGTCTTCCTGTGTCTCTCGGTGAGTGAGCATATACTCCAAGCATTCATTAAAACATTTCCTTAAAATCCATTGGTTTTTGTGTTTGTTTATTAAGTGCAACTGTGAAATAAGCCACCATGGGCCCAAAGAAAGTTCCTTTGGTAAAGAAAGTGAGAAACACGATAGAATTGAAGAAAGAAATTGTAGAAAAATACGAGTGGTGTGTATGTGCTCCAGTTGCCAGGATGTATGACAAAAACAAATCAACAATCACTTCTATCCTAGCAAAGAAAGAATAAATCAAGGAAGCTGATGTGGTGAAAGAGGTAAACATGTTAACGAAAAAGAGATCACAAACAGCAGAAGATGTGGAGAAGTTGTTGTTGTTGTGGATCAGTGAAAAACAGTTAGTGGGAAATAGTGTTTCAGAGATGATCATTTGTGAAAAGGCAAGGCAGTTGCGTGCGGATCTCGTAAAGAAAATGTCTGGAACTAGTGCTGATGTTAGTGAATTTAAAGCCAGCAGAGGCTGGTTTGACAGATTTAAGAAACGTAGTGGCATACACAGTGCTGTAAGGCATAGTGAGGCTGCAGGTTTAGACAAACATGCAGCTGAAAAATTTGTGCAGGAATTCAAGGGGTATGTAAAGACAAGAATTCCACCCCCAACAAGTGTTCATTTGTGACAAAACAGGCCTCTTTTTGAAGAAAATGCCAAAGAGGATCTACATCATGCTGGAGGAAAAGGCACTGTCAGGACACAAGCCTATAAAGGATAGGCTAACTCTTTTGTTCTGTGCTAACGCTAGTGGGGATTTCAAAGTGAAGCCTTTACTGGTGTATCACTCTGAAAATCGCAGAGTGTTCAAGAAAAACAATGTCTTCAAAAGTAAATTGTGTGTGATGTGAAAAGCTAATCATAAGGCATGGGTCACGAGGCAAATTTTCATTGACTGGGTCCATGAAGTGTTGGACCCGAGTGAAAAAATACCTCCAGGGAAATAAATTGCCACTCAAGTGCCTCTTGGTACTGGACAGTGTTCCTGCTCATCCTCCAGACTTGGAAGACCAATTGTTTGAGGAGTTTAGTTTCATCACAGTGAAGTTCTTGGGGCCAAAGAAAGTTCAGAGTGCCAGCCCTTTAGTAAAGAAGGTGAGAAACACAATAGAATTCAAGAAAGAGCTTGTATCAAAATACGAAAGTGGCGTACATGTGGCCAAGCTCGCCAGGATGTATGGGAAGTCCAAATTAACAATCGGTTCCATCCTGGTGAAGAAAGTAAAAATCAAGGAAGCTGATGTTGCAAAACGGGTAAATATGGTAATGAAACAGAGATCACAAACAATCGAAGATGTGGAGAAGTTGTTGGAGTGGATCAACGAAAAAGAGTTAGCAGGAGATAGTGTTGTGGAGGAGATAATTTGCAAAAAAGCAAGGCAGTTGCATGCAGATCTCATAAAGAAAATGTCTTGAACTAGTGTTGCTGTTAGTGAATTTAAGGCCAGCAAAGGGTGGTTCAGCAGATTCAAGAAGCGAAGTGGCATACACAGTGTGGTAAGACATGGTGAGGCTGCAAGTTCAGACAAATATGCAGCCAAAGAATTCGTTGAATGAATTCAAGGAGTATGTAGAGGCTGAAGGATTCCTCCCCCAGCAAGTGTTTAATTATGATGGAATGGGCCTCTTTTGGAAAAAAAAATGCCAGAGGACCCACATCACACAGGAGGAAAAGGCACTGCCAGGACACAAGCCTATGAAGGATAGTCTAACTCTTTTGTTCTGTGCTAACGCTAGTGGGGATTTCAAAGTGAGGCCTTTACTGGTGTATCACTCTGAAAATCCCTGTGTGTTCAAGAAAAACAATGTCATGAAGAGTTAATTGTGTGTGCTGTGGAGGGCTAACAATAAGGCATGAGTCATGAGGCCAATTTTCATTGAGTGGGTCAATGAAGTGTTTGGCCCGCGTGTGAAGAAATACCTCCTGAACAATAAATTGCCACTCAGGTGCCTCCTGGTAATGGACAATGCTCCTGCTCATCCTCCAGACTTGGAAGACCAATTGTTTGAGGAGTTTAGTTTCATCACAGTTGAAGTTCTTGCCCCCTAATACCACTCCTCCCATCCAGCCCATGGACCAGCAGGTCATTTCAAACTTCATAAGAACATAAGAACATAAGAAAGGAGGAACACTGCAGGGCCTGCTGGCCCATACTGGGCGGGCCCTTTACAAATTACCCACAAAAAAACATTTACCCAACCCAAATTTTCAATGTACCCAAAAATAAGCCTGATTAAAAAGTCCCCTCAAACCCAAACCCTTTTCCCCTCATGTACTTACCAACCTAATTTAAACTCCCAAAAGTCCTACCCTAAATAACCCAACAGGAGACGTTCCACTCAAACTACCCTTTTTCCCAAAACCCAAAAATATTTTCCTTTTCCCTTTTCTAAATCTAAACTTATCAAATTTAAATCCATTATTTCGGTTTCTCTTGGAGAGACACCCCAAACTTTTTTAATATCCCCTTTATTAATCCCCATTTTCCACTTAACATTTCGATCGGGTCTCCCCTCATTCTTGTCTAACAAGTGAATGTAATTTAAGGTTTCAATCTTTCTTCTAAGGAAGATTTTGATGCTATGTTTTAATTTAGTCACCGTGAATGTTTTTAACGAATTTATGTCCTTTTTTGTAAACGGAGACCAGAATTTAGTCTAATAAAGGTGGGGCCTTTATAAGTGTATAAACTCAGTATGCCTCTGGACTTCTGTTGCTTAAACTTTTGTTATAAACCCCGTAACTTTTTGCCTTATACGTCCCTTTAGCATTGCTTTTGGTTTAAGGGTTGTGCTCACCATAACCCCCAAGCCCTTTTCGCAATCGTATGGCTAATTCACTTTTTTTTTAAATTTTATAAGTACTGGGTTATGGCATCCCAAGCTTCAGAACCTTGCACTTATCTACATTGAACTGCATTCCCACTTTTTGACCAAGAATAGAGTTTTTTTAAAAGTCCCTGAATTCCCCAAACATCTACGTTTGAAAAAATTATCCTACCTATTTTTTGTTCATGGGCGAATTTGCTCATATCACTAGTAATTCCCCATCAAGATCATTGATATATATTATAAACAAAACGGCCCAAATGTCCTGGGAACGCCATTGTTCAATCCCCACTCGATTTAACCCCCATTTAGGGGCACTCTCGCTTCCCTGTCAGAGCCAGACTCACCCCAGAGAGCATTTTTCCCCCCAATCCGGGGGTGCCACTTTTTTTAAAAGCTAGGGTGGGGAAACCTATCAAAAGCCTTACAAAATCAAGTAAAATAATATCAAATTCTTTTTTTTGGGAAAACACCTCAAAAACTTTACTGAAAAAGTTAATAAATTGTTGACAAGACCGGCCTTTTGTGAATCCTGCGAGAAATTTTAATCAAGCTATGCTTACGAATGGTTCTTTAACCAGCTAAAATTGCTTTTGAATTTCCCTACAATTGAGGTCGGGGTTTTTATTGGGCGGTAATTTGACGGTAAGACTTGCCCCCTGTTTTAAAAAATAGGATTTTATTTTACCATCTTCCACATATCAACACTAAAACCCTTTTTTTGAAGAATAAATTAAAAATATTATTTAAATGGTTCACAGAGTTCCATTTTGCTTTCCTTTAAGAACCCTTGAAAAAACCTCTCAGGACCCGGCGATTTTTTTTGCTTCAGTCGTCTACTGCCTCCAACCATCTCACAGTGAGTGTGTTACAAATTTATTTCTTCTAGCCCACTTAAAAAATTAAATTACGGAATATTTTGTGTTCCTGGTAAAAACTGAGAGAAAATAATTATTTAAAATCAACACATTTATTCTCTTGTCAGTAAGGTGCCCATAGTTATTTTTAAGGGGGCCCCTTTTTTCTCTAACTTTTTTCTATAGCCCTGGAAAAAACTTTTTGGGTTAGTTTAGAACCCCTAAAATTTTAAATTTTCATACCCCCTTTTTAGTTTTTCTTACCCCCCTTTTTAATGTCCCTCTTAATGTCAATATACTGATTCATAAGTGACCCTCACCTTTTGTACGCCTAAAAATTTCCCTTTTCTTATGCCCTAGAGATATTGAGCCTATTTCCCATTTTGGGTCATTTCTATTTATCTAATTTCTTTAAGGGATAAACGCTCTTTGAGCACATGTAATGTTCAGAAAACTGTATATTGATACTTTTCTTCGTTAACCCGTCAAAAATGATAATGTTTTTTAAGCCCACGTAATTGCAAGCGAAAATCTGGGACTGTTACGAGTTACCTATATCGTACTTCCATTCAAAGCCCAAAAGTAAAATTTATTTGTGGTCGCTAGCACCCAGTTCCTCTAAATTTCTAAATTATTAACAAGGGTTCATTGTTTTCCATAAAATAAGTCAAGCAGGTTATTTTTCCCCCCCTTTTAGGGTTTTGTCACAACTGCTTAAAAAACAATCCCGAAATACTTCTAAGAATCTACGATTCTAAATTCCCCGTCAAGAAATTTTCCCAAACAACATGACTAAAGTTAAAGTCTCCTAAATTATACATTATCGGCTTTTGGCCTTAACAATTTCCTCCCATAGTGTTCCCTTGTCCCTATCTAAGTTTGGGGGCGGGAAAACACTCCCAAAATAGTTTTTTTTTCAAGCCCCTCTGAAAATTCTATCCAAACAGACTCTGATGGTTACTTTTAGACTTAATACCCCTTTTTATGCAACGTTTTGGTTCGGCGTACAATGCCACCCCCCCCCCCCCTCCCAATACTTCTATCTTTTGGAACAATTTAAAAAACCCCGAATAGACTTCCCCAGGCATGCCCCCACTTTTTTAATTAAAAACCAGTCCTCAGTTGGCAAATACACAATTTTTACCTACACTAGCAAATAATCCAAATCGCCAACTTTTTCCTGCACACGGCAATTAGCTTTAAAAAACATTGAAAGACTCCCTTTCCTTTACCTTCCTGCCATTTCTATTTTTTACAAAAACCCATTCCGCTTTATCACCCAAAGGGCCCCGGCTTTTCAATATCTATCTCGTTCTTATTATTACTAGTTCCCCGAACTTAATATTTTTTACACTGGGACTTCACTGTTTTCCCGCCAAAACCCCTACCACTAACTTTCCTTTTTAAAGTCCTAACTCCCCTCCACTGCAGTTGCCAGTGCTCCCCCCCCACACCTGAAAATTTTAACCCCATCCCTAGCATACATGTCTTTTTTGCCATAGAAGAGGCCCAGTTTTAATGAATGTTACCGCTTTTTTCCTTCATATTTGTCCCCGCCCGCAATTTACACCAATTGCCCTGGCAACCATTTACTTCCAACTCCCCCCTTGGCAAAATACCACATTGAGAGGGTTCCCACCCTTACTTTAATTTTTTCTATTTTGACCTATCCTGCTAATCAGGCCCCCCTCCCACGTCGCCAACTGTTTCCTCCCCCCCTGAGACAGTAATAGGATTGCTCCCCCTTACCTTCATGATTATCCAGACGCTAACAAAATTCCCCCATCCAGCCCCGGGAAAACAAACCTCTTCTCCTACTCCTGCCTTCAAGCAAAAAGCCCACCCTAACCTAAATTGGCTATCCCCAACAAAAAAAATATTCTTACCTTCCTTAATTCTTTCGCTGTCGTTCCCCTAGTCAACTCCATTGTCGGGTGCAGAGAATGTATTGGATGTTTCCACAACGTTTTTCCCCCAGTCTCTTTTTTCTTCATCGTTTCACCTTTCCATTCGCTTCTTGATCGTCAACTTCTTTCCCTGCTGTCCAGCCACTGACCAGTTTCCCCTTTTTGACCTGGCTCAAAACGAGGACTACTCAATCTTCTTGTTCTCCTCGGTCAATCGCCGAATTCCAAATTCGCCAACCTCAATTTTTCCTTAACTGTTGGTAAAGTTCTCGATGGAGGGGAAACTTGCTTCAATTTTAGAGAGCCGCAAACGGGCTTCACAGAGCCAAGTACACGTCAAAACTGCGCAAATCCACTCAATCAGGAGCTACTGCGCAGCACGTCCGCACGGCCCAATAGCGATGCGAACAAAAAGTCTTCACCTAAGCAATGTTTCGAAAGTGCTTTGAAGTGACCTTGGACACTGAATTGACCCTAAGAGAGTTCTGGAGAAATCACTTCAATATCCTCAATTGCATAAGCCATACAGATAAGGCTTGGCAGGAAGTGACTTCCAGGACAATGAACTCTGCTAGGAGAAAATTGTGGCCAGAATGTGTCCAAGAGAAGGATTTTGAAGGGTTTGAGGCTGACTCTGACGACCTTGCGCTTGTTGTGGAATCTATTGTGTCTGGGGAAGTCCATGGGGTTGGATGTGAGTCACCAGGATGTGGAAGAGTTGGTGGAGGACCACAGGAAAGTGCTAACCACTGAAGAGCTGCAAGACCTTCAACCGGAACAGCAACAGATCACAGCTGAGGAAATTGCTTCAGAGGAGGAGGAGGAGGAGGAGGAGAGGAAGAGGAGGAGGAAGAGGAAGAGGGAGGGGAGAATGTGCCTTCTTCAGTGATTAAGGACATGTGTGCAAAGTGGAGTGAGTTTGCAGAGAATTATCACCCTAACAAAACTGTTGCAAGCCATGTCTGCAACATGTTCAGTGACAATGTCCTGTCCTTTTTTAGGCAAATCTTCAAGAGACTCCAGAAACAAGCCTCTCTAGACAGATTTTTTGTGCAACAGGGTTGCAGTGACAAGCTGGTCCTAGTGCCAGTAAAAGACAAAGAAGGGAAGTAATCCCGGATAGGGCTTTGATACCTAAAGTCCTTATGGAGGGGAGATTCCCCTTCCAAACAATAACCTCTCCTCTCTCTCTCTCCCTCCTCGCCTTCTTCCATATGCCAACAAGAGTCTTCAATAAAGGTATGTAACAGTGATTTAAATGTTCATTTTTCCATTAAAATTAGTGCTTTATATCTATTTCTCATTGTTTTCTGTATGTAAAATTATAGTTATTCTCTATAAAATGTATTTTTTGTTAATATTTTTGGGTGTCTGGAACAGATTAATTGGGTTTACATTATTTCTTATGGCTAATATTACTTCGGTTTTCATCCATTTCGGATTTCAACTGACTTTCTGGAATGGATTAAGGATGAAAACTGGGGTGTCTCTGTGTAAAATTTAAAAAAATTTGGACAAGAATTAGACAACCAAAATGTACCAAACACATGTTAAAAATAGACCTTTAAATAATTATTTTCATTACAATGTCACAGTCTCACATTTAATGTTCTTAAAGTGATATACAATCCTGATGTTCATTAGGTGGGATAAGCTGTGAGATCCAGACCAACGAGGTTATTGAAGGATTTGTAAAATCTCGTATTATGTTGTTTTATTTTTCTTATGAATCCCAAACTGTCTTTGTAATCTAGTAGTGAGACTCAGGAGAAATCACCACATTAACTTTTGTGGTCCAAGGCTTTAACCTTTTATGAACAGATATACAGTAGCGTCGCACTGGATCTTAGCTGTCTCCTTAAATACACTGGTGACTTCATTACAATTAAGGCAATAGACCTGAGCAGTTAACCTTCACTTGACCAGGTGATAGATTACTGATTAATGATATCCACATATCACTGGCCCAAACCACTAACTGCAATTCAACTTGTCATTATAAAGAAAGGCAAAATTACCAGGAAAAAGGAGGTGCCAATGCATAGCTCACAGACTCAGATAATCACACTTAGCTCCAGTGGTGCTGCTAGGGTTGGTATTACCTGGGGCAGCATCTTTGGTGTCACCCCCATGAAATCCAAGGGCGGGGAGATGAGGGGGAGTAAACTCCAGTTATGTCACTATTGCATGAACACTGACTAATGTTTAGCAATGAGAACATTTAAGGGCCATAAATCGAACAGGAGAATACTTCTCAACTTTATTAACCCTTTCAGGGTTGGTGCCGTAGTAGTACGGCTTGTGAGCCAGGGTTGGTGCCGTAGTAGTACGGCTTGTGAGCCAGGGTTGGTGCAGTACTAGTACGCGTAAATTCTAGCGCCTTCAAATCTAGCGATAGAAAGCTGGCAGGCCTACATATGAAAGAAAGGCTGTGTGTGGTCAGTGTGTGCAGTATAAAAAAAATCCTGCAGCACACAATGTATAATGAGAAAAAAAAACTTTGACCGTGTTTTTGGTTTAAAACCGAGTTTGCAGTATATTTTCGTGTGGTATTTATGGTTGTATTCTCGTTTTCTTGGTCTCATTTGATAGAATGGAAGACATATTACAGAAATAGAGATGATTGTGATTGGTTTTACGATGACAGGTACCTTGAAATTGAGCTCAAGTAGCGAAAATGTTCGATTCTTGCCGATGTTCAAGAGTAAACAAATCATGCCACACGTCCAATACACATCAACTTGTGAGTCTGATATTCTTTTACAAGTGCGCTGATATTATTTATACCATTTTTACAATGATGCAGTAGTATACATAACAGTAAATCTATTTTTTGTGAGAATAAAAATTCAAAATGGAAAGCAAAAGTAATGTAAGAGGGACCTGGAGACATGACAAATGAACAGATGAAATGTTATTTCTGTGCCAGGAATGTCTGTCTTGTTTATTCTGGACCTTAGTTTGAAATTGGCATCTTTTGAAATTTGTGTGAAATTGGCCAAATTGCCAATTTCTGACCACTTTATTGGGTAGTTGAAATCAGTAAATGGGCGGTTTCTTGTACTCAGTCGATAGAACAATTGGAGTTCTAGCAAAATAGCTATGATTTTAGTAGACTAGAACACTGGAATTGGCCATAAGTAGGGCTCAAATTCGGCAAAAATCGCCGATGCATAAATATCTTCGCGACCACTAACTTCGCGAGAGCATAATTCCGTAAGTTTTCCATCAAATTTAATACTTTTGGTGTCATTGTGATTGCAAAAAGATTTTCTATCGTTTCATAGATTTTTTTTTTTTTTCGACCCTGAGAATGAGTTTGGGAGAGGGCCTCTCGACCCTGAAAGGGTTAATGATAAAATATATAATCGTAGTGATATTGAGGAAACATAAACTCAAATACCACTTTGAGTACAGGCAACAGATCCTACATTTATTCATCTTCAACAATGTAAAAAAACAAAAAAAAAAACTTGAAAAATAAAGAAAAATATTGCAGTATCAGGGAAACACTAGTTCTGATTTGACCTTGAGTACAGGTAACATCTCAATGAATCTGATCTTACATTTCCTTGCTTTCAATCCTGCAGAATCATCTATCACATCATCAAAATCAATGATTTTCCCTATATAGGCCTATTTGTACTCTATAATCATATACTAGGCTACAGCCTCTTCTCACTTAACGGCGGAGTTCCGTTCCTAAGACCATGTCAGTAAACGAATTCGTTGCTAAGTGAGGAGCATATTATAATGGTAGTGGGTTTGTGTCAACCATCTTCAATATTGTTTTAATGTCACTTTTGCACCATTTATAACACTTCTGGTATATTTTTAAATATGTATACAGTAGTGTACTGTATACTGTAATACACAGAATAGAGGAAATCAGCTCTAATATACAGTGGACCCTCAGTTAAGGATATTAATCCATTCCAGAGTGCTTGTCCTTAACCCTTTGAGGGTTAAGGACGTACTAGTATGGCTTACACACCAGGGATTTTGACGTACTAGTACGCCTAAATTCTAGCGCCCTCAAATCTAGTGAGAGAAAGCTGGTAGGCCTACATATGAAAGAATGGGTCTATGTGGTCAGTGTGCACAGTATAAAAAAATCCTGCAGCACACAGTGCGTAATGAGAAAAAAAAAACTTTGACCATGTTTTTGGAATAAAACAGCGACTTTGCACTGTATTTTCGTATGGTATTTATTGTTGTATTCTAGTTTTCTTGGTGTCATTTTATAGAATGGAAGACATATTACAGAAATTGAGATGATTTTGACTGGTTTTACAATGAAAAGTACCTTGAAATTGAGCGCAAATTAGCAGAAATGTTCGATTTTTATCAAAGTTCAAAAGTAAACAGATCATGTCAAGCGTCCAATACACGTCAACTGGTGAGTCTAATATTCTTTCACAAGTGCGCTGATATTATTTATACCATTTCTACACTAATGCAGTAGTCTGCATAACAGTAAATCTTCTATTTTTTGTAAGAATAAAAATTGAAAGTGGAAAGCCAAAGAAATATAAGAGGGGCCTGGGGATGTGACTAACGAACAGAGGAAATGTTATTTTAGTGCCAGGAATGTCTTTATTGTTTATTCTGGACCCTATTTGGAAATTGGCATCTTCTGAAATTTGTGTGAAATTGGCAAAATTGCTAAATTCTGACCATTTTATTGGATAGTTGAAATTGGTAAATGGGTGGTTTCTTGTACTCATTCGATAGAAAAAATGGAGTTCTAGTGAAATAGTTATGATTTTTGTCGACTAATACATTGGAGTTGGCCGAAAATAGGGCTCAAAGTGGGCAAAATCGCCGATGCGTAAACATCTTCGAGACCGCTAACTTCGCGAGAGCATAATTCTGTAAGTTTTCCATCAAATTTCATACTTTTGGTGTCATTATGATCGGGAAAAGATTCTCTATCTTTTCATAAGAAAAAATTATTTTTTTTTTTTTTTAAATTTGGCCGACCCCGAGAACGAGTCTCGGAGAGGGCCTGTCGACCCTCAAAGGGTTAACCGATTTTATCATTATTTAAATTAATTTTCCCCATAAGAAATAATGGAAATCCAATTAATCCATTTCAGACATCCAAAGTATCAAACAAAATAATTATTTTACATGAAATACAGTGGACCCTCGTTTAATGAACGCATCGCATAACGTTAAATTCGCCTAACGATACATTTTAACGCTAACATTTTGCCTCAGCTAACGCTAAAAAACTCACCTAACAATATTCGTTCTCGGGTACCAATTAATATCGTTAGGTGAGGGTCCACTGTATACATTTCCCCACACAAAAAAGCAATGATACATGAAATAAAACAATAATAACATCACATTTACCTTTATTGAAGACATGGTAATGTATGGAAGACAGAAGGGGAGGGAGAGGATGAAGGCGTTTACAATTGTTTGGAAGGGGAATCCCACTCCATAAAGACTTCAGGTACCAACTCTTTATCCTGGGTTACTTCCTTCCTTTGTTTTTTAATGTCACTAGGACCAGCTTGAGAGCCACTGGATCCCCGTCGCTCAAAAAGGTTTTCCAGAGAGGTCTGTTTCTGGCGTATGTTAGGAACTGTGTTGGGAGACACAAGATAGTCCTTCAATATGACACTAATATCAGCTCTATGGCTTATTTATCTAGCAAAATTCATCTAATATGACATAATAAGCAATATTAATAACATAGAAACATGACATATACTCTAGAATGAATAAAATACGTCATTATGTCACGAGTGTTGCTGTGTTGTTGTTTGGTGTATAAGGGCCACTGAGAGCATAAGCCGTACATAGTGGTGAAGGGAGACGGCAGCAGAGGCGGTAGAGACAGCGGTGTTGTCACTCGCTCTACGTAACTCCAACAACATTGGAGGAGTTAGGTTCATGCTGTCCTTTTTCTGTTGATTAATCGCTTAATTTACTTGCTAAACTTTATCGCTGGTTGTTGCTGTAGCCTTTATAGACTCCTGCTGCTTTAGTATCGTACATGTTGCAGAATCACTAAAAAAGGCACATTCTCCCCTCTCTTTCAGCCCTTTACCAAATGGCTGGCTGGCACTAGAAGCTTTCGTTGGGCCCATGGTGGCTTATTTAGCAGTTACAAGCACTGAAAACAATGGAATAATACAAAATGTCTCGCATGTACACATGGAATCATCCGCAGTGGCTTGTAAACAATGGTACACTGGCCACACTGGAGTGGCTGGGCGGCTCAAGCCGCGTGGACACATTCTGGACAGATGTCCTTAACAAATTTTTTATTGTTAGCTGAGCCAATATTTTGACACAAAAACGTATTGGTATCCATTTTTATCTCTCCGATGGCATCGTTAACTGGGAGTCCACTGTACATTATTTAGGTATGCATGCTTGTAAGAGAGTCCATCATAAGTCCGAGTAGTCGGTAAAAGAATACGTCGCTAAGTGAAGAGAGGCTGTATGTAGAAATGAAGGATTTTTCTCTTATGTTGCTGCAGCACTGTTTTGGGCATTAGTGTCACCTTCTTTAGGAGCTCTATGGTGTCACCCAGGGCTGCCACCCCCCCCTCTTATGATGCCCCTGCTTAGCCCTCTCTCTTGCTGATACATGTATATTATCCACTCTGGTGACCCACTAGAGCCCTTCCAGCACTTCTTTCCTCACCAGTTTCCTTAAAACCCTCTATTACTTGGCTCCCAGCTCCAGCTGGGGAGGAGATAAGGCCAGTGCTCAACCCTTGATTTAATTCGGCTGGCCCTTCATTAGTTTGGTTGATAACAGAAGATATACATGTTTACAAATTATACTTTTGATAAAGGTAGCACCCTCACGTTCAGTCTCAAGTAGATAGGCTGGAATCTTATTTCATCACTGGCTGGACATTAACCCCTTAACTGTCCAGACATAGATCTACGTTCTCTTGCCCAGCACTCCTAATATTTTGAAAAAAAAATAAAAAAGTTTTTTTTTTAAATGAAGAGAACATTTTTTTACATAAATTAATGTAAGAAATAATTTTTAGAGTCACTACTTATGGAGATATAAAGCCACAAAGTCGGCAATTGTCACCCACCTGATGGCAATGTGAAGTGCTACTGCGTGCAGAAATTCTAAATATTTATAATTTTTTTTTTAATTTTCACAGTTTTTATGGTATGATGATAATGTTTTATACTAGATCTTTTGATTTGATAGCCAATTGTTGTTTAGACATAAATATTCATTTGAAATTATTAATCATACTGTCACAGACACATGTACACACTTACAGGCGATACTGTACGCCTGGCCGAATCACATTCTGTTATCTACAACTATATACATACAAGTATTTATATGTCCCAGTTATGTTTCTAGTACTCCAGGATTCTGTGATACGCCATGAAACACGGATTCATACACAGTGCCACCCCACATTGCTGACGCAGGGATCGTGTGTCCTTTTGCTGTTGGGGTTGCTGTGAGGTGTTAGCACACACAACACACTTTTTCTGAGAATACTTCTTTTTTGGGGTAGGCGGTATAGGTATCAGGTAGTGACAGTTAGCGAGGATTCAGTCTGGCACTTCTCCCACTGGTTGTGGTTGGGGGACAGGTTGTGGCGTGACAGGTCGCTGTTGAGGGGCAGATATAGGTGTGGTACCATACTTTTTGGCTCTCTGCTTGATGACATTTAGGCTGAATTCTGCATAGCAAAGTCATTTTCCAGTCTTTATTTCATACATATTGAAGGCATTGAGCATTGCAATGTCTACAAGGTGGAAAAACACTTTCATATACCACTTGAGACTCCTATGCACACAGTCAATGAAGCCTATCACTATGTCACACTTGTCAACTAGTCACTTATTGTTCGTATAGTCGATGACAGCAGCTGGCTTTACAATGCGTTCATTGGTCTCCCTGTTCACTTTGTCTGTTTGTACCATCTCGTTTTTGTGGATGGTTGACAGCAATGTCATGTAACGTTTGTCGTGCCGTGTCAGTGCCATCATGTCATTGGCATGAAACACTTGCACTGCACCTTCACCACTGCCTCCACTGAACCTTGGCACATGTTTTCTATTTCTTCTCACTGTTCCACATATATCAGTATTGTTCACATGTAGGAAATCAGTGAGCATAGGGCTTGTATACCAGTTGTCTGTGTACAATGTATGGCCCTTGCCAAGGTATGGTTCCATCATCTTGTGAACAACATCACTGGAAATGCCCAACATCCACCTGTCATCATTGATTGTGTTTCTCCTGGTGTAGACAGTGACATCCAACACTATGCCACTCTCACAGTCACACATAACAAACAGTTTTATACCAAAGCGATTACTTTTGCTTGGTGTATATTGCTTGGTATATACATGTATTGCTATGAATAACATCGATTGGCAAAATGAGCTCGAAACATATACAGATATGAATGAATGCATAAATAATTTTCTAAAGAAAGCCCAATGCCTCTATAACAGACATTGCCCCAGAAAAACTAAACAGATCACAGCAAAGTGACTGAATAATCCCTGGCTAACATCAAGCATCCTCAAATCCATTAACACAAAGCACAAATATGAAAAACAGTATAGAATGGGTCAAATAACTAGAGAACAGTCAAAAAGTTACTCGTCAGCACTTACCAGCCTGATAAGAAGGTCAAAAGAATTGTACGTATTATGAAAATAGATTACATAACATCAAAGGTGATATGAGAAAAACATGGAAAACTCTATCTGAAATTCTTGGAACTAAAAAGTTATCCAAAAACAAAATCAAACTAACAAAATCAGATGAACCCCTACTCACTCCAACCGAAACAGCAAACAGACTTAATGTTTTCTTCTCCACCATAGGAAAATACCTAGCAAACAAAATACCAAGCACAAACACCCGTCCATCAGACTACCTCATAGGTACCTACCCAAATATGCTATTCCTAGCTCCAACCAACCCCATTCAAGTTACGCTCATCATAAACACCCTTAAAAACAAGGCAGGAGACATAAACAACTTGCCTGCTTTTATGTACAAAAAAGCTTCTCAAGTATTGTCACCAATTATTGCAATGCTCTTTAACAAATCCATTGAATCATCTACCTTCCCAACAATCCTCAAAATAGCGAGGGTCACTCCGATCCATAAAGGAGGTGACCAAGCTGACTTGAATAACTGCTCTCTAAAATCTTTGAAAAATTAATTCATAGACTGATCTATTCCTACCTCATTGCACACAACATATTAAACCCTTGTCAATTTGAATTCAGGAATAATAAAAGCACAAATGATGCTATCATACACATGCTAGAACTAATATATACCACACTTGAAAAGAAAGAAGTCCCGCTGGGCATTTTCATTGATTTACGTAAATCTTTCGATACAGTCGACCATGAACTGCTGTACTCCAAATTAATGCACTGTGGTATCAGAGGCCACTCCCTCAACTACCTAAAATCATACCTTAGTAACAGAACTCAATATGTGTATGCAAATGATGCAAACTCTTCCACCCAACCAATCACAGTAGGAGTCCCACAAGGAAGCGTCCTTGGACCACTCCTCTTTCTCATCTACATCAATGATCTACTGAATGCATCACAGCTACTCAAACCCATATTATTTGCAGATGACACTACATGTGTCTTTTCCCACCCAAACACAGTCATACTAGCAAACACAGTCAATGCTGAATTACAGAAAATATCTGCCTGGATGATGACTAATGAACTTACCCTGAACGCTGATAAAACCTATTTCATTCAGTTTGGAAACAAAGCTGCAAATGATCCAATTAACATAATGCTAAATGGATCATCAGTCACAAGACTCACAGAGGGAAAATTCCTAGGTATCCACCTTGACAGTAGCCTTAAGTTCCGGACACACATACAACAAATCACCAAGAAAATCTCCAAGACTGTAGGCATACTATCAAAGATAGGTACTACGTTCCACAATCAGCTCTCCTGGCACTGTACCATTCACTCATATACCTTTATCTTACATATGGAATTTGTGCATGGGGATCAACAACATCCAATCACCTAAAACCCCTAATAACCCAGCAAAAGGCAGGAGTAAGAATGATAACAAATTCCCACTCCCACCAGCATACTCCACCAATTTTCAGAAGTCTGAATCTGCTCACCATTAAGAACATCCATACTGATTCATGTGCCTACTACATACACAGAACAATACATGCAAATATAAACCTTCCACTGAAACTTCTCACCAACCTAAACAGGACACATGACCACAACACGAGACAGATCTCTTTTTGATATACAGGAAGGCCCCGCTTTACGGCGTTTCACTTTACGGCGTTCCGCTAATACGGACATTTCAAATTATGACCAAAACTCACTATACGGCTCCCCCCACCTGACTTTCTAATACGGTCACCGTGCCCCACCCTGTTTGTTTACATTCTCCATGAGCTCAGTAAGCACTAAGTCTCTCCATTTTGTCTGGAAACTCCAAAATTTCAAATGTTTTTAAAAGTTATTTCATATTTTATATATACTCTGATAATTATACTTATGTATACCTGTACCTAAATAAACTTACATACATCGAGTCATTTAAATGTCGTATATTACGTTAATATACACATTTTCATTAATCCATCCATGATATTTTTTTCAAAATTATATAATAAACACGATGCATAACATATAAATAAGATAAATACACCCCACAGTAGAATAAATAAACAAATGTGAGATGTCGTAGCAGACGACTTGCACAAGTGGTGATAATAACAATACTGAGTCTCATTAAATGTCGTATATTACGGTAATATACACATTTTCATTAATCCATCCATGATATTTTTTTCAAAATTATATAATAAACACGATACATAACATAAAAAGATGATAAATACACCCCACAATAGAATAAATAAACATAAATATAAGATGTGGGAGCCACATAACTTGTACAAGTGACGCCAAGAATAACATTTTCTCTAATCTAACATAAGAGTAAATGTGTTACTGGGGGTAACTGTAGAAAATTATTCCTTTCGTATGTATGTAAGTAAGTTTATTCAGGTATACACAAATACAGTTACATAGATTATCATACATAACAACATACGTGTAGAGAACCTAGGATAACCCAAAAAGTCAGTGTGACTTATTTCCATTGCCTTCACTCAGAGCTTCATTTCTTCTCAAAATGATGTTACATGAGAATGGGAAGTGTTCTTCTTTATTAATTCTACCGTATCAATGTAGAGACAACCTGTACACAATGTAACTTGTACACAAACCAGACGTGTACACTTCGTTTGTTTACAAAACTTACCTTCGCCTGGTTTGTTTACATAACTGCGCCTGCCCCCTCTCATGTAATTCATTCTTTCTCTCTCTCATTTATTCGATTTATCTCATTTACTTACTCCTGACCCTACATTAAGACTACAAATATTTAAGGTAAGTAATGAGTGAACTGTATATACATTTTTTTCGCTCTGGGATGCTTAAATATCATAGAATAGTATGTGTGGGTGGGGTGGCCTGGTGAGGCTATTACAATACATACCACACTTGATTTCTTACAATAAATACTACTTGTCTCACCCTAGATTAAGACTATAAATATTTTAAGGTAAGTAATGAGTGCACTATGTGTGTATTGTACCTTTTTATTGTTTTTTGATGCCTGGTTCTATTGCTAACTTAATATATGTTAGTGTAAACTTGTTATCTAGTGTTTGTATGCATTTATAAGTGGAAAAAAAGGGTGTTCCACTTTACGGCGATTTCCGCTTTACGGCGGTAGCCTGGAACCTAACCCGCCGTATAAGTGGGGCCTTCCTGTACCTCGTGTCCATATCACACTGTGTAAAAACTCTTATGCACATAAAGGGCCCCAAAATATGGAATTCATTACCAGAAGATATTAAAGTAACCCAGTCTGAAAATCAATTTAAGACTCTTCTCAAAAGCCACTTAATCACCCTAGACTGAATGCTAAATACTCAATACACACATACTCACCTATGTACTCCCACATCATAACTGAAACAATCACTTTGAACCTTTTATCCATTGTTGACAGGAATATAATTGAATCATTGTTTTCTCAAAGAGTATGTTCGAATATAAATATATCTTTGCATTATATAAATTTTGATTCATTCATAATTAATATTCACCTTTCAAATATGAAATAATTACTTCCTACTGACAACTATGATATACTCCTTAGTGTTAAATAGAAGTAACCCAAAAATTTTGTGACCCATAATGCCTAAATTTCTGCGTATGATACATAAAATTTCCTGGATTTTGTATAGAAGGTCAATTCTGTTGGGCCTAGTCCTCTCTGAGAAGTGCAACATTCGTAGCAACAGAGTGAATCTGTTGCAGGGAAGGGGGTCACGGAAAACAGGAGTACTGATGAAGTAGTCTGTGGACCACTAATGTGCTATGTTGTGCTTATATGTATGAGGCATAAGCATGACAGTGCCAAGGAATAAATACATTTCGGCCACATTTGTATCTTTCCACCTGCCCAGCCGTGACGATTCTGCAACCTCTGTGTTGTCCATTGTATAGTGGTAGGAGTCGTTTGTCTGGGTGATAATCAAGTTCATTAGCGGCCCATCAAAGTATAGTTGGAAAAAGTCTAACTTTGCAGACTCATTTGTGATGGGACATTCTAGGAGGATGCCACTTCCACTGGCATTGGAATCAAAAGGATGTGGCACGAATGTTGTACTTTGTGTCCATTTCCACTCAAGGTCACATGGTGCAGGGTGGACCTGAGGTATGGGGCATGGGGGAGCAGGAGGGGGGATGGGAGTGGAGGAAGCACATGGTTGAGGGGTTGCCAGGCGATCCTTTGTCTGCCCTCCCAATGCACCACGCAGGCCAGTAACCATGCCACCCACCACCACCTCATCCTCCATCCCTGAGTATTCTCCTTCATGATCACTATCACTATCAGTTGCTGGGGTTTTTGACTGTGACCTCCCATGACCCTTGGGCACTGCATATGGCACACTGCCTGAACGTAGGCGACAACGCCTAAAGGTATGTTTCACTGGGGAATAATGTATATGACTATCACTTGATGAATCATCTGTGGGCATAAAATCAATCTCATCATCACTGATATCACTTTCACTCGCATCTTCACCAAAAATGACAGAATATGGCCTCTGGATTGTAACACTGGCCTCCCCAGAGGTGCTTGGCTGAGGGTCTTATGTGGCCCCACTGGCCACCCCGGAGGTGATGGGTTGAGGGTTATCTGGGTTATTGTCAGTACAGTGGAGCCCCGCCTTACGATATTAATCCGCTCCTGAGAGCTCATCTTAAGCCAAAATTATCGTTAGCTGAATTAATTTTCCCCATAAGCAATATGGAAATCAAATTAATCCGTTCCTGACACCCCAAAGTATGGAAAAAAAATTTTTTACCACATGAAATATTAATTTTAATACACACAAACTGAAGAAGACATGCACAATTACTACTCTACTAAGAATAGAATGCATAACACTTACCTTTATTGAAGATCTGGTGGTGATTGATGGGATGGGAGGAGGGGAGAGTGTGGAAGTTATTGTTTAAAAGGGGAATCCCCTTCCATTAGGACTTGAGGTAGCAAGTCTTTTTCCGGGGTTACTTCCCTTTTTCTTTTAATGCCATTAGGACCAGCTTGAGAGTCACTGGACCTGTCACACAACAAATCTGTCCATAGAGCTCTGTACCTCCTGTTCCTTTAAGACTTTCCTAAAATGGGCCATAACATTGTCATTGTACAGGCTGCCAACACGGCTTGCAGTAGCTGTGTCAGGGTGATTTTCATCCGTAAAGGTTTGCAGCTCAACCCACTTTGCACACATTTCCTTAATCTCGTTTGTCAATTCCATTCTAATTCTCGCCCTTTTTACCACAGGGATGGCACTAGAACCTTTCTTGGGATCCATGGTGACTTATTTTGCAGTTACAAGCACTGATAATGTGAAATGTACCGAATGCATGCGTAGATGCGACCGCACTGGCTGGCTTGTAAACACTGGCACTGAGGCCACATGTGGGACGCGTCCCGGACGAATCACATAAGGCGAGTTTTTTATCGTGAGGCGAGGCAAAATTTTTGCGTTCAGATGCTTCGTATGGTGGATTTAACATAACACGATGCGTTCGTAAGGCGGGGGTCCACTGTATTTCCAATAATTCCTTGATCATTAGTGGCCACATCGGTCTCAGATCCACTAAACTCATGTTGTATATATCACTTTCCTCAAATAAGAGAGTGTTAATATGCTGAGGCGTGAGTGAATCACGTGGGTTTGCCACGATGTTGACCCAGGATGGAGCCACAACTAACTGGTGCTACCATGTGGTACTGCGCAGTCCCTGATTTTTTCATTCAGGGCACACTGAGTACACAGACCCATTCTCTCATGTCTAGGCCACTCAGGCCTATCACGCCAAATTTGAAGGCAGAAAAAATAAAATGTAGATCTACGTTTGGAGCGCTAGTGGTAAAAACGTAGATCTATGTTTGGACAATTAAGGGGTTAAACTTTTAGCACTTTTAAGAGATAGATAAGATACAATTCCACATCACACCTATGTGATGTATTAGTAGGTGACTGGTTTATTGCGAGTGACTGGTCCATTATCTGCATCAAATAGGTTTCTAAAGTACAGTGGACCCCCGACATTCGATATTAATCCATTCCTGAGAGCTCATCGAATGTCGAAAATATTGAAAGTTGAATTAATTTTACCCACAAGAAATAATGGAAACCAAATTAATCCGTGCAAGACACCCAAAAGTATGAAAAAAAAAATTTTACCACATGAAATATTAAGTTTGATGCAATAGAAAAATTACAATAACAACAATAACAATAGATTAATAACAGTAGAATAATTGGCACTTACCTTTAATGAAGATCTGGTGATGATTGATGGGATGGGAGGAGGGGAGAGTGTGGATGGTGTTAGTGTTTAGAAGGGGAATCCCCTTCCATTAGGACTTGAGGTATCAAGTCTTTTTCCGGGGTTACTTCCCTTCTTCTTTTAATGCCACTAGGACCAGCTTGAGAGTCACTGTACTTCTGTCGCACAACATATCTGTCCATAGAGGCCTGTACCTCTCGTTCCTTTATGACTTTCCTAAAGTGGTTCACAACATTGTCAGTGTAATAGTCACCAGCATGGCTTGCAGTAGCTGTGTCAGGATGATTTTCATCAAAAAAGGTTTGCACTTCAAGCCACTTTGCACACATTTCCTTAATCTTTGAAGTAGGCAACTTCTTCAATTTCTCTCTCCCCTCCTCCGAAGCAGTTTCCTCAGGTCTGGCCTCTTGCTGTTGAAGATGATCTAGCAGCTCATCAGTGGTTAGTTCGTCATTGTCCTCCTCCACCAACTCTTCCACTTCCTCCCCATTAACCTCCAACCCCAAGGACTTCCCCAATGCAACAATGGATTCCTCAGCTAGCATAGGATTCTCAGGGTTAGCCTCAAACCCTTCAAAGTCCCTTTTGTCTACACATTCTGGCTACAGTTTTTTCCAAGCAGAGTTCAAGGTCCTCTTAGTCACTTCCTCCCAAGCCGTACCTATAAGTTTTATACAATTGAGGATATTAAAGTGATCCTTCCAAAACTCTTTTAGAGTCAGTTGAGTTTCTGTGGTCACTACAAAGCACTTTTGAAACATAGCTTTTGTGTACAGTTTCTTGAAGTTGGAAATGATCTGCTGGTCCATGGGCTGCAGGAGAGGAGTGGTATTAGGAGGCAAAAACTTGACCTTAATGAAGCTCATGTCCGCAGAAAGTCGCTCTGCCACATCTGAAGTATGACCAGGAGCATTGTCTAATACCAGGAGGCACTTAAGGTCTAATTTCTTTTCAATTGGGTAATTTTTCACAGTGGGGGGCAAATGCATGGTGTAACCAGTCATAGAAAAAGTCCCTAGTGACCCATGCCTTAGTGTTTGCCCTCCACAGCACACACAAATTAGCCTTGAGGATATTCTTTTGCTTGAACGCTCTGGGAGTTTCAGAGTGATACACCAATAAAGGCTTCACTTTGCAATCACCACTAGCATTGGCACACATCAGAAGAGTAAGCCTGTCTTTCATAGGCTTATGTCCTGGGAGTGCCTTTTCCTCCTGAGTAATGTAGGTCCTGCTTGGCAATTTCTTCCAAAACAGGCCTGTTTCGTCACAATTAAACACTTGTTCAGGTTTCAATCCTTCAGCCTCTATGTACTCTTTGAATTCATGCACATATTTTTCAGCTGCTTTGTGGTCTGAACTGGCAGCCTCACCATGCCTTACCATACTGTGTATGCCACTACGATTCTTAAATCTTTCAAACCAACCTTTGCTGGCCTCAAATTCACTCACATCACCACTAGTTGCAGGCAATTTCTTTACCAAATCATCATGAAACTTCCTAGCCTTTTCACAAATGATTGCTTGAGAGATGCTATCTCCTGCTATCTGTTTTTCATTTATCCACACCAGTAACAGTCTCTCAACATCTTCTAACATTAGCGATCTCTGTTTCGAAAACATAGTTGCACCTTTTGCAACAACAGCTTCCTTGATTGCCGTTTTTCTGCTCACTATAGTAGAGATGGTTGATTGGGGTTTACTATACAACCTGGCCAGCTCCGACACACGCACTCCACTTTCGTACTTTGCAATTATCTCTTTCTTCATTTTAATAGTCATTAGCACCTTTTTTATCGATGGGTTGGCACTAGAAGCTTTCTTGGGGCCCGTGGTTACTTATTTTGCAGAAACAAGCACCAAAAACAGTGATAATATGGATAATATGGAATGTACCGAATGTATCCTTAGATGCTCGCACACTGGCTGGCTTGTAAACACTGGCACACACGGGGCAGTTCAGGCTGCATGTGGACACGTCTCGTACGAATCGTATCAAATAGCGGGTTTTCGATCGAATGTCGAGGTGAAATTTTTGCGTTAAAATGCATCGAATGTCGGATTTATCGAATGTCGATGCCATCGAATGTCGGGGGTCCACTGTACTCTGCAGTGTCCTGCCGGTCCAGTCGTTACTGAAGTAAGACATGTATATACAACCTCTCCTCACTTAACGATGGAGTTCCGTTCCTAAGACCACTTCGGTAAACAAATTTGTCGCTAAATGAGGTGCATACTATAATGGTAGTGGGTTTGTGTCAACCATCTTTGATATTGTTTTAATGTTACCTTTGCACCATTTATAACATTTCTGGTATATTTTTAAATGTTTATACAGTAGTGTACTGTATATTGTAATAAACAAAATAGAGAAAATCGGCTCTAATATACATTATTTAGGTATGGAAACTGATCAGAGAACCTGTCATAAGTCCGAGTTGTCGGTAAACAAGTACGTTACTAAGTGAGGAGAGGCTATACTAAGTTTTTATGATTTGAAAACTGGCTTGGTTTAGGGTAATGATGTTGAATATGATAATGCAGATTTTAAACATTTCCTTTTGCTGTATATTTATAACTTTGATGAGCTTCACCTCTGTCCATTCCATAAATTTGTCATCGTTGTTTCTGAATGACACTCGTTCATGTTAGATGTATTTCACAAGAATTTATGATCTTTGATGTGTGTCTAAGTTCCGTGAAGTTTCCCTGAAGTATGCCTTGTTGTAATCTTTTTACACACAGTTATAAGTTAAATGCTTCATTAAAATTTCCTATTTTATTACATTACTCGTTCCCAGTTTACATTACAATAATTCACATAAAATAAGCACAGAAATGTAATTAAGTTAATATAAAGTATAAACTAAAACATGCAAATCATGCACAAGGATGAACAAACTATGTTCAAGAACACACAGACTACTCACACGAGAGCACAAACTTGCACCCATTTTCAAATCTGTCCGAATGACTTACATTAAACAGTAAGAAATCGAAGACATTTGTACTGTTTCCTAGTGTTTAATGGGTGTCTTTCTAATAATACATGCAATCAGCTTTAAGTTTACTCATTCAACAGGATAATACTTTTTTATAGGTAAATCTGTTTGTCTTTACAGATTCTATTACCCGATGGGTCGGCCAACAAGTCAGATGACACAGGAGCAGGCACTGTCGCGGGTGGGTGCCGTTTTCCGTGAGCAAGGGGGACAGGTGACCCGTGAGAACATGGAGCCTCTAATGCGGGCCTGCCAGCTGCCTCTCTACTGGAAGGCCCCTCTCTTCATCGCCGCTGGCGGGGATAAGCTCGGCTACCTCACACAAGAACAGTTTGCTGATTACTGGAGCAGGTAAATCTTAACAGCTATTGCAGTTTAGCTGCTATATAAATTGGGTTCATATCACTATCCTAACTTATTCTACTTAATCTTTAAGCATTTCCAGACTGACAGAAAATTATCAGTACAATTAATAACATTATTTATTGTTGATATATAATTTTATTTTTGTGATTTACCATTTATTTGCATTATTATTGTATTTTTAAATTCATTACTTGATATTTAAATTTTCATCTTAATTTTCAATTATAAAAGTGTATCCTTAAAAATTGTACATTGCAACCTAAATACAGTGCAGTACAGTGGACCCTCGCCTAACACTATTAATCCGTTCCTGAGAGCTCAACGTTAGGCAAAATTATTGTTAGGCAAATTAATTTTCCCCATAAGAAATAATGGAAATCAAATTAATCCGTTCCTGACACCCCAAAGTATGAAAAAAAAAAAATTACCACATGAAATATTAATTTTAATACACACAAACTGAAGAAGACATGCACAGTTACATGACACTTACCTTTATTGAAGATCTGGTGATGATTGATGGGATGGGAGGAGGGGAGACTGTGGATGGTGTTAATGTTTAGAAGGGGAATCCCCTTTCATTAGGACTTGAGGTGGCAAGTCCTTTTCCGGGGTTACTTCCCTTCTTCTTTTAATGCCACTAGGACCAGCTTGAGAGTCACTGGACCTCTGTCGCACAACATATCTGTCCATAGAGGCCTGTACCTCCCGTTCCTTTATGACATTCCTAAAGTGTTTCACAACATTGTCAGTGTAATAGTCACCAGCACGGCTTGCAATAGCTGTGTGAGGGTGATTTTCATCAAAAAAGGTTTACACTTTAAGCCACATTGCACACATTTCCTTAATCTTTGAAGTAGGCAACTTCCTCAATATCTCTATCCCCTCCTCCGAAGCAGTTTCCTCAGGTGGCCTCTTGCTGTTGAAGATGATCTAACAGCTCATCAGTGGTTAGTTCTTCATTGTCCTCCTCCACCAACTCTTCCACATCCTCCCCACTAACCTCCAACCCCAAGGACTTCCTCAATGCCACAATGGATTCCTCAACTGGCATAGGATTCCCAGGGTTAGCCTCAAACCCTTCAAAATCCCTTTTGTCTACACATTCTGGCCACAGTTTCTTCCAAGCAGAGTTCAAGGTCCTCTTAGTCACTTCCTCCCAAGCCTTACCTATAATGTTTACACAATTGAGGATGCTAAAGTGATCTCTCCAAAACTCTCTCAGGGTCAATTGAGTTTCTGAGGTCATTACAAAGCACCTTTCAAACATAGCTTTTGTGTACAGTTTCTTGAAGTTGGAAATGACCTGCTGGTCCATGGGCTGCAGGAGAGGAGTGGTATTAGGAGGCAAAAACTTGACCTTAATGAAGCTCATTTCCTCAGAAAGTCACTCTGCCACGTCTGAAGGACGACCAGGAGCATTGTTTAATAACAGGAGGCACTTAAGGTCTAATTTCTTTTCAATTAGGTAATTTTTCACAGTGGGGGCAAATGCATGGTGTAACCAGTCATAGAAAAAGTCCCTAGTGACCCATGCCTTACTGTTTGCCCTTCACAGCACACACAAATTAGCCTTGAGGACATTGTTTTTCCTGAACACACTGGGAGTTTCAGAGTGATACACCAATAAAGGTTTCACTTTGCAATCACCACTAGCATTGGCACACATCAACAGAATAAGCCTGTCTTTCATAGGCTTATGTCCTGGGAGTGCCTTTTCCTCCTGAGTAATGTAGGTCCTGCTTGGCAATTTCTTCCAAAACAGGCCTGTTTCATCACAATTAAACACTTGTTCAGGTTTCAATCCTTCAGCCTCTATGTACTCCTTGAATTCCTGCACATATTTTTCAGCCACTTTGTGGTCCGAACTGGCAGCCTCACCATGCCTTATCACACTATGTATGCCACTATGATTCTTAAATCTCTCAAACCAACCTTTGCTGGCCTTAAATTCACTCACATCACCACTAGTTGCAGGCATTTTTCTAATTAAATCGTCATGCAACTTCCTAGCCTTTACACATATGATCGCTTGAGAGATGCTATCTCCTGCTATCTGTTTTTTGTTTATCCACACCAATAACAGTCTCTCAACATCTTCTATCACTTGCGATCTCTGTTTCGAAAAAGTTGCACCTTTGGCAAGAACAGCTTCCTTGATCGCCATTTTCTTGGCCACAATAGTAACGATGGTTGATTGGGATTTTGTGTACAACCTGGCCAGCTTGGAGACACGCACTCCACTTTCATACTTAGCAATGATCTCTTTCTTCATATCCATAGTAATTCTCACCCTTTTTGCTGTAGGGTTGGCACTAGAAGCTTTCTTGGGGCCCATGGTGACTTATTTTGCAGGTGCAATCACTAAAAAGGCTGTGATAATATGAAATGCTCCGATTGTATGCTTGGAAGCGACTGTGGTGGCTGGCTTGTAAACACCAGTACCCACGGAACAAGTGAGGCAGGCTCAGGCCGCATGTGGACGCGTCTCGAACAAATCGCATTGAGCGAGTCTTTTAGCGCTAGCCGAGGCAAAATTTTTGCGTTACAATGTATCGCTTGGCGGATTTAACGTTATGCGATGCGTTCGTTAGGCTAGGGTCCACTGTATTTTACAGTAGTGTATTTAAGAGTACTGTATAATCTCAGTCTAGCACTGTCATAATTGTAATTCTCAAAATAGCAGAAATGTAAAATAAAAATTTGCCTTGTAGCATTAAAGTTTATGCCTTGAATGTAACTTTATATTTTTGTGGCACAGAGTGATCTCAACTTGTCATGACATGGCTTCTCGATTTGTTCGGGTGTTGAGTCGTGGCATGCGAAACTACCTCATGCCTGAGGATTTCCTCAGCATGATCCAGGATGTAGTGGATACACATCCTGGACTTACCTTCCTAAAGGAGGCCACTGAGTTCCACTCCAGATATGTCCATACTGTGAGTTGTGCTTTGTTCCATCATAGTTTCCGAGGGGTAGTGGGCTGCAGCAGCTATCAAGTTTTTATGTATGACTGAGTCTCCTAGCTTGGGATCTGTAGTTACCTATTTTTAGTTACAGAAGCAGAGTTAAGCTCATAGTATCCCATCTCTAGTTTATACATGTCATTTATTGTAAACAGCTGTTTCTTTAATTCCTGATGCTGTCTTTGGTTAGAGCTGAGGGCAGGTAGTAATCATGTAATCTCTATATATGATTCTTTACATGAATGGCCTTCCTCTAGGATAAGACAGAAAGAGACAGAGACAAACATATAGAGATAGATATTCTTCTTTCAACAAATCAGCCATATCTCACCGAGACAGGGTGGCCTAAAAGGAAAAATGAAAGTTTCTCCTTTTAAATTTGGTGGCCTGGTGGTTAACGCTCTCGCTTCACACGGTGAGGGCCTGGGTTCGATTCCCAGCCAGAGTAGAAACATTGGACGTGTTTCTTTCCACCTGTTGTCTATGTTCCCCATCAGTAAAATGGGTACCTGGGTGTTAGTCGACTGGTGTGGGTCGCATCCTGGGACACTGACCTAAGGAGGCCTGGTCACAGACCGGGCCGCGGGGGCGTTGACCCCCGAAACTCTCTCCAGAATCTCCAGATATACAGGAGAAGGGGTTACTAGCCCCTTGCTCCTGGCATTTTAGTCACCTCTTACAACATGCATGGTTTATGGAGGAAGAATTCTGTTCTACTTCCCCATGGAGAGAGAGAGAGAGAGATATACAGCCTCTCCTCACTTAATGACAGAGTTCCATTATTAAGACGACGGTGGTAAATGAATTCGTCGCTAAGCAAGGAGCATACTATAATGGTAGTGGGTTTGTGTCAACCATCTTTGATATTGTTTTAATGTCAACTTTGCACCATTTATAACATTTTTAGTATATTTTTAAATGTTTATACAGTAGTGTATTGTATATTGTAATAAACAGAATAGAGGAAATCAGTCGTAATATTTAGGTATGCATACTGGTCAGAGAGCCTGTAATAAGCCTGAGTCGTTACGAGTACGTTGCTAAGTGAGGAGAGGCTGTATGTATGTATATGTATGTATGTATGTATGTGTGCGTGCGTGCGTGTCTGTGCATGTGTGCGTGTGCATGCGTGCATGTCTGTGCATGTGTGCGTGTGCATGCGTGCATGCGTGCATGTGTGTGTGTGTGTGTATGTATGTATGTATGTATGTATGTATATATGTATATATATATATGTGTATGTATATATATATAATGATCAGTTATGGAAGGAGAAAAGAGAATATGAATGTGTAAATTCAAGAATTATGTGGATTAAAGTAAAGGTTGGATGCGAGAAGTGGGTCATAATAAGCGTGTATGCACCTGGAGAAGAGAGGAATGCAGAGGAGAGAGAGAGATTTTGGAGATGTTAAGTGATTGTATAGGAGCCTTTGAACCAAGTGAGAGAGTAATTGTGGTAGGGGACCTGAATGCTAAAGTAGGAGAAACTTTTAGAGAGGGTGTGGGTAGGTAAGTTTGGGTGCCAGGTGTAAATGATAATGGGAGCCCTTTGATTGAACTTTGTATAGAAAGGGGTTTAGTTATAGGTAATACATATTTTAAGAAAAAGAGGATAAATAAGTATACAAGATATGATGTAGGGTGAAAATGACAGTAGTTTGTTGGATTATGTATTGGTAGATAAAAGAATGTTGAGTAGACTTCAGGATGTACATGTTTATAGAGGGGCCACAGATATATCAGATCACTTTTAGTTGTAGCTACACTGAGAGTAAAAGGTAGATGGGATACAAGGAGAATAGAAGCATCAGGGAAGAGAGAGGTGAAGGTTTATAACTAAAAGAGGAGGCAGTTAGGGTAAGATATAAACAGCTATTGGAGGATAGATGGGCTAATGAGAGCATAGGCAATGGGGTCGAAGAGGTATGGGGTAGGTTTAAAACTGTAGTGTTAGAGTGTTCAGCAGAAGTTTGTGGTTACAGGAAAGTGGGTGCGGGAGGGAAGAGGAGCGATTGGTGGAATGATGATGTGAAGAGAGTAGTAAGGGAGAAAAAGTTAGCATATGAGAAGTTTTTACAAAGTAGAAGTGATGAAAGGAGGGAAGAGTATAGGGAGAAAAAGAGAGAGGTTAAGAGAGTGGTGAAGCAATGTAAAAAGAGAACAAATGAGAGAGTGGGTGAGATGTTATCAACAAATTTTGTTGAAAATAAGAAAAAGTTTTGGAGTGAGATTAACAAGTTAAGAAAGCTAGAGAACAAATGGATTTGTCAGTTAAAAATAGGAGAGGAGAGTTATTAAATGGAGAGTTAGAGGTATTGGAGAGATGGAGGGAATATTTTCAGGAATTGTTAAATGTTGATGAAGATAGGGAAGCTGTGATTTCGTGTATAGGGCAAGGAGGAACAACATCTTGTAGGAGGGAGGAAGAGCCAGTTGTGAGTGTGGGGGAAGTTCGTGAGGCAGTAGGTAAAACGAAGGGGGTAAGGCAGCCGGGATTGATGGGATAAAGATAGAAATGTTAAAAGCAGGTGGGGATATAGTTTTGGAGTGGTTGGTGCAATTATTTAATAAATGTATGGAAGAGGGTAAGGTACCTAGGGATTGGCAGAGAGCATGCATAGTTCCTTTGTATAAAGGCAAAGGGGATAAAAGAGAGTGGAAAAATTATAGGGGGATAAGTCTGTTAAGTATACCTGGCAAAGTGTATGGTAGAGTTATTATTGAAAGAATTAAGAGTAAGACGGAGGAATAGGATAGCGATGAACAAGGAGGCTTAGGAAAGATAGGGGGTGTGTGGACCAGGTGTTTACAGTGAAACATATAAGTGAACAGTATTTAGATAAGGCTAAAGAGGTCTTTGTGGCATTTATGGATTTGGAAAAGGCGTATGACAGGGTGGATAGGGGGGCAATGTGGCAGATGTTGCAGGTGTATGGTGTAGGAGGTAGGTTACTGAAAGCAGTGAAGAGTTTTTACGAGGATAGTGAGGCTCAAGTTAGAGTATGTAGGAAAGAGGGAAATTATTTCCCAGTAAAAGTAGGCCTTAGACAAGGATGTGTGATGTTCACCGTGGTTGTTTAATATATTTATAGATGGGGTTGTAAGAGAAGTAAATGCGAGGGTCTTGGCAAGAGGCGTGGAGTTAAAAGATAAAGAATCACACATAAAGTGGGAGTTGTCACAGTTGCTCTTTGCTGATGACACTGTGCTCTTGGGAGATTCTGAAGAGAAGTTGCAGAGATTGGTGGATGAATTTGGTAGGGTGTGCAAAAGAAGAAAATTGAAAGTGAATACAGGAAAGAGTAAGGTTATGAGGATAACAAAAAGATTAGGTGATGAAAGATTGGATATCAGATTGGAGGGAGAGAGTATGGAGGAGGTGAATGTATTCAGATATTTGGGAGTGGACGTGTCAGCGGATGGGTCTATGAAAGATGAGGTGAATCATAGAATTGATGAGGGGAAAAGGGTGAGTGGTGCACTTAGGAGTCTGTGGAGACAAAGAACTTTGTCCTTGGAGGCAAAGAGGGGAATGTATGAGAGTATAGTTTTACCAACGCTCTTATATGGGTGTGAAGCATGGGTGAATGAATGTTGCAGCGGGGAGAAGGCTGGAGGCAGTGGAGATGTCATGTCTGAGAGCAATGTGTGGTGTGAATATAATGCAGAGAATTCGTAGTTTGGAAGTTAGGAGGAGGGCGGGTTTAAACCAAAACTTTGTCCAGAGGGCTGGGGAAAGGGGTTGTTGAGGTGGTTCGGACATGTGGAGAGAATGGAGCGAAACAGAATAACTTCAAGAGGTATCAGTCTGTAGTGGAAGGAAGGGGGGGTAGGGGTCGGCCTAGGAAAGGTTGGAGGGAGGGGGTTAAAGGAGTTTTGTGTGCGAGGGGCTTGGACTTCCAGCAGGCATGCGTGAGCGTGTGATAGGAGTGAATGGAGACAAATGGTTTTTAATATTAAACGTGCTGTTGGAGTGTGACCCAAAGTAACATTTATGAAGGGGTTCGGGGAAAACCCGGCAAGGCCGGATTTGAGTCCTGGAGATGGGAAGTACAGTGCCTGCACTCTGAAGGAGGGGTGTTAATGTTGCAGTTTCAAACTGTAGTGTAAAGCACCCTTCTGGCAAGACAGTGATGGAGTGAATGATGGTGAAAGTTTTTCTTTTTCAGGGCCACCCTGCCTTGGTGGGAATCGGCCAGTGTGATATAAAAAAAAAAATATATATATATATTTATATATGTATTTGGTAGAGGTTGGTAGACAGCAACCATCCGGGGGGTACTACCATCCTGCCAGTTGAGTGGGAAAACGAAGCCTGTAATTGTTTTTACATGGATGGTAGGATTGCTGGTGTTTTTGTGTTTGGGGGCGTTAGGTGTCTTTTCTTTACTTCATTAGGTAATTCAATGTTACAAGGCATTTATATACACACCCCTCTGGGTTTTCTTTATTTTCTTTCTGTTTCTTATTCTTGTTTATTTCCTCTTATCTCCATGGGGAAGTGGAACAGAATTCTTCTCGTAAGCATGCGTGTTGTAAGAGGCGACTAAAATGGCGAGCAAGGGGCTGGTAACCTCTTCTCCTGTATATATACTAAATTAAAAGGGAGAAACTTTCGTTTTTCCTTTTGGGCCACCCCGCCTCGGTGGGATACGGCCCGGTGTGTTGAAAGAAGAAAGATATATATATGTATTTAGGTAGTAGGTTGGTAGACAGCAACCATCCAGGGGGGTACTACCATCCTGCCAAGTGAGTGTAAAACGAAAGCCTGTAATTGTTTTACATGATGGTAGGATTGCTGGTGTCTTTTGCCTGTCTCATAAATATGCAAGATTACAGGTACGTCTTGCTACTTCTACTTACACTTAGGTCACACTACACACACATGTACAAGCATATATATACACACCCCTCTGGGTTTTCTTCTATTTTCTTTCTAGTTCTTGTTCTTATTTATTTCCTCTTATCTCCATGGGAAAGTGGAACAGAATTCCTCCTCCGTAAGCCATGCGTGTTGTAAGAGGCAACTAAAATGCCAGGGGCAAGGGGCTAGTAACCCCTTCTCCTGTATATATTACTAAATTTAATAGGAGAAACTTCAGTTTTTTCTTTTGGGCCACCCCACCTCAGTGGGATACGGCTGGTACGTTGAAAGAAAAAGAAAAGAATACATATATATATATATATATATTATATTATATAAAATATATATATATATATATATATATATATATATATATATATATATATATATATATATATATATATGTGTGTCATCATCTTCATCATGATGAAGTAAAGGGTGTGATAAAAGAGAAAAAGGTAGCTTATGAGAGGTTTTTACAAAACAGAAGTGTTATAAGAAGAGCAGAGTATATGGAGAGTAAAAGAAAGGTAAAGAGAGTGGTGAGAGAGTGCAAAAGGAGAGCAGATGATAGAGTGGGAGAGGCACTGTCAAGAAATTTTAATGAAAATAAGAAAAAATTTTGGAGTGAGTTAAACAAGTTAAGAAAGCCTAGGGAAAATATGGATTTGTCAGTTAAAAACAGAGTAGGGGAGTTAGTAGATGGGGAATGGAGGTATTGGGTAGATGGCGAGAATATTTTGAGGAACTTTTAAATGTTAAGGAAGAAACAGAGGCAGTAATTTCATGCATTGGTCAGGGAGGTATACCATCTTTTAGGAGTGAAGAAGAGCAGAATGTAAGTGTGGGGGAGGTACGTGAGGCATTACGTAAAATGAAAGGGGGTAAAGCAGCTGGAACTGATGGGATCATGACAGAAATGTTAAAAGCAGGGGGGGATATAGTGTTGGAGTGGTTGGTACTTTTGTTATAATAAATGTATGAAAGAGGGGAAGGTACCTAGGGATTTTGGCAGAGAGCATGTATAGTCCCTTTATATAAAGGGGAAAAGGGGGCAAAAGAGACTGTAAAAATTATAGAGGAATAAGCTTACTGAGTACAGGAAAAGTGTACGGTAGGGGTTTTAATTGAAAGAATTAGAGGTAAGACAGAATGTAGGATTGCGGATGAGCAAGGAGGTTTCAGAGTGGGTAGGGGATGTGTAGATCAGGTGTTTACATTGAAGCATATATGTGAACAGTATTTAGATAAAGATAGGGAAGTTTTTATTGCATTTATGGATTTAGAAAAGGCATATGATAGAGTGGATAGAGGAGCAATGTGGCAGATGTTGCAAGTATATGTAATAGGTGGTAAGTTATTAAATGCTGTAAAGAGTTTTTATGAGGATAGTGAGGCTCAGGTTAGGGTGTGTAGAAGAGAGGGAGACTACTTCCCAGTAAAAGTAGGTCTTAGACAGGGATGTGTAATGTCACCATGGTTGTTTAATATATTTATAGATGGGGTTGTAAAGGAAGTAAATGCTAGGGTGTTTGGGAGAGGGGTGGGATTAAAATTATGGGGAATCAAATTCAAATGGGAATTGACACAGTTACTTTTTGCTGATGATACTGTGCTTATGGGAGATTCTAAAGAAAAATTGCAAAGGTTAGTGGATGAGTTTGGGAATGTGTGTAAAGGTAGAAAGTTGAAAGTGAACATAGAAAAGAGTAAGGTGATGAGGGTGTCAAATGATTTAGATAAAGAAAAATTGGATATCAAATTGGGGAGGAGGAGTATGGAAGAAGTGAAATTGTTTTCAGATACTTGGGAGTTGACGTGTCCCACGGATGGATTTATGAAGGATGAGGTTAATCATAGAATTGATGAGGGAAAAAAGGTGAGTGGTGCGTTGAGGTATATGTGGAATCAAAAAACGTTATCTATGGAGGCAAAGAAGGGAATGTATGAAAGTATAGTAGTACCAACACTCTTATATGGGTGTGAAGCTTGGGTGGTAAATTTCAGCAGCGAGGAGACGGTTGGAGGCAGTGGAGATGTCCTGTTTAAGGGCAATGTGTGGTGTAAATATTATGCAGAAAATTCGGAGTGTGGAAATTAGGAGAAGGTGTGGAGTTAATAAAAGTATTAGTCAGAGGGCAGAAGAGGGTTGTTGAGGTGGTTTGGTCATTTAGAGAGAATGGATCAAAGTAGAATGACATGGAAAGCAAAAAAACATAGGGGAAGGAAGGGGGGTAGGGGTGTCTCAAAGGGTTGGAGAGAGGGGGTAAAGGAGGTTTTGTGGGTAAGGGGCTTGGATTTCCAGCAAGGTGCGTGGGGTGTTAGATGGAGTGAAGGGAGACGAAGGGTATTGGGACCTGACGATCTGTTGGAGTTGACGGGTAATTGTAGTGAAGGGATTCAGGGAAACCGGTTATTTTCTATAGTCGGACTTGGCCCTGAAATGGGAAGACAACCCTGCACTTTAAAGGGGGGGTTTTGGGGATTTGGGCATTTTGGAGGGATAATTTTGTGTATCTTTTATTTTATGCTTCTAGCGGTTGTATTCCGAGCACCTTGCAAAAACAGTATAATGTCGAGTGTGGTGAAAGTGTTGAATTTATGAGAAAATATTTTTCTTTTTGGGGATTTTCTTTTCTTTTTTGGGTCACCCTGCCTCGGTGGGAGACGGCCCACTTGTTTAAAAAAAAAAAAAAAAAAAAAAATATATGTATGTATGTATGTATGTAGTGTGTATGTATGTATGTGTGATGTTGTATGTATGTTGTCGTGCCGAATAGGCAAACTTCGATCTTGGGCTTAAAAAAGCTTGCTATCTTGCCTATAGGAAAGCGAAAAAATTTGGTATGCAGAATTTCGCCAAATCATTTGAACCCAAAGAAAAAAATTATTTTTTTGTGTTTTTTTATTATTAAAAATTTTTGTAAACAAATCTAAAAAAAAATTTTTGGGTTAGGCTAAAATAAATTTTTCTTCTTATAATAAAGTTAGGGAAGTTTTCTAAGATTCCTTTGGTGCAAAAAATTATAAATTTTTTATCAGCATTTAAAGAAAAAACATATATCTTTAAAGTATAAGAGAAAATTTCAGAAAAAAAATTTAATTTTTAAAAGAGTTCTTGCTAAATTTAAGTTTTTCATATTTGGGAGACATATATATTACAGTGGACCCCCCTTAACGATACCTCCAAAAGCGCCAATTTTTAAGTGTATTTATGTAAGTGCTTTTGTACGTGTATGTTTGGGGGTCTGAAAAGGACTAATCTACTTCACAATATTCCTTATGGGAAAAAATTCGGTCAGTACTGGCACCTGAACATACTACTGGAATGAAAAAAGTTCGTTAACCGGGGGTCCACTATAATATATAAATATATATATATATATAAAAAATATATATATATTTTATATATATATATATATAATATATATATATATATATACACACACACACACACACACCACACACACACACACACACACACACACACAACACACACACACACACACACACACACACACACACACACACACAGGTCTCCCTCAACATTTGAGAGGGTTAGGGGATCAAGAGCCTCGCGAATGTTGAAAAACCGTGAATGTTTGGTGCCCCAATATATTGTAGGGAAATATATTACAATACTGCTTCCTTAACTTGTTGAACCATTAATAATCATAAAATACATGAAAACGTCGTAAATTGTACTAAATATATACAGTTTGGAGGGATATGTTGTGTATCTTTATATGTTTATGCTTCTAGACTGTTGTATTCTGAGCACCTCTGCAAAAACAGTGATAATGTGCGAGTGTGGTGAAAGTGTTGAATGATGATGAAAGTATTTTCTTTTTGGGGATTTTCTTTCTTTTTTGGGTCACCCTGCCTCGGTGGGAGACGGCCGACTTGTTGAAAAAAAAAAAAAAAAAAAAAAAAAATATACATGTTATGCTTTAATAATGTATGTTATTTAATGACATGTATGTTAATAACATGTATGTTAATAACATGTATGTTATTAACCCTTTGACTGTTTTCGACGTATAAATACCTCTTACGAGCCAATGTTTCTGACGTATATATACTCAATAATTCTAGCGGCTTCAAATCAAGTGGGAGAAAGCTGGTAGGCCAACATGTGAGAGAATGGGTCTGTGTGGTCAATGTGCACCACATAAAAAAAATCCTGCAGCACACATTGCGTAATGAGAAAAAAAAAACTCTGATCGTTTTTTTGGAATAAAACGCCGACTTTGAGGTGTATTTTCGTATAGTATTTATCTTGTATTCGCGTTTTCATGGTCTTAGGTGATAAAATGGAAAAGTATTACAGAAATAGAGTGATTTTCATTACTTTTACGATGAAAACGACCTTGAAACTGAGCTGAAAGTAGCGGAAATGTTCGATTTTTACCAATGTTCAAGAGTAAATAAATCACACCACACGTCCAATACACGTCAACTGGGGAGTCTAATATTTTTTCACTAGTCCACTGATATTATTTATACCATTTTTTTCAATAATGCAGTCCCTCTGCATAACAGTAAATTTTGTATTTTTTTTGTATGAATAAAAAATCAAAATGGAAAGCAATAATAATATAAGAGGGGCCTAGGGGATGTGACTAATGAACATAGCATATGTTATTTTAGTGCCACGAATGTCTACCTTGTTTATTCTGACCCTATTTTGAAATTGGCATCTTTTTTTATTTTGCGTGAAATTGGGCCCAAAATTGCCCAATTTTGACCACCATATTGGGTAGTCCAAATTAGTAAATGGGAGGTTTCTTGTACTCAGCTGATAGATAAAAAAGGAGCTCTAAAAAAAATAGCTATGAGTTTGGTCAACTGGAACAATGGAATTGGCTGAAAATTGGGCTCAAAGTCGGCGAAATCGCCAATACGCATATGTCGCCGAGACCGCTAACTTCGTGGGAGCATAATTCCACGAGTTTTCGACCAAATTTCGAACTTTTGGTGTCATTACCATCGGGAAAAGATTCTCTATCATTTCATAAGAAAAAATATTTTTTTTTTTTCAAAAATTGAGCGACATAGAATGACAGTTTCAGAGAGGGGCCTGAAACAGTCAAAGGGTTAAATACCACAGACTCCACCACTGCGAGTCCCTACTACCCTCCCTCAGACCCCCACAACTGGCAGCTAGCCCTCCCACCACTGTGTGGTGAGTGTTTTGTGTGTTTATTATTTGCTATTAAACTACAGAATAAATAATGTAAACCCATTCATGACTGCATATTGGAATGGCTATTAGGAAAGGTATTAGACGGTGACATCATGTGTTTACACAGCAAAGAATCGAACATTTCTGCTATTGCTAATAATAACAATAGTAATAATAATAATAATAATAATAATAATAATAAATACAATAATTGAAGAAGGAAATTGTACAAAAATACAAGGGAGTGGTTGGGCACATGTCATGTGACTTTGTTTATGCTGGAGTGAACATTAGTCTCCCTGCTCTTCCAAACATTTCACAATAATTCAGCGGTTGAGGCAGTGGTATTTTAAAAACATATATGTTATAAAAAAATAATAGAAATGTTATTATTAATAACTGTATTTTATTAACATGTATGTATTTAATAACATATAGTTATAAATAATAATAGTACATATTATTAATAGCATGTTTTTAAAAGTACAGTCACCCCTCAATCAACAAGCACCAAACACAATGAATTTTTGGAAATTTTTGGGAAAGCGGGGAGACAAATTTTTCACTTCCAGCATAAACCCAAAGTCCCACTGACGATGGTCAACCACCCCCTCGTATTTTTTGTACAATTTCCCTTCCCTTCAATTATAAAAATTTTATTATTATTATTTTTACATTTTTTATTATTTACTGAAAGCAGAAAATGTTTAATTCTTTGCTGGGGGTTCAAGAGTAAACACATGATTTTCTCCGTCTAAAACCTGCCCCGAATACCCAAATTCCAATATGAAACCAAAAAGGGTTTACTTTAATTTATACTGTATTTTAAAAAAGAAAATAATGAAAAAACCAAAAACACTCGCCACACAGGGGGTGGGGGGGCCCGGGCCTGCCAGTTTTGCGGGGGTCGAGGGGGGGGTATTTAGGGACCGCAGGGGTTTGGGAAACTTAAATATAAATTTGGGGGCTGGAATTTGGGGGTTGGGGAATTCGGAAGGGTTTGAAGCCCGTGAAAGTTAAAAACGTGAAGTTGAGGGTGCCTGTATATTAAATATATATAAAAATTATAAATATTTTTAATATTTTTTTTTTTTTTTTCAACAATTTCGGCCGCTCCCACCGGCAGGGTGACCCAAAAAAAAAAAAGAAAACCCCCAAAAAAGAAAATACTTTCATCATCTTCAACCTTTCCCCAAAACTCGCACTTTAAACACTTTTTTTGCAGATTGCTCAGAATACAACATCCTAGAAGCATACACAAATAAAGATTCACAACAAAACCCTCCAAACTCCCCAATCCCCCAAAAACCCCTCCTTTAAAAGTGCAGGCATTGACTTCCCATTTCCGGGACTCAAGTCCGACTTTTTAAAAAAACCCGGGTTTCCCAAATCCCTTCATAAATATTTTTCCTGCCCCCACACCCAACAGATCGTCGGGCCCCCAAGTCCCAAATTTTCGTCTCCATTCACCCCTATCAAACACGCCACGCACGCTTCTGGAAGTCCAAGCCCCTTACCCCACAAAACCCCCTTTTAAACCCCCCTCCCCTCCCAAAACCCTTTCAAGGACGACCCCTCCCCCCCCCTTCCCCTTCCCCTTTTGTTTTTATTTTGCTTTCCATGTCATTCTACTTTGATCCTTCTCTCAAAAATGCCCAAAACCCACCCAAAACCCCCTCTTCCGGGCCCTCTGACAATATTTTTAATTAACCCCCACACCCCCTTTAATTTCCCCCACTCCAAATTTTTTCTGCATAATTTTTTAAAACCACACATTGCCCTTAACCCTTTGAGGGTCGACAGGCCCCTCCAAAATTCTTTCTCGGGGCCCGGCCAAATTTAAAAAAAAAAAAAATTATTTTCTCTTATGAAAAGATAGAAAATTTTCCTTTTCCCGATCAAAACCGACACCAAAAGTTTGAAATTTGATAAAAAAATTAGGGAAAATTTGGGCCCTCGCAAAGTTACGGTCTCGGCAAATGTTTACTGGTCGGCAAATTTTTGCCCACTTTGACCCCCCATTTTGGGGCCTTTTTTCCAACTGTACTGGGCCCGAAAAAAAAACATGAATTTTTTCGCTAAAAACCTTTTTTTTTCTATCAATTTGGGTGCAAGAAACCCCCCTTTTTAAAATTCAACTACCCCAAAACAGGGGGCAGAATTTTAGCAATTTTGCCCAATTTCACAAAAAATTTTCAAAAGAGGGCCAATTTCGGAATAGGGCCAGAATAAACAAGAAAGAAAACCCCTTGCACTAAAAGGGCATTTCCTCTAGTCATTAGCCCACGTCCCCAAGGGCCCCCTCTTATATTCTTTTGTTTTTCCCACTTTAAATTTTTTTAAAATTTTTAAACAAAAAAAATAATTTTTAAATTTTATGCAGCCCAAATTTTTAATTGGTGTAAAAAATGGTATAAATTTTAAATTGGTGCATTTTGAAAAAAATTTTAAGACTCACTATTTGACTGAATTGCCCCTTTTGGGGGCACGATTTGTTTACTTTTAAATTTTGGGAAAAACCGAACATTTTTGCTATTTTTGGGGCTAAATTTTCCCAAGGCACCTTTCATTGAAAACCAGTAAAAATTTTCCCCCTAAAATTTTCAGTAATATGCCCTTTCCATTCAATAAAAGGGAACCAAGAAAACTAGAAAAAAACCCTTTAAAACTAAAAAAACAAAATACACTGAAAAATTCGCTGATTTTTTAAAAAAAAAAAAAGGGAAAAAAATTTTTTTTTTTTCTCATTATGCACCGTTTGCTGCGGGGAATTTTTTTTAGACTGTGCACACTGCCACTAAAACCCATTTTTCCCATATGAACCTACCAGCTTTTCCCCCACAATTTGATTTCGCTAAAATTTTTAATAAAGAAACATCCTAAAAAACCCCCCTACGCGTAAAACGTACATACGACAAAAACCCTAAAAGGGGTTTAAAAAAAGGAAAATTTTCCACTGCCTCCAAACCGCTCCTCCCCCCGCTGCTGCATTTACCACCCAAGTTTCACACCCAAAAAAATAGTGTTGGTACTACTAAAACTTTCATACATTCCCTTCTTTGCCTCAATAGATAACGTTTTTTGCCCTTCCACATAACCTCAACGCACCACTCCCCTTTTTTCCCTCATCAATTCTATGTTTAAACCCTTTCATCCTTCAAAAACCTCCACCCCCGCCGAAAAACGTCAACTCCCAAGTATCAAAAAAACATTCACTTCTTCCATACTCCTCCCCCCCCCCAAATTTTGATATCCAATTTTTTCTTTATCTAAATCTTTTGGGAAAAACCCCCCATAAACCTTTCCCTTTTTTTAAATTTTAAAACCTTTTTCAACTTTCTCCCCTTTTACACACTTTCCCAAACTCATCCACTAACCTTTCCCAATTTTCTTTAGAATCTCCCATAACACAGTATCATCACAAAAAGTAACTGTGCCAATTTCCCCATTTTAAATTTTGTTTCCCCCATTTTTTAATCCCCCCCCCCTCCCCCCAAACACCCTAGAAATTTCTTCCTTAACAACCCAAACTAAAAATATATTAAACAACCATGGGACTTTAACACATCCCTGTCTAAAAACCCCTTTTTTCCCGGGGAAGTAGTCTCCCCCCTTTTTCCTACACACCCTAACCTGAGCCTCACTATCCCTCAAAAAAAACTCTTACAGCATTTAATAACTTACCACCTATTCCATATCCCTTGCAACATCTGCCACATTGCTCCTCTATCCACTCTATCATAACCCTTTTTCAAAAATCCAAAAAATGCAATAAAAATTTCCCCATCTTTATCAAAATACTTTTCACATATAGGCTTCAATGTAAACACCTGATCAAAACATCCCCTACCCACCCCAAAAAACCCTCCTTGCTAAACCGAAATCCTACATTCTGCTTACCTCTAATTCTTTCAAAAAAAAAAACCCTAACCGTACATTTTTTCCGGGTATACTCATAAGCTTTATTCCTCCTAAAATTTTTACAGTGTCTTTTGCCCCTTTTTTCCCTTTATATAAAGGGCAATACTGCTCTCTGCCAATCCCTGGGTTTCCCCTTCCCCTTTTTTCATACATTTATTAAAAAAAGAAACCAACCACCCCCAACACTATTTTCCCCCCCCCCCCGGGTTTTAAAACATTTTTTGTCATGACCCCAAACAGTTCCAGCTCCCTTTTCCCCCCCCCTTTTCATTTTACGTAATGCCTCACGTACCTCCCCCACACTTACTTTCTGCCTTCTTCACTCCTAAAAGAGGAAACCTCCCTGCCCCATTGCATGAAATTACGGGCCCTTTTTCTTCCTTAAACTTTTTAAAAGTTCCCAAAATTTTCCCTCGCCATCTACCCAATACCTCCATCTCCCCATCTACAACCCCCCTACTCTTTTTTAAAAAAACTGACAAATCCATATTTTCCCAAAGGCTTTTTTAACTTTTTTTAACTAACCCCAAAATTTTTTTTTCTTTTTTTTCTTTAAAAATTTTAATCCTTTTAAAAGTTTTGCCCTCTCCCCACTTTTTATTTCTTTCCCAAAGCTTTTCCCTTTTTTGCCCAAATTTTCCTTTTCCTTTTTTTAAAAAACACCCCCCAACCTTTCCCCCCATTCCCCCCCCTTTAACCCCTTCCCCCAATTTAATACTTTTTGCTTTCCCCCTTAAAATACCACTTTCCTCCCCCCTTTTTGTAAAAAAACCCTGTTCCTTTTAAAGCCTTTCCCCCCCATTTTCCCCTTCCTTTTTATCCCCCCAACCCAAAATTAAAAATTCCCAATTCATTCCCCCAAACCAATCCCCCCCTTTTCCCCTCTTTTCCTTTCCTGCCCCCAAACCCTTTTTTCCCCAAAAATAAAACCAAAAAACCAAACTTTTTTTTTGGCCCCCAAACCATTTCCTAAATTTTTCCCCCTTTGCATTTTTTTGAAAACCCCCCTTATTTTCCAAAAACCCTTTTCCCCCAAACCCCCCCATTTTACACCATTTTTTTTTTGGCCCCCCCAATTTTACCCAAACCTTTTTTTTGGCCAATTAAAAACCCCCCTTATTTTTTCCCCCCAGCTCCCCCCCCCGGAAACCCCCCCTTCCTCCCCCAAATTTTTTATACCCCCTTTAACCCCCTTTCCCTTTTTAAAATTTTTTGGGGTTTGTTGCCCCTTTAATTTTTTTCCCCCTTTTTCCCACAAAAAAAAAAACCTCTTTAAAACTTCCATAAAAAACTTTTTTGGGGTTACAATTAAATAATTTTTTTTTTTTTTTTTTTCCAAAAAAAAATAATCAGTTTTTGCCCCTTCTAAAACCCATTTAAAAAAACCCAAAAATCCTTTGGAAAATTACCCTTTTTCAACCTTTTATTCCACCAAAAAAACAAAAATTTTAAATAAAAAATTTAAAAATTTTTAAATTTAAATATATTTAAAATTTATTTTATTTTTTTAAAATTTTTTTATTTTCCCCTTATTACCAAATTTCCCTTTTCCCCACTTTACCCCCAATTTTAAAGGGGGCTTCCCCATTTTTAAACCCCGCCCAAAACCCCCCTTTACCTTTACTACCCCCTTCCAAATTTTTAATCCCCTTCCCGGCCCAACCCCTTTATAAATTTATTTAAAACACCCCCACGAAATTTAAAAACCTTTTTCCCCACCAATCCTCCCACCTCACCTTCTTTTAACCCCCAAAGGTGCAAAAAACCTTTTAAAACCCCCTACCCAAATTTTCCAACCATATTTTCCCACAAAATCCTTTTTGAATTAAATTCCTTTTTCCTCTCTTTTTTCCGCCATCCCCCTTTATCCCTCAAACTTTTTTTTGCCCCTCCTTTTTTATTTCCAAACTCAATTTTGAAACCCCACCTTTCCCCTTTTTCCCTTTTTCCACGGGCCCCCCACCCCCCTTCGTTTTGAAACTTAAACCAGCTTCCAGCCCCTTCTTTAAAACATCCCAAAATAAACCCCCTTTCTTTCCCCCGGAAAAACTACCTCCACGAACTTCCCAATTCCCATTTTCCCCCTTTTCCCCTTCTTCTTTTTCCCCTTTTTTAAAACCCCCTTTAAACAAAAAGGTGTTAATACCATTTTTTTTCCCCCCCAAATTTGGTTAATTTTACAACACCTTTTTTTGTTCCCCGGGGGAACCCATTTTCCTTTTTCCCATTTTCCCTTTTTTGGAATAAAAAAAATTTAATAAACCAAGAACCCTTTTTCAAAAAAACCCCCAAGAAAGGTGTATAAAAAAGTGTGAAATGGATTTGTGTGGTTTTTTAAATATTTAATATTAAAATATTTATTTTTTAAAATTATAAATTTAATTAAACAACCACAACACACACACCGGGAAACCCCTTTTACGGAAATAATTTTCCCTTTTCCCATAAATACTTAATTTGTTCCCGGTATTTAAAAATTTTCCGTTTCAGAACCCCCAAAAAAATTTCCCCTTCAAAAACCCCATTTTTCCCCCCCCCCCCCTTGCAAAAGCCTTTTTCCAAACCCAAAAAAATAAATTAAAAAAATATATTTTTATATATTATATATAAATATATAAATTTATTTTAAAATATAAATATATATTTTATAAAAATAATATAAAAGATATAAAATAAATATTATAAAATTAATTTTTATATTTTAATTTTTTCCACCCCGGGCCCGATTCCCCCCCAAAGGGCCAGGGGGGGCCCCAAAAAAAAAAAATTTTCACCATCTTTTCCCCCTCCATCACTGTTTTCCCAAAAAGGGGTGTTTTACACTAAAGTTTTTTAAAACTGAAAACTTTAACCACCCCCCTTCAGATTTAAAGGCACGTATTTCCCCAAATCTCCGGGACTCAAGGGGGGCCCTGCCGGTTTCCCTGAACCCCTTCAAAAATTTATTTTTGCTCACACTCCAACAGCACGTCAAATTAAAAACCATTTGTCCCCAAATTCCCCTCCTACCAAACACGCCCCCGGGCTTTTCCTGGGAAAAGTCCAACCCCTCGCAAAACAAAACCCCCTTTTTAAACCCCCCCCCCCAAACCCCCTTTCCAAAGGCCGACCCCACCCCCCCCTTTTCCTTCCACTACAACTGATACACTTTTTGAAGTTTTTCTGTTTCGCTCCATTCTCCCCACAGTCCGAACCACCTCAAAAACCCTTTTCCCATCCCTCTGGACCAAATTTTTTCCCCCCCCCCCAATTCCAAAACCAATTCTCTGCATTATATTCACAACCCACATTTCCCCCAAAAAAAAAATCCAATGCCTCCCCCTTTTTCCCCCCAAATTTTATCAACCCCCTTTCCCCCAAAAATTGGAAAAAACCCCCCCCCTTTTTTCCCCCAAAAAATTTTTTTCCCCCCAAAAAAAAAAACCCCCCCTTTTTTCCCCCCCCCCCCAAAAAATTTAAACCCCCCCCCCCCCCTTTTCCCTTTCCCCCCCTTTTTTTTCCCTTCCCCCTCCCCCCCCTTTTTTAAATTTTATACCCCCCTTTTTTTTTTCCCCTTTTTTCCCCAAAACCCCCCTTTTTTGTATTCACCTTTAATTTTTTTTTTTCCCCCCCAAAAAAAAAAACCCCCCCTTTTTTTTTTTTAAAAAAAAAAATTTTTTTTTTAAAAATTTTTGGGAAAACCCCCGGGGGGGGTTTTTTTTTTTTTAAAAAAAAAAAAAATTTTTTTTAAAAAAAAAAAAATTTTCCCCGGGGGAAGGGGTTTTTTGGGGGTTTTTCCCTTTTAAAAAAAAAGAAACCCCAAAGGGAAAATCTTATGGGAAAAAAACCCCCCCCCCAAAAAGGGGGAAAAAATTTTTTTTAAACCCCCTTTTTTTTCCCCCCCAAAAAAAAATTAAAAAAAAAAAAAAATTTTTTTTTTTTTTAAATTTTTTAAAAAAAAAAATTTTTTAAAATTTTAAAAAAAATTAAATTTTTTAAAAAAAAAATTTTTTTTTTAAAATTTTTTTTTTCCCCCCCCCCCCCCCCCAAAAAAAAATTTTTTCCCCCCTTTTTCCCCTTTTTTTAAAAAATGGGTTTTAAAAAATTAAAAAAAAAAAAAAATTTTTTTTTTTTTAAAAAAAAAAATTTTTTTTTAAAAATTTTAAAAAAAATTTTTTTAAAAAAAAAAATTTTTTTTTTTAAAACCCTTTTTTCCCCCCCCCCCCCCCCCCCCCCCCCCCCCCCCCCCCCCCCAAAATTTTAAAAAAAAACCCCCCCCAAACCCCCCCCCCCCAAAACCCCCCCTTTTTTTTCCCAAAAAGGTTTCCCCCAAATTATTTTTTTTTTTCCCCCCTTTTTTCCCCCCCCCCCCCCCCCCCCCCCCCTTTTCCCCTTTTTTTTTTCCCCCCCCCCAAAAAAATTCCCAAAAAATTTTTTCCCCAAATTTTTTTTTCCCAAAAAACCCCCCCCCCCCCCCCTTTTTTTTTCCCCCCCCCAAAAATTTTAAAAAAACATTCCCCCCTTTAAAAAACCCCCCCCTTTTTCCCCCCCCCAAAAAAAAAACCCCCCCCCCCTTTTAAAAAAATTTTTTTCCCCCCTTTTTAAAAACCCCCCCCCCCAAAAAAAAACCCCCTTTCCCCCCCCAACCCCTTTTTTTTTCTAAAAAATTTTAAAAAAAATTTTTTTTTAAAAACCCCCTTTTTTTTTTTTAAAAAATTTTTCTTTTCCCCCCCCCTTAAAAATTTTTTAAAAAAAAAAAATTAAATTTTTTTTTAATTTTTAAAAAACCCCGGGGGGAAAATTTTTTAAAAAAATTTTCCCAAAAAAAATTTTTTTTTTTTTTATTAAAAAAACCCCAATTCCAAAACCCTTTTTTCCCCCCTTTTTTTTTAAAAAAAACCCCCCCCTTTTTAAATTTTGTCTTTTTTTTTTTTAAAAAATGGGGGGGGGGGGGCTTTTTCCCCCAAAAAAAAAAAAGGGGGGGGGGGAAAAATTTTTTTTTTTTTTAAAGGGGGAAAAAAAATTTTAAAAAAAAAACCCCCCCCCCTTTTCCCCCCCAAAAAATTTTTTTTTTTTAAAAAAAAAAAATTTTTTTTTAAATTTTTTTTTTTAAAAAAAATTTTTTTTTAAATTTTTTTTTAAAACCCCCCCCCTTTTTTTTTCCCCCCCCCAAAAAAAAAAAAAAAAATTTCCCTTTTTTTAATTTTTTTTAAAATTTTTTTTTTTTTTTTTTTTTTAAAAAAAAAAAAAAAAAAAAATATAAAAATGGGGAAAAATTTTTTTTTAAAAAAAAAAAAAATAAAAAAAAAAAAAAAAAAATAAAAAAAAAATTTTTTTAAAAAAAAAATTTTTTTTTTTTTTTTTTTTAAAAAATAAATTTTTTTCCCCCTTTTTTCCTTTTTTTTGTTTCCTTTTTTTTTTCCCCCCCCCCCCCCCCCTTTTTAAAAAATTTTTTTGGGGGGTTTTTTTAAAAAAATTTAAAAAAAAATTTTTCCTTTTTTTTTAAAAAAAAAAAATTTAAAAAAAAACCCCCAAAAAAAAAAAAAACCCCAAAAAAATTTTTACAAAAGGGAAATTTTTTTTTTTTTTTTTTAAAAACCGGGGGGTAACCCTTTTAAAAAAAGGGAAAAAAAAAATTTAAAAAAAAATTTTAACAAACCCCTTTTTTAAAAAACCCCCCCAAAAAATTTTCCCCCTTTTTTTTTTTAAATAAAATTTTTTAAAAAAAATTTTTTTAAAATTTTTTTATTCCTTTTTAAAAAATTTTTTTTTCCCAAATAAAAAACCCTTTTTTAAAGGGAAAATTTAAAATTTTTTTTTAAAATTTTTTTTAAAACCCCTGTCCCCCTTTTTAAAAAATTTTTTTTTTTTTTCTTTTTTTCCCCCCTTTTTAAAAAAATTTAAAACCCTCCCTTTAAAAAAAATTTTTTAAAATTTTTTTAAAAAAAAAAATTTTTTTTTTCTTTTCCCCCCTTTTTTTTTTTTTAAAATTTTTTTTTTCCCCTTTTTTTTTTTTAAAAAAAACCCCCCCCCCCCTTTTTTTTTTTTTTTTTTTTAAAAAAATTTTTCCCCCCAAAATGAAATTTTTTTTTTTTTCCTTTTTTTAAAAAAATTTTTTTCCCCCCCTTTTTTTCCATTAAAAAAAAAAAATTTTTTTTGGAAAAAATTTTTTTTTTCCCCCCCAATAAATTTTTCCCCCAAAAATTTTTTTTTTTAATTAAAATTTTTTTTTTTCCCCCCGTTTAAACCCCGGGGTTTTTAAACCCTTTTACCGTCACTCAGTTTGCCTCAGTGTGTTACTAGAGCTGGTGGACTACTGTACTTCAGTTTGCCAAATATTCTTTAGGCTGAGGTTTTTGCTTTAGAATTGTCAGATTATAGTTTATTTAAAATGTTCTCATAAATTCTTTCATTACAGGTCATAGCAAGAATATATTATTGTGTAAATAGATCATGGTCTGGCAGAATAACTTTACCAGAACTTAGGAGATCAAACTTGTTACAAGTAAGTTGCATTTTTTCTTTTTATATATGGTTTTACACTTTTTAATATACAGTACGCTGTTATAAAAATCATGGTTGGAAAAATTATAGTGAAAAATTATAGTGAAATTTAGACCTGGTGAGCAATGTCCCCTTTATGGTAGAATGTTTCAGCAACTGAACAGAAATGCACAGCAAAGTAGTCTCTATAGTGTTACTGAAACTTTCTCATTTGAATGTTCTGTTTTTAGGAGGTTTCTTCTATTCACATTCTTCATACCTCTTGCTGTTTTAGTATGCTGTACTAATATGTGCTAAAGCTTAAATTTGCATCATTTTTGCCACCTACTAGATGTATAATACACCTTGGCTGTCTTAGAGCCTTGATAAATGTTCAGGGGATGAAGTAGATTTTTGAGAGCTTTTCTTCTAATGCAACCTGGTTCCATCATAACTTAACACCTACTCACATGTAAAGCCACCCTAAATTTGCTGCACACTATTCATTTTAAGAGTATCTTTATCATTATGCTTAATAAACTAGCCTTGGCTAGTACAATATTTAAATACTTCATTGTTTAATTCCTAACTTGTGTTTCTAGACTGACTGCTTTATACTGTACTGAATTATTCTCATACAGAAAAGGATATTATATTAATTTTGATCCTTGAACTGTAAACTTATGTAGAAGTTTCTCCATACTGTTTTTTGACTTTGTGGTAATCTAGAGGCATCTTTAGGTCATTTCATATGCTTTTTCATCCAGTTAAGATTGATATAAAATACAGAGTAATTTGATGCCTACTGTAAATCTCCTTCACCCTTGGACTATATTACCTTTGCTTGCCATTTGGTACTCATGTCAAGTGATAACATTTTGGGTTATTTTATCACAACAGTACTGAATCAAGTGTGAGAGTAATGGTGGTTGGGGATTTCAATGCTAAAGTGGGTAAAAATGTTATGGAGGGAGTAGTAGGTAAATTTGGGGTGCCAGGGGTAAATGTAAATGGGGAGCCTTTAATTGAGCTATGTGTAGAAAGAAATTTGGTAATAAGTAATACATATTTTATGAAAAAGAGGATAAATAAATATACAAGGTATGATGTAGCACGTAATGAAAGTAGTTTATTAGATTATGTATTGGTGGATAAAAGGTTGATGGGTAGGCTCCAGGATGTACATGTTTATAGAGGGGCAACTGATATATCGGATCATTATTTAGTTGTAGCTACAGTTAGAGTAAGAGGTAGATGGGAAAAGAGGAAGGTGGCAACAACAAGTAAGAGGGAGGTGAAAGTGTATAAACTAAGGGAGGAGGAAGTTCGGGTGAGATATAAGCGACTATTGGCAGAAAGGTGGGCTAGTGCAAAGATGAGTAGTGGGGGGGTTGAAGAGGGTTGGAATAGTTTTAAAAATGCAGTATTAGAATGTGGGGCAGAAGTTTGTGGTTATAGGAGGGTGGGGGCAGGAGGAAAGAGGAGTGATTGGTGGAATGATGAAGTAAAGGGTGTGATAAAAGAGAAAAAGGTAGCTTATGACAGGTTTTTACAAAGCAGAAGTGTTATAAGAAGAGCAGAGTATATGGAGAGTAAAAGAAAGGTAAAGAGAGTGGTGAGAGAGTGCAAAAGGAGAGCAGATGATAGAGTGGGAGAGGCACTGTCAAGAAATTTTAATGAAAATAAGAAAAAAATTTTGGAGTGAGTTAAACAAGTTAAGAAAGCCTAGGGAAAATATGGATTTGTCAGTTTAAAAAACAGAGTAGGGGAGTTAGTAGTAGATGGGGAGATGGAGGTATTAGGTAGATGGCAAGAATATTTTGAGGAACTTTTAAATGTTAAGGAAGAAACAGAGGCAGTAATTTCATGCACTGGTCAGGGAGGTATACCATCTTTTAGGAGTGAAGAAGAGCAGAATGTAAGTGTGGGGGAGGTACGTGAGGCATTACGTAAAATGAAAGGGGGTAAAGCAGCTGGAACTGATGAGATCATGACAGAAATGTTAAAAGCAGGGGGGGATATAGTGTTGGAGTGGTTGGTACTTTGTTTAATAAATGTATGAAAGAGGGGAAGGTACCTAGGGATTGGCGGAGAGCATGTATAGTCCCTTTATATAAAGGGAAAGGGGACAAAAGAGACTGTAAAAATTATAGAGGAATAAGCTTACTGAGTATACCAGGAAAAGTGTACGGTAGGGTTATAATTGAAAGAATTAGAGGTAAGACAGAATGGAGGATTGCGGATGAGCAAGGAGGTTTCAGAGTGGGTAGGGGATGTGTAGATCAAGTGTTTACATTGAAGCATATATGTGAACAGTATTTAGATAAAGGTAGGGAAGTTTTTATTGCATTTATGGATTTAGAAAAGGCATATGATAGAGTGGATAGAGGAGCAATGTGGCAGATGTTGCAAGTATATGGAATAGGTGGTAAGTTATTAAATGCTGTAAAGAGTTTTTATGAGGATAGTGAGGCTCAGGTTAGGGTGTGTAGAAGAGAGGGAGACTACTTCCCGGTAAAAGTAGGTCTTAGACAGGGATGTGTAATGTCACCATGGTTGTTTAATATATTTATAGATGGGGTAGTAAAGGAAGTAAATGCTAGGGTGTTCGGGAGAGGGGTGGGATTAAATTTTGGGGAATCAAATTCAAAATGGGAATTGACACAGTTACATTTTGCTGATGATACTGTGCTTATGGGAGATTCTAAAGAAAAATTGCAAAGGTTAGTGGATGAGTGTGGGAATGTGTGTAAAGGTAGAAAGTTGAAAGTGAACATAGAAAAGAGTAAGGTGATGAGGGTGTCAAATGATTTAGATAAAGAAAAATTGGATATCAAATTGGGGAGGAGGAGTATGGAAGAAGTGAATGTTTTCAGATACTTGGGAGTTGACGTGTCGGCGGATGGATTTATGAAGGATGAGGTTAATCATAGAATTGATGAGGGAAAAAAGGTGAGTGGTGCGTTGAGGTATATGTGGAGTCAAAAAACGTTATCTATGGAGGCAAAGAAGGGAATGTATGAAAGTATAGTAGTACCAACACTCTTATATGGGTGTGAAGCTTGGGTGGTAAATGCAGCAGCGAGGAGACGGTTGGAGGCAGTGGAGATGTCCTGTTTAAGGGCAATGTGTGGTGTAAATATTATGCAGAAAATTCGGAGTGTGGAAATTAGGAGAAGGTGTGGAGTTAATAAAAGTATTAGTCAGAGGGCAGAAGAGGGGTTGTTGAGGTGGTTTGGTCATTTAGAGAGAATGGATCAAAGTAGAATGACATGGAAAGTATATAAATCTATAGGGGAAGGAAGGCGGGGTAGGGGTCATCCTCGAAAGGGTTGGAGAGAGGGGGTAAAGGAGGTTTTGTGGGCAAGGGGCTTGGACTTCCAGCATGTGTGCGTGAGCGTGTTAGATAGGAGTGAATGGAGACGAATGGTACTTGGGACCTGACGATCTGTTGGAGTGTGAGCAGGGTAATATTTAGTGAAGGGATTCAGGGAAACCGGTTATTTTCATATAGTCGTACTTGAGTCCTGGAAATGGGAAGTACAATGCCTGCACTTTAAAGGAGGGGTTTGGGATATTGGCAGTTTGGAGGGATATGTTGTGTGTCTTTATATGTGTATGCTTCTGGACTGTTGTATTCTGAGCACCTCTGCAAAAACAGTGATAATGTGCGAGTGTGGTGAAAGTATTGAATGATGATGAAAGTATTTTCTTTTTGGGGATTTTCTTTCTTTTTTTTTGGGTCACCCTGCCTCGGTGGGAAACGGCCGACTTGTTGAAAAAAAAAAAAAAAAAAAAGTTCTGAGGATTCAAGCCCGCAGTAAATATTGCCCTTGGTTAGTATCACGCTTGATTTGACCTGTCCTGGGATTGACTAAAAAACTCAGAGGGGTTTATGAGCAAACTTTACAGAGATCTGTTTTCTGTTTTATTTATATACAAGTACTGTATGTAAGCAAAAAAAAATTGCCTGATTACAATCCTTTTAATCCTTGCAGGTAATAAGCTATTTAGAAGAGGAAGAAGATATTAACCAAATTACAGATTACTTCAGTTATGAGCACTTTTATGTAATTTATTGCAAGTTCTGGGAACTGGACACAGATCATGATTTGTTCATAGATAAGCATGATTTGGCCAAACACAATGAAAGAGGTAAGTCAGATATAATTTTTTGTATATTTTTGTTTATAGAATAACTTAATATTTTGAAAGTTAAATGCTTATTTACACTTGTAAACAAATTTTTTCTTCCAGCACTTTCTTGGCGTATGATTGAGCGTATATTTAGTGGAGCAGTGACAAGAGGACGGTTACAAAAGCAAGACCGTATGGGTTATCAAGAGTTTGTATGGTTCCTTATTTCTGAAGAAGACAAACGACATCCAACTGCTATAGAGTATTGGTTTAGGTAAACTCAAAATACAGTTTATATTCAGGGTAAACAAGTGTATCTTGATGAAATATTTTATATTGTTTGTCACTAAGAAAAGGGTAATCATGACTGCCCCCAATCCCCGTAAAAAAAATAGTTGATCTTACAAAATTAATTTAATATAATGATTATTGCCATTCAGATGTATGGACCTTGATGGAGATGGGTACCTATCTATGTATGAGCTGGAATACTTCTATGAAGAGCAACTGCAACGCATGGAAGCCTTGGGGATTGAAACTCTGCCATTTCATGACTGTCTTTGTCAGGTCAGTGAATGAAGCATGTTAATTTACTATCTGTATTACTGAACTGTATTCATCATTCAGACTCTTTAAAAGGACTGTACCCATAAGATACAGTGCCTGCAAAAATAATCCAAACCGCCTCTTTATAAGTATGAAAATTGTCGTCCCCCTGTATTTGAGGCTCAAGTTAGAGTATGTAGGAAAGAGGGAAATTATTTCCCAGTAAAAGTAGGCCTTAGACAAGGATGTGTGATGTCACCGTGGTTGTTTAATATATTTATAGATGGGGTTGTAAGAGAAGTAAATGTGAGGGTCTTGGCAAGAGGCGTGGAGTTAAAAGATAAAGAATCACACATAAAGTGGGAGTTGTCACAGTTGCTCTTTGCTGATGACACTGTGCTCTTGGGAGATTCTGAAGAGAAGTTGCAGAGATTGGTGGATGAATTTGGTAGGGTGTGCAAAAGAAGAAAATTAAAAGTGAATACAGGAAAGAGTAAGGTTATGAGGATAAAAAGATTAGGTGATGAAAGATTGGATATCAGATTGGAGGGAGAGAGTATGGAGGAGGTGAATGTATTCAGATATTTGGGAGTGGACGTGTCAGCGGATGGGTCTATGAATCATAGAATTGATGAGGGGAAAAGGGTGAGTGGTGCACTTAGGAGTCTGTGGAGACAAAGAACTTTGTCCTTGGAGGCAAAGAGGGGAATGTATAAGAGTATAGTTTTACCAACGCTCTTATATGGGTGTGAAGCATGAGTGACGAATGTTGCAGCGAGGAGAAGGCTGGAGGCCGTGGAGATGTCATGTCTGAGGGCAATGTGTGGTGTGAATATAATGCAGAGAATTCGTAGTTTGGAAGTTAGGAGGAGGTGCGGGATTACAGGGAAAATGTTGTCCAGAGGGCTGAGGAAAGGGTTGTTGAGGTGGTTCGGACATGTAGAGAGAATGGAGCGAAACAGAGTGACTTCAAGAGTGTATCAGTCTGTAGTGGAAGGAAGGCGGGGTAGGGGTCGGCCTAGGAAAGGTTGGAGGGAGGGGGTAAAGGAGGTTTTGTGTGTGTGGGGCTTGGACTTCCAGCAGGCATGCATGAGCGTGTTTGATAGGAGTGAATGGAGACAAATGGTTTTTAATACTTGACGTGCTGTTGGAGTGTGAGCAAAGTAACATTTATGAAGGGATTCAGGGAAACCGGCAGGCCGGACTTGAGTCCTGGAGATGGGAAGTACAGTGCCTGCACTCTGAAGGAGGGGTGTTAATGTTGCAGTTTAAAAACTGTAGTGTAAAGCACCCTTCTGGCAAGACAGTGATGGAGTGAATGATGGTGAAAGTTTTTCTTTTTCGGGCCATCCTGCCTTGGTGGGAATCGGCCAGTGTGATAATAAAAATAACATTCCAAGACCTACCATGGATACCTGAGACTTCAGATAATAGCAAACCCTATATATAAGTAATTTTTTTTGTTTACATACATCATCATCTTTCAACAAACCAGCCATATCCCACCGAGGCAGGGTGGCCCAGAAAGAAAAACAAAAGTTTCTCTTTTTAAATTTAGTAATTTATATAGGAGAAGGGGTTACTAGCCCCTTGTTCCCGGCATTTTAGTCACCTCTTATGACACACATGGCTTACGAAGGAAGAATTCTGTTTCATTTCCTCATGGAGATAAGTGGAATAAACAAGAACAAGAACCAGTAAGAAAATAGAAGAAAACCCAGAGGGGTGTGTATATATAGGCTTGTACAAATATGTGTAGTGTGACCTATGTGTAAGTAGAAGTAGCAAGACGTACCTGAAATCTAGCATGTTTATGAGACAAAGAAAAGACACCAGCAATCCTACCATCATGTAAAACAATTACAGGCTTTTGTTTTACACTTGCTTGGCAGGACGATAGTACCTCCCTGGGTGGTTGCTGTCTACCAGCTTACTACCTAGGGTTTACATAAATGCCTATAATAAAGTTTAATTGATAAATAATGCACAGTGAGTGGAGAATTACTACTTTTTCACTAAGAAGCACTTCACCACTTCTCTTAGGCTTTGAAGAATTGCCATCATCACTACTTTTGTGCTTTGGTGTCATTATTAAGCAAAATTAAGGGTTATTTTTGGGCCACGGTAAACCCCCAGATAACTGAAACCACGAAAACCGAATCTGTGGATACGGGGCTTCTACTGTATAAACATCATCTCCCTCATGATCATTTGAAGCTGTTTGGGTTGCACTTCCCTTGAATTCTCGTCTTATAACCAGTCTATAAATATATTAAACCATGATGACATCACACATCCCACTCTCCTACATACCCTAACCTGATCCTCACTATCTGCATGAAAACCCTATACCACTTTAAAGTAACCTATTAATATCATACACTTCGAACATTTGCCACTCTGTCATATGCTGTTTATTTTTTAATGCACCAGCCATCACCCAGAGAGATAGGGTAGCCCAATAAAGAAGAAACACTTTCACCATTACTCACTATCACTGTCGTGCCAGAGGTGTGCTGACATTACAGCTCAGGTTCCCCTCCAAATGGCAATATCCCCACCTCTCCTTCAGAGTACAGGCACTGTACTTCAACATCTCCAGGACTCAAGTCTGGCTAACCAGTTTCCCTGAATCCATTCATAAGTGTTACCTTGCCTCTAACAGTATATCAAATCATAAAACCCACTTGCCTTCATTCACTTCTCTTTAAATGTCCTAACCACTTCTACCCCATGAATAATATTTTTAGTAACCCTGTACCTCCTCCTAATATCAAGACTATGAATTCCCTACATAATATTCACACCACACATTGCCCTCAGACACAACATCTCCACTGTTTTCAGCCTCCTCTCTGCAGTGTTAAACACACCCATACAAGTGTGCTAAGAACATAAAAAAGAAGGTACACTGCGGCAGGCCTACTGGCTACTGCTACTCATTATTATGTACTATAATATGCTGTGCTGGCTAATACCATGATCAGTATTTATTTCTTATCTTCATACAAAATCAAATTACACTAGCTTCTCATAAGGTAACTGTGTTATTCTTTAAATTTATTGAATTTGTTCTTTGAAATGTTTAACAAACTGTTAACAAAATCTGCATGTTTTACAGATGTTAGATATGGTTCGACCAGAGGAAATTGACAAGATTTCTCTTAGGGACCTGAAAAAGTGTCGTATGACTCCCATATTTTTTGACACATTCTTCAACTTGGAGAAGTACTTAGACCATGAACAACGTGATCCATTTGCTTCACACCGTGCTGATGATGATGGACCAGAGGTACAGATAAAATAGTTTTTTACATCTCCATTTTGCAACAGTTATTTAACACTCCTGCCATCTCCAACTGAGGTAGGATGACCCAACAAAAAAAAAAAAAACACCTTCCTTGTCATTCATTCAATTACTGTCTTGCCAAAATGGTGCTGACATTACAGTTCTGACCCTCAAAACTGTAACATCCTCACCCCTCCTTCAGAGTGCAGGCACTATACTTTTCACCTCCAGGACTCAAGTCTAGCTAACTGGTTTTCCTCAATCCCTTCATAAATGTTACCTTGGTCATACCACAGTAGACCGTCAGATCATTAAAATTACCCGCTTCCACTCACCCCTGTCATACTCTCACAAGCTTGTTGGATGTCAGATTACCTAGCACTCAAAATTTCTTGTACACACTCCCCTATTCCTATCCTAAGACGACTCTTATCCTTCCTTCCCTGCACCCCATATTTATACTCGACTAGTTATCATGTTTTTCTACATCTTTTCTAAATGTTCAAATACCTCAATCATTTGTATATTTAACCCCTTAACTGTCCAAACGTAGACCTGCGTTCTCTTGCACAGCACTCCGAATATTTTGAAAAAAAAAAAAAAACTTTTTTTTTTTTTTAAATAAACAGGACTTTTTTTACACAAAATGCTTGTCACTCTCCTGACGGCAACATGAAGAGCTGCCGTTTGCAGAAGTTTTGCCATTATACCTTTTTTTCTCATTTTTTTTAATTTGTATAATTTTTATGTTCTGATAATTACAATTTGTAGTAGTTCTTGTGATTTCATAGCTAATCTTCGTTCTGACACTAATATTAGGTACTGAAATAGTACTCAAATAGTCACAAACACAGTGACAGGTGAACATTTTCACCTACCTTAGTCACATACTATTGTCTAAAAATATATACATAGTATTTGTAAGTCCCAGCAAAGTTTTGGATATGCGGGACTATTATAATAATAATAATAATAATAATAATAATAATAATAATAATAATAGTAATAATAGTAATAAGAATAAGCTTCCTTGAATCATGGTGTAAGATGAGTCATTCCAGTGCAGCAATGGTGACATTTGATGAGCATGCAATGGCTTGGCTTAATTTGTTTTCACTTTTTCACATAAATATGTCTGTCTGTCTGTCTACCTCTGTTTATCTGTCTCTGCTTAATCTCTCTCTGTCTCAGAGAGAGCCACTCATGAACCAACAGGTATTACACACAATTGCATCGTCACATCTGATTCCTGAGCAAGTGTAAATATACATTACTTGCCAGTCGTGCTTACTATGTATTATATCGACAAGCCCAGTATAGCATTTTGTCTGGATTTCTTGGGTTATCCTAGGTAATTTACACTATGTATAATTGAATTTATGTGTACCTGTGAGACAGAGAAAGACAGACGGAGATAGAGACAGCCAAAGTCAATCAGCCAGCCAAGTCAGCTGCCGGCCAGCCAGCTGGCTGGCCAGGTACACATAAATACACTTATACGTAGTGTAAATTACCTAGAATAGTCCAAAAAAATCCAGACAAAGTGCTATACAGTGGACCCCCGGTTAACGATACTTTTTCACTCCAGAAGTATGTTCAGGTGCCAGTACCGACCGAATTTGTTCCCATAAGAAATATTGTGAAGTAGATTAGTCCATTTCAGACCCCCAAACATACACGTACGAACGCACTTACATAAATACACTTACATAATTGGTCACATTCGGAGGTAATCGTTATGCGGGGGTCCACTGTACTGTGCTTGTCGATATCATGCATAGTAAGCAATACCTGTTGGCTCACAAGTGGCTCTCTCTGAGACAGAGAGACAGAAAGAGAGACAGACAGAGACAGAAAGACAGATAAGCAGAGACAGATAAACAGAGAGCCAGCCAGCCTGCTGAACATGTATTGCATGTTCCAGAATTGTTTCTCTTTACTTAGGGCATAGATTATAAGATATTCTGACAGGATGACACTACCAGTGGTACCAAAATTGAAAGGATGTTGCACATGGGTTAGTTTACCTGGAGTTTACCTGGAGAGAGTTCCGGGGGTCAACGCCCCCGCGGCCCGGTCTGTGACCAGGCCTCCTGAGGATTTTGTTAATACTACATGACATCAGTGAATCCCAGGTGTTTGCCGCTCAGTTTGCTCTAGCTGGCACTCAATTGAACTGGTGCTCCCACAAGGTACTAAGTGGTCCCAGAATTTTTTAATACTGCACACACTGAGTGTTAAGACCCATTCTATGCTGACCAGGCATTTCAGGCCAATTGTGCCAAAATTGGAGGCAGGAAAAATAAAATAGATCTACATTTCAAGCGCTAGCGTTAAGAATGTAAATCTATGGTTGGACTGTTAAGGGGTTAAGAAAATATTGCAAAGTTGATTATTATGTAAGGCTGTTGAATCTGTGCTGCCTCTTCCTTCACAAATAGATAGTCTCTCTAAATTTTTCTTTTGTTTGCTGATAATGTTATAACTTGTATATAAGCTAAAAAGTACACTGTACAAGCTTATGCGTGTATTATTGGATATTAAATATGCATTAACTCAGTTGTTGTCAAATTTAAATAGTGGCACCCTTTAACTTAGCTTGTTCTTTCTTTAAGTAATTTTTGTAAACAAAACATTAAAATTCAATATTTTCCCAGCAGTTTTTAATTGGCTTTTCAAATATTTAATAAAAAATTTAAATTTTTTACAATTGTCATTAAATTACATTTATGAGGGGAGCAATAAACCTGAAGGGATTAAGCAGTACTTGGGAAAAGGAGGCAGTCAGTCTTGAGTCAAGGAAGGGGAGAACAACACCAGTTCTTGGGATCAAGAACCTTTCTCCAGCATCAAGTCAACTTCCTTGAGAGGAACTAAATGAAAGTTTTTATTATTGTGAAACAAGTTACTTAAATTTGTAAGTGTAACTTGTAAGCTTAATTTTCAAAGCAAAGTTTCATGACTCAGTCATTGATGAAACAATGACTTGTGGTTTCTACTCCTTTTATTGTCAACCAGGAAGGGTATTTTGTTTTCATAATGGCAACAACGTAATGTAAATATCTTAATCCTACCTAACCTATATTAAGTCTAAATTTTGTTAGTATTATTTATTATTGATAAAATAAATGAATACTGCAATTAAATAAATACATTGCGATGTTTTTCTTCTTCTGTCAAAACACGCCCACACAAAGCATCCCACGCAAGAATTGTGAGTCAGTCTGGCTTTTTTTCTCATTGTGTGAACATTACTCTGCGCATTCATACAAAACGTTTCGTAATAATCTATTGTTTTTTGTGCTAGGACCAGCTTGAGAGTTACTGGGCCCCCTGTCGCACCAAAAGTCTGTCCAGAGAGCTCTGTTTCTGGCGTCTCTTTAAGATTTCCCTAATATGGGACACAAAATTGTCATTGTACATGTTGCTAATACAACCTGCAACAGCTGTGTCAGGGTAATGCTCATCCATAAAGGTTTGCACTTCAACCCACTTTGCACAAATGTCCTTAATCTTTGATGAAGGCAACTTCCTCCATCTCTCTTCCTCCTCCTCTGAAGGAAATTCCTGAGCTGTGGTCTGTTGCTGTTACACCTCAAGCTCTTGCAGCTCTGTAGTGGTAAGCTCTTCATCATCGTCCTCCATCAACTCTTCCACATCCTTGCCACTAATTTCCAACCCCATGGACTTCCCCAATGCCACAATAGATTCCACAACTGGCATAGGCTCCTCAGGGTAGCCCCAAACCTTTCAAAATCCCTCTCTTGTACAAATTCTGGCCACAATTTTCTCCAAGCAGAGTTCAAAGTCCTGCAAGTCACTCTCTCCCAAGCCTTATCTATAAGGTTTATGCAACTGAAGATACTGAAGTGATCTTTCCAGAACTCTCTTAGCACTCTTAGAACTCTCAAAGCACTTTTGAAACACTGCTTTCGTGTACAGTTTTTTTTGAAGTTTGAAATGACCTGCTGGTCCATGGGTTGGAGGAGAGGAGTGGTGCTAGGAGGAAAAAACTTGACTTTAATAAAACTAAACTCCCCTCAATTTGCTCTTCCAAGTCTTGAGGATGAGCAGGAGCATTGTCCATTAACAGGAGGCACTGGAGTGGCAATTTATTTTCCAAGAGGTATTTTTTCACACTGGGGCCAAACATGTCATAGAACCAATTGAGGAAAATGCCCCTAGTGCCCCATGTGTGCTCTACACATCACACACAATTTAGTCTTGACGACACTGTTTTTCTTGAACACACTGGAAGTTTCAGAGTGATACACGAGTAAAGGCTTCACTTTGCAATCCCCTCCTGAGTAATGTAGGTCCTGTTTGGCATTTTCTTCCAAAACAGGCCTGTTTTGTCACAAGTGAACACTTGTTGGGGTTTTAATTTTTCAGCCTCTATGTACCCCATAAAATCCTGCAGATATTTTTCAGCCCCTCTTTTTTTGTCAGAACTGGCAGCTTCACCATGCCTTATCACACTGTGTATGCCACTACAATTCTTAAATCTCTCAAACCAGCCTTTACTGGCCTTAAATTCATCATTTTCTTAATGAGATCCGCATGCAACTGCCTTGCCTTTTCACATACAGTGGACCCTCGACTAACGCTATTAATCGGTTCATGAGAGCTCATCGTTAGTCAAAATAATCGTTAGTCAAGTTAATTTTCCCCATAAGAAATAATGGAAATCAAATTAATCCGTGCAAGACACCCAAAAGTATTGAAAAAAAAAATTTTAACACATGAAATATTAATTTTAATACACACAAACTGAAGAACACATGCACAGTTACATGACACTTACCTTTATTGAAGATCTGGTGATGATTGATGGGATGGGAAGAGGGGAGTGTGTTGATGGTCTTAGTGTTTAGAAGGGGAATCCCCTTCCATTAGGACTTGAGGTGGCAAGTCCTTTTTCGGGGTTACTTCCCTTCTTCTTTTAATGCCACTAGGACCAGCTTAAGAGTCACTGGACCTCTGTCGCACAAGATATCTGTCCATAGTGGCCTGTACCTCTCGTTCCTTTATCACTTCCCTAAAGTGTTTCACAACATTGTCAGTGTACAGGTTGCCAACACGGCTTGCAATAGCTGTGTGAGGGTGATTTTCATCCATGAAGGTTTGCACTTCAAGCCACTTTGCACAGATTTCCTTTATCTTTGTAGTAGGCAACTTCTTCAATTTCTCTCTCCCCTCCTCTGAACCAGTTTCCCCAGGTCTGGCCTCTTGCTCTTGAAGTTGATCTATCAGCTCATCAGTGGTTAGTTCTTCATTGTCCTCCTCCACCAACTCTTCCACATCCTCCCCACTAACCTCCAACCCCAAGGACTTTCCCAATGCCACAATGGATTCCTCAACTGGCATAATCCTCTCAGGGTTAGCCTCAAACCCTTCAAAATCCCTTTTGTCTACACATTCTGGCCACAGTTTCTTCCAAGCAGAGTTCAAGGTCCTCTTAGTCACTTCCTCCCAAGCCTTACTATAAGGTTTACACAATTGAGGATATTAAAGTGATCTCTCCAAAACTCTCTTAGAGTCAGTTGAGTTTCTGAGGTCATTACAAAGCACCTTTCAAACAGAGCTTTTGTGTACAGTTTCTTGAAGTTGGAAATAACCTGCTGGTCCATGGGCTGCAGGAGAGGAGTGGTATTAGGAGGCAAAAACTTCACCTTAATGAAGCTCATGTCCCCATAAAGTCGCTCTGCCACGTCTGTAGGATGACCAGGGGCATTGTCTAACACCAGGAGGCACTTAAGTTCTAATTTCTTTTCAGTTAGGTAATCTTTCACATTGGGGGCAAATGCATGGTGTAACCAGTTATAGAAAAATTCCCTAGTGACCCATGCCTTACTGTTTGCCCTCCACAGCACACACAAATTATCTTTGAGGACATTCTTTTGCCTGAACGCTCTGGGAGTTTCAGAGTGATACACTAATAAAGGCTTCACTTTGCAATCACCAGTAGCATTGGCACACATGAGAAGAGTAAGCCTGTCTTTCATAGGCTTATGTCCTGGGAGTGCCTTTTCCTCCTGAGTAATGTAGGTCCTGCTTGGCATTTTCTTCCAGAACAGGCCTGTTTCATCACAATTAAACACTTGTTCAGGTTTCAGTCCTTCAGTTTCTATGTACTCCTTGAATTCCTGCACATATTTTTCAGCCGCTTTGTGGTCCGAACTGGCAGCCTCACCATGCCTTATCACACTATGGATGCCACTACGCTTCTTAAATCTCTCAAACCAACCTTTGCTGGCCTTAAATTCACTCACATCATCACTAGTTGCAGGCATTTTTTTAATTAAATCGTCATGCAACTTCCTAGCCTTTTCACATATGATCGCTTGAGAGACGCTATCTCCTGCTAGCTGTTTTTCATTTATCCACACCAATAAGAGTCTCTCAACATCTTCCATCACTTGCGATCTTTGTTTCGAAAACACAGTTAAACCTTTGGCAAGAACAGCTTCCTTGATTGTCTTTTTGGTGCCCACAATAGTAGCGATGGTTGATTGGGGTTTCTTGTACAACTTGACTAGGTCGGCGATACGCACTCCACTTTCATACTTATCAATGATCTCTTTCTTCATTTCAATGGGAATTCTTACCCTTATTGGTGTACGGTTGGCACTAGAAGCTTTCTTGGGGCCCATGGTCACTTATTTTCCAGAAACAGCACCGAAAACACTGTAATAATACGAAATATTCCGAGTGTATGCTTGGATGTTACCGCGGAGGCTGGCTGGTAAACAATGGCACGGGCGGCACATGTGAGGCTGGCTGAGGGCGCACATTGGACGCGTCTCGGACGAAAATCGGTGAGCGGGTTTTTAATCGGTATGCGCGGCAAAAATTTTGCGATTAAAGTAAGCGGTATGCGAAATAATCGCTATGTGATGCCATCGTTATGCGGGGGTCCACTGTATACACATTTTCATTAATCCATCTATGAAGTTTTTTTCAAAATTATATAATAAACATGATGCATAACATATAAAGATGATAAATACACTCCACAGTAGAATAAATATGAGATGTGGTAGCCAGACGACTTGCACAAGTGACGGCATATTAGAAATAATAATGTTCACCGAGTCTAATTAAATGTCATATATTACGTTAACATACACATACACATATTTTTTTTTCGAAAATTATATAATAAACACGATACATATATAAAGATGATAAATACACCCCACAATAGAATAAATAAACATAAATATGAGATGTTGTAGCCAGATAACTTGTACAAGTGACGGCAAGAATAACATTTTCTCTAGTCTAACATAAGAGAAAATGTGTTACTGGGGATAACTGTAGAAAATTATTCCTATTGTATGTATGTAAGTACGTTTATTCAGGTATACACAAATGCAGTTACATAAATTATCATATATAACAGCATATGTGTAGAGAGCCTAGGATAACCCAAAAAAGTCAGACAGAGTGACTTATTTCCATTGCCTTCACTCAGAGTGTCGTTTCTTCTAAAAATGGTGTTACATGAGAATGGGAGTGTTCTTCTTTATTTATTCTACCGTATCAACGTAGAGAGAACTTGTACACAAACCAGACGTGTGTACTTCGTTTACAAAACTTACGTTTGCTTGGTTTGTTTACGTAACTCTGCGCCTGTCCTCCCTCATATACATGTACTCTCTCTCTCTCTCTCTCTCTCTCATTTATTTGTTTTATCTCGTTTACTCACCCTTGACCCTACATTAAGACTACAAATATTTTAACCCTTTCAGGGTCCAAGGCCAAAATCTGAAGTCACGCACCAGTGTCCAAGAATTTTCCAAAAAAAAAATTTATTTTTTCTTATGAAATGGTAGAGAATCTTTTTGTGAAGGTAATAAAACAAAAAGTACAAAATTTGATGGAAAATTGACAAAATTATGCTCTCGCGAATTTTGATGTGTCAGCGATATTTACGAATCGGCGATTTTGCCGACTTTGACTTCCATTTTAGGCCAATTATATCATTCCAGTCGACCAAATTCTTAGCTATTTTACTAGTATTACTTCTATTCTATCGATTGAGCACAAGAAATCGCCAAGTCAACTGTTTCAACTACAAAATAAAGTGATTGGAAATTGGTTATTTAGCCAATTTAACACAAAGTTCAAAATATTCCAATTTCAAAATAGCATCCAGAATAAACACTGTAGGCATTCCTGGCACAAAAACTAACATTTCCTGGGTTTCTTATTTTACGTTTTGAGGCTTTACAAATAAATCCATTTTTATTTTTTATTTACATAATGAATTTTTATTCACACCAAAAAAATAGAAGATTTACTGTTATGCAATATTGTATAATTGTATAAATATCATCACCACATTTGTGAATGTGTATTAGATCCACCAGCTGGCATGTATTAGACGTGTGAGGTCGTTTGTTTACTCTTGAACATCGACAAAAATTTAACATTTCCGCTACTTTGAGTTCAGTTTCAAGCCATTTCCGGTGCTAAAACAGTCAAAATCATCTCTTTTTTCTGAAAATATGTCTTCCATTCTATCAAATGAGACCAAGAAATTGAAAATAACAACTATACAAAAACATACGAAAAAACACTGCAAAGTTGCTGTTTTAATCGAAAATCTTGGTTTCAGTTTTTTTTCTCTCATTATACACAGTGTGCTGCAGGATTTGTTTTATGTGGTGCACACATACCACATAGATGTATTCTCTCATATCTAGGCCCAAGTGTACCACTCACAGTTTATCAGAGTGAGCTGAGCTCATGACGTAGATCTACGGTTTGGACACTGAACGCAAAGCCGTAGATCTACGGGACGGACCCTGAAAGGGTTAAGGTAAGTAATGAGTGAACTGTACAGGTCTCCCTCAACATTCACGTTTTCAACTTTCACGGGCTTCACACATTCGCGAATTCCCAACCGCCAAATTCCCAGCCGCCAAATCATATTTAAGTTTCCCGCCACCTGCGAGTCCCTACTACCCTCCCTCCGACCCCCGCAACTGGCAGCCAGCCCTCCCACCACTCAGTGTGGTGAGTGTTTTGTTTGTTCATTATTTGCTATTAAACTACAGTATAAATAATGTAAACCCATTCATGATTGCTATTGGAATGGCTATTCGGACAGGTATTAGACGGTGACATCATGTGTTTACTTTTGAACACTGCAAAGAATTAAACATTTCTGCTACAGCTAATAATAACAGTAATAAGAATAATAATAATAATAATAAATATGATATAATTGAAGAAGGAAATTGTACAAAAATACGAGGGAGTGGTTGACACATCGTCAGTGTGACTTTGTTTATGCTGGAGTGAACATTGGTCTCCCTGCTCTTCCAAACATTTCACAATAATGCATTGTGTTTGGTGCTTGTAGATTGAGTGTGACTGGAGTGGTAGAGGCAGTGATTGAGGCAATGGTATTTAATAACATACATGTACATGTTAATAATAATACATGTTATTAATAATACGTACTGTTATTATTTATAACAATATGTTTTTTAAAATCTAAGTTAAAAATTTTAATACATTTTTTAATAAACATGATATTTTTATTTATAACATATATTTTATTAAATACCATGCCTAACCGCTAAATTTTATTGTGAAATGTTTGGAAGAGCGGGGACAAATGTTCACTCCAGCAAAAACAAAGTCCACTGACGATGTGTCAACCCCCCCTTGATTTTGAAATTTTTCCTTCTTCAATTATCGTATTTTTTATTATTTTTATTTTTTTTTTTTATTTTATTATTATTATTATTTTTTTAATTATTATTCTATTGTTTTTTTTTTGCAATAGCAAAATGTTTGTTCTTTGCTGTGTTAAAGGAAACACATGATGTCCCTGTCTAAACCTTTCCTAATAGCCTTTCCCAAATATGCAGTCATGAAGGGGTTTTACATTATTTTTTCTGTAGTTTAATAGAAAAAAAATGAAAAACAAAACCTCACCACACTGGGGTGGGGGGGGGCTGCCGTTGGGGGGGTCTGGGAGGGTAGTAGGACTCCAGGGGTGGAGGCAGTGGGGGAGGCAGGGGGTATTTAATAACATACGTTATTAGTACATGTTATTAAATAACAATTTTTATTAAGCATAAATGTATTAATTATTTAGTCAATTTCAGTTTTCATTTTTTATGATTATTATGGTTCAACTTTAAGGGAAGCGTTTGTAATATATTCCCCACAAAAATTTTGGGGCACCAAACTTCCCCATTTTTCAACTTTCGCGAGGCTTTGATCCCCTAACCCTCGCAAGTTGCGGGGGAGTATATGCTTCTGCGTTGGGATATTTAAACCCTTAAATGGCCCAAAGTTTATACTTTTGAACTTTGAAAGTATGTAACAAAATAAGTCATCTTTTTTTTTTCTTTTGAAAATGTGTAAAAAAAATTTTTATCTACATTTTGGTTTTTTGTTTGTTCAAAAATATGTAAAAAAAGTAGATTACATTTGGAGCACTAGTATTTGAACTCGATCTGTTTTGGACGTTTAAGGGAAAAACATCAAAAAATGTATTTTGGGGGGTGGAATCCCAGTATGGGGTTTTCCCTGGCTGATTCAAAATACCAACTTAATTTTTTTATAATAAATACACTCACCCCACCCTAGATTAAGATACAAATTTTTAAGGTTGTAATAAGTAAACTGCTGTGCATTTATCGCTCTGGATGCATAGACAAAAAAGGGGCTCTCTTTGCATTGAAACCCACTATTGTAAAAAAATTCTAATGTACTGTTTTCAAAGACATAAAATAAAAAATAAATAAATGTAAAAGAAATTATATGTAGGTGGGGGGCTGGTAGGTAGCCCGGCTGATACCCTACATACCACACTTGTTTCTTCTAATTACTCATTCACCCCAATTAAGACTTAAATATTTTAAAGGGAAATAAGGGGGCATATTATGTTTGTACTTTTTTTTTTGTTTTTTGATACTAGTTCTATGCTAAATTTTATAGTTAGTGTAAAATTGTTTCAGTATTTGTATCATTTTAAGGAAAAAAAAAAGGGTGTTCCCTTTACGGCGATTTCTCTTTACGGCGTTAGCCTGGACCTAACCTGCTGAAAGGGGGCCCCACTGTATTGGTATTGACTTAATTGGTATCAGCATAGATATCTTGGGGGTCAACTGATTTTGTGTTACAGTGGGCATTGTAATCTTTACGTATTGGTATCAGCCAAAAAAAAATTGGGATTGTGTCATTCCCATTACTGTAGTACCATGTGTTTGACCTATACTGTTTCTCAGGTATCTGCTGGGATCGTACCGCTGAAAAATATAGCTTTGGTTTTGAGGGGGAGGAGAGATCATCAATGTGTGTAAGTTTCTTAAATTTTTGTATATTTTTACATCAAATTTTTGATAGTTTCAATCTAAAACAGTTACTGAGAACAAAATGTTAATGCATATAGTGTTTATAATTTATCGCATAATAATATGGAAGTCAGTGTAAAAACTCTGGGAAAAGCAGCTGTGATAGGTCATAACTGGATACCCTGTATCAACACCCATGGTCCAAGATCTCATCGGCCTAAAAGAGGAAATTTTGTTGGAATATTTGATAGAATGAAAGAGAATGAAACTGTGCCACTACCATCAAAAAAGTGCCAGATCAGGAAGATCGTAATTTTTATGTGAGCCACTGGCAGCAACAGCCTGGTTAGTGAGGCTGTCAGCAAAGAAGTTTGGCTTCAGGTCAGGCTTTGAAAGTATAACGCTTCATATTTGATGCTGGTAACTACATTTTGTATCCTGGCCAGCAAGTGAAAAATGTCTGTGGTATCATCTATTCTTTTCTGAGAGAAGAATTTGATACAGATCTAATAAATAAGGTGTTTATTTTCTCTCTTGCAAGCAGTGTCCAAAAAAATATGTGTAGAAGAAATTGGCAGATATTTGAATGTATGAACACAAATTAGTGCTGGAACAGCTGAGAGCATTGCTGTGTACTGCCATATGTGCATCTAAGACCACAACATGTACTTTGAAAATGCACTTTAATAATTGTACAGTTTATAGAGGTAAATTGTAAAATTGAACATTAGTGTGTCAGTTTTACACTTTATTTTGTCTGAAATGCAATTTACAGTACATAATTTCAACATACCTATTTTGTGGTTAAAAAAAAAAAAAAGTCTTACAGCAATGAAACACTAGTAACACTACTGTTTGCTCTCTGGGAGCTTTACCAAGTACATAGAATACATTATTGTATATGTGAAGCATTTGAAGATGGGCAGGTATCATCAGGTTGGGTCAGACACTGCTAAGACTTATCAGGTGCCACCCAGTCAGATTAGGTGCCACTAGGTCAGGTCAGGTGCCATTACAGTTAGGTTAAGTGATGCTGGGCATGTGCATATCTATGTTTATATCAAGTATTTAAAGCCCTTGCTTTCTTGCCTGCACTAAAGTGATCATAACCACTGTAAATAACAATAACCTGCAGTTAGGAAAGTATGGATGATGTTTTGGTCTGATTTGGACCATTGACATGGCACACTGAAGCGAGGAGAGGAGACCAGAATATATACGTATATGAGAGGGATGGGGGATGTGGGGGGAGAGGTAATAGTAGTAGTGTTGGTGAAGGGCATAGAACAACAGCAAAAATACAGTGAAACCTCTCATTAATGGACTAATAGGAAGGAGGGGGTATATGATAATAGTACTGATTGTTCACAACTCCTGAATCATGAAATTAATATTTCATGATAACATGATTGTCCAGTTGTCTTCCTAAGTAGTGGACTTGATCTACTGAGGCAGAAGATACCCAGACACAAAGAATATGTATACTGTAACCTGAAGTACAACCATACAGAACTGGTATAGTAATTTTATAGTACTTGCGTAATTTACAGTAATTTTGCTTATCATTTTGTGGTGGAGAGATGAGATGTAAACTGCTGTGATCAATAGTGGTGACTCGGAATAACTTTAATTATGAATCAGAGATGTAATGCTCCTCTTTACTTGTCCATGTTGGACAAGCAACATACCCCAGTACTTCGGAAGACAACCAGATGCTGTCAATACAGACAAAATGCAGAATTATGGACTTTTGACCATTTGTCCAATAATTACAGCATTTGTCCAGCAGTTTTTGTCCAAAATTGCTGAAATTCATTAATGAGAGGTTTTACTGTACAGTAGTAGTAGTAGTAGTATTACAGGTAGCAGCAGTGGTGCTTGTAGTAGTAAAGGTAGCAGCAGTGGTAGTAGTCATAATGGTGAAGTAGTAGTGAAAGAGTTAGTAGGAACAGTCACAACTGAATAGGAAACAAGGCAAATAAAGATGGAAATCAGAATGGGAGGAGGGAGAAGAATGGAGTTGTAGTAGTGGTAGTGGTATTAGTAGTATTGAAAGTTGAAAAAGTAGTAATACAGCAGTGGTAGAGGTAGAAATGAAAAAGTAGTAGTAGGAGTGGAAACCTAGAGAAAAAATAATGGCAGGGAGTGTAGTTGTAATGAAAAAATAGTAGTAGTTGTGGTGGTAGTAAATAAGAACAAGAGAACAGAGGAGTACTGTAGGAGAGCTACTGGCCCAGGGGCATAGGACAAAAATCTATGGGACTGTACCCCCATAGGACAACCCACCAAGGCAGGAGACGAGAAAGGCAGTCAAAATACAGGAAAGGGAGAAAGGTAAGGAGAGGAGGCAGAAAGCAGAAAGAAAACCCAAAGGAGAAAGAGGAGAGAGAAAGGGGAAGAGGGTTGGAAAAAAAAGAACAGAAGTAAACTTAGTACCCCTGATTAACTTTTTTTTTTCCCCTTTCCCCTTACCCCCCCACCCTTTTTTTTTGGTTTTCTTTTCGGGGGGAAATTTTTTTAAACCCCCGGCGACCCGGGGGGAGTTTGAGTTTTTTTTAGTTTTATGGCCAAAATTTGTACCCTCCCCCCAAATACCCCCTTTTTCCCCCTTCTCCCTTTTTTCCTTTTCTCCCCTTTTTTTTTCTTTGAAATTTTCTTAACGCCTTGTAATTCCCTTTTTTATTTTTCGTGTTCTTCCTCCGTATTGTCCTTTTTTTTTTTTTTAGTTTTTTTCCCCGGGGGTCAAAACACACTGTACCACAAACAAATTTTTTGTCCCCTTTTGGGGCCCTGCAAATTTACTCTTTCCCCCCCGTTAGTAAAAATTGAAAATGTCAATTAAAACCAAACATATTGAGTTTCTTGGTCGGGTTTTCAACTCCGCCAGTATCCCTGTAATGGTTTTTTAAATGGTTATTTTTTGTGGGCCCAAGAAATTTTAAAGACTAGAAATTATAGTTTGGGGCAAGCCTTAAGGATGACTAATTAAAACAAAAAGAGCATGTTGGTCTGGTAAACTTCAAATTTTAAATGTTTAAAAGTTTTTTTGCAACCAAATTGTGGTCTAGAAGGTCACAGAATTTAATGTGGGAAAGCTGTTAGATATGAACAACCCAACAAAAAAACAGACCCAACACAACACAAAAAAACACACAACAAACAACAACCAACAAACACAACCCAAACCCACACACAAAGACACACAACCCCCAACCACACACACAAGACACACACCACACACACCAACCCCAACACACACCAAAAACCCCACAACCACACAACAAACCACACACACACACACGTACCCCCTCCCCAAACCCACTCCCCCCCTTCCAAAACCACCTCCCCTTAGCCACACCCCCCCCCCCAAAACCCCTAACCCCTCCCCAAACCGTCTAACCCCCCAATCCCTCCCCCTCCAAAAACCCATCCCCCCCCCCCATAACCACCCCATCCCCTCTCCCCCCCAACCCCATTAACCCCCCCCCCCAACTATCTTACCCCCCAAAACCCATCCTCCCCCCCCCAAAACCATCCATCCCCTTCTAACCATCTACCCCCTCCCCCTAACCAGGATGAGGACAAGGGCCCCAAGGACGAATCTGGGGGGGGAATGGGAGGTAGACCCTAAAAAAAAAGGGGAGGAAGACTGGGGAAGGAGATAGTGAGCGGGAAAAGGAAGAGGGAAAGAGAGGTTAGCGCAGAATTGCAGAAGGTGGAAGAAAAGGCCACAGCAGCAGAAATCAAGTAAGAGTTAGAAGAGGAGCTGGACATCTGAAACAGCCCCAAGAAAGATATTCGAATAGCTGGCAATGGTAATAAAACACAGACAAAGGTTAAAGGAAGCAGGGGAAAAACTAAACTGTAGCAGAGGCCCTGTCAAACCCCACAGGGGGCCCAAAACAAAGAAGGGAGCAACTGGAAGATGGGGGTTGGAAGACATTGAAGGAACTGGCATGTGCAAGGACCTTCCGTACCTGGGGGGGCCAGGAGGGGTGAGCGGGGAAGGATAAACCAAGAAGCTAGGGGATAACTAGGGAAGGGATAAAGGGAAGGGAAAACACCCCACGGGAAGGAATAAAACACATCGGGTGAATGGGGTCCGGGGGAGGTGGAAAGGGAGATCCGTGTTTGTTATGGGCTAGTAAAGCAAAAGGGGAAAAACTTAAGATAAAAGAAAGCAGGAGGAGAAAAAACGATTGAAGATAATAAAGGTGTAGGCGAGGGGGCATGCCCAGGTGGAAAAATTTTCGGAAAAAGGGGGGTGGTTCAAAAAAGGGAAAAGGAATGGGCCCTTTCAAAGTAATTTAAGGAGAAACAAACCCCAACCCTGATCCGCAGGAGAAAGCAGGCTGAGAGGCAAGAGGAGTTTCCCGGGTGTGCACCCCAATGAGACAGAAAAACCCGGACGAAAGGAAGACAAGAAAGAGGGTTCAAAAAAAAAAAGAAAAATGGAGGAAAAAGAAAAAGGAGAGCAGAATAAACCCCCGGTCAAATGGAAGGGAAAAGGGACCCCCCCGAAAAACCTGCAAAGGACTCCCGCAGACACCCCCCAAAGGAATGAAAATCCAAAAACCAAATCCACACCGATCCCTCTGTTTCCCCCCCGCCCAGTTTTAAATATTGAAAGAAGTTTAAGGTTTGGTACATAAATGCAGATGGGGGAAATTAACGAATAAACATGAGGAAAGGCAGAAAGAACAATGGAAGTCCCAGACATCTAGCAGTTTCAGAAAAAATCCGGAGAAATAACGATGCAATTTCCCACCCGGATACCAGTCATGAGAAAAATAGAAGGGGCAGGGGGGGGGGGGGGGGGGGTGGGGGGGTTGCTCTGCTCATAAAAAACAGATGGAAATTCGAGAAAAAGGAAGGAAAAGATGGACGGGAGAAAAAGTACATGCAGGTACACTTCAGTTGGGGAACACAAAATGGTCATTGCAGTGAGTATAATCCCCCACAGAATGCAGGAGGCAAGGAGGAAAAAGAAGAGAGCAACGAGCAATGGTGGACACACTTGCTGAGGTGGCAAGAAAAGTCACTCCCGCAGAGCAAAAATTGTGGTTTTGGGGGTTTCAACCCCAGGGAGATTGGGAAAACCTGGAGCCAATGGGGGGCCCGAAACATGGAGGCCGGATGTTGGACGGGTGTGGGAAAACCCCATGCACCCAAAATGTTAAGGACATACCCGAGTGAGAGGGGGGATGAACCCGCAAAAATTGGACCTTGTGTTCACCTGGGCAGCTCAGACATTGGGCTCAAAATATGAGAGTCCCCTAGGAGCTAGCAACCACGTGGTTCTGTGCTTTGAAAACATAGTGAGTGCAATGGAGGAATAAAAGGGTTGAATGGGAAAAACCTGATATTAAAAAAAGGGGACTCATAGGGTTGAAGAATTCCCGCGGGAGGTCCCCTGGGGGCAGAGAACTGGCGGGGAAAACCCCTAAAAGAAATGATGGGAAAATGTAACAAAAAATGAAGGAGGCTGGAAAGGTTTTTTTCCCCAAGGGAACAGTAACAAGGGGGAAAACCGAAAGGCCCCCGGTTTACCCCACGGTGTAAGGAGGGAAAAAAAAAAGGGCAATAGAGAATGGAAAAGTCAGAAGGGGAGAACAACGAAAATTTTGGGAGATCGTCGCAGAGCCAGGATGAGTAGCAACGGGAAAGGGGGGGGGCCCAGGACAGTATGAAAATGACATAGACGAGAAACAAGACTGACCGAAATGTTGTATAGCCCAAACAGGGGAAGACAACGTCAAAGACCAGGTGATCAGATTAAGGACAGAAGGTGGAGAAAACAAAGAAATGTAGGAGGTAGTGAGGAGCTGAACAGGGATTTAAGGAAGTTTTTACAGTAGAGACAGGAAGGGCTTGGGGGGACGCACAGAAGGGAACATAGGGGAAAATACCCAAAAAGTGTTGGATGACATAGAACAATGGGAGGAGGTGAAGAAGCTCTTAAGTGACCTTGACACCCCCAAAGGCGTGGGACGGAAAATCTCCCCAAAGGGCCTTAGAGAAGGAGCAGAGATGTGTGCGTGCCTTAACCCCAATCTTCAAAAACTCCCTTTAAAATGGGCAACTACCCGAGAAATGGAAGACAGCTAAGTAGTCCCCATATTTAGAAAGGAAAAAAGAAACGAGGCATAAAATCAGACGTGTCTCTGACATGATTGTGTGCAAGTCTGGAGAAATTATCAGGGGAGAGTGTCGAACACTGGAAAGGAAAAGATTATAAAGAAAACGCATGGGTTCATGGAAGGCAATCTTGTACACAACCTCCTGGAATTTTATGACAAAGGGACAGAAGTAAGACCTGAGAGAGGGGGGGGGTAGATTGCGTTTTCCTAGACTGCGGAAGGCCTTTGCCAGTTCCCCCCAAAAGGATTAGTGCAGAAGCTGGGGATCAGGATATGTAAAAGGGGGGGCACTGCAATGGATAAGGGAATACCTGACAGGGAGGCAGCAATGAGTCATGGTACGTGAAGAGGTATCACAGGGGTCAATTCTAGGACCAGTGCTATTTTTGATATATGTGAACGACATGATGGAAGGAATAGACTCTGAAGTGTCCCTGTTCGCAGATGACGTGAAGTTGATGAGAAGAATTAAATCGGACGAGGAGAGGCAGGACTGCAAAGAGACCTGGACAGGCTGGACATGTGGTCCAGTAACTGGCTTCTCGAATTCAATCCAGCCAAATGCAAAGTCATGAAGATTGGGGAGGGGCAAAGAAGACCGCAGACAGAGTATAGGCTAGGTGGACAAAGACTACAGACCTCACTCAGGGAGAAAGACCTTGGGGTGACCATAACACCGAGCACATCACCGGAGGCACACATCAACCAAATAACCGCTGCAGCATTCGGGCGCCTGGCAAACCTGAGAATAGCGTTCCGATACCTTAATAAGGAATCGTTCAAGACACTGTACACTGTGTATGTTAGGCCCATACTGGAGTATGCAGCACCAGTCTGGAACCCACACCTGGTCAAGCACGTCAAGAAGTTAGAGAAAGTACAAAGGTTTGCAACAAGGCTAGTCCCAGAGCTCAAGGGAATGTCGTACGAGGAAAGGTTAAGAGAAATCGGACTGATGACACTGGAGGACAAAAGGGTCAGGGGAGACATGATAACGACATACAAGATACTGCGGGGAATAGACAAGGTGGACAGAGATAGGATGTTCCAGAGAGGGGACACAGGGACAAGGGGTCACAACTGGAAGCTGAAGATTCAGACGAGTCACAGGGACGTTAGGAAGTATTTCTTCAGTCATAGAGTTGTCAGCAAGTGGAATAGCCTAGCAAGTGAAGTAGTGGAGGCAGGAACCATACATAGTTTCAAGAAGAGGTATGACAAAGCTCAGGAAGCAGAGAGAGAGAGGACCCAGTAGCGATCAGTGAAGAGGCGGGGCCAGGAGCTGAGTCTCGACCCCTGCAACCACAATTAGGTGAGTACACACACATACACACACACACCATCTCTCCATGGGTCCTTAGAGAGGGAGCAGAGATGCTGTGTGTGCCACTAACCACAATTTTCAACACATCCCTTGAAACTGGGCAACTACCTGAAGTATGGAAGACAACAAATGTAGTCCCCACCTTTAAGAAAGGAGACAGAAATGAAGCACTAAATTATAGACCAGTGTCACTGACATTTATAGTATGCAGAGTCATGGAGAAGATTATCAGGAGGAGAGTGGTGGAGCACCTGGAATGGAACAAGATTATAAACGAAAGTCAGCACTGATTCATGGAAGGTAAATCCTGTGTCACATACCTACTGGAGTTTTATGACTTTTATGACAAGGTAACAGAAGTAAAATACAAAAGAGAGGGGTGGGTTGATTGCATTTTCTTGGACTGCAAGAATGCCTTCAACACAGTTCCTCACAAGAGATTAGTGCATAAGCTAGAGGATCAGGCATGTATAACAGGAAGGGGCACTTCAGTGGATTAGAGAATACTTGACAGGGAGGCAACAGTTAGTCATGGTATGTGATGAGGTATCATAGTGGGCGCCAGTGACGAGTGGGGTTCCACAGGGGTCTGTCCTAGGACCAGTGCTATTTTTGGTATATGTGAATGACATGATGGAAAGGATAGACTTAGAAGTGTCCCTGTTTGCAGATGATGTGAAGTTAATGAGGAGAATTAAATCGGATGAGGATCAGGCAGGACTACAAAGAGACCTGGACATTCTGGACACGTGGTCTAGCAACTGGCTCCTAGAATTTAACCCCACCAAATGCAAGGTCATGAAGATCGGGGAAGGGCAAAGAAGACCGCAGACAGAGTATAGGCTAGGTGGCTGCAGATCTCACTCCAGGAGAAAGATCTTGGGGCGAGTATAATACCAAGCATGTCTCTGGAAGCACACATTAACCAGATAACAGCTGCAGCATATGGGTGCCTGGCAAACTTAAGAATAGCATTCTGATACCTCAGTAAGGAATCGTTCAAGACTCTATACACTGTGTACGCCAGGCTGGAGTATGCAGCACCAACTTGGAACCCACACCTGGTCAAGCATGTCAAGAAATTAGAGAAAGTGCAAAGGTTTGCAATAAGATTAGTTCCAGAGCTAAGGGTAATATCTGACGAAGGAGGGGGGTTAGGGGAGACGTGATAACAACATACAAAATCTTGCAAGGAATAGATAAGGTGGACAGAGACAGGATGTTCCAGAGATGGAACACAGAAACAAGGGGTCACAATTGGAAGTTGAAGACTCAGTTAAGTCGAAGGGATGTTAGGAAGTATTTCTTCAGCCATAAAGTTGTCAGGAAGTGGAATAGTCTGGCAAGTGATGTAGTAGAGGCAGGAACCATACATAGTTTTAAGATGAGGTATGATAAAGCTCATGGAGCAGGGAGAGAGAGGACCCAATAGTGGTCAGTGAAGAGGCAGAGCCAGGAGCTGAGTCTCGACCCCTGCAACCACAAATAGGAGAGTACATACACACACACGCACACGCACACACATACACACACACACACACACACACACACACACACACACACACACACACACACACACACACACACACACACACACACACACACACACACACACACACCACACACAACACACACACACCACACTCACACACACGACACACTCACTCACTCACTCACTCACTCACTCACTCACCTCACTCTCTCACTCACTCTCTCACTCACTCTCTCACTCACTCTCTCACTCACTCTCTCACTCACTCTCACTCACTCTCTCACTCTCTCTCTCACTCTCTCTCTCTCTCTCTCTCTCGCTCACTTACTTTTAACAAAATATACTTTTTAAATAAATAATTGTGGAACATGTACACAGTACTATACATTACAGTGGACCCCCGGTTAACGATATTTTTTCACTCCAGAAGTATGTTCAGGTGCCAGTACTGACCGAATTTGTTCCTATAAGGAATATTATGAAGTAGATTAGTCCATTTCAGACCCCCAAACATACACGTACAAATGCACTTACATAAATACACTTACATAATTGGTCGCATTCGGAGGTAATCGTTATGCGGGAGTCCACTGTATTTTAGTGCTGCAATTAAAGTTGGTCTGAAAATTTGCCAAGGCTACATGCTAAGTAAGCACTGTGCCATAACCAGATACATGAAAAGAAATGGTGGTACAGGTCGGCCATCACTAATCCAGCAATCAGTTATAAGAACATAAGAATGTAGGAACACTGCAGAAGGCCTACTGGCCCATACGAGGCAGGTCCTTATCAAAACGACATCTACCTAAAGCTACTCAAGAAATAACTCCCATACCCCTTGACACCAATCAAACCCAGCCCCTCCCCTATCCGGTTCCATCAGAAATCTGGCTGGCATAATTTCAAATTTCATCATAATACTAACTCAAATTGTTATACTGACTCAAATTTCATCATTATACTGACTCAGAAATTGTGCAGATGGTTGTAAATCCACAGCAGC
>NC_069409.1:43399609-43535914 GCF_026875155.1 Cherax quadricarinatus
TGGAGGAGAGTCTGTGAGGCAGGTGCGCATATAACAGGTGGGAAGCTCGTGCATCTGTAGGGGCTCACTCCCTGGGCACTTGCATGTCAGCTGTGTATTTGTGTGCACCCTCACCTGCTCTTTTTTTTTTTTTCATGTGCACACTAACTTGTGTTCACCAGAAAATTAGTATGTGGTAGTTTTTGTGTGTGTACAGCTACAATACGATGGATTTAAACCTTTGCAATGCTTTTTATTAATTTGAATATTTAGTACAGCATTTGTATTTTAGTTTTCTTGCTTCCTCCTCTTGCCACCCCTCCTCCCAATTTTTAATTTACAAGCAGAGAGCTTTTATCCAACTTCAGCTGTATCCTGTCAAAGGTATACAATCACCCACACCAGTCCACTAACACCCAGGTACCTACTTACTACTAGGTGAACATGGGCAATGGGTGTAAAGAAACATGTCAACTGTTTCCATCTGTGCTGAGGGTGCTACCAACTGAGCCACATATGCCATAATTTTTTTTTAAGTCAAGTGTGCCAACTTGGTTTATTTGGAAAATGCTGTTTTGCATAGTAAAAATTCTTTTGATGCACTAATTTAGGCTGACCTTAGATGGGTTGGGTAGCATTCAGCTGAAGGGTTAAGTTGCTATATTAATTTAATGCAAAGAAATTAAAAGTTAATTCATGTGAATATTAATGCATAAAATTAAATTTCTGAAAAAATTGCAAGTCTACCAGTGTGAACCCATATGCAGTGGTACCTCGAGTTTCAAACAGCTTCCAACTCAAACAATTATGTAAGTGTATTTTTGGGGGACTGAAACGGACTAATCTAATTTACATTATTCCTTATGGGAACAAATTCGTTCAGTATCGGCACTCGAACAGCCTTCTGGAATGAATTAAGTTCGTAACAGTGGAACCTCGGCTTACGAGTGCCACACCATACGAGTTTTTCAGGATATGAGCAGTCGCTCGGTCAATTTTTTATTTCTGGATACGAGCAAAAATTCAGGATGCGAGCTTCCCCCTCAAACAACTTTTTTTTTGACCTCCAGATCTTAGAAAAGTAAAAGTGAATATATAATTGTAGTTCAGTGTCATGATGTATTATGTTGTTTTTACAGCTTAAGACTATACCTGCAACAGAAATAATAGTATTTCTTAACTTAAATTGTGGGTGCTGGTGCTTGTCGATGATTGTGAAGAAAGTGGAGAGTTATGCTGTGGCCCTACTGGATTGAGGGGGATTGTAGAGGTTCTGGTACTGAAGTTGATGGTTGTATTAGAGTGTGCATAAATTCTGTAATGGATTTCTGTTCTGTTTTACCCTGTTGTACATTATACAACTGATGGTAAGGCATCAGCTACTCTTGACACCATTTCAGGGTCCTCTTCAGTGAAAAAGTCTAACTTTAAGTCGAAAATAAGACACATGTACAACATCTGGGTATCTTTATTGTAGACGTTTCCCCATCCAGTGGCTTTATCAATACAAATTCCAGGACATAATTTGAAGACAGAACTATATACAGAAGATGAGGTAATCAGTCCCTCAGCCTTGGAGTTGCTGCGAAGAGCACCGTAGTCATGGAGGTTCTGGAGCATAGGCAAGGAGCCTGGCGCTTATATTCTAATGTCAGGTGGAAAGGGGACATGTAGCAGACGAGGGCTTAGTCACTGGTAGGCGGGATTCCCCAGTGGCGAAACATCTACAATAAAGATACCCAGATGTTGCACATGTGTCTTATTTTCATCTTGTCGGTATTGTATACCATTCTTGTATAACTTTAAGTCATTCAGTAAGTCAGTCAAGTCATTCATTGTCATGCTATTCAGTCAGTCAGTCAAGTCAGTCAGTCATTTAGCCACACTGGTATGCCTACTGGGTGTCATGATAGCTTGGCAGATACAAGATATGGTAATTAAAAGACCAAAACACAATTCACAAACACAGCTAGCTTGTACGAGAGAAGTGGAACTGAACACATAGGCTGTGGTGGCGGGAGTGTTGGGGGATGGCAGGAGGTCTTCCCTGCTGACCCACAACAAGGCGGCCGCTTGAGGTAGGGAATCGCCGCCACCACTTGTCACATGACATATTTTATTCATTCTAGAGTATATATCAGGTTTCTGTTATTTATATTGTTTATTATGTCATTTTGGATGAATTATGATAGATAAGCCATAGAGTTGATATTAGTGTCATACTGAAGTATTTTTGTCCTGCCTCCCAGAACAGGAATTCTGCTGGAATGGATTAATGGCATTTCAGTTAATTTAAATGAGGAAAATTGACTCAGCATACGAACAGATCGGGATATGAGCAAGGTCACGGAATGAATTAAACTTGTAAACTGAGGTTCCACTGTACTCTGATGATTATACTCATGTGTACCTGTACCTAAATAAACTTACACTATGCTGGTGTGCAGGTACACATTAAAATCACTAAGAGTGTCTTATTAGTCTTGAAGACGCCATATTAATAATAATAATAATCACTCTGAGGTGCATTAAATGTTGTATATTATGTTAATATAAACATTTAAGAATAAGAAGAAGAAAATTGTCAAAGTGGGAAGTCTGAATGTGCGTGGATGTTGTGCAGATGATAAGAAAGAGATGATTGTGAATATTATGAATGAGAAGAAGCTGGATGTCCTGGCTTTAAGTGAAACAAAGCTGAAGGGGGTGGGAGAGTTTCAGTGGAGAGGAATAAATGGGATTAGGTCAGGGGTTTCAAATAGAGTTAGAGCTAAAGGAGGAGTAGCAATAATGTTGAAGGATAAGCTATGGCAGGAAAAGAGGGACTATAAATGTATTAATTCAAGGATTATGTGGAGTAAAATAAAGATTGGATGTGAAAAGTGGGTTATAATAAGTGTGTATGCACCTGGAGAAGAGAGAAGTGTAGAGGAGAGAGGGAGATTTTGGGAAATGTTGAGTGAATGCATGGGGAGTTTTGAATCAAGTGTGAGAGTAATGGTGGTTGGGGATTTCAATGCTAAAGTGGGTAAAAATGTTATGGAGGGAAGTAGTAGGTAAATTTGGGGTGCCAGGGGTAAATGTAAATGGGGAGCCTTTAATTGAGCTATGTGTAGAAAGAGATTTGGTAATAAGTAATACATATTTTATGAAAAAGAGGATAAATAAATATACAAGGTATGATGTAGTACGTAATGAAAGTAGTTTGTTAGATTATGTATTGGTGGATAAAAGGTTGATGGGTAGGCTCCAGGATGTACATGTTTATAGAGGGGCAACTGATATATCGGATCATTATTTAGTTGTAGCTACAGTTAGAGTAAGAGGTAGATGGGAAAAGAGGAAGGTGGCAACAACAAGTAAGAGGGAGGTGAAAGTGTATAAACTAAGGGAGGAGGAAGTTCGGGTGAGATATAAGCGACTATTGGCCGAAAGGTGGGCTAGTGCAAAGATGAGTAGTGGGGGGGGGGGGGTTGAAGAGGGTTGGAATAGTTTTAAAAATGCAGTATTAGAATGTGGGGCAGAAGTTTGTGGTTATAGGAGGGTGGGGGCAGGAGGAAAGAGGAGTGATTGGTGGAATGATGAAGTAAAGGGTGTGATAAAAGAGAAAAAGGTAGCTTATGAGAGGTTTTTACAAAGCAGAAGTGTTATAAGAAGAGCAGAGTATATGGAGAGTAAAAGAAAGGTAAAGAGAGTGGTGAGAGAGTGCAAAAGGAGAGCAGATGATAGAGTGGGAGAGGCACTGTCAAGAAATTTTAATGAAAATAAGAAAAAATTTTGGAGTGAGTTAAACAAGTTAAGAAAGCCTAGGGAAAGTATGGATTTGTCAGTTAAAAACAGAGTAGGGGAGTTAGTAGATGGGGAGATGGCGGTATTAGGTAGATGGCGAGAATATTTTGAGGAACTTTTAAATGTTAAGGAAGAAAGAGAGGCAGTAATTTCATGCACTGGTCAGGGAGGTATACCATCTTTTAGGAGTGAAGAAGAGCAGAATGTAAGTGTGGGGGAGGTACGTGAGGCTTTACGTAAAATGAAAGGGGGTAAAGAAACTGGAACTGATGGCATCATGACAGAAATGTTAAAAGCAGGGGGGGATATAGTGTTGGAGTGGTTGGTACTTTTGTTTAATAAATGTATGAAAGAGGGGAAGGTACCTAGGGATTGGCGGAGAGCATGTATAGTCCCTTTATATAAAGGGAAAGGGGACAAAAGAGACTGTAAAAATTATAGAGGAATAAGTTTACTGAGTATACCAGGAAAAGTGTACGGTAGGGTTATAATTGAAAGAATTAGAAGTAAGACAGAATGTAGGATTGCGGATGAGGAAGGAGGTTTCAGAGTGGATAGGGAATGTGTAGATCAAGTGTTTACATTGAAGCATATATGTGAACAGTATTTAGATAAAGGTAGGGAAGTTTTTATTGCATTTATGGATTTAGAAAAGGCATATGATAGAGTGGATAGAGGAGCAATGTGGCAGATGTTGCAAGTTTATGGAATAGGTGGTAAGTTATTAAATGCTGTAAAGAGTTTTTATGAGGATAGTGAGGCTCAGGTTAGAGTGTGTAGAAGAGAGAGAGACTACTTCCCAGTAAAAGTAGGTCTTAGACAGGGATGTGTAATGTCACCATGGTTGTTTAATATATTTATAGATGGGGTTGTAAAGGAAAGTAAATGCTAGGGTGTTTGGGAGAGGGGTGGGATTAAATTTTGGGGAATCAAATTCAAAATGGGAATTGACACAGTTACTTTTTGCTGATGATACTGTGCTTATGGGAGATTCTAAAGAAAAATTGCAAAGGTTAGTGGATGAGTTTGGGAATGTGTGTAAAGGTAGAAAGTTGAAAGTGACATAGAAAAGAGTAAGGTGATGAGGGTGTCAAATGATTTAGATAAAGAAAAATTGGATATCAAATTGGGGAGGAGGAGTATGGAAGAAGTGAATGTTTTCAGATACTTGGGAGTTAACGTGTCAGCGGATGGATTTATGAAGGATGAGGTTAATCATAGAATTGATGAGGGAAAAAAGGCGAGTGGTGCGTTGAGGTATATGTGGAGTCAAAAAACGTTATCTTTGGAGGCAAAGAAGGGAATGTATGAAAGTATAGTAGTACCAACACTCTTACATGGGTGTGAAGCTTGGGTGGTAAATGCAGCAGCGAGGAGATGGTTGGAGGCAGTGGAGATGTCCTGTTTAAGGGCAATGTGTGGTGTAAATATTATGCAGAAAATTCGGAGTGTGGAAATTAGGAAAGGTGTGGAGTTAATAAAAGTATTAGTCAGAGGGCAGAAGAGGGGTTGTTGAGGTGGTTTGGTCATTTAGAGAGAATGGATCAAAGTAGAATGACATGGAAAGCATATACAGTGGACCCCCGGTTAACGATATTTTTTCACTCCAGAAGTACGTTCAGGTGCCAGTACTGACCGAATTTGTTCCCATAAGGAATATTGTGAAGTAGATTAGTCCATTTCAGACCCCCAAACATACACATACAAACGCACTTACATAAATACACTTACATAATTGGTCGCATTCGGAGGTAATCGTTATGCGGGGGTCCACTGTAAATCTATAGGGGAAGGAAGGCGGGGTAGGGGTCGTCCTCGAAAGGGTTGGAGAGAGGGGGTAAAGGAGGTTTTGTGGGCAAGGGGCTTGGACTTCCAGCAAGCATGTTAGATTGGAGACGAATGGTACTTGGGACCTGACGATCTGTTGGAGTGTGAGCAGGGTAATATTTAGTGAAGGGATTCAGGGAAACCGGTTATTTTCATATAGTCGGACTTGAGTCCTGGAAATGGGAAGTACAATGCCTGCACTTTAAAGGAGGTGTTTGGGATATTGGCAGTTTGGAGGGATATGTTGTGTATCTTTATAGGTGTATGCTTCTAAACTGTTGTATTCTGAGCATCTCTGCAAAAACAGTGATAATGTGCGAGTGTGGTGAAAGTGTTGAATGATGATGAAAGTATTTTCTTTTTGGGGATTTTCTTTCTTTTTTGGGTCACCCTGCCTCGGTGGGAAACGGCCGACTTGTTGAAAAAAAAAAAAAAAATTTAATTAATCCCTCTGATATTTTTTTCAAAACTATATAATAAACATGCTACATAACATATAAACATGATAAATACACCCCACAGTAGAATAAATTAACATAAATGAGATGTTTTTCCAGTTGGGTTGTCAGTGTTGGAAAGAATGAAATTTTCTATTGTTCAACTCCAAAGAAAATGTGTACACATGGTATTACATAGAGTAACTGTAGAAAATGTTCATAATTAAGCAATAATATTCACCATAATTGGTATTGTACAGTTATATTAACCCTTTCAGGGTTGGTATTATGGCTTGAGAGCCAGTGTCAGTCCCGTAATACGCCAAAATTCTAGTGCCCTCAAATCTAGCGGGAGAAAGCTGGTAGGCATGCATGTGAGAGAATGGGTCTGCGTGGTCAGTGTGCTCAGTATGACAAAAATCGGGGCACCCGCATTGCATTGTGGGAGTGGTAATTCAGTGCGCCTTGGTCACCAAGCCAAGTCGTAAGGAATACCTCACTCTCCAGTGAATTGGGACCCTTACCTTCCCAAGTGATAGTTCTAACACAGATTGAAGTTGAATCTAATGGTTTTGAGGAGTATGTGACAGAAAGTAATGCCCAGGATACCAGAAATAGTGCTGAAAACCCAGACAATTATCAACCTTCCACCAAAAAAGTTAGACAAAGTGGCTTATTTGCATGTGGGTGGTGGGGAAGCTGCATGGGTAGTGGGGAAGGGAGCATCTGTGGTGGGGAAGACAGCGTGGGTTTGTGTAAACAGCATAGCATCATATGTGTAGATTACTAGGATAACCCAAAAAAGTCAGTGATATATTTGCATGTTGGTGGTGGGGAAGGCTGTGTGATTGTTGGGGGAGATGGCATGTTGGTTGTGTAATGCATCATTGTGACAGCAGCCGTGCCACTGACTCAGCATATCCACAACAACACCAAGCTTCCACTAGCTGTAGCAGTTATATGAATGTGTCCAGCGACTATATATGTGTCTATGTGTATTATAGAACAATAGTAATAACTTTTTTTTATTGTTGGTTTGTGTAAACAGGTTTTGTCAACAATATAATGATAATGTTTGTGCGGTTATTGTGTAGCATACGACAAGTGAATATATATACAGTATGCCTTATATTGGTCTCACAGGCCATCAATAGTGGACCCTCGGTTATCGGCCGTTCCGGATATCAGCCAGTTTGGTTTTTGCCCGCTTTTTTGGCCAAAATTCTATTCTGATTATTGGCCATTATTTCGGAGATCGGCCGTATTGGATGCATAATAAATCACTCTTGAACACATTAAATGTCTTATTTTAGGTTAATATAGACATTTTCATTAGTCCATCTCTGATATTTTCTTCAAAATTATATAAGTAACACGTTACATAGTATATAAAAACGTGTTTATATGCGATGTATATTTAATAATAATCACTCTTGGGCACATTGTCATATTCATATTCTGTTCCAGAAGGTCAGCCTAAAACCGAAATGGCTGAAAACTGAAATAATATTTCCCATAAGAATTAATGTAAATCCAGTTAATCCGTTTCAGACATCCACAAAAATATTAGCAAAAAATACATTTTTTAAGGATTAACTATAGTTTTACTTACAGAAAACACTGAGTACATTCATTGCTTACCTTAAAATGTTTGTAGTCTTAACCCCTTGGCTGTCACAACCCCCAATCCTGAGGTGTCTCCTGGTGTCGCAAAATTTCAAAAAAAAAACAAAACAAATATTTTTTCTTATGAAATGATAGAGAATCTTTTCCCGATTGTAATGACACCAAAAAAAACGAAATCTGATGGAAAACTGACGGAATTACGCTCTCGCGAAGTTAGCGACCTCGGTGATATTTACAAATCGGCGATTTCACCCACTTTGAGCCCTATTTTGTTCCAGTCGACCAAACTCATAGCTATTTCTTTAGAACTCCATTTTTTCTATCGATTGAGTACAAGAAACTGCCCATTTACCAATTTCAACTACCCAATAACGTGGTCAGAAATTTGCAATTTGACCAATTTCACGAAAATTAAAAAATATGGCAATTTCAAAATAAGGTCCAGAATGAACAATGCAGGCATTCCTGCCTCTAAAATAACATTTTCTTTGTTCATCAGTCATGTCTCCAGGCCCCTCTGATATTACTCTTGCTTTCTATTTTGAACTTTTATTCAAACAAAAAATAGAAGATTTACTATTATGCAGACTACTGCAATACTGTAATAATTGTGTAAATAACATCAACCCATTCATGACTGCATATTAGAATGGCTAGTTGGACATTTATTGGACAATGACATCATTTGTTTACTTTTGAACATCGGCAAAAATCAAACATTTCCCCTACTTTGAGTTCCATTTCCAGGTTCTTTTTATAGTAAAATCAATCAAAATCACCTCTATTTCTATAATGTTTTCCATTCTATCAAATGAGACCAAGAAAACGAGAATACAACCATAAATACTATACAAAAATAGATCACAAAGTCGGCATTTTAATTAAAAAAAACGGTCGGAGTTTTTTTTTTTCTCGTGCACTGCGTGCTCCAGGATTTTTTTTTATATGGTGCACACTAACCACACAGATCCATTCTCTCACATGTGGGCCTACCAGCTTTCTCCTTCTTGATTTGAAGCCGCTAGAATTTATGAGTATACGTCAAACACGGTACCTCGTAAGATGTATATATACGGCCACGACAGTCAAAGGGTTGATGTAGGGTGAGAGGCGAGTAGTATTTATTTGTAGGAAGTCAGTGTAGGCAGTGGTAGATGTAGGTAGAGTACATGTATGTGGCTCCCCCTGGGCTACACTATACAGCCATATTATTACCATGTTCACTGAGTTTAATAATTTCTAACAACTACCTTCAGATGCCATCATAAACAGAGAGAGAAGTAATGAATAATTCACGCTGAGAATTGTAAAAAAACACATATGAAGGGCGGTTACTGAGTGAGACCCAGATTCACAGTTTTCTCTAACGCTGAATCAGAGAAAACGTAATGTTTACTCTCCACCTGACTCTCCACTCAGTTGCATGTTTATGTGCTATTGAGTTTATATGCTATGTAATGTATTTCTTATATAATTTTGAAGAAAATATCATAGATGGATTAATGAAAATGTCTATATTAACCTAAAATAAGACATTTAATGTGCTCAAGACTGATTATTATCAAACATAAATCGCATGTAAACATTGCATGGTTTTATATACTGTGGCTTATTTCGCAGTTATGCTGAATAAAGAACCACAAAAAACAATGGATTATAATGAAATGTTTGGATGAATGCGCAGAGTTTTGCTCACTCACCCAGAGACGCAGCCAGACTGACTTATGAATGCTGCCTTCCTGCTACACTCCCTGCCTTCCTGCTACACTCTCTGCATGCCTGCTGTATTTCGTGCATGCCTGCTACATTTCCTGCATGTCTGCTACACTCCCTGCCTCTATACCTGCCTTCCTTGAATTCTATAATGTTTCTCATATTCTTTACTAGGAACTTTCTTTGGGGCCATGGTTATTTATTTTGCAGTTGCACTTAATCAATAACCACCAAAAACAATGGATTATAGCAGCATGTTTGGATGAATGAGCAGAAGCTTCCTCACTTGCCCAGAGACAGCCACACTGACTCAGGAACGCGCGAGCGGCTGGTGGATTGACGCATCCAATACAGCCTATAAGCGAAATAACGGCCGATGACAGGAAGCTGAAAAACTGGCCGATAACTGAGTTGGCTGATAAGAGGAACGGCTGATAACCGAGGGTCCACTGTATAGACATTTTCATTAACCCTTAAACGATCCAAACGTATATATATGTTCACCTGCACAGCGCCCCGAATATTTTGAGAATTTTTTTTTTCTGTAGAAAAAAGAGCATGTTGTACCCAGGCGTCCCCAATTTTTTTCATACGGCGCACACTGAGTGCTCACATCCATTCTTTCATGTCTAGGCGACTCAGGCCTATCACGCCAATGTTGAATGAATGAAAAATGAAACGTGTATACAGTAGGGCCCCACTTTACGGTGTTTTGCTTTATGGCGTTCTGCTAATACGGTCATTTCAAATTATGACCAAAACTCCCTATACGGCTCCCCCCACCTGACTTTCTAATACGGTCACCACGCCCCACCCGGTTTGTTTACATTCTCTGCGAGATCCGTAAGCACTCTCTCTCCATTATGTCTGGAAACTCCAAAATTTTAAGTGTTTTTAACCCTTTGACTGTCGAAGGGCCCAATCCTGAAGTGTCTCCTGGTGTCGCAAAATATTCGAAAAAAAAAAATTATTTTTTCTTATGAAAATGTTAAGATTATTTTTCTGATTGTTTTAGTCCCAAAAAAAAATTTTCCCATCAGTACTTACCGAGATATAGAGTCCTGAAGTTTGCTGAAATTGATCTGCGAGCGGCGACTGCTGCTCACCCGGTAAACTTTGATTTACTTGTATTCGATGGTTTCTTGTTTTTTTTCACTTTTATTTTTTCACATAACTTTTGTGGCCTGTGAGACCAAATTATTGTGCAATGTTCAAATATACACTCGTTGAATGTTACACAATTATAGCAAAAACACTCGTATCATTATAATGTTGCTAAAACTTGTTTACACAAACAAACAATGTAAACAAATGTTTATTATGATTGTTTTATAATATATATACAGGAGAGCAGATGATAGAGTGGGAGAGGCATTGTCAAGAAATTTTAATGAAAATAAGAAAAAATTTTGGAGTGAGTTAAACAAGTTAAGAAAGCCTAGGGAAAATATGGATTTGTCAGTTAAAAACAGAGTAGGGGAGTTAGTAGATGGGGAGATGGAGGTATTGGGTAGATGGCGAGAATATTTTGAGGAACTTTTAAATGTTAAGGAAGAAACAGAGGCAGTAATTTCATGCACTGGTCAGGGAGGTATACCATCTTTTAGGAGTGAAGAAGAGCAGAATGTAAGTGTGGGGGAGGTACGTGAGGCATTACGTAAAATGAAAGGGGGTAAAGCAGCTGGAACTGATGGGATCATGACAGAAATGTTAAAAGCAGGGGGGGATATAGTGTTGGAGTGGTTGGTACTTTTGTTTAATAAATGTATGAAAGAGGGGAAGGTACCTAGGGATTGGCAGAGAGCATGTATAGTCCCTTTATATAAAGGGAAAGGGGACAAAAGAGACTGTAAAAATTATAGAGGAATAAGCTTACTGAGTATACCAGGAAAAGTGTACGGTAGGGTTATAATTGAAAGAATTAGAAGTAAGACAGAATGTAGGATTGCGGATGAGCAAGGAGGTTTTAGAGTGGGTAGGGGATGTGTAGATCAGGTGTTTACATTGAAGCATATATGTGAACAGTATTTAGATAAAGATAGGGAAGTTTTTATTGCATTTATGGATTTAGAAAAGGCATATGATAGAGTGGATAGAGGAGCAATGTGGCAGATGTTGCAAGTATATGAATAGGTGGTAAGTTATTAAATGCTGTAAAGAGTTTTTATGAGGATAGTGAGGCTCAGGTTAGGGTGTGTAGAAGAGAGGGAGACTACTTCCCGGTAAAAGTAGGTCTTAGAGGGATGTGTAATGTCACCATGGTTGTTTAATATATTTATAGATGGGGTTGTAAAGGAAGTAAATGCTAGGGTGTTTGGGAGAGGGGTGGGATTAAATTATGGGGAATCAAATTCAAAATGGGAATTGACACAGTTACTTTTTGCTGATGATACTGTGCTTATGGGAGATTCTAAAGAAAAATTGCAAAGGTTAGTGGATGAGTTTGGGAATGTGTGTAAAGGTAGAAAGTTGAAAGTGAACATAGAAAAGAGTAAGGTGATGAGGGTGTCAAATGATTTAGATAAAGAAAAATTGGATATCAAATTGGGGAGGAGGAGTATGGAAGAAGTGAATGTTTTCAGATACTTGGGAGTTGACGTGTCGGCGGATGGATTTATGAAGGATGAGGTTAATCATAGAATTGATGAGGGAAAAAAGGTGAGTGGTGCGTTGAGGTATATGTGGAGTCAAAAAACGTTATCTATGGAGGCAAAGAAGGGAAGTATAAAAGTATAGTAGTACCAACACCTTATATGGGTTTTGAAGCTTGGGTGGTAAATGCAGCGCGGGGGGACGGTTGGGGCATGGAGATGTCCTTTTAAAGGGCAATGTGGGGTGTAAATTTATGCAAAAAAATTCGGGTGTGGAAATAGGAAAGGTGTGGAGTTATAAAATTTTAGTCAGGGCGAAGAGGGGTTTTGAGGTGGTTTGGTCTTTGAGAGAATGGATCAAATTTGAATGACATGGAAAGATATAAATCTATGGGGGAAGGGAAGGGGGGTAGGGGTCGCCCTCGAAAGGGTGGTGAGGGGGGGTAAAGGAGGTTTTGTGGGTAAGGGGCTTGGACTTCCAGAAGGTGCGTGAGCGTGTTATAGGAGTGAATGGTTTCGAATGGTACTTGGGACTGACGATCTGGTTGGAGTGTGAGAGGGAAAATTTTTAGTGAGGGATTCAGGGAAAACGGTTATTTCCATTTTTAGTCGGACTTGAGTCCGGAAAGGGGAAAGTACAATGCATGCACTTTAAAGGGAGGGTTTGGGATGGATTTGGCATTTGGGAGGGATATGTTGTGTATCTTATATGTGTATGCTTCTAGACTGTTGTTTTGAGCACCTCTGCAAAACAGTGATAGTGCGAGATTGTGGTGAAAGTGTTGAATGATGTGAAAGTATTTTCTTTTTGGGGATTTTCTTCTCTTTTTGGGGTCAACCTGCTCGGTGGGAGACGGCCGAGCTGGTGTTGAAAAAAAAAAAAACAAAAAAAATGGAGGTAAAGAAGGGAATGTATGAAAGTATAGTAGTACCAACACTCTTATATGGGTGTGAAGCTTGGGTGGTAAATGCAGCAGCGAGGAGACGGTTGGAGGCAGTGGAGATGTCCTGTTTAAGGGCAATGTGTGGTGTTAATAAAAGTATTAGTCAGAGGGCAAAGAAGGGGGTTGTTGGAGGTGGTTTGGTCATTTAGAGAGAATGGATCAAAGTAGAATGACATGGAAAGCATATAAATCTATAGGGGAAGGAAGGCGGGGTAGGGGTCGTCCTCGAAAGGGTTGGAGAGAGGGGGTAAAGGAGGTTTTGTGGGTAAGGGGCTTGGACTTCCAGCAAGCGTGCGTGAGCGTGTTAGATAGGAGTGAATGGTGACGAATGGTACTTGGGACCTGACGATCTGTTGGAGTGTGAGCAGGGTAATATTTAGTGAAGGGATCAGGGAAACCGGTTATTTTCATATAGTCGGACTTGAGTCCTGGAAATGGGAAGTACAATGCCTGCACTTTAAAGGAGGGTTTTGGGATATTGGCAGTTTGGAGGGATATGTTGTGTATCTTTATATGTGTATGCTTCTAGACTGTTGTATTCTGAGCACCTCTGCAAAAACAGTGATAATGTGCGAGTGTGGTGAAAGTGTTGAATGATGATGAAAGTATTTTCTTTTTGGGGATTTTCTTTCTTTTTTTTTTGGGTCACCCTGCCTCGGTGGGAGACGGCCGACTTGTTGAAAAAAAAAAAAAATACATATATACAATCACTGGACACTTTTCTAGAAGTGCTGCATCTTGTGGAATTCTTTGAAACATGGGTATAAGCACAATGGTGTCTTATACTCCTCACACACAAAACGAGTGTCTCTGCATTTTTGTGGGCGTTTTGTGGTATGTCCACAGACAAAACACCTCTTCTGAGCATTTTTCTTGGCAGTTGTAGCAGGCAGTGATATGGGGTAGTGATCACCAGGCCTCAGACAAGAGGACATGTGTTGATAATTTCGTGGGCGCTGGTCTATTGCAGGTGTTGTTTCTTGGTACTTGAATATTATTTGTCTGATGACTGACAAACAAAATTCACCATATTTGGGTTTCTTCTTGGTCTTCAACTTATACATATTATAAGCATTCAGCATGGAAATGTCAAGAAGATGGAAAAACAGTTTTATGTACCACTTATAACTCTTGCGAACACAGTCAGCAAACCCAATCTGCATGTCACATTTGTCCACTAAGCGCATATTGAGGTTGTAATCCATCATAGCTGCAGGTTTTACAATGGGTTCATTGGTCTCTCTATTCTGCTTGCCAGTGTCTACCATTTCCTGTCGGTGAACTGATGTCAGATGTGTGACATCACGTTTGTCATGCCACCGAAATGCCATGATGTCATTGGCAGCAAACACCTGCACTTCACCTCTACGACTGCCAGCATCAAACCTAGGCATATGTTTACGATTTCTACGCACTGTGCCACACACATCTGTCATGTTCACTCGCAAGAAATCACTGAGTATAGGGCTTGTGTACCAGTTGTCAGTATATAAAATATGCCCCTTACCAAGATATGGCTCCATCATTGTTCTAACCACATCACCAGAGATACCCGGTAACTTCCTGGTATCTTCCATTGTTTTACCGCCAGTGTATACAATTAATATCCAAAACCAGACCAGTTTTGCAATCACACAGAACAAATAACCTTATACCAAAGCGTTTCCTCTTGCTTGGTATATACTGCTTGAATAAGAGTCTTCCTTTGAACAAAATCAAAGACTCGTCAATAACAAGCTTCCTGAAGGGATAAAAATACATACAGCACTTTTGTTTCAGGTACATAAACACACGTCTGATCTTATATAACCTGTCGCTTCTGTCAGGCCTGGTTTTGTCTGAAAAGTGTAACATACATAACAGTAACACAAATCTATTCACTGGTATAATGTCACTGAAAGCAGGGGTTGAAATCAGGTGGTCTGTCACCCAGTATGTGTTGACCCTATGCTTATACACATGTGGCATAAGCATTATTGTGGCAAAGAACAGATACATCTCTGCCACAGTTGTGTCCTTCCACTGGTGTAGGCGTGATCTTGGTGACAGAATAGTGTTTGCCATGGTGTACTCATAGTATGTATTGCTTTCCCTGACAATAATGTCCATCAGGGGTTCATCGAAGAACAACTGAAAGCATTCCAGTTCAGTGGGATTGTTCCCAAGTGTACATGATGGCCGTATTCCACTTTGTCCTCCATCAAAGTCATGGGGATTGGGAACAAACTCGTCATCTTGCTGCCAATCCCAGATGCGGTCAGCTGGTGCGTTCTGGATATTGTAATGTGGTTGTGGGAGTGTGGGGTCGGGTGAGGCTGGTTGTAGTTGTGCAGAGTCAGCAGCGCGGGTAGTAGCGTGGCCCGCTGCTGGTGTCACATGACTCATGCCACCATCACTATCACCACCACCGCCTGCTGCCCTTCACTCACATCATTTATACCCATCGTAACAATATCGTCATCTTCACTATCAGGACGTGGTGTAGGGCCACGGGATGTGCTCCGAGATGTACTCCTTCCTCTTGGAAGAGCATATGGCACACTACCAGACCACATGCGACGTCGTATATACTGCCGCTTCACTGGGGAATATTCACCCTCACTGTCACAACTAGAACTGCTTTCAATAACCTTGAAATCACTATCACTATCACTTGCACTGCTCACATCTGAGTCTTGTACACGGGCAAATAGTTTCTTCTTTCGTCCTGGTACAGGTGAACATGAACGAGCCGGCCCAGCACCAGAGGTGGAAGGTTGTGCGTCGTCTGGGTTTTCATCACTAATTATGTTATCCTGGGTAATTTTCTCTGTCACACCCGCTTCAAAACCAGGGAATTCACTTTCACTGACACTATCATCACTGTTTGAGCTATCACTTGGGAACAAAAGACCTCCAATCCGCCAAGGAGTGAAGAACTTTTTACCGTTAGGCATGGTGAAAATGGACTACCAAGATGCCGTTCCCACAATGCACCGCTGAGTCCCAGATTTTTTTCACAGGGTGCACACCGACCACTGAGACCCATTCTCTCTCGTGTAGGCCTACCAGCCCTCTCCCGCTTGATTTGAAGCCGCTAGAATTTATGCGTATAGATACGTCAAACACGGTATCTCCCATGACGTATATATACAACCGCGACAGTCAAAGGGTTAAAAGTTATTTCATATTTTATATATACTCTGATAATTATACACCTACCATCTGACTTACGACCGTGTTTTTTATGCCAAATTTCTGGGAAATAAACAACTATTTGTGTTGTACACAGTGTTTATCCTAAACCTTACAGTATAAAATACAGTACTAACAACATAAAAATTAAAGTAAAACATGAAATACCAAAATAAAACAATAAAATAAGTCATTACAAAAATGTTTTGTTGATATTCAGTAGTAAAGTTCGACTTACGACCGGTTTCTCGGAACCGAACTCGGTCGTAAGTTGGATGGTAGGTATACTTATGTATACCTGTACTTAAATAAGCTTACACACTGTGCTGGCATGCAGGTACACATTAAAATCAGTAAGAGTGTTTTATGTCTCCAAACGTCATATTAGTAATGATAATATTAATCACCGAGTCTCATTTAAATGTCGTATATTATGTTAATATACACATTTTCGTTAATCCATCTATGATATTTTTTCAAAATTATATAATAAACATGATGCATAGCATATAAATATGATAAATACACCCCACAGTAGAATAAATAAACATAAATATGAGATGTGTTAGTAGACGACTTGCACAAGTGACGCCATATTAGAAATAATAATCACCGAGTCTCATTAAATGTCGTATATTACGTTAATATACACATTTTCATTAATCCATCCATTATTTTTTTTTTCAAAATTATATAAACATGATACATAACATATAAAGATGATAAATACACCCCACAATAGAATAAATAAACATAAATATGAGATGTGGTAGCCAGATAACTTGTACAAGTGATGCCAAGAATAACATTTTCTCTAATCTAACATAAGAGAAAATGTGTTACTGGGGGTAACTGTAGAAAATTATTCCTTTTGTATGTATAAGTTTATTCAGGTATACACAAATACAGTTACATAGATTATCATACATAACAGCATATGTGTAGAGAACCTAGGATAACCCAAAAAAGTCAGAGTGACTTATTTCCATTGCCTTCACTCAGAGCATCATTTCTTCTCAAAATGATGTTACATGAGAATGTGAGTGTTCTTCTGTTTATTCTACCGTATCTATGTAGAGACAACCTGTACACAATGTAACTTGTACACAAACCAGACTTGTACACTTTGTTTGTTTACAAAACTTACCTTCGCCTGGTTTGTTTACATAACTCTGCGCCTGTCCTCTCTCATGCACTCATTCTTTCTCGCTCTCATTTATTCGTTTTATCTCATTTACTTACTCCTGACCCTACATTAAGACTACAAATATTTTAAGGTAAGTAATGAGTGAACTGTTTATACATTTTATCGCTCTGGGATGCTCAAATATCATAGAATATATGTATGGGTGGGGTGGCCTGGTATGGTAGCCCGGCTGACTACCATACATACCACACTTGATTTCTTACAATAAATACTCCTTGTCTCACCCTAGATTAAGACTATAAGTATTTTAAGGTAAGTAATGAGTGCACTATGTATGTATTGTACTTTTTTATTGTTTTTTGATCCCTAGTTCCATTGCTAACTTAATATATGTTAGTGTAAACTTGTTATCTAATATTTGTATGTATTTATTAGTGGAAAAAAAGGGTGTTCCACTTTACGGCGATTTCAGCTGTACAGCGGTAGCCTGGAACCTAACCTGCCGTATAAGTGGGGCCCTGCTGTATATATACATTTGGGGTGCTATGCGAGAGAACGTATATATACGTTTGGACCGTTTAAAGGTTAATCCATCTATGATATTTTCTTTAAAATTAAATAAGAAACACGTTACATAGCATATAAACATAGCGTATAAACATGCAATGTTTATATGCTGTCAATTATTATTATAATAAAAAAGAAGCGCTAAGCCACAAGGGCTATACAGCTATATGCTGTCAAGTGGAGAGTTGGGTGGAGAGTAAACATTACGTTTTCTCTGATTCAGCACTAGAGAAACTGAATCTGGCATCTCGCCTAGTAACTGCCCTTCATATGCATTTGTTTACAATTCTTGGCATGAATTATTCATAATTTCTCCCTTTGTTATGATGGCATCTAAATATAGTTGTTAGAAATTATTAAACTCGGCGAACATGGTAATAATATGGCTGTGTAGTGTAACCCAGGGGGGCTACACTACACAGAAGGGAGAAGGAGCAGGGTATTCCCAACTCCCTCTCCCCTCCTGCCTATATCAATATGCCAACAAGTCTTCAGTAAAGGTATTTAATGTTCATTTATCATTAAAAGTTGTGTTTTATATTTATTTCTCATTGTTTTCTGTATGTAAACTATAATTAATCTTTAAAAATGTATTTTTGGGTGTCTGAAACGGATTAATTGGATTTACATTAATTCTTATGAAAAATATCATTTCGGTTTTTGGCCTTTTCCGATTTAGGCTGACCTGGAATAGATTACAGCCGATAACTGAGGGTCCACTGTACTTGAAAAAATAAAATATTAAAAAATAAAAGAAAAAAAGCAGAGCAGAAGTAAATATATATTACCGAGTGACCGGCAGTCACCGATGTTGCCGTAAGCGGTTCACTTCCTGTCAATTTCACGCCTCTCTATCTGGTAAGTATTGATCGCATATTTTTTTTTTGTTCTATAACACTGAAAAATATTCTTAAGATTTTGGTAAGAACAATTTTTTTTTTTTTTTTCAAGTATTTTTTGATCCAGAGAGTTAATTATCAGGGGTAAAAAAAAAAAAAACCACAATACCATGACTGGAACAATACACAGATAACCTGTATATAGGAGAGAGGAGCTTACGATGACATTTTGGTCCGACTTGGGCCATTTACAAAGTAAATGGTGCAAGTTGGACCCAAACATTGTTGTAAGCTCCTCTCTCCTGTATGTGGGTTATTTGTGAATTATCAGGGGTCTCGACCCTGAAAGGGTTAAAAAAAGTACTAAACCTGTGTAATTATTATATGATGATATGCAGTGTAACTGATATGATAGGTCAATAATAATGAATGGAGATACAAGAGTTTTTCTCTTTGTGAAATTAAATCTTTTGCTTAGGGTGCTATGTTGTGCTTAATCTCTTACTGTTTATTATAAATAAATGCTGTATGTTTATTAATTGGTAAATTAATGCTCCATATTCAGTTTGTTTATAAGACTGTTTTCAAACAGAATTAAGCCCTCCCTCTCCCTTCCCTGAATGCCTGAGTGTTTCAATATAGTGTTACTTTCAGCTATGTAAAAATTATGGTAGAACTTTCTTTTTTAACACAGTACCCCACTTATTGTTTACATGAATATTATGTAGTAGATTTTGTACAATGGGCAGTTGCTAGACTAATATTAACTTGTTAGTCTGTTTATAAAGGTGGAAGTGTCTTTGGACATTTTTGTTAACATTGTTGCATTTTCTTCATTATTTGCAAAGCTAAAGCAGTGATAAGCAAAATTTATTTTTTATATTAATTTCTCCATCTGGCACAGATAATGAGTCCCTGGTGCCTTTGAAAAAACTTTGGCCAAGCACTTTCCTATTTTCTAGAGCAGTATTTTGATATCCAACCATCACAAAACCTGTGAGATTTTTAGTCAGTGAATGTGTAGCATGTGCAGACAGACACAGGCACACACTTTCTCTCTCACTCAGTCTCTCTCCACCAAGAATAATAAACATTGGCCATCTCACCCTGGAACAAAAAAAAAGGGGGGACTGTGGCTGTTTTATATGAATCATTTAACTTGTGGCTGTTTTATATGAATCATTTAACTTAAGTTCAGTATATTACTTAGTCATTGCTTCCATCTGCATTTGAAAAGCTCAGTAATTTTTTTGCCTTTGCCTGTAGAGAGAGCATCTCCTCTTTCCAGTTTACATCTCTTCGTTTTCCTTAGGGAAATATGCCTTGGGCATATTTCAGCTACCAGAGAGTTGATCCTTTCAAGACACTGGTTCAGATCCATATTATTTAAGATATCTTCCTAGCATGTTTCATTTAAGTCATGATTTATTTGATCCCATCTGATGTTCTTGTTGTTGAAGTTGAATTTTGAAGAATGAGACATTTACGCAACACATGGGAATCTTTATTGGACGAAAACCTACTTACACTAGTGGGTGGTTCTACTGTGACCCTGCCTCCTGCTTTGACTTGCCTTACTACAGTATATAAGACACTTTTCTGGCCATATGCTGTACTTTCTACAAGGCTGAGGGACTGATTACCTGCAAATCCTACTCTCCTTACACCTTTCTTATTTGTATTGGATTGATGAAATGCCACTGTGTGGCAAAAATTTCCTCGATAAAGATTCCCACATGTTGCATATGTTCAACTTGTTGGTTTTCAAAACCATTTATAACAAGTTCAATTTTGGTGAAGACACCCTCATACCTGTATGCATTTTGCTGGTCAGGACCCCCATGCATACAAGTCTGGATTTCGATTATGTTGTGAATTGAATTAAATGTTTAGATACTGTTATATTTTGTACCAGGTCATCATTATTTGTGAAAATAAGGTCAAGTGTGTTTTCCAGTCTTGCTGACTCCACTGTCCTGTCAGCTTAGGGTGAATGAAATTATTGCAGACATCAATGTATGTGTGACTTTTCATCTGTACTGCCTCCAGGAATTATCTCTGTTATAACATTATTTGGTACATTTTTTTTTTTTTTTTCATTTTGATTGTCTTAAATTTAAATCACCATGCAGGAAGATATTTGGGGCTGAAAGATTTTCCAGACAATAATCAATTTTCAGTAACTGTTTTTGAACTGTTGGGAAGTTGCATCTGGCAGCTTATATACAAGTAATGACCAGGTTTTGGTTCTTGGTCTTTATTGTTAAAACTTCAACTACATAATTTGTGGTGTTTAGTAATTCTGTGCAAATGATCAACTCTGACATAGGTCAACCCTCCCTTGTTGCTTGTTCTTTCTGTTGCATCTAAATAAGTTGTACCTGCTATTCATATTTTGTTGTCAGTGGTTCTTTTGTATGGGTCTCTGAAGGCTGCAAACATTGCATTTGATTCCATGAGTACACTAATGAGAGGTTTATTTGCAAATACAAATGAAGTTGTATTAATTTTTTGTTAGGGAGATTTTGTTTTATTGGCATCAGTATTTGTGGTTCTAGAGAGAACTCCACTGACTGTGCCTCCAGTCCAACAAGGTTCCAAGATGGTTGAATATTTTTGTCATTTTCCATTTTTCTGTTTCCTGGTACTAAAAAAATCACTTGCAGAATGACTATAACTACAGTGGACCCCTGGTTCGCGATACTAATCCGTTCCTGAGAGCTCATCGTAAACCAAAAATATCGGAAAGCGAATCAATTTTCCCCATAAGAAATAATGGAAATCAAATTAATCCGTGCAAGACACCCAAAAGTATGAAAAAAAAACTTTTACCACATGAAATATTAAGTTTAATGCAATAGAATAGTAATTACAATAACAATAAATAACGAAAGAATAATTGACACTTACCTTTAACCCTTTGAGGGTCGACATGCCCTCTCCGAAACTCGTTCTCAGGGTCGGCCAAATTTAAAAAAAAAAAAATTATTTTCTCTTATGAAAAGATAGAGAATCTTTTCCCGATCATAAAGACACCAAAAGTTTGAAATTTGATAGAAAACTTACGGAATTATGCTCTCGCAAAGTTAGCGGTCTCGGCGATGTTTACGCATCGGCGATTTTGCCCACTTTGAGCCCCATTTTCGGCCAATTTCACTGTACTAGTCGACAAAAAACATGAATATTTCGCTAGAACTTCTCCATTTTTTCTATCGAATGGGTGCAAGAAAAACCACCCATTTATGAAATTCAACTATCCAGTACAGTGGTCAGAATTTAGCAATTTTGCCAATTTCACACAACTTTCAAAAAGATGCCAATTTCCGAATAGGGTCCAGAATAAACAAGAAAGACATTCGTGGCACTAAAATGACAATTTCCTCTAGTCATTAGTCACGTCTCAAGGCCCTCTTATATTCTTTTGCTTTCCACTTTGAAATTTTTATTCTCACAAAAAAATATAAGATTTACTGTTATGCAGACTACTGCATTAGTGTAAAAAAGGGTTTATAAATATTATTGGTGCACTTGTGAAAGAATATTAGACTCACCAGTTGACGTGTATTGCACGCTTGGCACGATTTGTTTACTTTTGAAGTTTGGTAAAAATCGAACATTTCTGCTACTTTGAGCTCAATTTCAAGGCACCTTTCATTGTAAAACCAGTCAAAATCATCTCAATTTCTGTAATAGTCTTCCATTCTATAAAATGAGACCAAGAAAACTAGAATACAACAATAAATACCATACGAAAATACACTGCAAAGTCGCTGATTTATTCCAAAAAAATGGTCAAAGTTTTTTTTTCCTCATTATGCACTGTGTGCTGCAGGATTTTTTTTAGACTGTGCACACTGACCACATAGACCCATTCTTTCATATGAAGGCCTACCAGCTTTCTCCCACTAGATTTGAGGCCGCTAGAATTTATGCGTACTAGTACGTCAAAAACCCCTACGCATAAGACGTACTAGTACGACCAAAACCCTCAAAGGGTTAATGAAGATCTGGTGATGATTGATGGGATGGGAGGAGGGGAGAGTGTGGATGGAGTTAGCATTTAGAAGGGGAATCCCCCTCCATTAGGACTTGAGGTAGCAAGTCCTTTTCCGGGGTTACTTCCCTTCTTCTTTTAATGCCACTAGGACCAGGTTGAGAGTCACTGGACCTCTGTCGCACAACATAACTGGCAGCCTCACCATGCCTAATCACACTATGTATGCCACTACGATTCTTAAATCTTTCAAACCAACCTTTGCTGGCCTTAAATTCACTCACATCACCACTAGTTGCAGGCAATTTTTTTTTACCAAATCGTCATGCAACTGCCTAGCCTTTTCACAAATGATTGCTTGAGTGATGCTATCTCCTGCTATCTGTTTTTCATTTATCCACACCAATAACAGTCTCTCAACATTTTCTAACACTTGCGGTGTCTGTTTCGTAATCACAGTTGCACCTTTTACAAGAACAGCTTCCTTGATTGCCGTTTTCTTGCTCACTATAGTAGAGATGGTTGATTGGGGTTTACAACCTGACCAGCTCCGACACACGCACTCCTCTTTCGTACTTTGCAATTATCTCTTTCTTCATTTCAACAGTCATTAGCACCCTTGGTTGGCACTGGGAGCTTTCTTGGGGCCCATGGTGACTTTTTTTGCAAAAACAGGCACCAAAAACAGGGATAATATGGAATGTACTGAATGTATCCTTAGATGCTCGCACACTGGCACACACGGGGCAGCTCAGGCCACACATGGACACGTCTCGTACGAACCACATCGCATACTGGGTTTTGTATCGGGAAGCGAGGCAAATTTTCTGCTATATAATGCATCGGTTACCAGATTTATCAGATACCGATAGCATCGCGAACCAGGGGTCCACTGTACTGTGGTTGTGTTTGTGGGGTCTGTACCTCCTGGTCTTTTTCAGAGGGTATGCAGGGCAGCTTGTGTTGTAGCATTGTTTTTCATAAACTGATGTATGGCATATTTCGAGTTGAAAAAATTTACAAGAGATATGAAGACACTCCTTTGGACAGGAAGTTGTGTTTTTTTTTTTTTTTTTTTGTGGTCAAAGTTGTATATCCCATTCATTTTTCCAGATGTTCCATGCCTACAGATACCCCAAGCATAGAATTTACACAATTTTGCTTTCAGCTAGCTAGAATTTGTGGGGTATGAGTTCTTAATTTGTGTAATTTCTAGAAAGGCACTACTATCTTAAAACACCCATACCAGAATCACCACCACCAGTTATTTCTAGAACTGGATGAACACTGTCCCCAGAAGCAGATTCCTGTTCTATTAAAGTTGTAATGGTGGCTGTGGTAGTCTGTAGCTGAGTGTATTAGGGTTTATAACTGGATCAGTACTAGGACTGGAGGCTGAATGGGGTGATGTTCTGGTTATATGTACTTTTTCCAGTGGGTCTCTGTTTATTTCCGAGTCACCTGTTGTAATACGGGCATTTTGATTGGCACTAAGTTTTGCTTCTCTTTCATATTACAGCAAGGGTCCCCACTTGAGTTTGATGGCTCATTTTTCCTATAGCAGTTTTTTCATCACATATTCTATATATCTTGGGTAGACTGTCCAAGAGACCTCCTGTGTTTTCTATTGTCTCCAGAATTATCTGCTATTGTTAATCATGGCAAAACAATTTCATTAAAGAGAATTTGCTTTATGTTAATTTACTATTGTGATGTCCTGTTTCTATTGCTAATTCAGTAGTATACATAATTTACATTCACCAAATGCACTTAGTATGGTTCATAAAGCCCACTAGATTCTTAAGATGCTGAATTATTGGTTTATGGCCTGAGTGAGCTTAGTATCACTGCCACAGACTTGGAGTTTACCTACAGCATAAAATGAGGGAAACCTAAATTTAGATTTAATGAACACTTGGCATTACTGGATACATACTCTCCCTTAGTTTGTTAAATTGAGATTTTGTTGTATCTGTGTGTACGTGCAAAGTAATAGATGTGGCTTAAGAGAATTACATACATACTAGTTGACAAATTTGCAGGGAGTGTGATGGCCACTTCTTTCACAAAATGGCTTCACTACTCTCACTTCAGAAAGAAGAATGTCAGGTCTGAATCTAAATAATTAGGCTTCACCTCCAAAACAGTTACTCAAAGTGGATTGTAGTCAACAAATACAACCCACAGCTGTGCTATAGTGCCCAGAAAGGTGAATTTTCCATTCCAAATCTCTCTGCTGAAATTTAATATCACATTAAGCTTGGCACTGAGCAGTTAACACTTACTTTAAGTCCCTGTCATCTCTAGGTCACAAACAGTGATCAGAAGTGAGAGCCTGCTCCTGGTTTCCCTTATACAAAGGGCCCTGTTTTACAGTATTTCGCCTTATGGTGTTCCACTGATATGAACATTTCAAATTATGATCAAAACTCGCTATACGGCTCACCCCACCTGACCAATACAGTCACCACGCACCACCTAGTTTACATTCTCCGTGAGCTCCACGTCTCACCAGAATTTCAAGTGTTTTAAAATTATTTCATATTTTATATATGCAGCCTCTCCTCACTTAACGACGGAGTTTCGTTCCTAAGACCACGTTGGTAAACAAATTCGTCGCTAAGTGAGGCATGCTATAATGGTAAGTCTGTGTCAACTCTCTTTGATATTGCTTTAATGTTACCATTTATAACATTTCTGGTATATATTTAAATGTTTATACAGTAGTGTACTGTATATTGTAATAAACAGAATAGAGGAATTCAGCTCACGAGACTGAGCTCATGACAGCCGACAGTGGCTTCAAAGTCACCTTTCTTTAATGGACAATGTACTGTGTAGGTGCTTTACACAACGAGAAGCATTTCTTTTATTCATTGGATCCATGGCTAGGGCTAAAAGTAAGCAGGTTATAACAATAAATGGAGAAAAAGAAATTGGAATGACTTATGCAGCAAGTAGCGCCACCAAACAGTACCAGCAGGTTGGTGTGGTGACCCTGGAAATTTGAAATTATGCTACTGAAATTAGTGCCGAATAACTGATGGAACCAGATGTCTGATTGCCGGATTTGTGATGGCAGACCTGTAATGCATTCTGTCGCTCTAGGGCACTTTATATGTATATTACATGTGGGTGGGGTGGCCATACTTACCACACCTGACCTCTTACAATGTATTGTATATACATTTATATGCATTTCTCAGTGGGAAAAAATGGTGTTCTGTTTTCTGGCGGTAGCCTGGGACCTAACCTGCCATATAAATGGGGCCCTATTTTACTTTTGTAATACTTGAGAAAACTGGCTACCATAGAAGGGAGGGATATAGCTACACTGGACATGTATATTTAGAAAACTTCATAACATTAACTCATCCATCCTGCCAGCATTTTCCCATTTTCTTGTGCCCTTGTAGGTAGATTTTTTCACAAATGGTTTGTCTCCAATTTTTTTTTTTTTTGTTTTGTTTTGTAAGTGACTGGTTGCATGGCTGAAAGTGAATTCTCCTTGTGGATTGTTGTAGTTGCAACCAGAATGTATTGAATGCTTGGAGACAAAAACAGTTTATTATGCCAGATGAGGCACACAAATGTGCAGTATTAGAATATCTTAATGAGGAAACTTTTTGCCATGAATGGCTTATTCAGTCCTCATTAAAATATCCTTTTCTTCAAGTGGGGTTTCTTACCATGGTGAAGAGGCTCTTGATGGAAGGAATTGGGCCTTTTATTCTTCCTCAGACCAAGCCTAAATGCCTCCCACTCCTCTTTTTCCCATCCCACCTCCTTTCCCCATATTCCCCTCCCCTCGGATATTATAGCTCCTGGGTCATGGAAAGAGAATCGCTGTCCATCCTATTCCAGTGAGGCCCTTGGTGGTGGTGGTGTTTGCTGTGAAATCTGGATCGTCTATGGATGTGCTGATTTGCCTTCCGGAGTTCCTGAGGGCAGTTTTAGGAATCTTTAAGGTGACAGGTGTATCTCTGGAGGTTCCCTATTGGTTCCAGGAGGTGGCAGCTGAAGGACCCAGGGTATTCCATGCAGCAGGTTTCTGACCACCCTCTCTCTTGTCTGCCAAGGTGGCTTGGTGGATGTGAGGTTGTTATCCTGGATTACCAGTTTACTGGCATGAAGTGTAGGGTAGGGCACAGATTCTATGCAGCAACTGCACTGCCAACTATGCCTTACCTTACCTTTACCTTTGAAGAGTTTTGAGAGTTAATCTACTCTCTGAGCCTGGCCATGGGCCAGGCTTTTCTGGTGCTTGCCTGGTCAATTAGGCTGTTGCTGCTGGAGGTCCATTGCCCCACATATCCATCACAGCCTGGTTGATCTGGCACCTGGTGAAGATACTTGTCCAGTTTCCTCTTGAAGGCTTCTACACTTGTTCCAGCCATGTTTCTGATATCTTCTGGTAAGATGTTGAATAGTCTGGGACCCCGAATGTTGATACAGTGTTCTCTTATTGTCCCCCACTGCACCCTTGCTCCTTACTGGGTTTATTTTACACTTCCTCACATATCTCTCACTCGAGTATGTTGTTACGGCAGGTGCAGATTTGGGACCAGGCCCTCGAGTATTTTCCAGGTATATATTATCATGTATTTCACTCTCCTCTGCTCCAGTGAATACATGTTCAAGACTTGCAGGCGTTCCCAGTAGCTTAGGTGCTTTACAGGCTCAGTGTGAGACATAGACGATCCCTGTATTTGTTCCAACTCTGATATTTCTCCTGCTTTGAATGGGGCTGTCAGCACTGAGCAATATTCTAAGTGAGGGAGCACTAGCAGTTTGAAGCATGTCACCATCTGCATTATTTCCCTTGTTTTGAAAGTTCTCAATACACACCCCGTCATCTTCCTGGCTGTCGTGATCTTTGTTTTGTTATGGTCTTTAAAAGAAAGGTCCACTGACATAATTATTCCCAGATCTTTTACGTGTTCCTTATGTTCTGTTTGGTGACCCTCTTGAGTTTTGTATATAGTGTTCCTTTTGAGTTCTTCATTCTTTACATACCTAAGCATCTTTAACTTATCACCATTGAGCGTCATGTTGTTCTCCACTGCTCACTGGAAAACCCTGTTTATGTCTTCCTGTACTGTTTCAGTATCCTCTACCATAGTGACTCTCATGCTTATTTTAGCGTCATCTGCAAATGATGATACAAAAGTGTGCCGGGTGTTTTTGTCTATGTCTGCTATGAGGATGAGAAACAGCAGAGGTGCCAGGACAGTGCCTTGGAGCACTAAGCTTTTGACCTTGCCGACACTGGATCTTGCCCTGTTCACTACTACTTTTTGTGTTGTGTGTGTTAGGAATCCGAAAATCCATCTGCCTACCTTCCCTGTAATGCCCATGGCCTTCACTCCATTATCGCATTTGTCAAACGCCTTTGCAAAATCTGTGTAAATCACATTTAGGGTCCTCTTGAATGCAGAGGGGAATATATGATCTCTCTTTGTGTCTCCTTGAAGCTATCCCTCTGCAAACAAACACTTTTTTTTTTAAAGGGGAAAAACCTTATCATGGAAAGAGAGATCCATGAACTCCCTCCTCCAAGAGCATCTTCCTTCCAAATTACTATCAGCTGTATTTTCCACTGTGGCCACTACTCATGAGTTTAAATTTTCTGTTACTAAAACACATCAGATTACTTTTACAAGACGCTCTATTGTCTCTAGTACCATGTTATGCCTGTATGGTTCCTGTATCCCTGAATGAGATACGGTCCAGTTTCTCAGCCTTCTGTTTGATCAATGGATGTCCTGGAAACCTCTTATAACCTCCCTGAAAGCAACCTGCTGGCTGAATGTTTGGGGCAGTGAGCAGGTAGACTGGTGTGTGGTCAGCTGTTCATGACCTTATTTCATATAGGGGTATTCCATTCTCAGACTATTTTGCAGTAATCTGTAGACATTATCTCAACTGTTGGCAACAACAATGGTCTGAGTTGATCCATAACAAATTGTATTCTGTCAAACCTTGTTTGGTTTTCTGGTCTTCTTCTTATGAGTAAGATGCATGTCATACTCATGTAAGACACATGTCTTACTCATGGAGAAACACTCAGAGTGAAAACTGTCAGGCTCTGCTGTCATCACCACCCATTTACTTTAACCACCTCGCTGGCAGTCCCACTTTTGACGCAGACTTACCAACTTTGATTATATTTTCCCTTTAGCATTCCCCACTTCCTATACAGACTCTGCCTCTTCCATACTCCTAACCCTCACTGGGCTCTGATCTTCATATATTTCATCTTTAGCATATCTGACCCTGCAGTGCTGTATGACCCTTGTTGGTTTAATGCTTAATTTTGATTGTAATAAGGATAATTAAAATATCCTAATACTGTACTGCACATGTTTTATTTCTCAATTGTCTGTACTTTACACCATATCTTATTCTATATTGTGTCAGTTAGCATGTAGTGTACTGCATTTACTGTAGCATGTTCATTCCTTGTTTACAGGCCATTGATGTATCTTATGCTTTCATTAAAAATGGTATTAGTAGTAAAAATACATTGAATTTTTCTATCAGTACATCTCTGATTTAACCTGGGAGTCAGTTGCAAGGATATTATTATTATAATCAAAAAGAAGCGCTAAGCCACAGTTGCAAGGATATGTTTCCCATATAGTGAATCTTTTGGGAAGGCATGTGTGTTGCTACGTGCTTTAGTTTGCAATTTATATAAGCTTGGATAAGTCGGTTAAATTATACTGTACAAGCTTCAGCAGTTATTTTGAAAAATTGTGACCAAAGAATTTATGTGATTGTTAAGATAATAGTTTTAGATGTGACATAGATAAATGGATAAAAGTGGAAAAAAGGCTTTAAAGGTAATATAAGTAACTTTAGATATGCTAGACTTCATAATTATTGCCTGTGAAATGGAGAGCAACTGCAAGAATGATGTGTGCAACTAACCAATTCATCTTGTTGAGTGAAGTTTACAGGGATTATACTGTAGTTATATCTGTTAAGCAGCAGCTGTACAGTACATGAAATGCCCATAAACATAGTGCTTTGTGTATATAAAAATAATGTAACTGATTTCAACAGTATGACATCTATAGGTCAGAATTCCTTTATTTTTATTCTTGCTGTCTAACCATTTGATTGTCTTTCATTCTCATTTCTCTTTTGTGATGTTTCGCTTGCACTTTTCCTGTTTTTAACACGAATCAACTGTTGATATGAATTGGTACTATTCTCTCCTCCCTTGGACCAAACTTAACTTTCATTCCTACTGTGCTGTTTGGCCATTATAGGTTTACCTTCCCCGAAGAAAATGGGATGGCATCCTTTTTTTTAAGTGAATGCACTATAGAAGAGGGGGGAGCCTTCTGTAGTGTGATTGCCTCTTATTTCATTTCTTTTCCTTTCCATTTCCACTAGGTATAGTTCTCATATCCTAATACCACATGATTGCTGGCACCCAGTTTTTTTTTTCATAGTTGATTTCACCTGTTATACATTTAGGGTGAAAATCAGATCAAGTCTTGCCAGAAAAAAATCTGCCTCTTGTTTCACTTGTATATCAACTCAGAAACTTCATTGTTGGTTTTACTCTCCTGGTTTTTAGACTCCATGAGAGTTTTGGTTCTTCCAGTCAATTTACTTATGATTCTTCTGCTCTCTCCACTGTTCTCATTGTACTCCTCCCTTGCTCTTCTACTGTTTAGTGATGGATTATACAATACAGCCATTATAGTTTTTGTCTTGTTGGGCATTATTTTACCTGTTACATATCCTTTTAACCCATTGACTGTTTTGGTTGTATATATATATACGTCTTACAAGCCACTGTGTTTGACGTATATATACTCAAAAATTCTAGCGGCTTAAAATCGAGCAGGAGAAAGCTGGTAGGCCCACATGTGAGAGAATGGGTCTGCGTGGTCAGTGTGCACCATATAAAAAAAATCCTGCAGCATAATGAGAAAAAAAACTCCGACCATGTTTTTGGATTAAAATGCCGACTTTGAGGTGTATTTTCGTATATTATTATAATCAAAAAGAAGCTCTAAGCCACAAGCCGTATAGTTTTTATGGTTATATTCTCATTTTCGTAGTCACATTTGATAGAATGGAAAACATATTATAGAAATAGGGGTGATTTTGATTGGTTTTACTATGAAAAGGACCTTGAAATGGAGCTCAAAGTAGGGAAAATGTTGATTTTTGCTGATGTTCAAGAGTAAACAAATGATGTCATTGTCCAACTAGCCATTCTAATATGCAGTCATGAATGGGTTGATGTTATTTATACAATTATTACAATATTGCATTAGTCTGCATAATAGTAAATCTTCTATTTTTTGTTTGAATAAAAATTCAAAATAGAAAGCAAGAGTAATATCAGAGGGGCCTGGAGACATGACTGATGAACAAAGAAAATGTTATTTTAGAGCCAGGAATGTCCGCATTGTTCATTCTGGACCCTATTTTGATATTGGCATATTTTTTTTTTGGCCAAATTGCCAATTTCTGACCACTTTACTGGGTAGTTGAAATTGGTAAATGGGCAGTTTCTTGTACAGTTGATGGAACAAATGGAGTTCTAAAGAAATAGCTATGAGTTTGGTCAACTGGAACAATGGAATTAGCTGAAAATAGGGCTCAAATTGGGCGAAATCACCGATTTGTAAATATTGCCGAGGTCTCTAACTTCGCGAAAGCACAATTCTGTAAGTTTTTCATCAAATTTCATGCTTTTGGTGTCATTACCATCAGGAAAAGATTCTCTATCACTTCACAAATAATAATATATATATATATATTTTTTTTTTTTAAATATTTTGCGACACCAGGAGACACCTCAGGATTTGGGGTTTTGACAGTCAAAGGATTAAATCATGTGTCCAGGTCTCCTAGTTACTCAAATCTCCACTGATTTCTAATGGTTGCTGCTACCCTGTTTTCCTTTTCTTTTGTTATTTGATACTCCACTGAGAATATTACATTTCTGGCTATCCCTGTGAGTGTTATCTCCATAATGACAATATCTGTGTTTTCCTCCCTTTCTTTTTTGTTGGGGACTCCATGTGTGTTCAAATACCACACTGACTACTCTGTCACTGTTTGCCAAGCACTCTGTTTAATTTTGTGGAATTACATATTTGTAGCTGCAGGAACAGAACTTTGGTTGTTTTCCCATCCTTATAGATTTTCATTATATAACTTCAAAAATTTCCCATTGATATAGCACTCGCTAAATTAATTTTAGGGAGAAACTGAAATACTGTGTATTAAATTACAAAATTGTTTCTAGTGAGTGGTAGACCATTATAGTCATTTGTGTGTTATGAACCCTAGGCTTCATAAATTTTAATAACTGTTATACATAAGTTTTATCTTTTAACTATAATAAGTCAATCTTTAAATATAGTTTCTGTCACAAATTCCAAATTTTCAGGTTCTATGGAGAGGAAGATGAACTATCAATGGGTTGTGACGATGCCTTAGACTCAAGTGGAGGGAGCAGGAACACATTAGGAGTAGGAAGTGGGGGAGCCCTTAACAAACATTCTCCACTCTCAGCTACAGTCACTAACCTAGCTGCTGATCCCATGGATGTGGATGATGATTACCCTGATTATGCTGATTCAGACGATTACCAATATTGAAAAAAAATTATACTGACCGATTCTCATCCGAGAAATAAGTGATGATTCTCCCAGAGTGAACCTGAATGCAAAGTTTTGTATCATGTATGAATATTGTATAAGTAGACCCTTTAATAAGACAGTAGTTATGTTTACAAAAAATGGAGTCTTGCATAAAAATCTTGTTAAGCAAATTTAAGAACATATGGGCAAAACATGGTTGTGTTCCTGGGACCACCAGAAATGCCAAACCAGTTTTTTAAAATTCTTATTTCGTCAAAAATAATGAAGTTTTTGACACTTTGTTGTAGATGGTGTTGCTTGTTGATCTAGAATTATAGATTATATAAATCCTATAAAAAAAAAATTGGGGCCTGGGCAAAGCTGGTGTTTGACATAGTATACCATCTACTCTTTACAGAGAATATAGAGAAGGCTAATACCCCACCAATAACTTTTATTCACAATCTTCTTTCTTTCTTTCAACACACCGGCCGTATCCCACCGAGGCGGGGTGGCCCAAAAGGAAAAACCAAAGTTTCTCCTTTTTACATTTAGTAATATATACAGGAGAAGAGGTTACTAGCCCCTTGCACCAGATTCACAATCTTATCAGTATAAAATATGCAAAAAAGTAACAAAGAATTTTAACCTACCATAAATTCTTTATTTCTGTTGCTTTAAGTGTGTAAGAAGTGTTTGGGGATGGTTACATAGCTCAGCTGAACAGTAGACAGGTCATTTGTTAGCTGATGCCTCTCATAGATTTCACTGTATCTGCAATTTTCTTGTTTATAATAATAAGGAAAATTTTTATCCTACTGTATATTTATTGTTCTCCTACTTGTTAAGTGTTTGGAGATAGTTACATGACTACTGAGTGGTAGATGGCAGTTTGTGTTATCAGCTGATGGCAGTTGTACATTTGATCAGCTGATGCCATCACAATTCACTATACAATTTTCTCATTTATAATGATGACAAGAATGTTTTCCTACCTTTAATTTTTTGTTCTCTTGCTTATTGGAGATGGTTATGTGACTGCTGAGAGGAAGATAGCTGCAAGTCATTCATTTTATCATCTGACAGCCATGGGTTGGTCATCTGTTAAGGTTATTAGGGCCACTACAGCAAACACTGTATTGAGCCAGAGTCAGCAACTGGCTTTCCCCAGACCATATAAATATCTGAAAAGAAAAGTTTTCATGTCTGAGCCTTCTTTTAATATTTTTCATGGCATTCTATTCAAATTTATGCCTCAATTTCTGTGCTGTCACAAAAAAAAAAAAAGCTGTTTAAATATGTTCTATTTGAGGGTCTACTATACTAGTTAATAGCATTGATGGCAACTGCATATACAAAACTTTTGTCTTGTGGCACTGAGGTAGATCAGATATATAAAAATATATATATATATATATATATATATATATATATATATATATATATATATATATATATATATATATAATATATATATATAATAATAAAAAAAAAAGACACCAAAATAAACAAAGGTGTGATGGATCTTGATGTAAATCTGTGCCATTCAGTCAGATATGTGATGAAAGTGGATGTAATTTAAAAAGTATTTTTTTAATGCTGCTTTCTTTATGGTTCTTTGTAAATTTCTTGACAAATCTTTCAGTTCTTGGAATTCATTAACTGTACTGTATTCACATTTAAATTTAAGCTATAATGAATTATTTCATTTTCACACAGGTAATGTGTCATACAGATGATTTAATTTTTTTGTTAGTGAAACTGTGGTAAATGCATTTTTTGTATTTAGAATTAAATAGATTACTAGCAACACATTAAGCACAGTATTTGTAATTACCTATCACACTCACACTTGTTTTCTGTTGTGTAAATTACAACTTTATTTTGATCTGGTAATTGATCATGATGTAATTCCTCAAATAATGCCATATGTGTATTTTTGATATGTTAACCAGAATACTGAACATGTGAAACTTTAGTCTTTAACAGTAATGCTCATGTCATACATGTTTGCAGAATTGGATATGTAAATCTACAATATTCTGTTCAACTAGTTTCCAAATGTGGGTATTGATATGCATTGATTTTCACAAACATTATTATGATGCTCCCAAACTGGCTACATTAGAAAACAAATGTCTTGCAGCATGATCCTTCCCAACTTCATGTGCCAAGAAGCATGCTTAACTCATCTTGCTTGTGGATGCTGTACTCCTCTATGCAGACTTTTGAGCAAGTGGAATGGCAAACACGTCTCTTCAGTGTTAATGCATGAATGTCAGAAACCTTGAACCAAAGACATACCCAATAGTGAGTTTTTAAGTCGCAACAGAGACATCTAGTGACTGTGCATGAAAAATGCAGCTATAATGCTGTTTATCACTCAGTTTACAAGACACTTTTGATGTAAACATGTGTCTAACATTGGAATGTGAATTATATTGGCATATGAATGATCTTTGCTTAGATGTCAGTGCCAATAACCAAACATTTGTATTAACCTTCCAAGAAATGCTTGACAGCATTTGATAATGATCCCAAAATACTGCAGTGCACCATCAAATCATGTGGTGCTCTTACAACATGTTAAGTTTTATGTACCTTAAATTTTCCAGTGATTGTGTAATTAAAACATTCTCAAGGAATGTAAATGCGAGTTGAGTGTACAGTACATATTGACTTCCTAACATGAGGAAAATCCTGTGCTTTAATTGAACTGCCTTATGGGAATGATTCCCATAAAAAAAATGTGATGAGGTGTCCCTACAGATGTCATTTACCTCAAAAATATTCGTCTTCCTTACCCGCAGAAATCAAGTCCCTCCATGAAGTGCCTCCCTGTGTCCCTGACAATTACCAGGTGAACTCTGATAGACTAAGGCTTCTAGTGTTATTGTTAAATATTGCAAGAAACAGTCTCATATACTGTCAGTTTGAGTGAGCTAGGTCAGCTGAAAAATTTGAGCATCTGTTTTAATACTTGGTTGCCAATCCTTGACAGATTTTATGCATAGACTTTTTCAGATGCAATATTATTAACATTTTTAAGTACTCATTGTTCATATCCCCAGTTTTTGAGCTTTAAATAGTTAATAAAAATTATAAATTGCAGTACTTCACATGCAGCAAAAATTTTATACTGTACTGTTTGCTTTGGTCATGTTACTGTCATCCTGTTACATACCTACTCTTTTTTTTTTATTGGTAAAAAGTTTGTTTTAAATATTAGTACTGTAATTTAGATGAGTTTTGTTGATAACTTTATAACTAGGGAAGGATTACAATATACCCTTAAATTTTAAAAGGTGTTTAATATTACATTATTTGCAGAGTTGGAAACTTCTATGAATCAGAGATGTCTGTGAAGAATATATATACTGATGAAAGTAACAGGTAATGAGCAAATCACAATAGTTTGTGTTACAGAGATTTGCAATTTAAAATTTACTCTTAATAGTCTAAACTCAAAAACATTGATGTGAATAATTTTTATGCATTTTCATTTGAAAGTGGATGTATAGTACTGAAAAATGGACTATGCATAAACACATGTTGACAACCTGATATAATTAAAGGGCAGGATCAGTTATACAGAAGCAGTTGTATCATCTTATTCTAGTTCTCATCAAATTTGTCATGCAAATTTTTAAAAAGATTCTTATTTACAAAACTACAGTGTAAGTTTACAAATATAAGAGTTCAATTTTTTATTTACTTTTTCTATTTAATAAGAAATGTAAGGAGTGAACAGACCTGCCTTCTCTAAGTAGTATGTGCAGCTCTAGTAGTTGAATTTTACCCACGTTTTATTAAAAATGAGAAATATTCATTTTGATGCAAGTGCCATTCATTCTGCCTGGTGCAGAAGGAAACAGTGACATTAATTATACTGATTTATATATATAAGTTATAAACACAACACACTGTGGGGAAGTGGAGAAAAATCCTTCCTCCATAAGCCATGCATGCCGTAAGACGCAACTAAAATGCTGGGAGCAAGGAGCTAGTAACCCCTTCTCCTGTATAAATTACTAAATGTAAAAAGAAAAACTTTTTCTTCTTTTTCACGTCACCTTGTCTTGGTAGGAGATGGCCAGTGTGTTAAGGAAAAAGAAAATGCACACACACAGTAAGACTGCAAGTCCAGTTTTTGTAGTTTCAGTTATCCATGATTTACTCTGGCTTGAAAATAACCCTTAATGTTGCTTAATAATGACACCAAAGTGCAAAAGTAGGGATAGTGACAGTTCTTCAAAGCCTAAGAGAAGTCGTGAAGTGCTTCCCATCAGTGAAAGAGTGCTAATTCTTGACTTGTCATAGGTTTCAGGTATCTGCGGAATAAATAAATAAATGTATTTATACATATATATATTCAACAAACCAGCTGTATCCCACCAAGGCAGGGTGGCCCAAAAAGAAAAACTGAAATTTTTCTTTTTCTTTCAACACACCGACCGTATCCCACTGAGGCAGGGTGGCCCAAAAGAAGAAACGAAAGTTTCTCCTTGTACATTTAGTAATATATACAGGAGAAGGGGTTACTAGCCCCTTGCTCCCGGCATTTTAGTCGCCTTTTACAACACGCATGGCTTACGGAGGAAGAATTCTGTTCCACTTCCCCATGGAGATAAGAGGAAATAAACAAGAATTAGAAAGAAAATAGAAGAAAACCCAGTGGGGTGTGTATATATATATGCTTGTACATGTATGTGTAATGTGATCTAAGTGTAAGTAGTAGTAGCAAGACATACCTGATATCTTGCAAGTTTATGAGACAGAAAAAAGACACCAGCAATCCTACCATCATGTAAAACAATTACAGGCTTTCGTTTTACACTCACTTAGCAGGATGCAAAACAAAAGCCTGTAATTGTTTTACATGATGGTAGGATTCCTGGTGTCCTTTTTTGTGTCTCATAAACATGCAAGATTTCAGGTACGTCTTTCTACTTCTACTTACACTTAGGTCACACTACACATGTACAAGCACATATGTATACACCCCCCTCCCTCCTGAGTTTTCTGCTATTTTTTTTCTGGTTCTTGTTTATTTCCTCTTATCTCCATGGAAAAGTGGAACAGAATTCTTCCTCCGTAAGCCATGCGTGTTGTAAGAGGTGACTAAAATGCCGGGGGCAAGGGGATAGTAACCCCTTCTCTTGTATAAATTACTAAATTTGGTGGGATACAGCCAGTTTGTTGAAATATAAATTATATATATATAATGTCGTGCCGAATAGGCAGAACTTGCGATCTTGGCTTAAAAAGCAACGCTCATCTTGCCATATAAGACAAGCGAAAATTTGTGTATGCAACAATTTCACCAAAATCATTCTGAACCTAACAAAAAAAATATATTTCACTGTTTGTTTAATATTAAATTACTGTAAACAAATCTAAAATAAATCTAAAATATATTTGACTCAAGAAATCGTAATGACACGATTGCAAACAAACCATACCCCCGGCCGGGATTGAACCCGTGGTTAGGCTAAAATAAATTGCTCTTGTTATAATAAGGTTAGGTAAGTTTTCTAAGATTCTTTTGGTGCAAAATTATAAATTTTTACATTAACATTAATGAAAAAAATATATCTTTAAACGTATAAGAGAAAATTTCAGAAAGGAATTAATTTTAAGTGAGTTCTTGCTAACTGACCAGTTTTACATATTCGGCATGACATATATATATATATATATATATATATATATATATATATATATATATATATATATTATATATATATAATATATATATTATATATATATATTATTATTATTATTATTATTATTATAACCACGGAACGAGTGGTATTGATCAATAACAACACTGCACTAGCCAAGGAGCCGCTTTGGGGGCTTGCGGAAGGTGAACTTGATGTAGACTTATCGTCTACCTTCACCGGCAGGAGAATGTTGGAACTTATTCGGTTCTAAGTTCCACAGGGTAAATAAGCTGTATGAATCCCTAATTCCAGATAGACCATCTGAGTTTTGCAGCCCTCACATCCACCCAAAACAAACACACACAGGTTGGCGGAGGTAGTTGGAAGATACGTCTTAATTGATAGATTTACCCTTCAGGGAAGGTGTATGTAGGTTTATACAGTTAGTAACTAATATTAGGATTATTGAGGCAACTTTAGATATTAATAATATAATCCTAGGACTTTAACATAGGTAGGAATAGGCCTTTAATATAGTCAAACACTAAGTTATGTTAGCTAAGGAGAACTTGCAGCCCCCCTCCCCCCAATTCAAACATGGGGCTGCCAGTTTTCCTTAGCTAACATATCCTAGTGTTTGACTATATTAACCCTTTGGGGGTTTCAGACGTAATAGTACGTCTTACGACCCAGGGTTTTTGATGTACTAGTACGCCTAAATTCTAGCGCCCTCAAATCTAGCGAGAGGAAGCTGGTAGGCCTACATATGAAAGAATGGGTCAGTGTGCGCAGTATAAAACAAATCCTGCGGCACACAGTGCGTAATGAAAAAAAAAAACTTTGACCATGTTTTTGGATTAAAACAGCGACTTTGCACTGTATTTTTGTATGGTATTTATTGTTGTATTCTAGTTTTCTTGGTCTTATTTTATAGAATGGAAGACATATTACAGAAATTGAGATGATTTTGACTGGTTTTACAATGAAAAGTACCTTGAAATTGAGCTTAAATTAGCAGAAATGTTCGATTTTTACCAAAGTTCAAAAGTAAACAAATCATGCCAAGCGTCCAATACACATCAACTGGCGAGTCTAATATTCTTTCACAAGTGCGCTGATATTATTTGTACCATTTCTACACTAATGCAGTAGTCTGCATAACAGTAAATCTTTATTCTTACAAAAAAAATAAGATTCAAAGTGGAAAGCCAAAGAAATATAAGAGGGGCCTGGGGATGTGAATAACGAACAGAGAACTTGTTATTTTAGTGCGAGGAATGTCTTTGTTTATTCTGGACCCTATTCGGAAATTGGTATCTTTTGAAATTTGTGTGAAATTTGCTAAATTCTGACCACTTTATTGGATAGTTGAAATCAGTAAATGGGTGGTTTCTTGTACTCATTTGATAGAAAAAATGAAGTTCTAGCGAAATAGTTATTATTTTTGTCGACTAGTACATTGGAATTGGCCAAAAATAAGGCTCAAAATCGCTGATGCGTAAACATCGTCGAGACCGCTAACTTCGTGAGAGCATAATTACGTAAGTTTTCTATCAAATTTCATACTTTTGGTGTCATTATGATCGGGAAAAGATTCTCTATCTTAAATAAGAAAAAATAATTTTTTTTTTTAACCCTTAAATGGTCCAAACAAATCGACGTTCAAATTCGTAGTGCTACAAAAGTAGATCTACTTTTTTTTACACATTTTCAAATGTAAAACAAAAAAGATGACCTACATTTTTTACATATTTTCAGATGTTGAAAAAACATGTATATACGTTTGGACCATTTAAGGGTTAAATTTGGCCGACCCTGAGAACAAGTCTCTGAGAGGACCTGCCGACCCCCAAAGGGTTAAAGGCCTATTCCTACCTATGTTAAGGTCCTAGGATTATATTTTTAATATCTAAAGTTGCCTCAATAATCCTAATATTAGTTACTAACTGTATAAACCTACATACACCTTCCCTGAAGGATAAATCTATCAATTAAGACGTATCTACAGAATATGTACATTCTGTAGGCACAGTGCAGTGTTGTTATTGATGTGTGTGTGTGTGTGTATTATATATATATATATATATATATATATATATATATATATATATATATAATATATATATAAGGGAGGGGGTAAAGGAGGTTTTGTGTGCGAGGGGCTTGGACTTCCAGCAGGCATGCGTGAGCATGTTTGATAGGAGTGAATGGAGACAAATGGTTTTTAATACTTGACGTGCTGTTGGAGTGTGAGCAAAGTAACGTTTATGAAGGGGTTCAGGGAAACCGGCAGGCCGGACTTGAGTCCTTGAGATGGGAAGTACAGTGCCTGCACTCTGAAGGAGGGGTGTTAATGTTGCAGCTTAAAAACTGTAGTGTAAAGCACCCTTCTGGCAAGACAGTGATGGAGTGAATGATGGTGAAAGTTTTTCTTTTTCGGGCCACCCTGCCTTGGTGGGAATAGGCCAGTGTGATAATAAAAAAATAAAATAAAAAATATATATATATATATATAAAATATATATATATAATATATATATATATATATATATATATATATATATATATATATATATATATATATATATATTATATATATATATATATATAAACACACACACACACACACACACACACACACACACACACACACACATCTGTATTTATAAATTACTCAAAGAATTGGTCCCCCTCATCCCTTCTTAAAAATCATAGATGTGGACTGGAATGATTATATTCCATATTTAATTTCTAGTATTTTTTTCAATGAAATAAGAAAATATGTATAATCAGAGATGGGTCCTTTGCTTTCATGTTCCTATTAACCAAGGTAAAAGATACAGAGTGCTTTAGATTACCTCAGACAAGTACCAAAACACGTTGGCTGGCTAAATTCACATATTTTCTCATGAATTCTCGAGGGTCAAAATAATAACAAATGCTGAAAAGTGAGTTTACAGCTCCTGGCAAGTAGTGGGGGATTTTTTTTTTTTTTTTTGGCCAATTCAAAATTATGTTCTGTAAATGTTCATTATATGGGGGGTCAACTTGTATGTATTTCATGCATGTTTTTGCTATAATGTGAAAGCTATCTTGAAAGGATCACGATAAATGAAGGTTTTCTACAGTACATAGCTGTAGATTTATATTTTTTAACATGCCAGCCATCTCCCACTAAGGTAAGGTGCCACATCTCACCCTCTCAAGAAAAAGGCAAAACAAATTCACTATCAAACGCTGTCTTGCCAGAAGCATACTGACATAGTTCAGATGGTCCTCCAGACTGCTACATCCTCACCCCTCCTTCAGAGTGCAGGCACTGTACTCGAATCTGGCTAACCACTTTCCTAAATCCGTTCATGTCACCTTACACTTTTAACAGCATGCCCATTAAAAACACCTTGTCTCCATTCACTCCTAACAAGCTCAAACAAGCCTGCTGTATGTTCAAACTCCTAAAAACTCAAAGCCTGCTTTACCTCCTCCAACCCCTATTTATATACCCTTGTTATCCTATCCCTTGCCATCTTCTTGACATGCCAAAATCACCTCAAGAACTCCTTGGTCCATCAGATTTTACCTCTGGTGACTCCAAACTCCCTTTAAATTTCTAAACTCCAAATCCCTTGCATAATATTCACACCAAGCATTCCTCTCAAACATGACATCTCCATTGCCTCTATCCTTCTTGCTGCAGCATTCAGAACCCATGCCTCACACTCAGAAAAATGCTGGTGCCTATACTCTTTTACATTCCCTCTTTTTTGCCTCCACAGATGCCACAACACACTACTGACCTCTTTTACCCACATGTATTCATAGTTCACCCCATCTGCTTACATGTTTGCTCCCAGATATCTAAATACGTCTACTTCCTCCATATGCCCTCCAGTCTGATAATCACTGCCTAGACTTATGCTACTCATCGCCTTACTCATTTTTCATGTTCACTTGTAATTTCCTCCTTTTTAAATACCCTCCCAGATTTGAACACCAACATTTACAATTGTCTTCAGAAATCTCAAAAGAACTGTGATAAATCTCACTTTCTATTAGATTTTCTTCCCAACACCCAAGCATTCACTTCTTTCACAGCACCATATGTTAAACAATCATGGCAACATCACGCATTCCTGTCTAAGCCCTGCTTTTACTGAAAAATAGTCCCTCTTCCTCTTACACACTATTTTATATATATATATATATATATATATATATATATATATATATATAATATATATATATATATATATAATATATATATATATATATATATGCAAAACAACCACTCTGAAAGAATAGAGAAATTCCAAGCGCTTTCGTGACTACTCACATTATCAAGGAACTATATAAACATGAAAATTTGAGAAGCTGTATATTTTAGTCTTTACCTGAGATTCCTCTTCAGGTGTGTGAAGGATTGATAGGTACAGCTCTTTAAATTTGTCTCCTATAGGTTCACTGCAGCACTGACATCTTTACATTACACACTTAAAGTTTCCAGTCATTATACACATATGTACAGTCGCAAAAAGGCGATCTCAACAATGCATAACAAGCCACATGGGAATGGAAATCTTTAGCTCAAGATCTTTCGTGCTCTACATAGCTCCTGATGAAGCATGAATGTTGCAAGTCCATCAACAGATAGGAGAGGAAAATTCTCTCAGAAGCCTGACTTCACAGTGGTATAGGCCAACACTGGCATGCCTATACTTTGCCTCTTGAGAGAATTTTTTCCTGCTATCAGTTGCTGGACTTGCAACACTGCATAGCTTCTGATGAAGTGCAAAAGATCTTGAGCTAAAGATATCCATCCCCATGTGTCTTGTTCTGCACAATATATATAATATATATATATATATATATATATATATATATATATATATATATATATATATAATTATATATATTATATATATATTATATATATATATTATTGCACTAGTATATAATGTATTACTATTTCTTTATCCTCATCCTTTTATAGATACTGTAATAAATCATTGGAGTTGTATGATTGACATTTGATTAAGCATTACAGTATTTCAACTTAAATTATTTGATTCCTTCTGACATAACATTATTTTCTGGTTTTGATTTCAGAAAAAAAATGAAAGTTTGGTCTGCTCACATGTCATGTATGTCAATTTTTACTTTCTACTCTAAATTTCTTTATTACAAATTATTCACTTGTTTGATTTAAAAAAAATTAGCTGCTCACATGTCATATCCTTTTTTTTTTTTTTTTTTTTAACCAATAACTGTGTTACACAAATTATCTGCCCATTTGCTTACACAATTATTTTGTATTTTTTCATTAGCATTAACTAGAAGCTCAAAAGCCCATTTTATATAACTGTTATACTAGTTATTCTGTACATTTATGTTAAATATTAGCAAAATCAACTTTTGCTTCTTTTTTTTTTTTTTACTATTTTATCAGTTGTAAGGCTTGTGGCTGTAATACTAGTTAATGAAGAGCACAGCATCTACTTTTTTCTCACTGAGTATTTGAGTATGATTGTTTTCTACTGTTAGTATGCTTGAGTATGTTTGTGGTCTACTACTAAATATGCTAGTGAAAGCCTTCGATATTAAATTTGGTTAAATCTGATAGTTCATTTAGTGTGTTGAGAAACCAAGAAGCAGTATCACGTATAAAAAGAAAAATGCGTGGCTTTTTGGGAATAGATATCCCTTTGCAAGCCTTACTGTATCAGACATAGATGATGAGTAATTCAATGTTAATTGAATTAACACTGTACATGTACGTTCCCACTTCATCATGATCAGCATACTATGACACCACAACTCTAAATAGATGGCAAAGTTACGATTATGTCTATAATACGAGGTTTAAATGTGCATACAAAATATTACTGTAATTGCAATCAGCAATAAATTCCTTTGTTATAGTTTTCCTAACGAGATGCTGATGAAGATTTTTGTAGCGCTCCAAACTAGTCAAGACGTCAAGTTTGCACTTCCTTGATTCATCACATTTTTATTTTTCTGCCAATCCAAGTGTCACATGTCTCCAGCGACTGTTGCTAAGTCGCAAGTAATATTGATCCCATGTGTTTTTTGTGAAGTGAGAAAATGTAAATGGTGTTGGTATCACCTTGTTCGTATGTTTATTGTATTTGTAATATGTTGTATAAAGGAGTTAACATTCATTTTGGATAATACTTGATTTTTAATAACCTTGTTTGTTATTGTTCACCCTACTCTGTTCTTAACATTATTCTATATATGAAGAGGCATTCTTGGAAGATAAAAATTACTTCTAATTTTAAACTGAAAACCATATTTTCATGAAGGTACCACACATACCTGTGGTATGTGAATGAACACGATATTTTAAGTCGAACAAAATACTGCACAAGACTCGCCAAGAATTTGCAGACTGTTAGTGGTTCTAGGGATTATCTTCCCCACGGCCAGGTCTGCTAGGTTGGAAAGTGTATGTATGGTTAGTTTTTTGGCATAACTTTAGGAAAGGTGTAGTGGAGTTTACTTTTACTGGAGGAGATACTGGATTATCTTCCACCTCAGTCACAGCACTGGCACAACCCTCAGCAACATGGATTAACAACAGGCCCCTCTTACACTTGCTGGATCATATCAACTTGCTTTTTTGATAAAATGTAAGGCATAAAATGTAGATGTAGTATTCACATGAAGAAAAAGACACTTTGGCAGAACAAGCCTCATTGGGAAACTATTATAACTCAGAATCTTTATAATAATAATGACTTGACAATCATAACTAAGTACTAAACCCACAAGGGACCAAGTCACATAGGATACAAAGTGCACACACATGATAATTAGGGTAAAACAGAAAGGATTTTAGAGGAACAAGGAGAATTAGGATGGGCATTGGATGTGTAGACCAAGTGTTTACACTGAAGCATTTAAGTACTTAGATCAAGGGGTGGGGAACATTTTTTCTGCCAAGGGCCATTTGGATATTTATAACATCATTCATGGGCCATACAAAATTGTTAACTTAAAAATCAGCCTGCTATATTTGGTCAAATGTTTAATTAATTCATGCCTTATGTGATGGCTGGATCTGGGTCTCTTTGGTGAGGCATGTGATGTTAGCTGGTACTAATGATGTTGCATCAGAAATATGTTTGAAATGAAGAAGACGATGGATGGGAGACTGATTTAAAATCTGAAGAAAACCGATCGGATTTTATGAAATACAGTAGACCATTATTTACATGGATTTATTTGCCACATTTTGGTTATTACACTATTTAAAAATTGCAGCATAATTTCATACAGCACTTTGTAAAATTAACTTAACAATAAAGTACTAGGGGGAGAGAGCACAACTTTGTAGTACCCACAGTCAGTGGCCAGGCTTCAAATGCCTTTTATTGTACAGCAATAAAGGAATGGAACAGACTGCCTGCACATGCCAAAGCCAGTCATAGCATGAACCAGTTCAAGAAGGGTGCCAAAAGGTGTCTGATGAATGTAGCTACAGAAAGGGAGGGGAATGATTTTTTATTTTTTAGCTAACACGTGTAATTTTACCTTATTCCTAGTAATGACCCTCGCATTGTAGGTAGTCTTAATGACCCTCGTGTAGTAGATAGTCTTTTTAGTATAACAAGATGTTATTTTCATTATAGAATAATAAGAAACTTTTAGAGAGGGTGTGGTAGGTAAGTTTGGGGTGCCAGGTGTAAATGATAATGGGAGCCCTTTGATTGAACTTTGTATAGAAAGGGGTTTAGTTATAGGTAATACATATTTTAAGGAAAAAGAGGATAAATAAGTATACACGATATGATGTAGGGCGAAATGACAGTAGTTTGTTGGATTATGTATTAGTAGATAAAAGACTGTTGAGTAGACTTCAGGATGTACATGTTTATCGAGGGGCCACAGATATATCAGATCACTTTCTAGTTGTAGCTACACTGAGAGAAAAAAGGTAGATGGGATACAAGGAAAAATAGAAGCATCAGGGAGAGAGAGGTGAAGGTTTTTAAACTAAAAGAGGAGGCAGTTAGGGTAAGATATAAACAGCTTATTGGAGGATAGAGGGGCTAATGAGAGCATAGTAAAATGGGGTCGAAGAGGAAGGGTAGGTTTAAAAATGTAGTGTTAGAGTGTTCAGCAGAAGTTTGGGTTACGGAAAGTGGGTGCAGGAGGGAAAGAGGAGCGATTGGTGGAATGATAAATGTAAAGAGAGTAGTAAGGGAGAAAAAGTTAGCATATGAGAAGTTTTACAAAGTAGAAGTGATGCAAGGAGGGAAGAGTATATGGAGAAAAAGAGAGAGGTTAAAGAGTGGTGAAGCAATGTAAAAGAGAGCAAAAGAGAGAGTGGGTGAGCTGTTATCAACAAATTTTGTTGAAAATAAGAAAAGTTTTGGAGTGAGATTAACAAGTTAGGAAGCCTAGAGAACAAATGGATTGTCAGTTAAAAATAGGAGAGGAGAGTTATTAAATGGAGAGTAGAGGTATTGGGAGATGGAGGGAATAATTTGAGGGAATTGTTAAATGTTGATGAAGATAGGGAAGCTGTGATTTCGTGTATAGGGCAAGGAGGAATAACATCTTGTAGGAGTGAGGAAGAGCCAGTTGTGAGTGTGGGGGAAGTTCGTGAGGCAGTAGGTAAAATGAAGGGGGTAAGGCAGCCGGGATTGATGGGATAAGATAGAAATGTTAAAAAGCAGGTGGGGATATAGTTTTGGAGTGGTTGGTGCAATTATTTAATAAATGTATGGAAGAGGGTAAGGTACCTAGGGATTGGCAGAGAGCATGCATAGTTCCTTTGTATAAAGGCAAGGGGATAAAAGAGAGTGCAAAAATTATAGGGGGATAAGTCTGTTGAGTGTACCTGGTAAAGTGTATGGTAGAGTTATAATTGAAAGAATTAAGAGTAAGACGGAGAAATAGGATAGCAGATGAACAAGGAGGCTTTAGGAAAGGTAGGGGGTGTGTGGACCAGGTGTTTACAGTGAAACATATAAGTGAACAGTATTTAGATAAGGCTAAAGAGGTCTTTGTGCATTTATGGATTTGGAAAAGGCGTATATGACAGGGTGGATAGGGGGGCAATGTGGCAGATGTTGCAAGTGTATGGTGTAGGAGGTAGGTTACTGAAAGCAGTGAAGAGTTTTTACGAGGATAGTGAGGCTCAAGTTAGAGTATGTAGAAAAGAGGGAAATTTTTTCCCAGTAAAAGTAGGCCTTAGACAAGGATGTGTGATGTCACCGTGGTTGTTTAATATATTTATAGATGGGGTTGTAAGAGAAGTAAATGCGAGGGTCTTGGCAAGAGGCGTGGAGTTAAAAGATAAAGAATCACACACAGGGTGGGAGTTGTCACAGCTGCTCTTTGCTGATGACACTGTGCTCTTGGGAGATTCTGAAGAGAAGCTGCAGAGATTGGTGGATGAATTTGGTAGGGTGTGCAAAAGAAGAAAATTAAAGGTGAATACAGGAAAGAGTAAGGTTATGAGGATAACAAAAAGATTAGGTGATGAAAGATTGAATATCAGATTGGAGGGAGAGAGTATGGAGGGGGGTGAACGTATTCAGATATTTGGGAGTGGACGTGTCAGCGGATGGGTCTATGAAAGATGAGGTGAATCATAGAATTGATGAGGGAAAAAGAGTGAGTGGTGCACTTAGGAGTCTGTGGAGACAAAGAACTTTGTCCTTGGAGGCAAAGAGGGAATGTATGAGAGTATAGTTTTACCAACGCTCTTATATGGGTGTGAAGCATGGGTGATGAATGTTGCAGCGAGGAGAAGGCTGGAGGCAGTGGAGATGTCATGTCTGAGGGCAATGTGTGGTGTGAATATAATGCAGAGAATTCGTAGTTTGGAAGTTAGGAGGAGGTGCGGGGATTACCAAAACTGTTGTCCAGAGGCTGAGGAAGGGTTGTTGAGGTGGTTTGGACATGTAGAGAGAATGGAGCGAAACAGAATAACTTCAAGAGTGTATCAGTCTGTAGTGGAAGGAAGGCGGGGTAGGGGTCGGCCTAGGAAGGGTTGGAGGGAGGGGGTAAAGGAGGTTTTGTGTGCGAGGGGCTTGGACTTCCAGCAGGCATGCGTGAGCGTGTTTGATAGGAGTGAATGGAGACAAATGGTTTTTAATACTTGACGTGCTGTTGGAGTGTGAGCAAAGTAACATTTATGAAGGGATTCAGGGAAACCGGCAGGCCGGACTTGAGTCCTGGAGATGGGAAGTACAGTGCCTGCACTCTGAAGGAGGGGTGTTAATGTTGCAGTTTAAAAACTGTAGTGTAAAGCACCCTTCTGGCAAGACAGTGATGGAGTGAATGATGGTGAAAGTTTTTCTTTTTCGGGCCACCCTGCCTTGGTGGGAATCGGCCAGTGTGATAATAAAAAAAAATAATAAAAGAAAATATTATAACCTTTATATTATAATAATAAGGTAAAAGGACCCCAATGAAAATAAGTTACTCTGACTTTTTTGGGTTATCCCAGGTTGTCTACACATATGCTGCTACGTATGATAATCTATGTAACTGTATTTGTGTATACCTGAATAAACTTACTTAACAGCACGATGTCCAGAAGCTTCTCTCTGGAAATCCTTTCGGGGTGCCGTTCCAGTTTTTAATTGTTAGCCTCTCTTTATTCATAGTACCTTGAAGATTGTGCACATAAAAACTTTTGTTTAAGGTGTCTTTGAAGGGACTTTCAGATGTGTATTTAAAGTAGCTTCCAACAAGAATGGAAAGGATGTTGCACCAAGCAAAACTGACTTGAAACGATATGTTTTCACAGGACTGAGAATCATGTGGATTTTCAGGCCACAAGAATTGAGTATAATCTCTGTCTATTTCTTGTATTCCTACTCTTAAGAAAGCTTTGGAAATATCAGCCATGTAGGCACATGGATTTGTGCGAAATTTCATAAGCACGTCTCCAAGCTTCTCAGTTAGCGAGGGTCCGGTCATCAGACAGTCATTAAGACTTGCTACATCTTTATTAGCGTGTGCGCTGCAATTGTATACAACACATAGGGGAGTAGTTTCAGAATCTTTTCTGACTCCATGGTGCGGGAGATAATGAACTTCTGTCTTCAATTTGTCTTTGGCTACTTCCTCAATGAAGTTACTGTCCAACTGTTCTTGTACAATGTTATCATATATAGTCAGGAGCTCTGGATTCTTTCTGAACTCATGTATTTATGCTTTCATTTGTCCGAAAGCCATGTGATAATTGCTAGGCAGATGTGGTGGATTTAATTTCCATGGTAACCTAACCCAGTACTGTACATCTTCATATTGGACAGTGTCCAAATATTGGTTATAAGTCAGAGACTCTTGTGGGCTTGGTTTATTTACATCAATGCCTATCACATCCAAATTCCACAACTTATCAACTGGTTCATTCTTGTAACTAGTACATTTTCCACTGAATCAATATTAGCTTCTGTCCCACTTTGAGAGGGAATTGGACCACATATGTGGCTTCCAGCTGTTTTTAGCAAGTGAACATCATGTTTACTTACTATATTTTGCACAAAACAGTGATAATACTCACTCCCAGTGATTAACTCAACTGGGCTAACTGTGTCTGTCTGTATGTCTGGACAAGCTAACTTGACCTTGGCTGCCTTTAGTGCTGCAACTGTTTCTTTTATTCCCCTGATCTGCACAGACTTAGGAAAATCATCTACTACCACAGCTTCCACTGTCTTTATCCTGTTTCCAGACTAACAGTGAATTTGGCTAGGTTATATGTCTGTTTACCAGAACTTTGGAAAAAAACAGCTATATCTAACTGTACTTTGGAGTGGGATTGTTTATTCAGTTTCTGTAACACTGTTCTTCTTATGAAGGACCTTTGTGAGCCTTGATCAAATAGTGTTAGCACATTTGTTTTGTATAATTTATTAGATTACTCAATTCGAGCTATTGGGAGAGAAGTCGATTTAGATTTATTCCCAGCGTTAAATGTTGTTGTTTGGTGATTTGCGGTTTCTGTGGAAGCCAGCTGTTGGTCAGCACAAGTGCTTGGGCATATTGCTGTATGGTGCATACCCTTGCATTTAAAACACTTCTTCATTGAGCATTTCCTTCCCACTTAGTGCACCTATTCAGCTGCTGAGCACGTTTTTGTGCCTCCATTGTTGTGTATTGAATACAATACTGTGCCCAATGTGATCCATCACAAAGCACACATTTTGGAGTACATTTAGATGTGACAGTCTTTTTATTGTCTGTTGCATTCAAAGCTTGTTAAGTGCCTACATGAGATTTCTCATTTGGTGATTTAGTGGGAGAAGGTATGCTCTTTTTATGCTGAGTTGAAGGTTTGGTATCCACAATAGGATTTGTAGGTTTATCATGTCTCGTTGCTTTCATGCAAGAAACTGTATCCTGTAAACCTTTGCTAATTTTTTTACAAGAGAAATAGCATTTTTTGAACATAATATTTAATCTTTCAGTGGTCTGTGGTGACAGCGTATCCTGTACAATACCACTGATAAACCATTCACATTGATTTATGTCATATTTAGTCTAGAGACCTGAGACTATTGTCTAGTGTGATTCTAAATGTCTGTAAATATGAAAAACGATGTCTTGGTGGCTTCAAGTTTGAGATTTTGACTGCATGTCTAACCCTAGCCTTGTCAGCATCAAGGTAATTGTTTGCTAATACTCTTAAAGCTTGTTGATAATTATCTTGAACTACCAGAAACAATTTAATCAGTTCAGTGGGTTCTCCCTTTACAAGAGATACTTTAATTTGGCTATCTCATCAATATCAGTTCTGTTATGTACCAGAGACTGAAATACACTAATAAACTCCTCATAATCATGACCTTCAAATATAGGTAATGAGGGATTAGGAAGGCTCGGTAGTGGTATGCCAGTTGTGGCAGGTGAAACAGGTGTCTGACCATTAACTGAAGTAGATCTTTGTAGAAGAATTTTGTGGCAGGTACAATGTGCCTCTGCCCACTTTTCTTGTTGATCACTAAATGTAGCCAAAACATTTTGAATGTCATCCTGAGACATTATTATTATTATAATCAAAGAAAATGCTCAAACCAACAAGGGTCATGCAGCGCTGCCTTAGACAGATTTGACTGTAGGAATGCAATTCGTATTTCGTATAATCTGAGTTAATGATCTTCAGATGCTTTGTAAGCAGATCTAGTTTTGCTTCTAAAACATCAAAATCAGTGTCTGCATTTTGAGTTATCTCTTCACAGAATTAAATTTCCTATCTGCCTACTTTTTGTTTTCAAAGATTGAAACTGGGTTTGTAGGGAAGTCATCTTGTACAGCACTAGAAATACTAAAATAAATTCCTAACAGAATACACTAACTTGTTTAAATACTTCACCACAGTGAACAGCTGTGAGTGTGTTTGTAATGATTTTTCAGCACGTCTCACTGACCTAGTGACCACAGGATAGCACAGTCAGTGACCTTGAAGGGTTCATCTGGCAGGACCTTGATCCAGGCTCTTGATAGCCTGGCTAGTGATGCTGTTGTGGAAAATTCTGATGTAATTTTTCTCAAACTTACATTGTATCATGTAAATATGTAATTAATGTGTTGCTGTTGATCTAAAATATATTTGAAAGTGGAAGAGAACCAACAGAGAAGCCCTGTGCATGCGCTGGGGTCCGAGAGGGGAGGTCTGGGCAGGCATGGGCTGTCTTGTGGAGCATAGGCCTATGGCATGGGTGTCCTAGTTAACATAAAAGCAGCCAAAACGTGATTAGTGGTCTCACTTCATAATAGGAAGTGTTGTAACTGTTCCTGGCACATTCTGGGACAGTAGGTTGTCGAAACCGCCATAATAGGGTGGAAACAACGGAAAATAGTGAACGACACGATGACGCCATGACGAACAAGTTCATTGGGGAGAATGCCCGACTATTCAGTCGACACTCATCGGGCTCAGATCTTAACCCTTTGAGGGTCGACAGGCCCTCTCCGATGTGTTGCTCTTCCTGCTGAAGCTCTTGCAGCTCCTCAGTGGTGAGCTCTTCATTGTGGTCTTCCACCAATTCTTCCACATCCTCCAAACTCACATCCAACCCCATGGAACTCCCCAGTGCCACAATTGATTTTACAACAGACATAGGCTCATTAGGGTCAGTCCCAAATCCTTCAAAATCCCTCTTGTCGACACAAATCTGGCCACAATTTTCTCCAGGCAGAGTTCAAAGTCCTGGTAGTCACTCCCTCCCAAGCCATACCTATAAGGGTTATGCAGTGGAGGATGCTGAAGTGTTCTCTCCAAAATTCCCTTAGGGTCAAGTGAGTGTCTGTGGTCACAGTCAAGCACCTGTGAAACATTGCTTTTGTGTAGAGTTTTTTAAAGTTTGCAATAACCTGCTGGTCCATGGGTTGGAGGAGAGGAGTGGTATTCGGGGGCAAGAACTTTACTGTGATGAACCCAAACTCCTCGGAAATTAGGTCATCCAAGTTTGGAGGATGAGCAGGTGCATTGTCCATTACTAGCACGCACTTGAGATCCAATTTCTTTTCCAGGAGATACTCCTTCACACTAGGGCCAAACACTTCATTGAACCACTCGACGAAAATTTCCCTCGTGACCCATGCCTTACTACAGTGGACCCCCAGTTAACGATATTTTTTCACTCCAGAAGTATGTTCAGGTGCCAGTACTGACCGAATTTGTTCCCATAAGAAATATTGTGAAGTAGATTAGTCCATTTCAGACCCCCAAACATACACGTACAAATGCACTTACATAAATACACTTACATAATTGGTCGCATTCGGAGGTAATCGTTATGCGGGGGTCCACCGTATTAGATTTCTAAAACACACACAATTTACTCTTCATAACATTGTTTTTCCTGAACACTCTGGGATTTTCAGAATGGTACACTAGTAATGGCTTCACTTCGAAATCCCCACTAGCATTAGCGCAGAACATTAGCGTCAGCCTGTCTTTCATAGGCTTATGTCCTGGCATTGCCTTTTCCTCTTGTGTAATGAAGGTCCTCTTTGGCATTTTCTTCCAAAAGAGGCCTGTTTCGTCACAATTGAACACTTGTTCAGGTTTCAGTCCTTCACTGTTTATGTACTCCTGGAATTCATGAACATATTTTTCAGCCGCCTTGTGGTCCGAACTGGCAGCCTCACCATGCCTTACCACACTGTGTATGCCAGTACAGTTCTTAAATCTCTCAAACCAGCCTTTGCTGGCCTTAAATTCACTCACTTCACCACTATTTGCAGGCAATTTCTTTACCAAATCTTCATGCAACTGCCTAACCTTTTCACAAATAAACGAAGTCATAAGAGTATCTCCTTCTAATTGTTTCTCATTTATCCACACCAATAATAACTTCTCAACCTCCTCCAGTACTGGTGATCTCATTTTTGTCAGCATAGTTACTCCCTTTGCAACAACAGCATCCTTTATTTCATTTTTCTTGGCCACTATGGAACATAAGGTTGTGTAGGGTTTCTTATACATCCTGGACAGTTCAGCCACACTTGTACCACTTTCATATTGTTCAATGATGGTTTTCCTAAATTCAATGGTATTTCTCACCTTCTTTACCACAGGCTTGGCACTAGGAGCTTTCTTTGGAGCCATGGTAGCTTATTTAGTACTTGCAAGCACTAAAATAAATGGAATATTATGAAATATTTCGCTGGAGCACGCGAGGGGACCTTCGCTCACTGGTAAACAATGCCAAACTGGCTGCCGCCCTGGCCCACACTGTGCGTACGCGTCCCAGACGAACTACGACTCGCGAGTCAACCTATGAAAAGCAAGTCCATGTTTATACGAAAATACCCCTAAGATTGGCGAATTTTACGATTGCCGGGAACTACGAAAAGCAGGGGACCACTGTACCTTGAAATTGAGCTCAAATTAACAGAAATGTTCGATTTTTACCAAATTTCAAAAGTAAAGAAATCATGCCAAGCGTCCAATACACGTCAACTGGCGAGTCTCTTTCACAAGTACGCTTATATTATTTATATCATTTCTACACTAATGCAGTAGTCTGCATAATAGTAAATATTCTATTTTTTGTAAGAATAAAAATTCAAAGTGGAAAGCTGAAGAAATATAAGAGGGGCCTGGGGATGTGACTAACGAACAGAGAACTTGTTATTTTAATGCCAGGAATGTCTTTCTTGTTTATTCTGGACCCTATTCAGAAACTGGCATCTTTTGAAGTTTCTGTGAAATTGGCAAAATTGCTAAATTCTGACCACTTTATTGGATAGTTTGTCGTGGGGGTTTGAAAGGAGACATGATGGTTGAAGATAAACACACTTGTGGATGGTAACACCATATTTTGTTAGACTGTGGTAAGGGAGCCCAACCTGCCGTGTGTAGACCTATGCATGGACTGAGAGCGAGGTAGCGCATCCCACTCACTCATGCCACATCCCATGACGTCATACAGTCACTAGGCCTAGTAGGGATCGTCTATATAAAACACATGGATGGTACTATGATACTCAGCTAAGCTATACAACACATGTAAGGGGGATCAGCAACTATGCTGACAGCTCGGTCATGTTACGTATGTCGTCTCGACATACACTACTATGCTATAGGCTGAACAGGCAGGTGGTTCTGGGCTGATTCTATACAATAACAAAGACATATATAACTTAGAACTAATGGATGGTATCATAATGGATGTTAATATGGGTTTTAACGTAATGGGTGTTAACGTAATGAGTTTTAATGTAATGCATTACGACTTATAAGAACAAATCATTGTACAATAAGGATGGAATTGATCGATCGATCTGTATTCATGCACTCTACAGATTCTGAGGAAGAATAAATATATATTTACAAAGTGAAAGTAATTAACAGCAAAATCTGGTGCACAAAGATCAGTATTGCTAAATTCTCAGAATTCGGAGGGAACATGAACACAAAAATTTCTGAACAACTGATCAGCTAATAACAAGACTCACAGTTGACAATTTCATTCATCTCGGACATCTAATTATGCAGGCTGTTTACATTTAAACCCAATTCTTCGAGGGTAAGGTTTACAAATGCAGAATGGTTATCTTTGGGTGGATCAAACTCTTCTGCAATGGCTAACACATGCCTTGACTGAGGACAATCTGAGCGAGTATCTACAAAAGATACAGCTACATTCACTAGTGACTGTGGAATTACTAACTCTTCTCCTAGGAGTACTGAACTCGGCTGTTCGAGACAGTAATACTTGGCTCATTACAAAGTCACTAATGGGTCCTGGTGGCTTCACAGTCAGAATAAGATCTTCCTGGAGCAGGAATCGAATCACACCAGACCACATGGGATCTGTTCTTTCTTACTGGAGGAATGAACAAGCTCGGTGGAGTGGAGGACTCTCCCCGGTTGAAAAAAATAACGCTATAACACGCAATATGAGCAAGAGAGAACGAATCTATCTCTCACTGCAAGCACTGGAAAATAAATGGACATGATCAACAATACAGATATTCAATCTGAGTCGCACACAGTGACATGAGGTATCAACTATAAAGAAACTTCACTTACAAACGTTAACATGTGAAAGTTACTTGAGAAACAACTTCTTACATTGCATGAATTACTGTCAACTAGGATGGGATCACCATATGGAACACAGGGGACAACAACAACACTCAAGTGAGTACACTAGCCACAGAAACGTCTTTCTGCAACGGCTTGTGGCATCAGCAAGAGATGGCATAACTCGTTGCAAGTAAAGTTCTTCTCAAAGCGTCCCCTGGGAAGGAACGAATACTTGAACAAGTCGCCATCGCAGGGATAGTAGTCTCAGCACCCAAGGTTGTCTGAGGTTCCTCTGAAACCCAAGGTAACTGTACACTATCCTGCGTGCACGATATTGTGGCTGGAGTCCAAATAGGAGTGACAGTATTACTAGTGCCTGGCCGCTCGGCTATGTTAATAAGTAATTCACGGATCTATAGGAACTTAATCTGAACTTCACATTTCGCAGCACTTTAACAAATCTCAGATACAAACTGTGAGAAACACATTGTCTAGCTAGGTACTGTCCTTCAGTCAGTAAGGGAATATTGGTACTGTGGACTGATCCGTTTAGCGCTTCCCCCTTGATTATAATAATAATAATAATAAATGTGGACTGATCCATATTGACTTTGACTGGCATGATACACTAAGTGAACATTCAAAAGTGACTGGGACATCTTCTCAGGGAACTTACTCAAGGACATAAAGGCAAGAAAATAAAGAGAATATATGACACAGTAAGCTTAAACAGGAAGAAATTACTTATTTTAAAAAAATAAGTCACACTGTAAGCATGGAAAACTCACACTCACAAAAGAAAATACTCAACTGAATAAGCAACACTTTGAAAATCAAGAGAAATTGTACTTTACTCAAATTTACTTTAAATTGAATTAATGGCACAGTGAGTTGTCTTTACTCTCAGTGCAATAAGGAAATTCAACAATAAAATGATAAATCAATCAAAAATGTTAAAATGGACTCAATAAAGCTTGTGCAAAATTAAAAACTGGGAAAGCAATTCTAAATAAAAAATATTGAGTGACACACAAGGAACAAAATATTATGCACAGAAAATGTAAAACTGAAATCACAGAATATTACACTGAAATAAACTGTAGCAATATTGCAAATAATTTCTAATCAAAAGTACTGCACAATACTACATAAAATTTCTGCAAGAAAAATTTTAATGGCAACACAATGTTTACACAAGAATTATTGTAAAATGAGTCAATGTTGCAATGATAAAAAAAATTACACACAAAATATAGTTTACAAGAAAAAAAATATTATCAAGGAATGAACTGATTGAACACTTTAATTCTTAATTGCAGCTTAAGCAACACTTACTGAACAAACAAAAGAATGACTTACTTTAAAAGAAGAACTTAAAATTGCACTAAGAGTGAATTTGTTCAATGAAATATAAAAATAATAGATGCAAAAACACAAAACAAAAAGGTTTGAACACTTACAGTGATGCAGAACACAACACATATATATAAACACAATACTATAATTTTCGTGCAATGAAACTTGAGGTGTGAAAAATTGGAAAATAATTTTCTTGCTTGAACAAAATAATGGCACTATTGTCTGTGGAAATAAGACAAATTAGACACTGGCTAAATGAAAAGAATTAACACAAGAATGTTCAACACACAGAGAAAAATTAAAATGGCAAATGAATGAAAACAAAAACAGCAAGAATACACAAATGTTGGGAGAAAAAATATAGAAGACAACACTGAGTTGTGATGCAGAATATAAGGTAATAAATTACTGAATTACTTCACTGCAATACTGTGAACACAAGATAATTGTGAAGTGTAAACACAAGTTTTATACTGCTTATATATTGCACACAACAAGGAAAAAACATGAAAGTACTTACTTCAAGTATATATAAAAAGAAACACAACACAACAGACATAAAATAAAGCACGAAAATTAACACTGAAGAAAGAGAGAAAAAAAAATATTGCAAACAGTATATAATAAACACTGAGTCTAATCAAGAGTCACTGAATGTCACTAAGAAATCAGTCAAGAAAATTGTCTCAACACTCGCAAATGTCTCTATGAAAAATATTATTCATTAACACTGTAGCGACGTGGTGTAAAATGTGATGGATGGTGAAGGAAGGTGGTGGTTTACTTGTGGTTGGCGGCTTTCGCTGACTACTCTCCACACGTGACCGAAGAATTTGCTCTTAAATCGACGATGAACTCACACAAGAGGCTTTTTATGATGGCGCAACTGACGAAGGAACACTCTGGCTCTTGGCCCCCTATGTGGTCCTTAAAAATATGGTGCTAGAACCCGTAATAAGGGTACAAAAACAGTGGTAGTGGGTGAGGTGGGTGGTTGAGGCAGCGCGGTGGTGAGACACCGCGTCGTGACTGGGCCTATGGGATGAACGGCGTAAGCCACACTGGGGACACCTGCACTAGGCACAAAGATATTCTAAGCCGGGCTGGCTTAAAAACAAACCCACAAAATACCACAACACCACAGGGATGATAAAAGCTCTCAGAATGGCTTGGAACTTGAAGCACAAAGCAAAGAAGACGACTATACCCACGTGGCTTGCTTGAGTACTGGGTTAGTCACCTGGGTTAGTTGCTGGCTGGCTTGGCTTAACCCTTCACACAGACTGGCTTGATAACTTGTAACGATGAGCACAGCAGGGGTGGAAAGCTCGCTTGGCAGGCAAGGCTGGATGGTGTAAGGCTGGCTGGACTGGACTTGGGCTGACTCCCCCACCACAGACTGGCTCAAGTGGCTTGGCTTACTTTGCAAACCCGGGTCAACTCCTCGGAGGTAATGCAAATAGCAAAATAAACACTAATACACAGAGACTGACCAATGAATAATGCAGAGGACTGGTAAAAGCTTGCTTGGCTAGGTCGGCCTACTGACCACACAAAATGTCCGTTGTCGGCTGCATTTATCTCCATGCATTGGCGTAATTATCAATTTTACGCCCACACCGCTGGCACCAATTTGTCGTGGGGGGTCGAAAGGAGATATGATGGTTGAAGATAAACACACTTGTGGATGGTAAGATAAGATAAGATTTCGTTCGGATTTTTAACCCCGGGGGGGTTAGCCACCCAGGATAACCCAAGAAAGTCAGTGCGTCATCGAGGACTGTCTAACTTATTTCCATTGGGGTCCTTAATCTTGTCCCCCAGGATGCGACCCACACCAGTCGACTAACACCCAGGTACCTATTTGCTGCTAGGTGAACAGGACAACAGGTGTAAGGAAACGTGTCGAAATGTTTCCACCCACCGGGAATCGAACCCGGGCCCTCCATGTGTGAAGCGGAAGCTTTAGCCACCAGGCCACCGGGCCACAATATATATATTGTTAGACTGTGGTAAGGGAGCCCAACCTGCCGTGTGTAGACCTATGCGTGGACTGAGAGCGAGGTAGCGCATCCCACTCGCTCATGCCGCATCCCGTGACGTCATACAGTCGCTAGGCCTAGTAGGGATCGTCTATATAAAACACATGGATGGTACTATGATACTCAGCTAAGCTATACAACATATGTAAGGGGGATCAGCAACTATGCTGACAAGTTGAAATCGGTAAATGGGTGGTTTCTTGTACTCATTCGATAGAAAAAATGGAGTTCTAGCAAAATAGTTATGATTTTTGTCGACTAGTACACTGGAATTGGCCGAAAATAGAGCTCAAAATGGGCAAAATCGCTGATGCGTAAACATCGTAAACATCGTCGAGACAGCTAACTTTGCGAGAACATAATTCCGTAAGTTTTCCATCAAATTTCATACTTTTGGTGTCATTATGATCGGGAAAAGATTCTCTATCTTTTCATAAGAAAAAAAAAATTATAGATTTACCCTTCAGGGAAGGAGTAGGTAGTTTTACTGGTAGTACACTAATATTAGGATCATTGAGGCAACTGTAGATAATAATGTAGACCTAAGACCTTAACATAGGTAGTAATAGGCCGATAATGTAGGCAAACACTAGGATAAGTTAGCTAGGGAGAACTGGCAGCCCTAGTTTGAACGAAGAGACAAGGGTCTGGAAGAGAGACCAGCTCGTTCTTCTTAAGACAGACACCAACTGGACAAGATGTGCCGTGATCAGCAGACGGCGCCCCCCACGTGTCTTCACATTCGAGACCTAGGGAAATCTGGTAGAGGCACCTCGATGTACTGTAGATGACCTCCGTCAGACCCATACAGTAAGACAAGACCTCCACTTTATCTCGTAGATTTCTGGCCAGTGTCTGGGGAGAATTGTGAGTGAGTTTGATCTGTGGGCCTGGTGTGCAACAGGCAGTGCATGCCCAGTAAGTACCAGTGTCTCAAGGCAGTCTGGAAGCTAGTGTCCGTGTCTGCATAGTTATACTAGGGGATACATACTCTCTTGGATATAGGAATTTCTGAGGTGCAGGCAGGACACTAATAACGATTGAATATTGCAGGAATTAAGGCTCCCGGTTGCACGTGGTTTCTGAGGGGAAGTCCAAAGGGGCTAAGGCTAAGCTTAGGGAAGTTGAAGATCAGGATATATGCTGCAACACCAAGTAAGTTAGTCCTTTATACGTGCATGCAGGCGAGTTTTCTGCAACATCAATCATTTGTGAAAATCTGTCCTATAAGCCACTTGTGAGGCTGAGGTACCGACCTCAGAGTTCGGTGTCAACAGAGTTTGCCAGGGTAGGCGACTCACTTGGAGGTAGTCCACACAAATTTTCACACAGATGTTATCCTGACGCCAAATGACTTCAAACAGGCGATAAATGACATGCCCATGCACTCTGCCCCAGGGCCAGACTCATGGAACTCCGTGTTCATCAAGAATTGCAAGAAGCCCCCATCACGAGCCTTTACCATCCTATGGAGAGGGAGCATGGACACGGGGGTCATCCCACAGTTACTAAAAACAACATAGCCCCACTCCACAAAGGGGGCAGTAAAGCAACAGCAAAGAACTACAGACCGATAGCACTAACATCCCATATCATAAAAATCTTTGAAAGGGTCCTAAGAAGCAAGATCACCACCCATCTAGAAACCCATCAGTTACACAACCCAGGGCAACATGGATTTAGAACAGGTCGCTCCTGCCTGTCTCAACTATTGGATCACTACGACAAGGTCCTAGATGCACTAGAAGACAAAAAGAATGCAGATGTAATATATACAGACTTTGCAAAAGCCTTCGACAAGTGTGACCATGGCGTAATAGTGCACAAAATGCGTGCTAAAGGAATAACAGGAAAAGTCGGTCGATGGATCTATAATTTCCTCACTAACAGAACACAGAGAGTAGTCGTCAACAGAGTAAAGTCCGAGGCAGCTATGGTGAAAAGCTCTGTTCCACAAGGCACAGTACTCACTCCCATCTTGTTCCTCATCCTCATATCCGACATAGACAAGGATGTCAGCCACAGCACCGTGTCTTCCTTTGCAGATGACACCCGAATCTGCATGACGGTGTCTTCCATTGCAGACACTGCAAGGCTCCAGGCGGACATCAACCAAATCTTTCAGTGGGCTGCAGAAAACAATATGAAGTTCAACGATGAGAAATTTCAATTACTCAGATATGGTAAACACGAGGAAATTAAATCTTCATCAGAGTACAAAACAAATTCTGGCCACAAAATAGAGCGAAAAACAAACGTCAAAGACCTGGGAGTGATCATGTTGGAGGATCTCACTTTCAAGGACCATAACATTGTATCAATCGCATCTGCTAGAAAAATGACAGGATGGATAATGAGAACCTTCAAAAACTAGGGAGGCCAAGCCCATGATGACACTCTTCAGGTCACTTGTTCTATCTAGGCTGGAATATTGCTGCACACTAACAGCACCTTTCAAGGCAGGTGAAATTGCTGACCTAAAAAATGTACAGAGAACCTTCACGGCGCGCATAACAGATATAAAACACCTCAGTTACTGGGAGCGCTTGAGGTTCCTAAACCTGTATTCCCTGGAATGCAGGCGGGAGAGATACACGATTATATACACCTGGAAAATCCTAGAGGGACTAGTACCGAACTTGCACACGAAAATCACTCACTACGAAAGCAAAAGACTTGGCAGACGATGCAACATCCCCCCAATGAAAAGCAGGGGTGTCACTAGCACATTAAGAGACCATACAATAAGTGTCAGTGGCCCAAGACTGTTCAACTGCCTCCCAGCACTCCCCTGGCAGTCTTCAAGCTGGCACTGGACAAGCACCTAAAGTCAGTTCCTGACCAGCCGGGCTGTGGCTCGTACGTTGGTTTGCGTGCAGCCAGCAGTAACAGCCTGGTTGATCAGGCTCTGATCCACCAGGAGGCCTGATCACAGACCGGGCCGCGGGGGCGTTGACCCCCGGAACTCTCTCCAGATATCACCAGATATCCAGATATCCAGATATCAGGGGCCCGAGACTGTTCAACTGCCTCCCAGCATACATAAGGGGGATTACCAACAGACCCCTGGCAGTCTTCAAGCTGGCACTGGACAAGCACCTAAAGTCGGTTCCTGACCAGCCGGGCTGTGGCTCGTACATTGGTTTGCGTGCAGCCAGCAGTAACAGCCTGGTTGATCAGGCTCTGGTCCACCAGGAGGCCTGGTCACAGACCGGGCCGCGGGGGCGTTGACCCCCGGAACTCTCTCCAGGTAAACTCCAGGTAAACTCCAAACTGGTCTGAGACCACAGTTTTTGTCTGTTGATGCCCCATGGGTGTGCACTGAGTGCTGGGCGCTGAGACTGGATGAGCAGTGCTGGGTGCCCCGTTTACTATGCTGCTCTGGGTGAGCAGCAGGTATGGGTGGGTGCCACTATTGAGAGGCAAAAAGCTGACTCCTGTTTTCTGGTGAGAGGCAGCTGGCCCTAACTCACAGTTCTCTTTGACCGAGTACTTGTAGTAACTCAAATATTTTGTTAAGACTCCAGTCTTTAACAGTTTGTGGAAGGACCATAAGTTCTTTATTACTTGTAAACTTGCAAGTTCTTGGACCACTGTGTGGCTACTCTCCAGTTCATAGAGGACCAATTTGTGGAGAACCGGTTAGATAAGTACACTTTCCTGCATGAAACAAATACAAGACAATTTTTTTTTTATCTTTTAACAGCTCAATGTCCAGCAGCCTCTCCCTGGAAATCCCTTCAGGGTGCCGTTCCAGTTTCCAGAGTGGCTGTTGATTAACAAGTTTGTTATACAATTTGCCCCAAAGGAGCGTATATCTCAGCATTTCTCTATCATCTGTAATGCACAGTGGTACTCACTTGGGTTTGAGTGATTCACCCACATGTCACAGGATCAATTGGTAACTCCAGTTAAATCGCACCACTACTATTAGCTGCAGCTAATGTAATTAGACGTTGGTATGGCTGCATTTAGCTGGGTATTGTAACTGACCCAATTTCCCCTAGTTTGTATTAAGGGAAGTATATCCCAGTATTGACGTCTTGAGTAGGCTGCTACAGATGCATAAATATGTCCTCATTTATTGATAGGGACCTCTTCAAGGGGGGCTCCTTGGCGTGGTGAGGAGGCTCTTGGTCTGAGGAATTAGACCTGTTGGTCTCCTTCCTCAGACCGAACCTAATTACCCCCCAATCCCTCCTCCCTTATCCCATCCTCCCTTTTTCTTTTCCTCCTCCTCCTCCCCACCCCTCCCTATTACCCTTCCTCTTTTTGGCCTTTTTTTTTCCCCCACAGGCACGCTAGTTCCTGGGTAGGGGAAAGGGTACTGGGGTCCATCCCATTCCATTGAGGTTCTTGGCGGTGGTGTAGTTTGCCGTGGAATCTGGATCGCGTGGGGATGTCCCAATCCCTCTCTGGTCTCCCGGGGAGTGGCTTTGGGTATCTTTCGGGTGACGGGTGTATCTCTGGAGGTGGCCTTTCAGATTCCGGGGGTGGTGACCAAAAGAGGTATGCTTTGTGGCAGATATCCGGCTGCCCTCTCTTTTGTCCACCGAGGTAGCTCGGCAGATGTGAGGTTGCTATCCCAGATTGCTGGTTTAGTGGCATGATGGGTAGGGTATGGCACGGGTTCCATGCTGCATCTGCACTACTTGTGGTGCTGAGGTCCTCTTGGGTGCCAAGGGAGATTTCTGGCCCTCTCATTCCTCCCAGGAACTATCCCTCCCCAGTCCCCCCTTTTTTTTATTTTTATTTTCTTTTCTTCTTTCTTTTTTTTTCTTAAAAACAAAAAGAAGGAAGTAACCTAACCATGGAAGCCCTAGTCCATGAACCTGCTACCCCAGGCCCCTTCTTGATACCGCACCCCGCCTAGTCTTTGGACCACTCTTCGGACACTCCTAATGCCTCTGTACCTCTTGCCAGTGCTGTTTCCTCACCCACTTCAGGTACTGAGGTCTCAACTGACTCCTTCCATTTATCTGACCTCCGCTCTCCTTTGACTATGCTTCTGGCCTCTCCCTCTATGGTGCAGCAATTTTCGAATTGCCGGCCCGTTCCGGACCAACTCTGGTCCCACTCCTAAACGCCAACGACAGTTACCTGCTGATGATACTTCTCCACCTTCTCGTTCTTCTCAGAAAAGATCGACACGTCCTGCACTCCCTTTCCACGCTCAGTTTCAGAATGCACAATGGACTAAATTCTTCACTTTATGACTGACTTCCTCTATTGCCTATCTTTCCGACCATAGTATTGGCATGTCACTCCTACACCATGTTGCTCTTAAGATCAGTACGCACATCATCACTGTACAGAATGCTACCCAAGCTCATGATCTTTCTCTTCTTTCCCATATAAATACTGTTCCTGTCACTATTGAAAAACATCATTCCCTCAATTCTTGTAGTGGTACCGTCATTCTGCCCCATACCATAGTTCAACAAAATTTCCAGACATGTGGCAATGACATTCTTGAACAGCTGGAACTCCAAGATCTCCCAATCCTCAAGGTAGACACTTATGTTCTTCCTGCCCACGGGCGGAGACGATGCCCTAGCAATGTGGCTCGTTTAACTTTTGACAGCCATGAACTCCCATCCTCAGTTTATGTAGCAGGACATCGGTTGCAAGCTCGAAAGGTGATCCCTACACTGTAACAGTGTAGAAATTGCTGGCAATTTGGCCATCCGGCGAAATATTGCAGATCTATAACCGAATGCCCAGTCTGTGGTGCTGATGACCATTCTAATAAGTCTTGCAATCGACCTCCCTCTTGCCTTAATTGTCATGAGGCTCACCCTTCGTACTCTGTACTCTCGCTATTGCCAAGTCTGCTTAAATGAGCGGGAAATCCATTACCTCAAAGAGGCAGAAGGTCTCCCTTATGTCATGGCAGTTTCTCATCTCCGCCTCCAAGGGAGACTACCTCGTGTTTCTTATACCCGTGTTTCAAAACGTCCCCCCACTTCTGGGGTCCCATCTTCTGCAGCCTCCTCTGTGGATACCTCTCCCATAGTCACTCCTGTATCTAATTCTTTTGCTGTCCTGGGGTCAGACGTCCCTACTTCAATGCCTCGGTCTGTTCTCGCTTCTTCGTGTTCTCCCTCACAAGCTTCGGTATCGACGAGATCTCGTACGACACTCGTACGACACCTCCTTCCAATCGTCCCTCTACTTCTCAGAAGTCAAAAAAAGGTCCTTTAACCCCTCCTTCCCTTCTTCCACCTCCTCATTTTACCTTCCCTTTCTCTGTACCTGGTTCTTCTCCTCTCACTGGCTCTGTTACAAGTGTAGAGGTTCACCCTCCTCCTCATACTGTACCTTCCTCCCCTGTTCCCTCCCAAGTTTCTTCCTCTTCTGCCACCTCCCAGGTTTCTGCCTCTTCTGTCCCCATCCACACTTCTTCTCCAGTTCCCTCCACCCTTTCGCCCCCCCCCTACCTTGGTACAGTCCATTACAGTTCCAATCTTTAGTCATCCTCCCCCTACCATCTCCAGTATTGTCTCCCATACGACGTCTCTGAATTCCAAAACACTTGAAGCAATCTCTGAATATATTGCAGAGACCAAACCATCAATGGACACTGATCCACCTTCTGTTCCGTCTCTCTCCTCTCCTCCATCTGCGCAACTCCTTTCTTCGCAGCACACTGTTCCTTCAGTGCTTGAATGTTTTCCGCTGCCACCGCATGTGGACTTTTCTAACCCCTCTAGTCCGTAGCAACCCTTACCTGCGGATTTCTAGGTATCTTTATCGTTGCCAATCATGGCTTATTTACAGTGGAATATACGCGGCCTCAGGGGTAATCGGGGTGAGCTTCAGATGTTACTCTCCCAGTTTTCCCCTGTTGGTGTTTGCTTACAGGAACCAAAATTACACTCTGCTGTTATCTATCCCATCTCAGGCTATAATTTATTGTATTCTTCAGATCCTTTTCCTGATGGGACCTTTAATGAAAGTGCCCTTCTTCTACCACTGATATTCTGTACCATCAGCTATTTGTTGGTACTTCGCTGCATTACACAGCAGCCCGTATCCATTTGCATAGGTGGTATATGCTCTGTTCTTTATATCTCTCTCCTTCTCGGGCATTATCTATCCCGGATATTGCCTTTCTTGTTTCGTCATTACCACCACTGCTTCTGTTACTTGGCAATTTTAATGCCCATCATTTCCTCTGGGGGGTCTCACTGTGATTCCCGTGGCATTCAGTTAGAGGCTTTTCTTGCTACCCAGCCCCCTCCATGTTTTAAATACAGGTACTCACACCCATTTTGATCCTCGGACTCACACTCTCTCTTGCATCGATCTCTCAGTCTGCTCTTCCTCCACCACATTAGACTTCACCTGGTCTGTTCTCCCGGATTTACATGACAGCGATCATTTCCCAATCATTCTTACTTCCCCTTCATATTCACCACCTCTTCGTATCCCACGCTAGCAATTTGATCAGGCAAATTGGAACCTTTACTCACAACTAACTGTTTTTAGTGAGGTTCCTTCTTCGTCCTCCATTGATGAGCTTTTACACCTCTTCTCGTTCTCCTTTTTAACCACAGCTTCTCATTCTATACCCCAAACTTCGGGCAAGCATTCTCAGAAATGGGTGCCTTGGTGGTCTCCTGCTTGTGCAATACATTTGAAACGCGCTGCGTGGGGCAGGTACTGGTACAATAGAACCACGGAGAGACTTCTTGGTTTTAAGCAGAAGCGTGCAATCACTCGCCGTGTCATCCGTGACACTAAACGCACTTGCTGGTGAGATTATGTCTCCACCATCACCTCTGCTTTCTCTATGAGTGCAGTCTGGAAAAAAGTACGAAAACTGAGTGGTAAATATTCTCCTGATCCGGCTCCTATTCTGCGGGTTGCCGGTGTTGATATAGCAAACCCACTAGATGTTGCCAAGGAAATTGGCAATCATCTGGTCCATATTTCTCAGGGCCTCCATCTATGCTCCTCGTTTCTTTCCTCAAAGTCTGCCAGAGAATTAGCACCCTTGGGCTTTTCTTCTCTCAGAGAAGAACAGTATAATGTGCCTTTTACACTTCAAGAACTGGAGGCAACACTCTCAGCTTGCTGATCATCGGCAGCTGGGCCCGACGACATTCATATTTGTATGCTACAACATTTACATCAGTCAGCCCTTGCAGTCCTATTACGCCTTTTCAATCTTATTTGGTCACAAGGAGTTCTTCCACAGCCGTGGAAATCTGCCATTGTTCTCCCTTTCCGCAAACCGGGTACTACAGGACATGAAGCCTCCCACTATCTCCCACTATCGTCCAATTGCTCTTACCAGTGCAGTTTGCAAAGTGATGGAACGTCTGGTAAATAGACGTTTAGTGTGGTATTTAAAGACACAGTCTCTCCACTCGTCAATAGGCTTTCGTAAGGGACGTTCTACCATAGACCCCTTACTATGCTTGGATACATATACGTATGTTCGTAATGCCTTTGCAAATAACCACTCAGTTATTGCCATATTTTTTGACCTTGAGAACGCATATGACACAACTTGGAGGTATAATATTTTGGCCCAAGCCCACTCCTTAGGCCTCCGAGGCAATCTACCATCCTTCCTTAAGACTTTTTAACTGACAGACATTTCCGTGTTTGGGTTAATAATGTGCTCTCCCCGGACTTTATCCAAGCTGAAGGTGTGCCCCAGGGATGTGTTCTGAGCACAACACTTTTTCTCCTTGCTATAAATGATTTGGCCTCTAGTCTTCCATCAAATATTTGGTCATCACTTGTTGATGACTTCGCTATTGCCTGTGCAGGCACTGACTGTCACCTCATTACAGTTTCTCTCCAGCATGCGGTAGACCGTGTTTCCAATTGGGCCACCACACATGGGTTTTAAATTTTCCAGTACCAAAACTCGCCAAATTACTTTCACTCTGTCATCTCCGATCATCCTTTGTACCTCTATGGCTCCCGTATCCCTGAACGTGATACAGTCAGGTTTCTGGGCCTCGTCTTTGACCGTAGGTTATCCTGGAAACCTCACATTACCTCTCTGAAGGCAACTTGTCACAGACGGCTGAACCTTCTTAAAACACTTGCTCATCTTTCATGGGGAGCTGATCGTGGAACTCTCCTTCGCCTACATTCCACCCTCATTTTATCGAAACTTGATTATGGTGACCAGATCTATTCAGCGGCCTCTCCTGCTACTCTCTCTAGCCTTAACCCCATTCATCACCAAGGATTACGTTTATGCCTTGGTGCTTTTCGCTCTTCCCCTGTTGAGAGCCTCTATGCAGAAGCGAATGTTCCATCCTTATCTGATCGTCATGATGCCCATTGTCTTTGCTATTATGTACGCTCTCATGATCTCCACAATCCTTCCATTTATAGAATGGTCACTGATATTAGTAGACATTATTTGTTCGCAGCCCCTGTTTACTCCATCCCTTCTCTCTTCGCCTACATTTGCTCTTGTCTTCTCTTCAATTACCACCTTTCTATGTTCATGTAGCGTCTCACTTTTCCCTACCCCCCTGGGAAGTTCCAGCTGTTCGAGTCTGCTCTTTCTCCCTTGTTCGAAAGCCCAACTGTCTATGGTTGCTTCCTGCTCTCTTTTTCTTGACCACTTCCACTCTCATTCTCATGCCATTGCAGTCTTCTGACGGCATAGGATTCGCAGCAGTGTTTCCGGACAGCATCGTACGAGGGCATTTACTATCTTCGGCTAGTAGTTTTACTGCTGAATTGTATGCCATTATTGCAGCACTTATCCATATTACATCTATGCCTGTGTCATCATTTGTGGTTGTCTCAGACTCCCTTAGTGCTTTACAGGCTATACAGAAATTTGATACACCTCACCCCTTAGTCCTCCGTATCCAACTTTGGCTATGCCGCATCTTTACCAAGCATAAAGATATTGTTTTTTGTTGGGTCCCTGGTCATGTTGACATACAGGGCAATGAACATGCAGACACTGCTGCGCGGTCAGCAGTACATGACCTACCAATTTCATACAGAAGTATTCTATTTATGGACTATTTTGCTGCAATAGCTACCCAGCTTCACACCTGTTGGCAACAATGTTGGTCTACTATGCTCGGTAACAAACTTCAATCTATTAAACCGAGCATAGGTTACTGGCCGTCTTCTTGTCACCCGTGTCGAGGTTGGGAGACTACTCTCTCCCGTCTTTGCATTGGCCATACTCGTCTTACTCATGGATATCTCATGGAGAGGCGCCCTGCTCCTCTCTGTGAGAATTGTCAGGTTCCATTATCAGTCAGCCACATTCTGTTAGACTGCCCACTTTATCAACGAGCACGCAGAATTTACCTCTATCATCGTGTTCGCTCCACTGCTCTCTCTTTACCTTCCCTTCTCGCTGATGGACCCACCTTTCATCCGGACTCTCTCATTGACTTTTTGACAACAACTGACTTACTTCACAAACTCTGATACCTTCAGCCCTTTCTACTTCAATCCCTTGCTACCCTCTACCTCCACACTATCCCCTGCCCCGCTGTTTTCTTTAACCTACTGATCATCCCTCCCCCCTTCTGCCGCCCAATACCCTCGCTTCCTTCCCTACCCTGCAGCGCTGTATGGCCCTTGTGGCTTAGTGCTTCTTTTTGATTATAATAATAATATTGATAGGGAGTCACTTTGGTCATAACACTTGAATGCATACCCCAATACAAACTTTTACACTATCAGGATTGTACTGCGGATTATACACTCATGTTTCTTTTTAACACTTGTTTTCCTAGTGGAGATTGACAGTATTTCAAGAGTTTACCACACTAAGCTATTTTCTTTGTTCTCAGTGGGAGATTTGGGATGTGTTCACACTCTTATTTCTGAATTCAACCCAGCTTGTCACCCTGCCCAAGCACTTACTAGTCACCCTCTGCACAAAAGAACTGCTGAGTTCAGCTTTTATCTCTTCCTTACTACACATTGAAGCAGTATTAAATATAAGAGGGTAGGTGTCTTGTTATCTAGCTACAGACTAGAATTCCTAATAGTCCCAACTTGTAGATAAAGTGGGATGCAGGTTTTCCCGTAATTTTCCTGCTATGGAGAAAAGAGTAATTATTCTCATTTAACCTCATTGTGTAGTTGATCAGGAAGTCTAGCAAGGAGAGGAAGGCATGCCTCATGACACTATGGTACATACATGTGTTCCTCATACAGCCCTTTGAGGGACTTAGCCCTCCCTTCTGGGAGGACTAAGTCCCTCAGGCAGACACTGCTGTGCGGTCAGCAGTACATGACCTACCAATTTCATATAGAGGTGTTCCATTTCTGGAATATTTTACTGTAATAGCTACCCACCTTCACACCCGTTGGCAACAACATTGGTCAACTCTGCTCAGTAACAAACTTCATTCTATTAAACCGAGCATAGGTCACTGGCCGTCTTCTTGTCATCAGTGCCGAGGTTGGGAGACTACTCTCTCCCGCCTTCGCATTGGCCACACTCATCTTACTCATGTGTATCTCATGGAGAGGCACCCTGTTCCTCTCTGTGAGAAGTGTCAAGTTCCAGTATCGATTAGCCACATTCTGTTAGACTGCCCTCTCTATCAACGAGCACGCAGAATTTACCTCCAACGTCGTCTCCGCTCTACTACTCTGTCTTTACCTTCCCTTCTTGCTGATGGACCCTCCTTTAATCCTGACTCTCTCATTGACTTCTTGACAACGACTGATTTACTCCACAAACTCTGATGATGATATCTTTCGCACTCCCCTCAGCCCTTTCTACCTCAATCTCTTGCTGCCCTCTACCCTTTCACCATCCACTGCCCCGCTGTTCTCCATAACCTATTACTCATCTATCTCCCTTTTGCCAACTGATACCCTCGCTTCATTCCTGCCCTGCAGCGCTGTATAGCCCTTGTGGCTTAGCGCTTCTTTTTGATTATAATAATCTTACTCAAAGACGACATGGAGACGAGTAACTCATTTATATCGAAATATTCCCGATGGTCTCTTGCAATATTATGGCCTATTTTATTCAGTCTAGAGTATATAACATGTTTGTATGTTATTTATAGTGTTTATTATATCATATTAGATCAATTCTGATAGATAAATAAGCCGTAGAGTTGATATATAAGCTGATATAAGCGTAATAATGAAGTAATTTCTCCTGGCTCTCTGGAGCGAATACTGCCGGTGTTCCCAGATGGTGCCTGATTGGCTGGCACTCTACGGATAAGCTCCGCCTACTCTTATATAATGCCAAATAGTCAAATATTATATTAGAAAGAATAATGCAAGAAAAAGCGATAAAAAAAAGGAAAAAATTCCAAAAAATATATGGGCTGTGAGCAGACGTGCTACCCATATCGCCGTCACCATACCTGATATAAATGACTATAATTCCTAGTAGAAACGTCGTAGAACATTGATTCTTGTACCATTGTGTTACCAAAGAGTTAATCTATTTTTCTATATGAAAAACTCACTTTCCATAATTTTTCGATTTTTTTTGAGCGTAAGTAAGTAAGTAAGTTTATTCAGGTATACACAAATACAGTTACATAGAATTATCATACATAGCAGCATGTGTGTAGAGAACCTAGGATAACCCAAAAAAGTCAGACAGAGTGACTTATTTCCATTGGGGTCCTTTACTTATTTCCACTGGGGTCCTGATGGACCCACCTTTCATCCGGACTCTCTCATTGACTTTTTGACAACAACTGACTTACTTCACAAACTCTGATACCTTCAGCCCTTTCTACCTCAATCCCTTGCTACCCTCTACCTCCACACTATCCCCTGCCCCGCTGTTTTCTTTAACGCGCGGAAAATTGCCCTACAGCCCCCACAAAAAAAGTATTAACAAAAAATATTTTTTTTAAAGACTAAATATAGATTTGCATACAGAAAATAATGACAAATGAATATAATGCACTAATAAAATGGATAAATGAACATTTAACATCACATTTACCTTTATTGAAGACTTGGTGTATGGCAGACAGGTAGGAGGGGAGAGGAAGGCGAGTTTATTATTTATTTATTTATTTTATTTATTTATTTATTTAGTAATTTTAGCATACATACAGAGGTACAAAAAAATACAGGTAAGAGCAGCATGCCAAAGCCACTTATATGCATAGCATTACGGGCTGGCTTAATATTAACTTAAGATTAACTAAGCAATGATGAAATCAGTGATAAAACAATATTGTGGATAATTGGTTCAGAGAACCGACATGTTGATAAATTAGACACATGTGCAACTCTTGGGTATCTTTATTGAGGAAATGTTGAAGAACAGGAGGAGAATGAGGTAATCAGTCCCTCAAGATTGATGGACTGAACACATCGACTCAAGGTTGAGGGACTGATTACCTCATTCTCCTCCTGTTCAAGTTTCTCCTACGTATGGACTGATGAAGCCACTGTGTGGCGAAACGTTTCCTCAATAAAGATACCCAAGAGTTGCACATGTGTCTAATTTATCAAAACAATATTGTAAACAGATAACTATAAAGCACAAATGAGTATTACAAAGACAGGTCATATGGTTGCATGCATTGCTGTACATTCAGTGAATGGGTCATCATGTTACGTGTCTTTTAAAAATACAATTGTGGTCTAGGTTTATATAATTGTGTGAATTAATTGTGGTAACATAGTTACTTTATAGGTTCATTTTTCAGTATATATTTGTTTTTGTAGAGGTAAGTGATCTTAGAAGAGACTGGAATTTATAACGTTTAGTGTTTCTTTTATTTTACAGTAATAATTCCTGATTAGGCGTGTGCATTGATTTTATAGCTAGATACACAGAAATCAAATAGATAAATTGGTATCCTGTTAGGTCATGTGTTTTTAAAAAAATAACAAAGTTGAGGGGAGGGTTAAACAAGTTAGTGTTTATGTATAATTGTGAGTAAACATATAGGATTTTTATTATAGGTTCATTTTTGAATTATTTGGGTTTCTGTAGTGAGTAATTTGATCTTTGAGAAGAGACTTTGATTGTATAAACAGGTAGTGTTATTGTTGTTAGCATCAGGTAATGAATTCCAGATTTTAGGGCCTTTTATGTGCATTGGTTTTTGCATAGGTGAGATGGACACGAGGAACATCAAAGAGTGATCTGTGCCTTGTGTTATGGTCATGTGTTCTGTTGAGGTTGGCAAGGAGATGTTTGAGGGGAGGGTTAATATCAGAGTTAAGTGTTCTATGTATGTAATAGGTGCAGTAATAAGTATGGATGTTTTGTATGGTGAGTAGGTTGAGTGTTTTGAATATTGGTGGAGTGTGCTGCCTGTAGTGAGAATTTGTTATTCTAACTGCAGCCTTTTGTTGGGTAATTAGTGGTCTGAGATGGTTAATTGTTGTTGAGCCCCATGCACAAATTCCATAGGTGAGATAGGGGTAAATAAGAGAGTGATAAAGGGCCAGGAGGGCTGACTGTGGAACATAGTACCGTATCTTCGATAGTTTGCCTACAGTCTTGGAAATTTTCTTAGAAATTTGTTGTATATGTGTATGAAATTTGAGTCTATTATCAAGGTGGATTCCTAAGAATTTTCCCTCTGTTAGCTTTGTGATAGGTGATCTGTTTATCGTTATGTTAAGAGGTACATCTGTAGCTCTGTTACCAAACTGAATGAAGTAGGTTTTGTCAATGTTTAGTGCAAGTTTGTTAGTCCTCATCCAGGTAGATATTTTCTGTAATTCGGTGTTTACAGTATTGGCTAGCGTGACTGGGCTCGGGTGAGAGAAGACGTATGTAGTGTCATCTGCAAAAAGTGTGGGTTTGAGTAATTGCGAAGCATTTGGTAGGTCATTTATGTATAGGAGAAAGAGAAGAGGGCCAAGGACACTTCCCTGTGGGACACCAACTGTAATTGGTTGAGCGGAAGAGCTTGCCCCATTTGCGTACACATATTGGCTTCTGTTGCTGAGGTATGACTTGAGGTAGTTGAGGGAGTGCCCACTAATACCATAGTGTGACAATTTTACGTGGAGCAAGTCATGGTCAACTGTATCAAAAGCTTTACGTAAGTCAGTGAAGATCCCCAGTGGGACTTCTTTTTTCTCTATTGCAGTGTATATATGTTCTAGCATGTGTATAATAGCATCATTAGTATTTTTATTAGGCCTGAATCCAAATTGGCAGGGGTTGAGAATGTTTTGGGAGATGAGGTAGGAGTAGATTCGTTTATGAATTAATTTTTCGAAGATTTTTGAGAGAGGGTGTAAATTGGATATTGGCCTATAGTTATTCAACTCTGTTTGGTCTCCTCCTTTATGGATCGGGGTGACCCTTGCTATTTTGAGAGCTGTAGGGAAAGTGGAGGATTCAATGGATTTGTTAAAGAGTGTTGCAATGATTGGTGATAGTACTTGTGACACTTTTTTGTATATAAAGGGTGGTAAGGTATTTAAATCTCCTGCCTTGTTTTTTAGTGCGTTGATAATAAGGGAGACTTCGCATGGGTTAGTCGGAGCTAGGAACATTGTGTTCGGGTAGTTGCCAGTGAGGTAGTCATTTGGTGGGGTATCTGAGCTTGGGATTTTATTGGCAAGGTTTTGTCCTATAGTGGAGAAGAAATCATTGAGTCTGTTTGCTGTTTCTGTTGGTGGGAGTTGGGGTTCATCTGATTTTGCTAATTTTATTTCGCTATTTCGTGATATCTTTTTTATATCACCTCGTAAGTTGGATAATCTGTTCTCATAATACAGTTTTTTTGCCCTTCTTATCAGGCTGGTTAGGATTGACGAGTAACGTTTTGTTTGGTCTCTGGTTATGTGACCCATTCTGTACTGTTTTTCATATCGGTGTTTTGTATTTATGGATTTGAGAATGCTGGGTGTTAGCCAGGGACTGTTCAGTCTCTTAGTTGTCATCTGTTTAGTTTTTTTAGGGCAGTGCTTGCTATAGAGGTATTGGGTCTTTTTTAGAAAATTATTAAAACATTCGTCAATATCTGTATAGATTTCTAGCTCAGTATGACGCTAATATAATCTCTGCAGCTTAGTTATCTATCACAATTCATCTGATATGACATAATAAACAATATTAATAACAGAAACATGATATATACTCTAGAATGAATAAAATATATCATAACATATGTGAAGAGTAAGTGTTGTTGTTGGGTTTATAAGGACCACTGAAGGAAGCCGTACATATTAGTGGTAGTGGAGTTTTAGTTAGTTTAATATGTTTATTATGCACCCCATACCCATCACAGCAGCAAAAGCCACCAACACTATTCACATTGAAACAATGTACGTAATTTATAAATAAGAAATGTTTACACTTTAATTTATAAATAAGAAATATTTACACTTATCTTGGAGGAGATGTTAGTTTAATTAGTTTTATGGAGGAGATGCTGGCAGAGGTTTAGGGTGGTGGAAGATAGCAGGCCGTTGTATGTTTAGTGGCCCTATACCACCTCCATTGAAGAGTTACTTTTGTGTCTTTTTCATTCAGTCGCTAAATTTACTTGCTACACTGTTAATGTTACACTTTATTGCTGGTTGGCACTATAGCCTGGTGATGCATATTTCATTTGTAATTATAGGTCTAGAGCAACTTGTGGACATGACAGTTGTAGATATCGAAGGGGGGCATTTTTGTGACCTTGGTGTCCCAAATTCCTACTTGTCTATGTAACTTTGATAAATAATAATCTGTGTTACCATTTACTGGTATGTACCTTATGAATTACATCCAGATAAATGCAATTTTCCACATTTAATTTGCCCGTTGTTTCACATATAATTATTATGTAATTAACTAATTAATGACTTCACTAATTACATCCGGTTCAAGAAGGACCAACGGGCAAATTAAATGTGGAAAATTGCATTTATCTGGATGTAATTCATAAGGTACATACCAGTAAATGGTAACACAGATAATTATTATTTATCAAAGTTACATAGACAAGTAGGAATTTGGGACACCTAGGTCACATAAATGTCCCCCTTCGATACCTACAACTGTCATATCCACAAGTTGCTCTAGACCTATAATTACAAATGAAATATGCATCACCAGGAATTCTGGTAAATATAAAAATTGGTGGACTGTATATTAAAATTAATAAATGATTATATATATACACATTTACATAACAGGAGAATATATCTTAATATCACTCACCAATTTGACTGGAGATTAATGTGTATCATACTCAAAAAAACCTCATTCTAACTAAATTTATGATGATAATACTGGCCAGAATTACAACACAATTTAGATAGCTTATCTGGTGTTCCTGGAGCTGTCTTGTCCATTCCCCTGATATCTCAAGTTATGCAGGAATGCACATCCAACAATTTCGGCTCCTATTTGAGACCCCTCAAGGAAGGTTCCTTGATGTTGGTGAGGGGCTCTGATTTAGGAAATTGGATCTGTGCTCCAGTTCCCTGAATTAAGCCTGAATGCCTTCCACATCCCTCCCCAGGCGCTGTATAATCCTCCGGGTTTAGCGCTTCCCCTTGATTATAATAATAATAATAATAATCCTATTTGAGAGGTTTTAAGCCCAATATAACCTCTAGAGCACGAAAATTCTTCCGATTATTCACTAACGTTTGTGTTAACTAGTTCAAACATGGCGAGTCTTTTTTCTCTGCCCAGGCGCAGGGCTTCCCATTTTCGATAACATAATTTTTATTAAATACAATGTATTACACTAATTTACATAAAAAATACACTATTTTTTTCCGGAAAATACATTATTTTCCACACATACAAATGAAAATGAGTGCATAATATAAATGCTATAACATCTTAATTTTTTTCAAGCACACACGTAACAAAATATCATGGTGAAAAATAATGCAGATGTGTTTTTCATAACGTGGCTCCGCGCAATTTATCTCCAGAATATCGTTTTTAGTAGTTTTCTCACTGCATAAATCCATATTAAAAATTTCTCTAACAACAAATATGAAAAAACTGTTTGCAATTTTTCTTAACACCACAGAAAATGTAGAACTTTTGACGGTACAAATTGTAAATCAGAATTCAGTCAACACACTTTAATATAAGCAATCTAACACACATTACAAGCAGTTTAACAACCAGCCAATAAAAAGTGAACATTGCCTCGTAAAACTTATAGATCCAGACCCACACATCTTTCTGGATTACTATTGAAGGCACATCCCAAGACTGTTCAACTGCTTCCCAGCATACATAAAGGGATTATTGATAGAGCCCTGGCTGTCGTCAAGAGGGAGCTGGACAGGCACCTCAAACCATTACCTGACCAGCCGGGCTGTGGTTTGCACGTTGATTGGCGTGTGGTCAGCCTTGTTGATCAGGCCCTGATCTACCGCGAGACCTGGTTATGGACCGGGCCCATGGGAAGATTATAGCAAATCCTGTGACACAACCTCAACAACTAGTCACGCCACATCACAACTCTTGCAATTCAGATGGTTAATTTCGCTTTAATAAACCAGCAAACAGTATAACCCACTAGTTATATTCAGCTTTCATGAAGGAAACTGTAAGATCTGAAGAACACTTTGACATATGAGATCAATTTAATCTCTTGCCAATAAAAAAAAGTAGACAAATCCACATAAAACACCGAAGATAAAATAATACAACAATAATAAACTGCTAGCATAAATAATTTTTGTTATTCCAATATCAAGTGCAGCTACCAGGATTAAGATATCAACAGAGAGGACACTAAACAAACAACATTATAAGGGATAAAAATAGTTCCAGTCCAAGTAGTACCTAAGAATATGATCCAAAGTCACAAGACAGAGGCGTTAGCAGTTGCTGCGGCAGTTTAGTTTAATATGTTTATTATGCAGCCCATACCCATCCTGTGGGCGGTAGTCAAAAGATTACAGAGGTACGGCAACAGAGGCATCAGTGGCAGGGAAAGGGGGGGGGAGGGAGGGGTATACCAGGCATCGGAGGAAATGTTAGAACGTTAGTGGCTGTGGATTCTAAGTAAGTTTATTTAAGATATAATTACATAGATTATCATACATAGCAGCATATGTGTAGAGTGACTTATCACAGTTCACGCCATATTCAGAAATACATGTATTTCAGTCAAGAAGCCTTAGTTTACTGCAGTGTTTATTTACTAAGTAGGTACGTAAGTTCCTATGCCTACTGTTCATTTACTAGGTTCCTATCAATGTTGGTAGAATTACCGACAATATGTTAAGTAAAAGGACATAAGTGCAACTGTGACTATTTTTTCTACCACGTATTACTACTATCGCTAGTGTGTGTGTGTGTGTGTGTGTGTGTGTGTGTGTGTGTGTGTGTGTACTCACCTATTTGTACTCACCTATTTGTGGTTGCAGGGGTCGATTCACAGCTCCTGGCCCCGCCTCTTCGCTGATTGCTACTAGGTCCTCTCTCTCCCTGCCCCATGAGCTCTATCATACCTCGCCTTAAAACTATGTATGGTTCCCGCCTCCACTACGTCACTTTCTAGGCTATTCCACGGCCTGACTACTCTATGACTGAAGAAATACTTCCTAACATCCCTTTGATTCATCCGAGTCTTCAACTTCCAATTGTGACCTCTTGTGTCTGTGTCCCTTCTCTGGAACATCCCCGTCTTTGTCCACCTTGTCTATTCCGCGCAGTATTTTATATGTCATTATCATGTCTCCCCTGACCCTCCTGTCCTCCAGTGTCGTCAGGCCGATTTCCCTCAACCTTTCTTCGTAGGACAATCCCCGTAGCTCTGGGACTAGTTTTGTTGCAAACCTTTGCACTTTCTCTAATTTCTTGACGTGCTTGACTAGGTGTGGATTCCGAACTGGTGCTGCATACTCCAGTATGGGCCTGACGTAAATGGTATACAGAGTCTTAAACGAATCCTTACTGAGGTATCGGAACGCTATCCGTAGGTTTGCCAGGCGCCCGTATGCTGCAGCAGTTATCTGATTGATATGCGCTTCAGGAGATATGCTCGGTGTTATACTCACCCCCAGATCTTTTTCCTTGAGTGAGGTTTGCAGTCTTTGGCCATCTAAACTGTATTGTGTCTGCGGTCTTCTTTGCCCTTCCCCAATCTTCATGACTTTGCATTTGGCAGGGTTAAATTCAAGGAGCCAGTTGCTGGACCAGGCTTGTAGCCTGTCCAGGTCTCTTTGTAGTCCTGCCTGATCCTCATCCGATTTGATTCTTCTCATTAACTTCGCATCATCTGCAAACAAGGACACTTCTGAATCTATCCCTTCCGTTATGTCGTTCACATATACCAAGAACAGCACAGGTCCTAGGACTGACCCCTGTGGAACCCCCTTGTCACGGCGCCCACTTGACACCTCGTCGGTACCATGACTCGTTGTTGCCCCCCTGTCAGTATTCTCTGTCATTGCAGTCCCCTTTCCCTGTTATTGTCCTGATCTCTGCTTTTGCGAAAACCTCTTTGAGGAACTGTTCGAAGGCCTTCTTGCGTCCAAAAATAGCAGTCGACCCCACCCCTTCTCTCTTTCTTACTTCTGTCACTTGTCATAAAAACTAGTAGGTTTTGCACGGGGATTTTCCTTCCCTGAAACCGTGTGGTTGTCAATTACACTTGTTTTTTTCCCAGGTGCCCCACCACTCTCCTCCTGTGATCTTCTCCATGACCTTGCATACTTTTCAGTTTGTGATACAGGTCCCGTAGTTTTAAATGCCCTCGTGTTGCTCCCTTTTTAAAAATTGGGACTACATTTGCCATTTTCCATACCTCAGGAGTTGCCCAGTTTCAAATGATGTATTGAAGATCTTTGTTAATGGCTCACACAATATCTCTGCTCCCTCTTTAAGGACCCATGGAGAGATGTTGTCTGGTCCCACCGCCTTTGAGGTGTCAAGTTCGCATAGGAACTTCTTCACCTCCTCCTTGGTTATATGTACCTCATCCAGCACTTGCTGGTGTGCCCCCTGTTCTGATTTCCTGGAGTCCTACTGGTTTCCACTGTAAATACTCTTTAAATCTTGTGTTGAGCTCCTGACATACCTCTTGGTCGTTTTCTTGTGAATTCCCCATCACCCTTCCTCAGTCTGATTACCTGGTCCTTGACTGTTGTTTTCCTCCTGATGTGGCTGTACAACAGCTTCGGGTCAGTCTTTACTTTTGATGCTTGTCATTTTCATATTGTCTCTGAGCCTCCCTTCTTATCTGTGCATATTCGTTTCTGGCTCTTCGGCTGATTTCTTTATTTTCCTGAGTTCTCTGTCTTCTGTACCTTTTCTATTCTCTAGTACACCTAGTTTTTGTCTCCCTACATCTTTGGGTGAACAAGGACTCGTTCTGTTCTTCCCATTATTTCTGTTTCCTTGGGAACAAACCTTCTTCTGCCTCCTTGCATTTTGTTGCTACATAGTCCATCATTTCTTGTACTGGTTTTCCTGTCAGTTCCCTCTCCCACTGAATGTCTTGAAGGAAGTTCTCATGCCTGAGTAGTTCCCCCTTTTGTAGTTTGGTTTTTCCCAGCCTATTCCTGCTACTCTCTCCACTTGGAGCTCAACTATGTAGTCGAAGCACAGAACCACATGATCACTAGCTCCCAGGGGCCTTTCATACATGATACCCTCGATGTCCGAACTACTCATGGTGAATACAAGGTCCAGCCTTGCTGGTTCATCCTCTCCTCTCTCTCTCTGGTAGTCTCTCTAACATGTTGATGCATGAGGTTTTCCAGTACCACATCCATCATCTTGGCTCTCCATGTTTCGGGACCCCCATGGGGCTCCAGGTTTTCCCAGTCAATCTCCTTGTGATTGAAATCACCATAACTAGTAACTTTGCTCCCCCATGTGTGCTCTCCTGGCCACCTCGGCTAGTGTGTCGATCGTTGCTCTGTTGCTCTCATCATATTCTTCTCTTGGCCTCCTGCAGTTTTGTGGTGGGTTGTACATTACTGCAATTATCACCTTATGTCCCTCAGACTGTATTGTTCCTACTAAGTAGTCCCTTTCGCCCGTGCCATCCATTCCTTCCATTTTCTCAAAATCCCACTGGTTTTTAATGAGCAGTGCAACTCCTCCTCCCCCTCTCCTCCCTCTGTCTTTCCTGAGGATTTGGTATCCGGATGGAAAGATTGAATTTGTTATTATTCTGGTGAGTTTTGTTTCTGTGAGTGCTTTATGTCTGGGGATGTCTCTTTGATTCTTTCGTGCCACTCCTCAAACTTGTTTGTTATTCCATCTGCATTTGTATACCACACCTTCAACTTCTTTTCTAAGACTGTGGTCTGGGAGGTATATTGGGGTTGGGGAAGTGGGAGACCTGGTAAGGAACTATGGGTTGTTGCTGTGGGGGTGGAGTTTGTAATGTAGTGGGTGGGGGCATTGGATGTGGCATGGGTGTTTTGATTTAGAGTGTTTGGTTGCACTGGGGTTGACCTGGTTGGGAGGCTTCTATAGGAAGTTGTGAGGGAGGTTATGTTTGATCTTCTTCCTGGGTCTGGGATCTCCTGTCTGTCTTCTCCATCCCCTCTCTTTCCTCCTTTCGCCTTTGTATCATCTCTCTCAGTTTCTGCCTTTCTTCTTGTGTTCTGTCGCGGTCGAGATACACCTTCCTGTATGCTGGCATGTCCCTTAATCGTGCTTTCTCCTGCAGGATCCTGGTCCGAGTCGCTTCTGCCTTGAAGGTCACTTTCACTGGCCGGGTTATTTTTTTTACAAACCCCCCTATTCTCCGAAAATTTTCCAGCTGGGTCATGTCGTCTTCTCCTATTGCTTTCAATTGCATTTTTTTCCCCTTGTTTTCTTGCTTCATATGTTTCCCCTTCAACTTCCTGGAGCCCATACACAAAGACTGACCTCACCCTTTCATTCTCCCACTGCATATCCCTGTGTATCCCCTCATTTAATTTGGTTTCCTTCACTGCAGCTTTCCTTTCTTCAGTTTCACTGGCTAATGTACTTGGGCTCAGTGGCCTGTTATTTTCCCTTCTCGGCTTTCCTTGGGCTCTGTTGTTGTCTGTTAGGGCCTCCACATAAAGCTTAGCTCTTTCATTTACTACAGTCTCCTCTGATAGAGCTTCCCCATGCAGTTGTGCCCCTGTTTGTGTGTGTGTGTTTGTGTATGTGAGTGTGAGTGAGTGTGAGTGTGAGTGTGAGTGTGTGTGTGTGTGTGTGTGTGTGTGTGTGTGTGTGTGTGTGTGTGTGTGTGTGTGTGACTCAACAATCAATATTTGCACCAATAACTCACTCCAGTTGTGACCGGGTGTGGAAGTGTGAATTGCTCATTACTCTATAATTTGTTCATGATTGTACCCATGTATAAACGTAAGTAACCATTCTTACAGGATTCATTACCTTTGTAACTTGTGAGTTCATTACCTTTGTACCCAGTTCAGCTATCAAAACTTTGGGGGCCCAGTCCCTGGACCCATTACGTACCTCTGTAATCTGTAAATACCTTTGTAAATTGTCATGATTGTGACTAGACCTACCTGGAGTTCATTACCTTTGTAAATTGTGAGTTCATTACCTTTGTAAATTGTGAGTTCATTACCTCTGTAACTTGCTTAGCTATCAAAACTTTGGAGTCCAGTCCGTGGACCAATTATGTACCTCTGTAATCTTTTGACTACCGCCCACAGGATGAGTGTGGGGTGCATAATAAACATATTAAACTAACTATCGCTAGTTGAAGATTCAGACACTTATGCAACGTATGGGAATTTTTTGAGGAAACGTTTCGTCACACAGTGGCTGTGGAAATTTTTTACATAATTTCCTATATGTAGAACATGTAAATGAATAATTTAAAAATCCGTATTAACATGTGATGCTATTTGGACCCTTCGAGAAATTTCGAGTGAGGGGGTAGACAGAACAGCCGCGGGAGTGACGTCGCAGAGACGCCATATTGGATTTAATGTGTGAACACTGGACTGAATTGGGCAATGTAATCAGGCGTTCTCGAAGGCCAATTGGTGTATGTCGGCCTCAGTCCGTAATTTAGAATTTGCTGATACGTTCCTGCTGAAGAATTAGGATGGTGTGAAAAACCCTTACAATTCGGCAACAAAGACGGAAAACTAGAGAACTCCAATCCTTCCCAACAACACCCCTTAGCTAAGTGATGGTTACCCATAATGTACAGTAGTTTTTGCATTGGCCATCGTAAATCCTAGATGTAGAGGTAGTGTTAGGGTGTGTTTCCAAAAAAATAATTATGATCCAGTAATTAAATGGTAAGTGGTAATATTAATTTCTTTTGTGTACCCAGCAAACCTAATCATATACAGTTCACAACTTTAATTTACCAGAGTAGCTGGTTTTAATACTGTAATTAATTTAATGTCAGGTTTAGTTTTTTGTTAGAGTGGTGAAGAAGTGGGCATCGAGGGAGTTACAGTTCGGCGACCTACTGTGACTTAAGTCCCACGTATTTCACCCAAATTACTTGCATGTAATAATTCAGGTAATATCCTGTAAACCTCATGCAGGTAATTTTCTCACATAATAACAATTTACCGTGTCTTCATCAGTCCAAAGCAGAAAGGTATAAGGAGAAGAGGAGTTTGAGGTAATCAGTCTCACAGCCTGGAATCGATGTGTTCAGTCCATCAGTCTTGTAGAAAGTAGAGCATATGGCCGGAGAAGTTGCTTATATACTGTAGTCAGGTGAGTCGAAGCAGGAGGAGGCAGGATCACAGTGGAACCATCCTCTAGTATAAGTAGGTCTTCGTCCGAAGGTTGAGCAAGTTTTGAAGAATTCCTTGTATGAAGATCCCATGATGCTGTAATGTCTGACAGATATGATAAATGGTTTGGAAAACCGACAAATTGAAACTTCAGACATTTATGCAACATATGGGAAATTCAACTTGTCGGTTTTCTAAACCATTTATCACATCTGTCAGACATTACAACATCATGGGATCTTCATACAATGAATTCTTCAACACTTTTCCAACCTTTGGACAAAGACCTACTTACACTAGTGGATGGTTCCACTGTGATCCCGGCTCCTCTTGCTTCAACTCATCTGACTGCAGTATATAAGCCACTTCTCCGGCCATACGCTGCTGTACTTTTTACAAGAATGATGTACTGAACACATCGATTCCAGGCTGAGGGACTGATTTCCTCAAACTCTTCCTCTCCTTACACCTTTCTGCTTTGTATTGGATTGATAAAGCCACTGTGTGGCGTTTCCTCAGTAAAGATTCCCATATGTTGCATAAGTGTCTGAATTTTCAACTTGTCGGTTTTTTAAACAGGATGATAGTAAACTACGATTAGGGTCACAAGTGACAGGGTCCTTAGACAAACAGATAAATTAAAATCTAACAAATCCCTAGGCCCTGATGAACTGTATGCTAATCTTTTCAACATATCACTACAAATTGGCATAGTGCCAGACAAGTGGAAAATGACAAATGTGATACCTATTTTCAGAGCAGATGACATATCCTTAGTTTCGAACTATAGATCAATAAGCCTAACCTCCATAGTGGGGAAATTTATGGAATCAATAACTGCCGAGGCAATTCGTAGCCATCTTGAAAAGCATAAATTAACCAACGAATCTCAGCACGGTTTTACAAAAGGGCGTTCCTGCCTTACGAATTTATTAACCTTTTTCACTAAGGTATTTGAGGAGGTAGATCATGGCAATGAATATGATATTGTGTATATGGACTTCAGTAAGGCTTTTGATAGAGTCGCACATTAGAGACTATTGAGGAAAATTCAGGCACATGGAATAGGAGGAGAAATTTTTTCCTGGCCAGAGTCTTGGTTGACAAACAGGCAGCAGAGAGTTTGCATAAATGGAGAGAAATCTAAGTGGGGAAGCTTCACGAGCGGTGTTCCACAGGGGTCAGTGTTGGGCCCCTTGTTGTTCACAATCTACATAAACGACATTGATGAGGGAATAAATACCGACATTAGCAAGTTTGCCGATGACACCAAAATAGGCCGTCGAATTCATTCTGACGAGGACATTAGAGCTCTCCATGAAGATTTGAATAGACTGATGCAGTGGTCGGAGAAGTGGAAGATGCAGTTTAATATAGACAAATTCAAAGTTCTAAACATTGGACAGGTAATTAACCATGCCACATATAAACTAAACAATGTTGATCTTAATATTACAGATTGCGAAAAGGATTTGGGAGTTCTGGTTAGCAGTAATCTAAAACCAAGACAACAGTGCATAAGTGTTCGCAATAAAGCGAACAGAATCCTTTGCTTCATATCGAGAAGCATAAATAATAGAAGTCCTCAGGTTGTTCAGCTCTATATATCCTTGTTTAGGCCTCATCTAGATTATGCTGCACAGTTGTGGTCACCGTATTACAGAACGGATATAAATGCTCTGGAAAACGTACAAAGGAGGATGACAAAATTGATCCCATGTATCAGAAGTCTTCCCTATGAGGACAGACTAAGGGCCCTGAATCTGCACTCTCTAGAAAGGCGTAGAATTAGGGGGGATATGACTGAGGTGTATAAATGGAGGACAGGAATAAATAAAGGATGCAGTTTAATATAGACAAATGCGAAGTTCTAAACACTGGACAGGAAAATAATCATGCCACATAAAAAATAACTAATGTAGATCTTAATATTACTGATTGCGAAAAGGATTTGGGAGTTCTCGTTAGCAGTAATCTATCCCCCTCCCCACTGAGCTGTATAATCTCTGCGGGTTTAGCGCTCATCCATGAAATAAAAAATGAACAGGCACTTACACATGCATGATGTGTTAACAAGAATTTATACGCGTGTTTTTGTATAAGCAATTATACGTGCTAGTTGTAAAGGCACTTAAATGTGCGTATTATACAAACCCCTATACGTGCGTGTTGTACAATCTCATATGCGTATGTGTTACGCGCCTTTACACATACTTGTTGTACATGCAACTGTAATGTTGCTCTTGCACGTTCGTGTTGCACATGCACTTGCACTTACATGTGCATGTTGTACTGGCGCTTACAAGTGCGTTGTACAGACACGCATTTGTTGCACATACATTATGTACATACACTTACACGTGCGTGTTGTAAGGTTTAAATAGTTAGGCATTACAAAGACCCCAATGGAAATAAAATCATTGACTTTCTTGATAAGCTACACATATGCCTTGTATGCTAATTTTTTTTTTTTTTTTTTTATTCGCCGGTATTCTCCCGGCCCGGGTCTTTTCCAAGTAGTGGTGACCCGGCCTTGGCTCCCTATCTGGGGAGTGTCTCGAGACTTCAGTCTCCCATGGGAGGAGGTACAAGTACCTCCTCATCTTTGGGACCAAGTGTCCCCAGGCCTAGCCACATTCCCCGCCCTCACGGGGCTCGTAGGAAGAAGCTAGGCCTCTGGTCTGCCATCTACCCCGCCTCGAAGGGGCTCGTGGGGATGGTAGTCTTATGAGCTGCAGATGGTAGCAAGCTCAGTGATAATTTATGTAACTGTATTTGTGTGTACCTATACTTGAATAAACTTTCAGGCATTTACACATTCATGTTGTACAGGCACTTACACGTGTGTGTTGTACAGGCACTTACACGTGTGTGTTGTACAGGCACTTACACGTGTGTGCTGTACAGGCATTTACACAACTGTGTTGTACATGAGCGCGCTTTGTACATGAATTTATACACCCATCTTCCACAATACTCCCATCTCAACGTCCAGCTGTTTGTGTAGGCTGTATACGTACATGCACGAGAGTGTGCGCCTCTATATACATTCTTGTCCTGATGCCTACCCTAACACGTGAATAATATCTGAAGTAGCTGATACCAGTATCTCTGTGTACCTGCCTTAGTTATATTTTTTGCGTTGTTGTATAACCCACTAGGAGTGAAGTCTTTTCTTGTGAAAGTGCTGAGCATACATTATTTCTACTGTATTCACGGGTCATCACTAAATCTTTGAGAGGTCGTACAGTTCCTGGGTACCGAGGAAGGGTAGTTCCAGTTCTAGAATGTTGAACCCGTCACTAGTAGGAAAGTTCCTTCCTTGAAAGGAGTATACCTGTTTAAAGCAGCTGAATAAATATAATTATTTGTACACCTACCTACAGTATGTCAGGGATATGGATATATAAAAAACTACTACTAGGTTTCGCTCGCCAGGAATTTTATCAAGCCGATACAAACAGTATAATATATATATATATATATATATATAATATATATATATATATATATATATATATATATATATATATATAATGTCGTGCCGAATATGTAAAACTGGTCAATTAGCAAGAACTCATTAAAATTAAGTCCTTTCTAAAATTTTCTCTTATACGTTTAAATATATATCTTTTTCATTAATGATAATGCAAACAATTTTAATTTTGCACCAAAAAGAATCTTAGAAAAATTACCTAACCTTATTATAACAAGAATAATTTATTTTAGCCTAACCTAACTAAATATATTTTAGAGTTGTTTACAATAATTTAATACTAAACAAATACAGTGAAATATATTTTTTTCATTAGGTTCAGAATGATTTTGGCGAAATTGTTGCATACACAAATTTTCACTTGTCCTATATGGCAAGATGAGCGTTGCTATTTAAGCCAAGATCGCAAGTTCTGCCTATTCGGCACGACGTTATATATATTATATATATATATATATATATATATATATATATATATATATATAAGGTAGTAGGTTGATAGAGAGCAACCGCCCAGGGAGATACTACCGTCCTGGCGAGTGTAAAACGGAAACCTGTAATTGTTCTTCATGATGGTAAGATTGCTGGAGTCTTTTTTTCTGTTTCGTAAATATGCAAGAGTTCAGGTACGTCTTGCTATTTCTGCTTACACTTAGGTCACACTACATACATCTACAAGCATGCATATATATATATATATATATATATATATTATATATATATATATATAAATATATATATATATATATATATATATATATATATAATATCCCTCTGGGTTTTCTTCTAGTTTTCTTACTAGTTCTTGTTCTTGTTTATTTATCTTCATGGGGAAATGGAACAGAATTCTTCCTCAGTAAGCCATGCGTGTTGTAAGAGGCGACTAACATGCCGGAAGCAAGGGGCTAGTAACCCCTTCTCCTGTATACATTACTGAAGTTAAAAAGAGAAACTTTTGTTTTTATTTTTGGGCCCTCAAATGATGTAGTTGAAGTTTTGGCGGTAAAGACTGAAAACCAAAACCTTGTCATTGTGGTAGTATACAAGCCTCCAGATGCAACTTCCCAGCAATTCCAGGAGCAGCTTGAGAAAATTGACCATTGGAAAATCTCCCGACTCCTGCCCTTGCTACTAGGAGATTTCAACTTGAGACACCTAAAATGGAAGAGTATAGCAAACAATGATTTAGCAAAGTTCACTCCGGGAGGCAGCTCAGCTGAAAATTCACATATACACGAACTATTAAATCTCTGCACCAAATTCACCTTAAGTCAGCAAATAGTAGAGCCTACAAGACTAGAAAATACGCTGGACCTCATCTTCACTAACACTGACGATGTGATACGTAATATAACTGTATCAAAGACAATACATTCAGATCACAACATAATAGTGGTACAGACATGTATGCACAGGGCTCCGAACCAGCAAAATGTGAGCAGTCATGAAGGTCTCTTCACGAAATTCAATTTCAACAACAAAAACATACAATGGGATCAAGTAAACCATGTCCTAAATGAAACAAGCTGGGAAGATATCCTAAGCAACATGGATCCGAACATTTACGTTGAAAAACTTAATTCTGTGGTTCTTGAGATCTGTTCAAGACACATTCCATTAAGAAAAAGAAAGAGGATTATAAACTAGAAAGAGAGAGACGTTCCCTATACAGACAAAGGCAAAAAGTCACAGAGCTGCTGAGTGGGGCCAATACATCTGAAATACGAAGTCGATGAAATTTCGAACTTAAGCTGAAGGAATCTCATAGGAGACAAGAATCACAGGAAGAACTAAAAGCCATCAAGGAAATTGAAAAAAAAAAACTTCTCTTATGCCAAATCTAAGGGAAAAACAACATCCAATATTGGGCCCCTGCTTAGGCGGGATGGGACATACACAGATGATAGCCAAGAAATGAGTGAGATACTAAAGTCCCAATATGGCTCGGTGTTCAGCGAGCCACTGCCCAGACTAAGGGTCGACAATCCAAATGAATTCTTTATGAATGAAACCCAAAATTTGGTCATCCCAAAAATCTCGGATATTTTTCTAACTCCACAAGACTTTGAAGAGGCAATTAATGACGTGCCCATGCTCTCTGCCCCAGGCCCAGGCTCGTGGAACTCCGTGTTCGTCAAGAATTGTAAGAAACCCCTGTCGCATGCCTTCAGCATTTTATGGAGAGGGAGCACGGACACAGGGGTCATCCCACACACACTAAAAACAACAGACATAGCCCCACTCCATAAAGGTGGCAGTAAAGCAATTGCAAAGAACTACAGACCGATAGCACTAACATCCCATATCATAAAAATCTTTGAGAGGGTTCTAAGAAGCAAGATCGCCAACCACCTGGATACCCATCAATTACACAACCCAGGGCAACACGGGTTTAGAGCAGGTCGCTCCTGCCTGTCCCAGCTACTGGACCACTATCACAAGGTCCTGGATGCTGTAGAAGATAAAATACAGATGTATACACAGACTTTGCAAAAGCTTTCGACAAGTGTGACCATGGTGTAACGGCACACAAAATGCGTGCTAAAGGAGTAACGGGAAAAGTTGGTAGATGGATCTACAACTTCCTGGCAAATAGAACACAAAGAGTAATAGTAAACAGAGTAAAGTCTCAGGCAGCCATGGTAAAAAGCTCGGTTCCACAAGGCACAGAACTCGTTCCCATTCTATTCCTCATTTCTGACAGAGATGTAAGCCATAGCTCAGTGTCTTCCTTTGCGGATGATACCTGGATTACCATGGCAGTGACCTCCATCGAAGACACCGCGAGACTCCAAGCGGACATCAACCAAATCTTCGAATGGGCCACTCAAAACAATATGAAGTTCAACGAGGAGAAATTTCAACTACTCTGATATGGGAAACTTGAAGAAATTAAAAATGTGTCAGGGTATACAACAAATTCTAACCATACAATAGAGCGGAAAAATAATGTGAAGGCCCTGGAATGGATAATGTCCAGAGGACCCCACCTTCAAAGACACAACAATGTATCTACCTCATCCGCTAGGAAAATGATGGAAGGATAATGAAACCTTCAAAACTGGGAGACCAAAGGCATGATAAACAATTCTAACCATCACTAGCAGCGGAAAATAATGTGAAGGACTGGAAGGATAATTGTCAGGGATCTCACCTTCAAGACACAAAACGTATCTACCTCATCGCTAGGAAAATGATAGGATGGATAATGGAACCTTCAAACTAGGGACGCCAAGCCATGATGATTCTCTTCCAAATCATCAGTACATTAATGGCCCACTTCAAGGCTGGCGAATTGCATGACCTGGAGGTTACAAAGACGTCACGCAGCATAGTACGATATACTATACTATTGGCTATTTAAGCAAGATCGCAATTCTGCCTATTCGGCACGACATATATATATATATATATAATATATATATATATATATATATATATATATATATATATATATATATATATATATATATATATATATATATATATATATATATATATATATATATATATATATATATATATATAATGTCGTGCCGAATAGGCAGAACTTGCGATCTTGGCTTAAATAGCAACGCTCATCTTGCCATATAGGACAAGTGAAAATTTGTGTATGCAATAATTTCGCCAAAATCATTCTGAACCTAACGAAAAAAATATATTACACTGTGTTTGTTTAATATTAAATTATTGTAAACAAATCTAAAATATATTTAGTTGGGTTAGGCTAAAATAAATTGTTCTTGTTATAATAAGGTTAGGTAGGTTTTCTAAGATTCTTTTGGTGCAAAATTATAATTTTTTACATCAACATTAATGAAAAAAATATATCTTTAAACGTATAAGAAAATTTTTTAGAAAGGACTTAATTTTAAATGAGTTCTTGCTAATTGACCAGTTTTACATATTCGGCACGACCATATATATATATATATATATATATATAATTATATATATATTATATATATATAATATATATAATATATATATATATATGTCGTGGCGAATAGGTAAATTTGGAAAATTGGTCAGTTAGCAAGAACTCATTTAAAATTGAGTCCTTTCTAAAAATTTCTATTGTAGGTCTAAAGATATAGTTTTTTCGTTTAAGTTAATGTGTGATGCAGTTCAGATGGGCTTGTGAGGTCTCTAGGGAGACCTAATTATATGGTCACACCTGCCTTAGCAAATGTCGGGTAGTCACGCCCACATCTGAGGTCTTTTGTTCTTAACGGCGCCAGACCTCGGCGTCAGACCTCGGCGTCAGGTCGTAACACGTGGTACATACACCATTGGGGAGGGGGTACTTTGACTACGATATAAGCCCAGGGAACAGCGGGGCAAAGAGGTTGTTGGTGACAGGTCCGGGGAGCGAGAGCTCTGGACAGCCGCGTGTGTAGTGGACCACGCATTGGGAATCTCGGGTCAGCTGGTCGGTGAATTAAGAGTGAGTACTCGTCCGTGTTACTGATAACATCTACCCGTCCCCCTGGTAATAAGTCTCATAGGTCAATTGTTATATTGTGTAAATTTCCATCAGGATATGTTGTATTCTAACCCTTTTATGTTATTAAGTAAACTATAGCCATAGTTCCCATTTTTATTTGTACCTTCATATGCTATTCCCTATTCTGTTAAGCACTGGGATATACAGGAGACGTGCTCACTCGCTGGGATACCTCAGGTAGAGTGGGTAGAGGTCTCACATGGTGGCAGCGGTTTAGCGTTTATCATTAAACGCAGCTCACGTGCTTTACGACTGGTCGGTTTTTGCTATCAAAACCAAATATTAATTTCTTTGTGTCGCCTATCATTTGTTTTACCGTTAACTGTGACCGTAACCTTAAGAATAAACCAGGACAATCCTACTCTTATGTTTGTCAGGTGGGTGATGACCAAATATAATTTGTGTAGCAAGACGTTAATATAGTGCAATCAGACGATCCAGTAGGATAAAAGGTGAAGTTCCTCGTGAACAGAATGGCAGAGGTTAACGTCAATGTTAGTGATCTCGCACCAGGCTCAAGTGAAGGGTCTAGCCACATGGTTCCACAGCAAGATTCAGCGATTAATGTTAGTGAGGGTATAAATAATCAAGAAAAAAGAGATTTCAGTGATAAATAATACTTCAGGGGTTTCATATGTCAGGGACAAACCATCCCCAGGTCCAAGGCTCAGGAACGAATATAGGTTCCACGGTGACCCCAGTAGTACCACGAATACTATGGCCCCAGTGGTATCTAATACATCTACCACTGCTGTTAGCCGGGAGTATCAACTTTACCAACCCGGGATGCTACTAACCCCATACCTCCGTATTTTAATAACCCAGTTAATGCTGACTATAGTATGTATCCTTATCTTAACTCTGTGCTTCATAGTGTTATTGCTCAGGTTATGAGTAACCCTCAATCCCCTATTGTTGTACCCGCTCCCAAGTCCCTGGGGTAGCTGCCTCTAGGGTTCCCACTTTGCTCCTGGTTCTACAGTTACTAGTATACCTAACCCCTAGTAACCATAGCTTCCCCTGCTGTGTCAGGTGTTCACCTGCCCAATGCTGTTCCTGTAAATACTAACCAAACACCCACACGTGTAACTACAGCTGGGGAACCATTCAGTATTTCCCCAAATGGGTCCTTATCTAATATACCGGGACTCCCGACCCAACCCCAACTTCTGAGCCTCCAGCCTTCCCAGGTCAATCCTTCCCTAACCAAGCCACTCAACGTCCCAACGAACCCTATGCTTCAGCAAAAGATTTTATCTGGGGCATCAGCTCCAGATAGTAGTGTTGGAACCTCTATGTGTGAGACAGTAATTGTTGATAGGCCATATTTAGAAAATTTGCCGAAATTTCATGTAGAAGATTTGCCGAGGAATCCCATCGAAAGAAATATCAAAGTAGAAGCTTGGATTAAAAATATTGAGGCCATTTTGTTTAATATATCTGATGAAAAAATGAAAGTTTCACTGGGATTCAGGGCAATTGTGGATAACACAGCATCCATATTTAGTCTCCCACAATTTATTAACGTAAAGGACTGGAGTAATTTCAAGGATGCTATAAGATATAGGTTCCAGCGGCAGTATCAGTTGAAAATATCCATCGATACCTGGAACAATTGCAACTGAAGGAAGGACACACTCTAAGGGACTTCAGTTGTCTGGTATGGTCCAGGGTGGAAGATGTGAACGGAACTTTAAAATATAATGCAGAACAGCTGGAGCTTTATAAAAAGCAGGTATTTTGTGAAGGGTTGCCAGTCTGGATGAGAACTAGAGTTGCTATGGTACTAGCGATTAAAACCTTCGAAGAACTAGTTCAATATGCCATGTCTCTCGAGTCCGAATATGGTAGAGACAGAAAGGGGGATAGAATTGTTGCCTCAGAGAGAGTAACACCTGAGTCACCATATGTGGCGACAACCAATAATGAGAAGTATATACCCCCGCACCGCAGGACAGGCGGTGGTGGGCGTAATAAACAGAATGCTCGGAGAACTAATCAATGCTGGGAGTGTAAGATAAGATTTTGTTCGGATTTTTAACCCCGGAGGGTTAGCCACCCAGGATAACCCAAGAAAGTCAGTGCGTCATCGAGGACTGTCTAACTTATTTCCATTGGGGTCCTTAATCTTGTCCCCCAGGATGCGACCCACACCAGTCCGACTAACACCCAGGTACCTATTTGCTGCTAGGTGAACAGGACAACAGGTGTAAGGAAACGTGTCGAAATGTTTCCACCCGCCGGGAATCGAACCCGGGCCCTCCGTGTGTGAAGCGGGAGCTTTAGCCACCAGGCCACCGGGCGGGATTGGCCATATTAGGGCCAACTGCCCTAATTTTCGTCCCTAACGAAAGAAGAAGGTACAAGGTTAAGAAAGATAGGTCTGATAACCTTGTTACCAAAGATGAAAGACCTATGATTAAAATAAGAGTAAATGGAAAAAAATTGGAAGTCAGGTGTCAATCATTAAGCGAGATGTATGTAATAACTGGAGGGGTTGTAAAATAAGCAAAGCTAAGAGAGATATTACTGCTGTAAATGGTAATGATATTAATGTCGAGGGACAAACGGACCTGTACTTTGAACTGGGTGAAAGTTATAAAGTTCACGCTTGTTTAGAAGTGTCTGGAGTAAGGTTTCCAGGGGACTTACTCTTAGGTATGGATTTTCTCAGAAGGTTTGACTTCCTCTTGTCGCATGGCAAAGGAAGGGGAACCAGTCGGCTGATACTGGATGAGGTTTCCTTTCCAATAAAATTCATAGAACATCCCTCAATAGTAGCTTCTATGAGTAGGAGTAATAAATTATTCAAAACCCCATCTAAATCACTTTTTGAAGCGCAGTTACCTAATGTGAACTCTGCAGACGCAGATTATGCAGTTTGTGGCATGCAAAGAGTACGTAACCTTTATTCGGCGCATGTACACACCCTCATTTACAGGCTATCTCCCCCAACCAGCGAACCAGGTTGCTAAGAGTTGATGATGGGGCCCCGTCGTTCAACTAGTGACCAGGTTCTAGCCAATAAGAAGATGGTTTTGACAATCGCAGAGGTTATGTGGGTACCGCTCTCCTGTCTGCCCTTGTCATTCCCATTCTAGAGCTGGTTGAAGCACGGTCTGCTATCTTGTGGCTTCTATTTCTGCTTTGCTTACCGTGGAGTGCACTATACTTATCACTATACATAGTGTACATATTGCTGTTATAAATTGGTGAAGGATAATATAAGTCTAAACTTTTTCTACTGTGTTTATTTGCTCCCATTACACCCGGGGTAACAGGCCATTTGGAATCCTGGGTTGTAATACAGTTCATGTATTATATAACCATGTATGTCCACCTAATACATTCAAATTTATTAAAGGTTCAGTGGGAAGGAAGGTCGAGCCAGGAAGTATCTTACAATTAGCTGGGAAGCTAGAATCCTTCCTGGTGCCTCATCATCTAGCCCAGGTTTCTGAGAAAAGACATATCTTAATACCAGTGATAAATCTGACAAGTAAAGCGTTAAGATTCATGAATGGTAGAAGGTTAACATCAGCTGAGATTATCCCCAAAGACTTAATTTTTGAATCTGACTCCGTTAAGCTACCTGCCCGAGGTCAACAATGTGGAGCTGCAGAAAACAATATGAAGTTCAACGATGAGAAATTTCAATTACTCAGATATGGTAAACATGAGGAAATTAAATCTTCATCAGAGTACAAAACAAATTCTGGCCACAAAATAGAGCGAAACACCAACGTCAAAGACCTGGGAGTGATCATGTCGGAGGATCTCACCTTCAAGGACCATAACATTGTATCAATCGCATCTGCTAGAAAAATGACAGGATGGATAATGAGAACCTTCAAAACTAGGGAGGCCAAGCCCATGATGACACTCTTCAGGTCACTGTTCTATCTAGGCTGGAATATTGCTGCACACTAACAGCACCTTTCAAGGCAGGTGAAATTGCCGACCTAGAAAATGTACAGAGAACTTTCACGGCGCGCATAACGGAGATAAAACACCTCAATTATTGGGAGTGCTTGAGGTTCCTAAACCTGTATTCCCTGGAACGCAGGAGGGAGAGATACATGATTATATACACCTGGAAAATCCTAGAGGGACTAGTACCGAACTTGCACACGAAAATCACTCACTACGAAAGCAAAAGACTTGGCAGACGATGCACCATCCCCCCAATGAAAAGCAGGGGTGTCACTAGCACGTTAAGAGACCATACATTAAGTGTCAGGGGCCCGAGACTGTTCAACTGCCTCCCAGCACACATAAGGGGGATTACCAACAGACCCCTGGCAGTCTTCAAGCTGGCACTGGACAAGCACCTAAAGTCAGTTCCTGATCAGCCGGGCTGTGGCTCGTACGTTGGTTTGCGTGCAGCCAGCAGCAACAGCCTGGTTGATCAGGCTCTGATCCACCAGGAGGCCTGGTCACAGACCGGGCGGCGGGGGCGTTGACCCCCGGAAACTCCAGGTAAACCAGAGTCCCAGAAAGGGTAGTGACACCTGCCGCTCCCACCCAGAACGAAAGTAAAAGGGAAAAGACATTTAATGATGTAAATCTAAATCATTTAAAATGTTCTGAGAAGGAAATAATAAAGAATGCTTTAAGGAACTTTCCAAAGTTGTTTTCAATGGATGAAGGAGATATAGGCTTCCTGCCCCAGATTGAGCATACTATTTATTTATTTATTTATTTTCAATTTGAGCACACATACAGAGGTACAAAAAAATACAGATAAGAGCAGCATGCCATAGCCACTTATACTATGCATAGCATTACGGGCTGGCTTAAAATTAACTTAAGATTAACTAAGCAATGATGAAATCAGTGATAAAACATTAATGTAAACAGATTACTATAAAGCACAAGTGAGTATTACAAAGACAGGTCATATGGTTGCATTCAGTCATATGAAGGATTCTGTTAGGTAGTGTATTTAAAAAATAATAAAGTTAGATTCGGTTTTAGGTTTAACATTTATGTGATATAATTGTGAGAAACATTTAAGATATACAATTTATAAGGTTCAGTTATTCAGTATTTATTTGGTTTTGGGTGAGTAAGTGATCTTTGAGTGGGAGACTTGAATTTATAAACAGGTAGTGTTTCTTTTATATTTACAGGTAATGAATTCCAGATTTTAGGGCCTTTTATGTGCATTGAGTTTTTGCATAGTGTGAGATGGACACGAGGAACATCAAAGAGTGATCTGTGCCTTGTATTATGGTCATGTGTTCTGTTGAGGTTGGCAAGGAGATGTTTGAGGGGAGGGTTAATATCAGAGTTAAGTGTTCTATGTATGTAATAGGTGCAGTAATAAGTATGGATGTTTGTATGGTGAGTAGGTTTAGTGTATTGAATATTGGTGGAGTGTGCTGCCTGTAGTGAGAATTTATCATTCTAAACTGCAGCCTTTTGTTGGGTAATTAGTGGTCTGAGATGGTTAATTGTTGTTGAGCCCATGCACAAATTCCATAGGTGAGATAGGGGTAAATAAGAGAGTGATATAGGGCCAGGAGGGCTGACTGTGGAACATAGTACCGTATCTTCGATAGTATGCCTACAGTCTTGGAAATTTTCTTAGAAATTTGTTGTATATGTGTATGAAATTTGAGTCTATTATCAAGGTGGATTCCTAAGAATTTTCCCTCTGTTAGCTTTGTGATAGGTGATCCGTTTATCATTATGTTAAGAGGGACATCTGTAGCTCTGTTACCAAACAGGTGACAGTTTACCTGTCCAAACCCGTCAATGGAGACTCCCAGAAGAGGCTAAGAGAGTAATAAGGGAGGAATGTAATACCATGCTCCAGAACGATGTAATTGAACCGAGTTCATCACCGTGGCTCTCACCTGTAGTGTTGGTAAAGAAACCAGATACTCTTATCGGTTCTGTGTGGATTATAGGAAAGTGAATGAACTAACAATAGCTGATAGTTATCCCTTGCCCCTAATCCAGGAAATTCTTGATTCATTTGGAACAGCTAAGTATTTTTCGACTTTGGACGCTAAGTCAGCTTATTGGGCCATCCCCGTTTCAGAAGAAGATAGAGAGAAGACAGCATTCTCAGATGGGGTCAGATTATACCAATTTAAACGAATGCTCTACGGGTTAAAAACCGCGCCCTCTAGCTTCCAAAGAGCTATAAACTTCATCCTCAGCCCTGTGTTGGGTAGACACACACTGGCATATCTTGATGATGTGGTAGTCTACTCCCGGTCATTTCCAGAACATGTAGACAACCTTGTGGAGACACTAAAACTACTGGATAAAGCAGGATTTAAGTTGAATGCAAAGAAATGTATAATAGCAGCCACTAGCTTTAAATTTCTAGGCTTTCAGGTGAGCCCTGAAGGGATTCGCCCTGACCCTGATAAGTGTAAGGCAATATCTGAAATGCCAAGACCTAGAACAGCAAGGGAAGTCAGGAGGTTCCTAGGTGCAGCGGATACTTTAGGAAGACATATTAAGGGTTTTGCAGAGCTAGCAGCACCACTGACAGATCTAACTAAGAAGAAAGCTAAGTTTGTATGGAAAGAAGAACATGAGTTGGCTCACGAAAAATTAAAGGCTGAGCTTACAAGTGAGCCGGTATTAGTGGTCCCTGATTTTTCCAGAGAGTTTGAGATACATACAGACGCTTCAGCAGTTGAAAATAGGGGGGTTGCCAAATGCAAAGGACAAGGAAAAAAAACCCCAAAAACCCATTTTGCGTTTTTTAAGCAAAAAATTTAAAGGGGCCCGGGGAAAGTCAGGAAATGCCTCACTAAATAAAGAACCCTTTGGCATTTGGTAGAAAGTGGGGGGTTTATTTTAAACCCGTACGTATTTAGCGAAATTTTAAAAAAATACAGATCACGGGGCTTTGGTCCACATTTTTTAAAAAAAAAACTCGCGGTCCTAGGATGTCTAAGGGGGGTTCAAAACTTTCAGCACACTCGTACCAGATTCTTTATAAAACCCGGAGCCCCTTTCCATGTACCAGACGTACTGAAGGAATGTAGCAGCAATAAAAGTTTTATGTTTAAAAATTGAGAATGTGAACAATGAAAAATTTAAAAGAGTCCAAATGGAAAAGAAAGGTGGGAAAGGGGATAAATTTAGTAAATTTTGGGTTGGGGAGAGAAGCTCCCGTGCTAAAAAGCCAAGCCGCCCTATTTTGAAATTTGAGATGGGAAAAACGGGGTGCTACATTGGTTTTCGGAGCTGAACGGGTCGTTTAGTACAGCCGGTTTGTAATACCCCAAGTCCCCAGGAAGGGCCCTCTGAAGCTTGCACACCTTTCCCAAAATGGCTGGCCCCCCTCCGGTTTTTTTTGGGGCTTATTAAAAAGGGGCCCAAAAAAATGTTTACTTTCCTGGTTTTCCTGAAAATTAAATTTAAAAAAGAATAAAAAAAAAAATAACCCCCCCAAATACCCAAAAAAATACCCCCAGTCCGATAAAAATTTTTCTTTTCAAATTTAAAAGGGTCTAAAAAACCAGCAAAAAACAACAAAATCCTTTCATCCCCTGGCTGCTTGCAGAGGGAAAGGGGAAAGTTTGGGGCCCTTTTACTGAAAACCCACATAAAGGGTCATTGGACAACGAAATATGGATCCCAGGTTACAAACCATTAAAAATGTGACCCCGAGTGAACAGGGAAAAGGGGGGGGGGGTTGGCCCTGTACAATTTTCAAAAGGGGCACTTGTTTGCAAAAGAACTGCTTAATGCCTCAAATGATTAAATGGAAAATTTTTTGCTTTTAAAGGGCAGAACCAAAAAACCATCCCTTGTGTAGTCTACAAGCCCCCGGATGCAACATCCCGCAATTCCAAAACAAACTGTTTAAAAATTGGGGCCAAAGTCTGGAAAAAATTTTCCCGCTCCCGCACCCAAAAATCTTGCTCCCGGGGGGGTTTCAATTTAAAGGCCCCCTAAAATGGAGGAAAATAGCAAAAAATATTGTTGGGAGAAAATAAACACCAGGGGGCGCTCTGATGAAAACTCACCTTTGGGGTTTACCCCGGAGAGAGTTTCCGGGGGGAACGCCCCCCCCGGGCCCGGTCTGTGACCAGGCCTTTCCCGGTGGATTCAGAGCCTGATCAACCAGGGTGTTTTTGCTGGCTGCACGCAAACCAAGTACGAGCCACAGCCCGGCTGATCAGGAACTGAATTTAGGTGCTTTTCCAGTGCCAGCTTGAAGACTGCCAGGGGTCTGTTGGTAATCCCCCTTGGTGTGTGCTGGGGGGAGTTGAACAGTCTGGGGCCCTGACACTTATTGAAAGGGTCTCTTAACGTGCTAGTGACACCCCTGCTTTTCATTGGGGGATGGTGCATCGCCCTGCCAAGTCTTTTGCTTTCGTAGAGAGTGATTTTCGTGTGCAAGTTCGGTACTAGTCCCTCTAGGATTTTCCAGGTGTATATAATCATGTATCCTCCCTCCTGCGTTCCCCCGGGAATACAGGTTTAGGAACCTCAAGCGCTCCCAATAATTGAGGTGTTTTATCTCCGTTATCGCGCCGTGAAAATTCTCTGTACATTTTCTAGGTCGGCAATTTCACCTTCCTTGAAAGGTGCTGTTAGTGTGCAGCAATATTTTCCCGCCTAGATAGAACAAGTGACCTGAAGAGTGTCATCATGGGCTTGGCCCTCCCTATTTTTTAAGGTTCTCATTATCCATCCTGTCAATTTTTTAGGCAGATGCGATTGATACAATGTTATGGTCCTTGAAGGTGAGATCTCCGCATGATTACTCCCAGGTCTTTGACGTTGGTGTTTCGCTCTATTTTGTGGCCAAATTTGTTTGTACTCTGATGAAGATTTAATTTCCTCATGTTTACCATATCTGAGTAATTGAAATTTCTCATCGTTGAACTTCATATTGTTTTCTGCAGCCCACTGAAAGATTTGGTTGATGTCCGCCTGGAGCTTTGCAGTGTCTGCAATGGAAGACACTGTCATGCAGATTCGGGTGTCATCTGCAAAGGAAGACACGGTGCTGTGGCTGACATCCTTGTCTATGTCGGATATGAGGATGAGCTTTTAAATCTCTGCACAAAATTAAATTTAAACCAGCAAATAATAGAGCCTACTAGACTGGAGAATACACTAGACCTCATCTTCACTAACAAAGATGATCTGATAAGAAATGTCACCATATCAAAAACAATATACTCAGATCACAACATAATTGAGGTTCAGACATGTATGCGTGGAGCCCCAGACCGATATAATTAGACTAGTCACGAGGGAGCATTCACCAAATTCAACTTCAATAACAAAAACATAAAGTGGGACTAAGTAAACCAAGTCCTAACCGAATAAGCTGGAAGATATACTAAGCAACACAACCCCAACTTATGCCTAAACGATTAACTCGGTGGCACTCATTAGCACAAGGTTTATCCTCAAGAAAAAGGAGGATAGATGTAAAATAAAAAGAGACAGACGCTCCCTTTACAACAGGGAAAAGAAAAAACGAGCTGCTAAAAGAGGTCAATATATCTGAAATGCGTGGGAACCGGTCAGAAAAAATCAACATCGAATTTAAAGCAAAAGAACCCTTTTAGGAGTCAGGAATCGCGGGAAGAACTAAAAGCCTAAAGAAATCGAAAAAACCCAAAGTATTTCTTCTCCTATGCCAAATCAAAATCGAGAACAACGTCCAGTTTGGGCCCCTACTTAAACAAGATGGCCCTACACAGATCAGAAAAGGAAAGAGTGAGCTACTCAAGCCCAATATACCAGTTTTTAGAAAGCCGCAACCAGACTGAGGTGAAGATAAAAAAGATTTTTTTATGAGAGAGCCAAAAAAATTTGATTAACACAACCACCGTGTTACCTGACCCAATGACTTCGAACAGGCAAAAATGCCTGCCCATGCACTCTCCCCCAGGCCAGACTCATGGAACTCTGTTTCATCAAGAACTGCAAGAAGCCCCGCCCCTATCACGAGCCTTTTCCATCCTATGGAGAGGGAGCATGACGGGGGGGTCTCCCACATTACTAAAACAACAGACAAGCCCCACCCAAAAGGGGGCAGAAAAGCAACAGCAAAGAACTACAGACCAATAGCATACATCCCTTTAAAAAAATCTTTAAAAGGGGTCCTAAGAAGCAAGATCACCACCCATCTAAAAAACCCTCAGTTACACAACCCAGGGCACATGGGTTTAGAACAGGGGCGCTCCGTCGTCCCCCAACTATTGGATCACTACACAAGGCCTAAATGCACTAGAAACAAAAAGAAGCAGATGAAATTAACAAGACTTTGCAAAAAACCTTTGACAAGGGTGACCATGGCGTAATACGCCAAAATGCTGCTAAAGGAATAACAGGGAAAAATCGGTCGATGGATCTATAATTTCCTCACTAACAAACACAGAAGTAGTCGCAACAGAGTAAAGTCCGGGCAGCTACGGTGAAAAGCTCTGTTCCACAAGGCACGTACTCAAGGCAGGGAAATTGCCGACCTAGAAAAGTCAGAGAACTTTCACGGCGCGCATAACGGAAAAAACACCTCAATACTGGGACGCTTGAGGTTTCTAAACCTGTATTCCCGGAAGCAGGAGGGAGAGATACATGTTTTATACACCTGGGAAAATCCTAGAGGGGCTATTTCCGAACTTGCACCGAAAATCATCACTAAACGAAACAAAAAAAATTGGGAGAAAGATGCACCCTCCCCCCAATGAAAAACAGGGGGGTCCTACACTTAAGAACCATACAAAAATGTCAGGGGGCCCCAGACTGTTCAACTGCCTCCCACACCAATAAGGGGATTTCCCAAAAGACCCCGGCAGTTTCAAGCTGGCATGGACAAAAACACCTAAAGTCAGTTCCCGATCACCGGGCTGTGGCCGTACGTTGGGTTTGCGTGCAGCCAGCGCAACAGCCTGGGTTTATCAGGGGCGATCCACCAGGAGGCCTGGTCCCCAACCGGGGCCCCGGGGGGGTTGACCCCCGAAACCTCTCCAGGTCTCCAGGTAAACTCGCTCCCATTTGTTTCCCATCCCATATCCCGACATAGGCAAGGGGTGTCAGCCAAGCACCCTGTCTTTTCCCTTTTCAGATGACACCCGAATCTGCGACAGTGTCCCATTCAACACTGCAAGGCTCCCGGCGGGCATCAACCAACTTTTTAGTGGGGGCAGAAAAAAATATGAAGTTCAACGATGAGAAATTTCAATTATCAAAATGGTAACATGAGGGAAAATTAAAACTTCATCAGAGTACAAAACAAAATTTTGGCCACAAAATAGAGCGAAAAAACCAACGTCAAAGACTGGGGGGTGATTATGTCGGGGGATCTCACCCTTCAAGGACCATAACATTGTATCTCGCTCTGCTAGAAAAAATGACAGGGTGGAAATGAGAACCTTCAAAACAGGGAGGCCAAGCCCATATGACACCTTCAGGGCACTTTTTCTATCAGGCTGGAATATTGCTGCCACTAACAGCACCTTTCAAAGGGAGGGGAAATGGGTAACCTAAAAATTTCAAGAACTTTTAAAGGGGTGCATAACGGAGATAAAAACCTCAATACGGAGCGCCTGGGTTCCTAAACCTGTATTCCCTGGAACGCAGGGGGAAGATACATATTAATACACCCCGGAAAATCCTAGAGGGGCTATTTCCGAACTTTCACACGAAAATCACTCACTACGAAACAAAAATTTATTACCTTTGTAAATTGTGATTCTTACCTTTGTAAATTGGAGTTCATTACCCTTTGGGAAATTTTTTGAGTTCATTACCCCTGTAACTTTCTCAGCTATCAAAAATTTGGAGTCCAGTCCCTGACCAATTATGTACCTCTGTAATCTTTTGACTACCGCCCACAGGATGGGTATGGGGTGCATAATAAACATATTAAACTAAACTACGAAAGCAAAAGACTTGGCAGACGATGCACCATGCCCCCAATGAAAAGCAGGGGTGTCACTAGCACGTTAAGAGACCATACAATAAGTGTCAGGGGCCCGAGACTATTCAACTGCCTCCCAGCACACATAAGGGGGATTACCAACAGACCCCTGGCAGTCTTCAAGCTGGCACTGGACAAGCACCTAAAGTCAGTTCCTGATCAGCCGGGCTGTGGCTCGTACATTAGTTTGCGTGCAGCCAGCAGCAACAGCCTGGTTGATCAGGCTCTGATCTACCAGGAGGCCTGATCACAGACCGGGCCGCGGGGGCGTTGACCCCCGGAACTCTCTCCAGGTAAACTCCAGGTAATTGCCCAAGAAGGAAAGGTAACCCTCAGGTTAATGTGGAATTGCAAGCTTTTCCCGAGATTAAGGAGCCGTTGGACCGGGTTGGTGCAGATCTTATCGACTTACATAATAGTTATTCAGGCAATAGGTATGTTCTTGTGCTGGTGGACCATCTGTCACGGTATACAACACTTGTACCCATTCCTAAGAAAGACCCACAGACTGTTGCAGAGGCGCTCCTTGATAGATTCGTAGCAATATTTGGACCTCCTAGAGAATTAGTAACAGATCAAGGTTCAGAGTTTAAAAGCAAGGTATTTGCAGAGGTTTGTAACACCTTAGAAATAATGACAGCATTCACGACAGCTTATCATCCACAGGCGAATGGTATGGTGGAGAGAACAACCAAGTAGTAAAAAATACACTAGCCATTCTCTCAGAGAAAGAACCATTACAATGGGATAAATATATACCATATGTTCAATTTGCTTTAAACACCGCTATTCACAAATCAACAGGGACACAACCATTATTCCTATTTACAGGGCATGACTGTCATTTTGGCAGCAGGCTTGGTGAACCAAGCATTTGTCAGATACGGTGAGGACTATCCTTCAGAAGTCCTAACAAAAAGGGAAGAGCTGCTTGGCGAAATGCCCCCAGGCATCTGGTAGAGCGCAGGAAAAATATGTTCACTACTATGACAGGCAAGTGAAGCCTCTTAAACTTAAGGAAGGAACCTAGTAATGGTATATAAAGATGAAGCAACCCCTCAACAGAGTAGGTCCCTCGGTCCAAGGGTGGAAAGGCCCTTTACCGCATCTTAGAGAAAATGGGACCAGTAAATGTGAAGGTTAAAGGGTTGAGGACCAAGTGAGAGGATTGTTCATTGAAATAAACTAAAGCCATTCTGGTCTGAGGAGGAAATAGTAATCCCTAATGTTAATGTGGTGGATGAAAGGACTGTAAATGACGAGGTATATAAAGGAAGATAGGTTACATCAGCTGGTAGAGGAAATGTTGGTATGAATACAAGGTCAAGAATGTATAGACGAAATTTTGTAAGGGAATTATTGCTGGAGGGAGGGAGTGTTGTGAGTAAATGGGACCCTGAGGGAAGGAGCTGACCACTCGCCTCGCCCTCAGGTCGGCTCAATACTCTAGAGACCCCCACAACAATAAGCCCCATCACCTGTAGAACAATACTGCCGTCTACTATTATCACAGGAGATGTGGAGATGTTGCCAGGGCCTGGAAGGAGATCTCCAGAATCTATTTGGCCTGGAGTGATGGGGGACGCAGAAGTGCCAAGAAGTCAGTTTTGGGTCCAGCAAAAGGGCTATTATTAGACCCGGGGGACTTGAGGAAAAGCGGTAGCCAGCCCTCGTGCCACCACCATGCAAGAGGTGGAAGTTGACGGGTGAGGCTGGACGGATGAAGGGTGGCCTTGGTGCCTGAGGAGTATTGTCGTGGTGAAAATAAGCTGCTTGCTGAGTCGTGAAATTCCCAGATGCTGTGCTTCAAAGAGAGGGACCCGCATGAGCGTTCCTAAACGCCAACGAAGTCCACACAATGAGACATGGCCCAATTTAGGAATGCTAGGGTCGGCCAGAAGCTCTGGCTAACCCCTGGTTCTAGTAGAAGCAGTAGACAGATCTGGAGGTGAGATGACAAGAATACTGCAATGGCTCTATGTCCTCCTCCGTCGACCCCTTCATATTTCTGCCCAAGGATTTGTAGAGAGCTTCTCCCTGGGTCAATAGCATGGCCCCAAGTCAGCCAACCGTGTCATTTACTACTAGCCATGAAGCTTGGGAAATGATGATTAGAGTGGTATTAGTATGGTATCTCTACTGCTAGGGGATGCCCTATGTTATGTCAGCTGTTGGGACAAATATGTGTTGTATATTATGTGAGCTAGCTCCTTGCCGGGAGGGATCACCGTAGAGATAGGATGTATTTTCTTTTCAGGTGGAGAACTGTAAACACCAATCGGCTCGCCGTCAGAAGAGGATTCCTTTATGTGAGGGATGGGAGGTTTTCTTTTAGTTCCTAGAAATGGGATGATTGGTCCTGGTTGCGATTCCTGCTTGTCATGAATGGTCACGGTAGGGTGCAAGGAAAATGCGACATTGTGGTAGTGTAATGGTTCAGTTGCAAGTACTTGAAGGAATAATACCCGCTGGAGCTGTTTTCTACGCCAGGAAAACCTTACGAGGTTTGGCTCAATGGTTAATTAGCGAGGGTGACTACAGGAGCTAGTTTATTTCTAGTAGAGTACAGGAAGGCACTGGAGCCCGATATTTAGTTTTAAGGAGACATGACAGATAAGGAGGTTTCGCACCAGAGTCATTGTTGTTCGTTTCTTGTGCTAGAATTTATTAAACCTACTGATCTGTGTGAATTCATATTATTTGCTATTGTATTGTAATAGAATAAAAGGGTTAGGATTAAAATAGTCTAATAACTTAGGACAAATTGTCCTAGTTCCCAGATATTTTAAATTGGGGGAGAAAGGGGGATGTGATGCAGTTCAGACGGGCTTGTGAGGTCTCTAGGGAGACCTAATTATATGGTCACACCTGCCTTAGCAAATGTCGGGTAGTCACGCCCACGTCTGAGGTCTTTTGTTCTTAACAGCGTCAGACCTCGGCGTCAGGTCGTAACACGTGGTACATACACCATTGGGGAGGGGGTACTTTGACTACGATATAAGCCCAGGGAACAGCGGGGCAAAGAGGTTGTTGGTGACAGGTCCGGGGAGCGAGAGCTCTGGACAGCCGCGTGTGTAGTGGACCACGCATTGGGAATCTCGGGTCAGTTGGTCGGTGAATTAAGAGTGAGTACTCGTCCGTGTTACTGATAACATCTACCCTTCCCCCTGGTAATAAGTCTCATAGGTCAATTGTTATATTGTGTAAATTTCCATCAGGATATGTTGTATTCCAGCCCTTTTATGTTATTAAGTAAACTATAGCCATAGTTCCCATTTTTATTTGTACCTTCATATGCTGTTCCCTATTCTGTTAAGCACTGGGATATACAGGAGACGTGCTCACTCGCTGGGATACCTCAGGTAGAGTGGGTAGAGGTCTCACAAATGTAAAAATTAATAATTCTGTACCAAAAGAACCTTAGAAAATTTACTTAACCTTATTATAACAAGCACAATTTAATTTAGCCTAATCCATATAATATACTTCAGATAAGTCTACAATAATTTAATAATAAAAACACAATGGTTATTATAATCATGGGGGAGCGCTAAACCCGTAGGATTATACAGCGCACGTGGGGGGGATTGAAGGTATTCAGGCTTAATTCAGGGAATGGGAGCACAGATCCAATTCCCTGTATCAAAAGCCCCTCACCAGCGCCAAGGAACCTTCTTTGAGAGGACAAACAATGAAATGTATTTTTTCGTTATTCAGAATGGTTTTTGAGAAATTATTGCATACACAAAGTTTTGCTTACCTTGTTCGGCAAGTTTTACCTATTCGGCACGACAATAAATATATATATATATATATATATATATATATATATATATATATATATATTATATAATATATATATATAATTATATATATATAGAGCAATGAAATCACGAAACAAGTGATTTTAAATCATTTACCAAATTGCCGCAGGCCAGGACTCGACCCTACGAACCTGTACCGCCTCCAGAGACAGCACAATGTACGCATGCTGTCTCTGGGGGCGGTATAAGGCTCGTAGGGTCGAGTCGAGTCCTGGCCTGCCACAGTATTTGTGTAAAAATATATATATATATTATATATATATATATATATATATATATATAATATATATATATATATATATATATATATATATATTATTGTAACCACGAACGAGTGGTATTGATCAATAACAACACTGCGCTAGCCAAGGATTCGAACCTATGGTGTATTGGCCTGCCTCATGGTAAGCGAGAACCATATGACGCTGCCAGCACACAGCTAGCTGTTGGGCGGCCATCCGAGGGTATACGGAGGTGTGGGAGCTTCTAAGCTAATTTCATTCTCATCCCTGTTTGGTGTACTAGCCTCACGAGCAGGCCGGTACAACAAGGGTTCGAATCCTTGGCTAGCGCAGTGTTGTTATTGATCAATACCACACGTTCGTGGTTACATTAATATATAAATACTGCTCGTGAGGCTAGTACACCAAACAGGGATGAGAAAGAAATCAGCTTAGAAGCTCAAACACCTCCGTATGCGGCCCAACAGCTAGCTGTGTGCTGGCTGCGCCATTCTTGTAGGGTTGGGTGGTCCTGTGGTTTAAAGCGTCATGTGGTTCTCGCTTACCATGAGGCAGGCCAGTACAACATGGGTTCGAATCCTTGGCTAGCGCAGTGTTTATATATATATATATATATATATATATATATATATATAATATATTATAGGTAGTAGGTTGGTAGACAGCAACCGCCCAGGGAGGTACTACCGTCCTGCCAAGTGAGTGTAAAACGAAAGCCTGTAATTGTTTTACATGATGGTAGGATTGATGGTGTCCTTTTTTCTGTCTCATGAACATGCAAGATTTCAGGTACTTTGCAAATTTCTACTTACACTTGGGTCACACTACACATCATGAAAAGAAAATTTATTATACCCCCCCTCGGGGTTTTTTTATTTTCTTTCTATTTTATTCTTTTTTTTTTCCTTTTACTCCAGCGGAAGTGGAAAAATTTCTTCCCCCGTAAGCCATGCGGTTGGAAGGCAACTAAAATGCCGGGAGAAAGGGGGCTAGTAACCTCTTCTGCTTATATATTACAAAATGTAAAAGGAGAAACTTTCGTTTTTCCTTTTGGGCTACCCGCCCTGGTGGAACGGCCGATGTATTGAAAATAAGATATAAAATTATATATATATATATATATAAAAATATTTATTTAAAAATTATATATTATATTATAAATATAAAACTTCATCAAGAAAAACAAATTCGGCCAAAAAAATAGGCGAAAAACCCCGCAAAAACCCGGGGTCAGTCGGGCTCACCTCAAGCCCCCAACTTGTACAAACGCATTGCAGAAAAATGCGGATGGATAATGAGAACCTTCAAAATAGGGAGGCCAAGCCCCCGAGACACTTTCAGGTCACTTTTCTATCTAGGGGGAATATTGCTGCAACTAACAGCACCTTTCAAAGGGAGGTGAAATTTCCGACCCAAAAATGTACAAGAATTCCCGGGGCCCCATAAAGGAGAAAAACACCTCAATTCTGGGGCGCTTGAGGTTCCTAAACCTGATTCCCCCGGAAAGCAGGAGGGAGAGTACATATTAATACCCTGGGAAAATCCTAGAGGGGGCGTACCGAACTTTCACACGAAAATCCTCACTACAAAACAAAAGCTTGGGGAGCGAGCACCATCCCCCCCAAGAAAACAGGGTGTCACTTCCGTTAAGAGACCCTACAATAATTCAGGGCCCGAGACTGTTTAACTGCCCCCAGCAACATAAGGGGGGTTTCCCAAAAGGGCCCCTGGGATCTTCAAAACTGACACTGGGAAAAAACACCTAAAGTCGTTCCTGTCAGCCGGGCTGTGGCTCACGTTGGTTTTCGTGCAGCCGCAGCAACAGTCGGTTGATCGGGTCTGATCCACCGGAGGCCTGGTCACAGAGGGGCCCGGGGGGGGTTACCCCCGAACTCTCTCCCGGTAAACTCCAGGGAATATGTCGTGCCGAATATGAAAACTGGTCAATTACAAAAACCCTTTAAATTTAAGTCCTTTCGAAATTTTCTCTTATACGTTTAAAATGTATTTTTTTCATTATGTTCTGTAAAATTTTTTAATTTGGGTCCAAAAAATTTAAAAAAAAAAAAACTTCCCAAACCTTATTATAACAAGAAAATTTTTTTTTTTGGCTCCCCCAAAAAAATAATTTTAGATTTGTTTACAATAATTTAAATACAAACAAACGCAGTAAATTTTTTTTTTCACTTGTCCTTAGGGCAAGATGGCGTTGCTTTTAAAGCCAAGACGCAAGTTTCCTTTTCGGCAGGAATACCCCCCCCATTCGTAAGGTTTCGGTGGTAATAGAAATTTTACAAGCCGGAGGGGGCACAAGGTGACACAATCAACTCCTTCCCCCACACAGGACCGTAATTTGCTAGTTGTCTTTTTGAGTAAAAGTTCTCGCATTTTTTGTATTTTGTTCGTTGATTTTATGTAGTTTCTGCGCTGAAAAAAAAAAGTTGTATACAAATTTAACAAAGAAGTTTTTTATATTAATTCTTATATTACTCGTCTTTAATTTTTTCCAAATAGTACAAAATCGAACTAATTTTGAAAACAAAAAACTTTGATTTTTTTTTTTATCTTAGTATTGTTTTTTAAAAATGAAATTGCAGAGCCAAAAACCAGTAATATATAAATTAATGTTACCGATAAATCGGGAAATCGTCCGGGGACCCCGAGGGTCGGGTAGACTGTAGAGCTCACTTTGGGGTTTACAAATCGTGAGGGGGCGAAAAATCTCTCTAAATCAACTGCCATAACCCCAGCATCTAAAGTTCCATTTTACAACTTAAAAGGTAAATTTTAACCCACTGTTTCTGTATATTGATAAAACGTGGAAGAATCTTTTTTGACTTAGTATGCAAATGCCTCTACGAAAGGATGTTCTGGTTCAGGATTTGAACTCGTGCATAACAATGTACCGAGGAATCCCAGATTTTTTTTAGTTTTTTAATTAACTTTATGTGTTTGGGTGTTTGTAAAATATTTTAATGGTGTTGAGCTTTTAGTACTAAATGACAAGAATTTTTAGCATCGTTGCTAGGGGGCGAGGGGGTTTTTTGTATTTGGGAGGAAAATACACCCATTATACAGCTACCTGATCATAGGGCTTTTTAAAAAAACTTCCCTAAATTGTTTACCAGATACACTCTATGGCGGTATAATAATAATAAGAATGAAAAATACCGTGACTGGATTACGCAAATAACCCACACAGACGACAAACTTGTGACAACGTTTCGGTCGATTTGGACCATTAACTAGTCACAGACTAGTTACAAGTCCAACTCAGACCGAAATGTTGTCATAAGTTTCGTTCTCTTATGTGCGGGTTATTTGTGTAATAATAATAATAATTTCTTAGAAAAAAATTTCGGTCCTGGGACCTTGATCACTTCTCATATAGGTGAGTGCACACGTGCGCGCGCACACAAAACACACACACACACACACACACCCCACACAAAACACCACACACAAAACACACAACACACACACACACCACACACACACACACAACACATTCACACATCACAAAATTCACACATTCACACCATTCACACCATTCACCCCACATTCACACATTCACACACATTCACACCCATTCACACCCATTCACACCCATCAAACCCTTCCACAACATCCACACACACCCCAAACCCCACACAACCAAAACACACACCAAAACACACACCCACCCGAACAACCCCCCCAACCACACCCGGGTAGCTACATATAGACTTATCTAATTCTGGCACTAAAAATATAGTTCACCAGCCTAGCAACAGATTCCAGAAAATTTGATCTGTGAGTGTTAGTTACCATTTGTCCTAGATACCCTGTCGATTAGACATAGGCCTGTTTATATGCGTTGTGTGTGTGTTGTGTGTGTGTTTGTGTACTCACCTAATTGTACCGATTTTTGCAGGGGTCGAGACTCGGCTCCTGGCCCTGCCTCTTCACTGACGCTTTCTGGGTCCTCCCTTTCCCTGCTCCATGAGCTTTGTCATACCTTGTCTTGAACTATGTATGATTCCTGCCTCCACTACATCACTTGCCAGACTATTCCACTTCTTAACAACTCTGTAGCTGAATAAATACTTCCTAACTCCCTTTGACTCATCTGAGTCTTCAGCTTCCAATTGTGACCCCCTTTTTTCTGTGTCCCCTCTCTGGAAAAATCCGGTCTCTGTCCACCTTATCTATCCTCGTAGTATTTTGTATGTCGTTATCATGTCACCCCTGACCCTCCCGGACCTCCAGTGTTTTCAGGGCCGATTTCGATTAAACCCTTTTTTCGAAGGACATTCCCCTTAGCTCTGGAACCAGCCTTGTTGCAAACCTTTGCACTTTCTAATTTCTTGGCGTACTTGACCAGGTGTGGGTTCCAAACTGGTGCCGCGTACTCCCGTATGGGCCTGAGTACACATGTATAGAGTCTGAAACGATTCCTTACTGAGGTATCGGAACGCTATTCTCAGGTTTGCCGGCGCCCATATGCTGCAGCAGTTAATGGTTAATTGTGCTTCTGGCGATGTGTCGGTATTATACTCACCCTAAATCTTTCTCCTTGAGTGAGGATTGCGTCTTTGGCCTCCTAGCCTATACTCTGTCTGCGGTTTCTTTGCCCTTCCCCGATCTTCATGAAATTTGCATTTAGCGGGGTTAAATTCTGGACCAGTTGCTGGACCATGCGCCCCGCCTGTCCAGACCTCGTTGTTAGACCTGTCTGATCCGCATCTGATTTAATTCTCATTAACTTCACATCATCTGCAAACAGGGACACTTCTGAGTCCATCCCCTTTTGTCATGTCATTCCATATACCAAGAATAGCACTGATCCCAGGACTGATGCCCTTGGGACCCCGCTCGTCACATGCACCCACTGTGATACCTCATCATGTACCATGACTCACTGTTGTCTCCCTGTCAGGTATTCTCTGATTTAATTGCAGTGCCCTTCCTGTTATACATGCCTGATCCCCTAGCTTCTGCACTAATCTCTTGCGAGGAACTGTCGAAGGCCTTCTTGCAGTCCAAGAAAATGCAATCAGCCCACTCCTCCCTCTCATGTCTTACTTCAGTTACCTTGTCAAAAAACTCCAGTAGGTTTGTGACAGGATTTGCCTTCCAGGAATCCATGCTGGTTGTTGTTTATAACCTTGTTCTGTTCCAGGTGTTCCACCACTCTCCTCTCTGATAATCTTCTCCATAACCTTGCATACTATACACGTCAGTGACACTGGTCTGTAGTTTAGTGCTTCGTTTCTGTCTCCTTTCTTAAAGATGGGGACTACACTTGCTGTCTTCCATACCCCAGGTAGTTGCCCAGTTTCAAGGGATGTGTTGAAGATTGTGGTTAGTGGCACACACAGTGTCTCTCCTCCCTCTAAGGACCCACGGAGAGATGTCCGATCCCACTGCCTTTGAGGTATCAAGGTCACTTAGGAGTTTCTTCACCTTCTCGGTTGTACATATTTCATCCAACACTTGTTGGTATATCCCTTGTTGGTGTACCCCCTCTGTTTTGTCTTCCCAGTGTCCATTCTGCCTCCACTGTAAATACTTCCTGAAATCTCATGTTGAGCTCCTCACACACTTCTCGGTAGTTTCTTGTGAGCACCCCACCTTCTTTCCTCAGCCTGATTACCTGGTCCTTAACTGTATTCTTCTTCCTGATGTGGCTGTAAAGCAGTTTCAGGTCAGACTTGACTTTTGATGTTATGTCGTTTTCGTACTGCTGCTGGTCCTCCCTCCTTATCTGTGCATACTCGTTTCTGGCTTGTTGACTAATCTCTTTATTATCCTGGGTACTTGGCCTTCTGTACTGTGTCGAAGGCCTTCCTGCAGTCCAGGAAAATGCAATGAACCCACCCCTTTCTCTCTCGTGTCTTCTGTTACCTTGTCATAAGACTCCAGAAGGTTTGTGACACAGGATTTGCCTTCCACGAATCCATGCTGGTTGTTGTTTATAATCTTGTTCTGTTCCAGGTGCTCCACCACTCTCCTCCTAATAATCTTCTCCATGACTTTGCATACTATACACGTCAGAGACACTGGTCTGTAGTTTTGTGCCTCATTTCTGTCTCCTTTCTTAAAAATGGGGACTACATTTGCCGTCTTCCATACCTCAGGTAGTTGCCCAGTTTCAAGGAATGTATTGAAGATTGTGGTTAGTGGTACACACAGTTTCTCTGCTCCTTCTCTAAGGACCCACGGGGAGATGTCTGGTCCCATTGGCCTTTGAGGTTAAAGGTCACTCTTAGCTGCTTCTGGCACCTCTGTTGTTTGTAGTCATCCACAATGGTTGGTATATTTCTGTTGATGTTCCCTCTGTGCGTCTTCCCAGAGCCCTTCCTGTCTCTATTGTAAATACTTCCTTAAATCTCCTGTTGAGCTCATCATATACCTCGTTGATCGTTACTGAGAGTTCCTGATTCTGTCCTCAGCCTGACTCCACTTGGTCTTTGGAACTGTTGTCTTCCTTCTGATGTGGCTAACAGCAGTGTCAGGTCAGATTGATTTTCGATGCTATGTTATTTTTCATACTGTCGCTGGGCCTCCCTAACTTGTGCATATTGTTCCTGGCTCCACACCTTCGACTAATCTCCCTTATTTTCCGTTGTGTTCTTTGCCTTCTGTACTTTTTTTTCTCTAGTTGCGCTTAGTTTTTGCCTCCTTATACAACCGTCGGGTAAACCAGGGCTTGTTTGGTCTTCCCATTGTTTCGGTTGCCCTGGGAACAAACCTTTCCTCTGCCACCTTGCATTTAGCTGTCACGTATCCATCATTTTGTTTATGAACTTTCCTACCAGTTCTTTGTCCCGATGACCTATGCAGGGAAGTTCCTCAAACTATGTAGTCTCCCCGTTTTTAGTCTGGCTTTTAAACTCCTGTTACCTCTCCACTTGTGTTACGTTGGTATGTCCTTATGTACTTTGATAGTAAGGTTCTCACATATCATGTTTTCTGTGTGGGGGGTGCGTTTACTTAATGGTCTTATATGTTTAGGGGTAATACTTACATATGGCTGATCATCCTGAGTGTCTCTGATACCCTTCCACAGCCCTCTTCACAGGTTATGTAAAACTACTACTATAAAAATATACTGTATTCTACAATAGATATGTACAAGGAAGAATTACAATTACAGCCTCCATTTTCTAAACAACGATCTACACACTGCCATAGCTGTTCTCCCACATGGTATATCTCAACACCTTTAGTCCTCTCTCTCCTTGACATACTCTGGCTAACCAGTGTTTTGGACAACACTTTTAGTCACCCTGGGTATGGTGGACACAACTTAATTATAAAACTCACCCCTGGAGCACAATAATGCCCCAAAAGATAGAAGAAGGACCCAGAGATCCTGCCAGGTTGAAGGCAGCCCACAGAGATGACCGAGTCAGTCGAGGAGAGAGAGAACCGAGGCTAGCTCCTCCACCAAAAACAAAAGACTGTTGCCAAGCCACAATTCTCCAGTTACCACAATTCTACCACACCTTAATTTTACTTCTACAAAAGGAAAATACAAACTTTTATAAACTTACTTTATTTCCAAGGCAACAATTCTCCTGTTACCAAAATTCTAACCACACCTTAATTTTACTTTTACAAAAGGAAATACAACTTGCTCCTCCCACAAAAAAATCAAAGGACTGTTGCCAAGCACAATTCTCCAGTTACCACAATTTACCCACACCTTAATTTTAACTTTTACAAAAGGAAATACAAATTATAAACTACTTACTTTAAATTGTGTGTTTATGTGTTCTATAGTATAACCTATTATATTGAGAAAAATTTATGCTTGACCCAAGCTGCCCAGTCATAGGTTGAATCAATCTTCTGACATTTAGAGCAAAGTCCCCATTCAATTCAATTAATTAGGTATTCCAGGTAAACTGTTACTTATAAATACATAGTTGGGTCCTATAGGCCCCATAACACCCCCAACCTCCAGACGAAAGTCTCACCAAAAGTAGCTGTGTCCTCAGGATACGGCTAGTAAAGTATATGCTTAAGTCTGAAGGCGGTAAACAAGACTATAGAAATGCTAAATTTTCCCAGCACATAATACTTCTTAACTTTACTGTTATTTACAAGAGATTGCGAATTTTTTAGAAAAGCAATTTAACCATACCCATATACTCAAGTGTTGTAAACTATTTACAATTTTAGTGACTTTTAAACAATACACATTACAATGCAAAATTTTGCACACAATGCACTGGTGAAAGCCCGCACCAACAGGCCTGTGCCTCTGCTACGGTAATCAGCAAGCAAATGGTACTCCAGGGTGGCATCTTCCTGATCATGAGTCGAGGTAGAGCCAAACCCAGAGCAGTCAGGTGTAACCCCAGAGGGAAACTTCACAAAACATGTTCAAGGTGTCTCTACTTGGTGGCCCGAACCAAAACAGTGAGACTTTCCAAGTCCAACCTCACGACCTTCAACATGGTCCGGCACTTATGCCCATCTTCCGAGTCCCACTCCACACAAGATCCTCCAAACATTATTAAGCGGAGGCTGTCATTAGAACATGGAGGGGTCCAAGGACACAAAGGCAAATCGTCGGGACGTTTTGTACTAGAGCCACACCAAGGACACAACATCAATACCTTCCTGAACGTCTCTGTTACACGTAGGGTGTCAACCACTGCTTCTCAACTCACATTCACGTAACCCTGACCCTCGTCCACTTTTGGCTCGACCTCAACTCCTTTACAGTCAGACGGCTGGTAGGAGTAACCAGGCTCGCGAGAGTTTCACCACTGCAAAAAAAACTAGGTCAGCACATGAAAACTCTATGTACAAAGTATGCACCATGCATCTACATGAAACATCCTAGGGGGGGGGGGGGGGGGAGAGGGAGCATCAGCAACCACATTCTCTAGCATTTTATATATTTAACTTTCAAATTAAAAGGCTGTAGGAACAAAGCCTCATCTTTAGAGTCTTTGATTGTGGTTTCTCCATTCTTTGCAAAAAACCCGAGGGTTATGGTCTCTATGACACTTATTACAGGGATGTGGGGAAGCACCTGATATAAACTTTCAATTTCTGCACAGCATATCACCAAAGCCAAAAGCCTCTTCTCTACGTTGCATAAACCACGTTGATGCTTTTTAATATTGGCAATGAATGGTAACAAACTGGGGACTGTAGCTATCTCTTCATCACCCTGCTGCAAACAACACTGCACCTACCCCTACATCACTAGGCATCCACTTGTAGAGAGAAGGGCAATCAAAAAACTCAGACTTTCAAGATAGGAGCATTCCATAATAACATTTTCACATTTTGAAAAGCCCTGTCACAACTTGCTGTCCCAGTTGAATTGAACTTTGGGACTGGTTCAAAGTTGTCAGTGGTGTAGTTAACCTGGGAGAGGTTGGGGCAGAATCGTCTGTAATAACCCCACCATGCCCAGGACTTTGATCTTCACTGCCTTCAGATTTCTGTGGTCTAGGAAAATTTATAATGGCCTCACCTCCTACCTCTTCGAGCATGGAATTGACGTGGCAATTTTCCCTGACCAATACATTTCCTAAGAATTGTACACCTGGGCTTGGCCAAACTCACTTTTGCTCAAATTGGATGGTTAGATTGAGCTTGGGATAGACATTCAAAACAACTTTTGCAATCTTACCAAGTGAGTTTCACTGGTTACTGAATACCACAATATCACTAGATAGGCCCCGCACACCATCCAAACCCCTTTATGACAGTATTTATACGACGCTGGAAGGTGCAGGAGCATTTTTAACCCAAAAGGAAGAATTATATTGAAATAACCCATTGGAGTGGACGAAAGGCTGAAATGTCCTTGCTCGCTGGGTGAGGGTATCTGATAATACCTTTAAGTAAGTCCAGTTTGCTCACAAACTTTGCCCCTCCCACAGCATCAATCACATCATCCCATACGTGCAAAGGGTGTAACCGTCAGCCTTCGTTACTTTCCATTTACTCTCACGATAGTCAGTGCAACATGCGCATAGATCCATCAGGTTTGGGACACCATCAGGCATGGAGACTGCCCCCTGGACTCTCGCTAGGATTACAAACTGGTTTTGAAGGAGGAATTTCATTTTCCTCATGTGAAGTTGTTTTGTTGGGTTCATGCGGGTAAGGAGCCTGCTTTATTGGAACAGCTTCCCCGACATTCCAGTCATGGGGAGGCAATTTACTTACTTGGGTACATCCCCAAAACAAATCTGGGAAATTTTTTGGGAGTAACTGAACCAAGTCCACAGGTCCCAGTAACACTGAGTCCCTTCATGTGTGCAAGGGATTTTGCAAGATGGTGATTGCACCCAGCCTTACTTCTGTTGTTACAGGAAGTTTTTAGTATCGTCACTTCTCAACTTGAAAGCGGCAGCTCCAGCCCTAGAATTAGAATGGTATTTCTTCAAACTGTTCAATGTGCACAGTCCTTTTGATTTGCGACGGCCCAGGCATTCTTAATTACATAATTGGGCCAGACCTGCCTGTGATGACAAAGGGTCCATCAAATCGTGCAGCCAAGGCATGTCCCGGAACGGCTCCAAAGCTAACCACTCCTCTCCAACACTGAAGGAGCCGAGGGGCTGCCTTTGGTCGTACGTTCTGCTTCATGGCCCTCTGACTAGCTTTGAGGTTGTTCTGCTGCCATCTGTCTCGCCTGAGTCCAATCGTTTCCTGAAAAAGAGAACATCTTCCGGCGGGGAAGCCTCATTTTCACCACCAGCCAATGCTCCTTTGAGAATAGTCAGTGGTCCCCTTCACTGGATGACCATAGACAAGCTCGAAAGGGCTGGAAAAAACTGAGAGATTCTTGGGTGCTTTCCCGCTACGGCAACAAGAGAAAAAGGGATACCCTCATCCCAATTCCCACAGTGTTATTCATACAATAATCTCGCATCATTGTCTTAAGAGTTTGATGAAATCTTCTATCACTCCATGAGACTGAGCGGTGATAGGCCAAGTTGAAATTTGGGCTGTACATCTAACCCCTTTAACACATTCCTACGTGTAAATAATTTCGAGGTAAAGTTAGTCCTTTGATCTGTTTGTACCTCCCGAGGAAAGCCAACATGGGAAAAGAACTTCAATCAAGCCCTTAAGACCACTCCGAGCGGTTATTTGTTATCTTGCGTTAGAGGGATTGCTTCTGGGTACCGTCGTGGAGCAAATTATTGTTAGTAAATAATTATTTCCCATTCTGGTCCTGGGAGTGGGCCAACGACATCACTACCAGCTTGTGAAGGGTTTCACCTGTGCATGAAATCGGATTGAAGGGGGAACAGGTTTAATGCTTTGTTAAGTGGGGGTTTCCCTTATAATTTGGCAGGCATGACACGGTCTTTATATAATCTCCCCACCGTTCTCCACAGCCGAGGCCAGAAGGAAGTGCCCTGGAAACCCTGGATACTGTTTTAGCAAATACCTAGGTGTCCACCTAGAGGTTGATGTCGCATAAGCTAAGAACATGGTTTCTATAAGGCTCAGGCACCAGACTGGTCCAGTGACAAAAACTTGGCTTCTTCTACTGGTACTGCAAACCGAAGGCGCCTTCTTCATGAGTATACATTTCCTGAAAATAGAAGCATTTATTTAAACGTTAAAGAGTCCTCCTCAGTCACAGCGAGGCTCTGAATCGACTTAAGTGTGTCAAATCACACCCCTGTGCGCAATTGAGCTGCAATCATAGTAGCCCAATCTCCCTCACACTTACTACCTTGATTCTCTGGCACGATTAGACTCACTCGGATGTTGTGGTGTCCTTTTCTTTAGTTGACTGCAGGTCAACATCAGAAAAATGAGTTTCAAAACCTAAGTCCTCACCATCACTCACGAGAAATATATGGATTACCCTTGGTATCCTGGTTCACGAGGACATACTTCGTGTGATGGGCATCACAGGAAAAAGGTCTGCAGGGTCTACCTAGCCTTCTTCTCCCAAATTTGGGGCTGGTTGCCCCATACTAGTGGTTCTTCACTGTCTAACAGACCCATAACATTTATTCCCTAATAAGAGGTCGACCCCTTCGAGGGAATTTCATCTGAGAATACCTACAGGGAGATAAGCCTACTTGGTATGCAGAATTCTACCCATATTTGTGTACTGGTTGTCCTTATGGTTGAACCCGTAATACCCTTCAATAATACATTACTCCAAGTATTAGGTATACCTTAAGACATTGGCAACACTCCGCACGTAAGCAAGGAGTGGTGCTACATCCATCTCTCAGGACACTATATTCTCAACCCTACCCACATCCTTATGCAAAGCAAACTGTGGACTTACTAGAAAATACCTGCATCCTGGGGTCTAGACCCAAAGGGTACCTCCTCCCCTTGCTTTGAAGACCAAGTACAGGGCAAACTGGCATGGGTGTCTGCAGTTAGAGTCCTCTGGGGTGGTTCCTCCCTTTCCTGATCTCGCTGCCTTGACCAGTCAAAACTTTTGTGTGTGTCCTGTTTTGTTACAGTAGTAACAGGATAGCTCTTAAAAGGTATTTTTTACATTTGGTGTAGGATGGTACTGTTTACTCGCAGGACCTGAAATATTATCTGTTTGTCTAGGTAAACTTTAGAGAGCTCCAGACTGCTTTACCTTTTCTTTCTATTTTAGAGGGTGCCTCAGCCTCATTTGTCCCTGAAATTCTTGTCCCATTTTACACTTTATGACCATAGGACTTGGAAATAAGGTTTAGAACGAGTGGGGGAAATTTTCAGAAGGGAGCATAACTGTTTTTACTTACCCAAATCCCTGCGAGACAAGAAATCGGTCACCTAGATCCAGTGCTTCAGAAAAGGATTATCTGGAGTTTTTGTCCTCTAAATATTCTCTGAGGTCAACAGGGATTGTATTGTACAATTCCTCATGAACATCAGATCTAATCATTTGTTATAGTCTTTATTAAATCTTTAGAACAAACCCATTTCTTAAAAAGAACAGTTTCTAATTCCCAAACTCAGTTAAAGGTTCTGCCCATCCAGAAAATTTTTTATTTCTGATACTTTGTTCTATATTCTCAGGTAACATTTGGTATTGCAAAGCAATACTTCCTCTTAATCTTATCATAACAGAAAAATTTTGCCCCTCCAGAGTCTTACTTTGGAATCCTTTACCCACAAGTTGTGTGCGAACTAGGGTAGCCCACTTCTGTTTGGGGCCAACATTGCTCCAAAGCAGTCTTCTCAAAGAAAGAAAATTATCTATCTGGGTCCACTCTCTGTAAACTTAGGACAAATTTGCAGCTTTAGTTATGTTAAAGTACTGCTCAGGATCTTGTTTCTGAACCTCCCTACTTGGACGTTCTTCCTCCTTAGCTTTCATTAAGTTCATCTGAGCCTCTAGTATGCTAATTTATGTCTCATTCTCTCAATTTCCATATCACCTGGAGTAGGTTGATTCCTCATCTTCACTATTAACAGGCAATGTTTACTGATGAATTATTACCTTCTTCCCTGGAAGCCTAAAAAATCTGAGACTCATCTTCTGACATAGTTTTTATCTGTAAACACTTGCTTCCCTCTTACAGTATCAGTGGGACAAAGTGTTCCCACAGGCACATATAATAACACAAATTGAATGTAAACTATGCACATAGCACTTACCATAAACCACAACAAAAATGTGTTACTACCTTTCCCCCCACCCTTAGGAGAAAAACAACTGTAAAACTAATATATGAAAAACAACATTCCACTGCAACCACCTTGTGGTAATTCTTTAACAGAAACTTGGCAAACTGATTATTACCCCATACCAGCACTATAGTTAAAAGAATGTTTTGAGTTATTTTAGCAGTCAAATAACTCCTCCCTGGGAAAGGCCCCCATGTTACGTTGGTATGGTCCCTTATTACTTTGATAGTAGGTTCTAAACAGTTCTAGTTGGGGGTTAGCTTTTACTTAATGGTCTTATTTTGTCTAGGGTGTAATACTTACATTCATGGTGATCATCCTTGTGTCTCTGATACTTTCACCAGCCCTCTTCACAGGTTTTGTAAACTATACTTAAAAATATAACTGTATTCTCAATAGATATGTACAGAATATTCAAATTGCAGACTCACATTTTCAAAAAAAGATTACACACTGCATAGCTGTTCTCCCACATGGTATATCTCAACAACTTTAGTCCTCTCTTCCTTGACATACTCTGGGCTAAACAGTGTTTTGACACACTTTAGTCACCCTGGGTATGGTGGTTCACAACTTTAATTTATAAAAAACTCACCCTGTGACAGCACCACATAATGCCCCATAAAGATAGAAAGAAAGGGACCCAGAGATCTGCCAGGTTGTAAGGCCAGCCACAGGAGAGACCGAGTCAGTCCGTGGGAGAGAGAGAAAGAGGCTAAGCTCCACACCAAAAAAACAAAAGGACTGTTGCCAAGCACAATTTCTCCAGTTATCACAATTCTACCTCACATTAATTTCCTACTTCTACAAATGGGAAATACAACTTTATAAACTACTTATTTGCCAAGCACAATTCTCCGTTACCACAATTCTACCACACCTTAATGTACTTTTACAAAGGAAATACAACTTGCTCTCCCAACCAAAAACAAAAGACTAGTTGCCAAGCAACAATTCTCCCAGTTACCACAATTCTACCACACTTAATTTTACTTTTACAAAAGGGAAATACATAACTTTATAAACTTACTTATTTAATTTGTTTGTTTTATGTGTCTATTGTATAACCTTTTATATTGAGAAAAATAGGCTTGACCCAGCTGCCTCAGTCAATAGGTTGATCAGTCCTTCTGACATTTAGAGCAAAGTCCCCATCAATTCAATATAATTAGGTATTCCAGAGTAACTGTTACTTATAAATACATGTTGGGTCCTATAGCCCCATAACAACTTGTAACTCTACTATGTATTCAAAGCACAGAACCACGTGGTCACTAGCTCCTAGGGACCTCTCATATATGATGTCCTCAGTGTCTGAACTGCTCAGGGTAAACACAAGGTCCAGTCTTGCTGGTTCATCCTCTCCTCTCTCTCTGGTAGTGTCCTTAACATGTTGATACTTGAGATTTTCCAGTATCACATCCATCATCTTGGCTCTCCATGTTTGGGGACTCCCATGTGGCTCCAGGTTTCCCAGTCGATCTCTCCGTGTTGAAATCGCCATAACCAGTAGTAACTTTGCTTCTGCTTGAGTGGGGCTCTTCTTGTGTTATGTGGAGGTTCGATAACGTGGATTTGGATTGAGTAATAATGCTCACAGTGGATGTTCTAGTCGTATTTGGAGGGAAAATATGGGAGCACCATGCATGGCCTACCGCCTCTCTAAACGCTCATTGAACTGGCTTGCTGAGTGCCCTCGGGAGGGTAGCGACATTCAAAAAATGCTAGGTCAGCTGAACAAGTGAATAACAAGTGTTTCACACAGACGGTGGTATGGAGTCATATACTGGTATAGTTACTGCAGGTGGTTACTGGAATTGATACTACTGAGACTTGTCACTTCAGCCAATGTGTCCACCATTGCTCTGTTGCTCTTTCATATTCCTCCTTGGCCCCTGCAGTTCTGTGGTGGGGATTATACATCACTGCAATGACTACCTTGTGCCTCACCAGATGAGGTGTACCCTACTATGTATTCCCTTTCTCCAATCTGTCCATACCACCCATTTCCTCGAGATTTCCATCCTGATTTTTACAAGCAGTGCAAACCCTCCTCCCCCTCTGCTCCTATCTTTCCTCAGGTTCTGATATCCTGGTGGGTTAGATTGCGTTTGTTATTGTCTCAGCGAGTTTCGTTTCTGTGACTTGCTATGATGTCTGGGGGACTGATCATTAGATTTTTCATTGCTACCCTAATACTTATTCATTATCGTCCGATTCATATATCAAACCTTCAACTTCTGTTCTAAAAACTGTGGGTCCTGGAAGAATATTGGGTTGGAGAGCAGAGTCCTCGATGGGGCCTATGGGGGGTTGTGAGTGGGGGTGGGGGCAGAGTGCCAATAGGGGTGCTGTTAGGGGTGGGGTTCGCTGTTGTGGGGGGTGGCGACAGAGGGATCGGTGTGTGATTGTTGGTGTAGATTGTTCAGTTGCCTTGGGGTTGTCATGGTTGGATCTTCTGTGGAGGTGTGTTTCTGGGGGGGTTTGTTTGCCCTTCCACCTGGGGCTGGGTTGTTCTGCATTTCTTTTATTTCCATCGTCGTTCATCACCGGTACACAGGCACGGTGGCCTGGTGGCTAAAGCTACCGTATCACACACGGAGCGGCCGGGTTCGATTCACAGTCAAGACAATGCAGTCTACATACCCCCCTCTCCTCTCTCTTGTCTTACTGTGTCACCTTGTCATAGAAACTCCAGATAGTAAGTTTGTGACACAGGACTTCCCGTCCCTGATGTGTGTGTGTGTGTGTGTGTACTCACCTAATTGTGGTTGCAGGGGGGTCGAGGACTCAGCTCCTGGCCCTGCTCTTCACTGATCGCTATCTAGGTCCTCTTCCCTCTCTGCTTCCTGTGCTTTGTCATACCTCCCTTCTTAAAACTATGTATAGGTGCTGCCTCCACTACTTCACTTAGCTAGGCATATTCCACTTCCTGCCGGACTCTATGATGAAGAAATACTTCCTAACGTTCCCTGTGACTCGCCGGAGTCTCAGCTTCCAGTTGTGACCCATGTACCTGTGTCCCCTATATGGAACATCTATCTTCTGTCCACCTGTCTTTCCCCACAGTATCTTGTATGGTCATTATCATCGATCTCCCCTGACCCTTACTGTCCTCCAGTGTCGTCAGGTCCGATCTCCCTAAACCTTACCTCGTACGACTTTCCCTGAGCTCTGGGGATAGCCTTGTTGCAACCTTTGACTTTCTTAACTTCTTGAAGTCCTTGGACCGGTGTGTGTGGGTTCCAGTCTGGTGCTGCAAACCTCCAGTGTGGGCCTAAATACCAGTGTACAGGTGTCTTTTCGAACGATTCCTTATTTAGGTATCGGAACGCTATTCTCATAGGGTTTGGCCAGGCGCCACCGTATGCTGCAGCAGTTATTTGGTTGATGTGTGCCTCGGTGATGTGCTCGTGTTATGGTTCACCCCAAGGTCTTTCTCCCTGAGTGATGGTCTGTAGTTCTTTTCCACCTAGCTATACTCTGTCTGCGGTCTTTCTTTGCCTCCCAATTTTCAGACTTTGCATTTGGCTGGAATTGATTCGAGAAGCAGTTACTGGACCACATGTCCAGCCTGTCCAGGGGCTTCTCTTTGCGTCCGTCATCATCTCATCCGATTTAGTCTCTCTCATCTACTTCACATCATCTGCGATAGGGACACTTCAGAGTCTATTCCTCCATCATGTCGTTCACATGTATCAAAAAATAGCACTGGTCCTAGAACTGACCCCTGTGGGACCCCGCTCGTCACTGGCGCCACTCTGTGAGACCTCGTGTACTCACCTATTTGTACTCACTATTTGTGGTTGAAGGGGTCGAGTATTTGCTCCTGCCCGCCTCTTTCAACTGATTGCTACTTAGGTCCTCTCTCTCCATGCTCACCCCATGAGCTTTATCATACCTCGCCTTAAAACTATGTATTGGTTCCCGCCTTCCACTACTTTCATTTCTAGGCTTTCCACGGCTGACTACTCTATGGACTGAAGAATTACTTCCTAAACATCCCTCTGATTCATCTGAGTCTTCAATTCCAATGTGTGACCTCTTGTGTCTGTGTCCCATTCTGGAAACATTCCTGTCTTTGTCACCTTGTCTATTCGCACAGTATTTTGTATGTCGTTATCATGTCTCCCCTGACCCTCCTGGCCTCCAGTGTTGTCATGGCCAATTTCCCTCAACCTTTCTTCGTAGGACAATCCCCGTAGCTCTGGGAGACTAGTCTAGTTGCAAACCTTTGCCACTTTCTCTAATTTTTGATGTGCTTGACTAGGTGTGGATTCCAAATGGTGCTGCATACTCCAGTATGGTCCTGACGTAAATGGTTATACAGGTCTATCTTGTAGGTTTTGCTCGGGCCTGTATCTGCAGCCGTTATCTGATGATGTGCGCCCTCAGGAGATATGCTCGATGTTATACTCACCCCCAGAATCTTTTTACTTGAGTGAGGGTTGCAGGGACTTTGGCCATCTTAAACTATATTGTGTCTGCCGGTCTTCTTTGCACCTTCCCCAATCTTCATGACTTTGCATTTGGCGGGTGTTTAAAATAAAGGGCCAGTTGGTGGACCTGGCTTGTAGCCTGTCCAGGTCTCTTTGTAGTCCTGCCGATCTTCATCCGATTTCGATTCTTTCATTAACTTCACATCGGTCTGTAGACACGGAACACTTCTGAGGTTATCTCCTTCCGGTTATGTCATTCACATATTACCAAGAACAGCACAAGTCCAAGGACTGGATCCCTGTGGAAAACCCGTCTTGGTCACAGCACGCCCACTTTGACACTCGTCACGTTTACCATGACTCGTTGTTGCCTCCCTGTAAGGTATTCTCTTATCCCATTGCAGTGCCTTTCTGTTATGTTGTGCCCTGATCCTCTAGCTTTGGCAAGTAACCTTTGTCGAGGAACTGTGTCGATAGGCACCTTCCTTTGCAGTCCAAAAAAATGCACTCAATCCACCCCTCTCTCTCTTGTCTTACTTCTGTCAACCTTGTCAATAAACTCGAATAGGTTGTGGGACACAGGATTTTACCCTCCTGAAACCATGCTGGTTGTCTATTATCACTTGTTTCTTTCCAGCGCGTGCTACCCACTCTCTCCTGATTGATTCTTCTCCATCGTCCTTGCATACTATTACAGTTAGTGATAAAGGTTGTAGGTTTGAATTGCCTCAGTGATTCTCCCTTTTTAAAAATTTGGAACTACATTTGCCTTCCATACCTCGGGGATTTGCCCAGTTTCAAATGATGTGTTGAAGATCCTTGTAATGGTTTACCACACAAGGTCTCTTGCTCCCTCTTTAAGGACCCACGGAGAGATGTTGGTCTGGTCCACGGCCTTTGAGGTGTTCAAGTTTCCTTAGCAGCTTCTTCACCTCCCTCCCTTGGTTATATGTACTCATCAGCACCTTGCTGGTGCACCCCCCGCTCGATTTCCTGGAGTCTACTGGTTTCCACTGTAAATACTTCTTTTAAATCTTGTGTTGAGCTCCTGACATACCTCCGGTCGTTTCTTGTCTATGATTCCCCAATCACCCTCCTCAGTCTGATTACCTGGTCCTTGACTGTTTGTTTTCCTCTGAGGAGGCTGCTACAACAGCTTCAGGTCCAGTTTTGACTTTCGTTGCTATGGTCATTTTCGTATTGCCGCTGCCAGCCTCCCTTCTTATCTGTGCATATTGTTTCTGGCTCTTCAGCTAATCTCTTTATTTTCATGCGGTTCTCTGTCTTCTGTACCTTTTTCCTTCTTAGTACACCTAGTTTTTGCCTCCGTACACCTTTGGATGAACCAAGGGACTAGTTTGTTCTTCCTATTATTTTCTGTTTTGCCTTGGGAACAAACCTCTCCTCTGCCTACTTGCATTTTGTTTGCCACATAGCCCATCTTGATTTCTTGTATGGTTTTCCTGTGTCTGTTCCCTCTTCCCACGATATTGTCTTGAAGAAGTTCCTCAGCACTGAGTAGTTCCCGTTTTTGTAGTTTTGGTTTTTCCCACCCTATTCCTGCTGCTCTCTCCACTTGGAGAGCTCAATATGGTAGTCGAAGCACAGAACCACATGATCACTAGCTCCATGGGCCTTTCATATATGATTTCCTCGATGTCAGAAACTACTCAAGGTGAATACAAGGTCCAGTTCTTGCTGGTTCATGTATCTCCTCTCTCTCTGGTAGTGTCTTTAACTGTTGCGATGCATGAGGTTTTCCAAGCTACCACATCCATCATCTTGGCTCTCCATGTTTCGGGGACCCCCATGATTATGGCTCCAGGTTTTCCCAGTCAATCTCCTTGTGATTGAAATCACCCATAACTAGTAAACTTTGCTCCCCCCATGTGGCTCTCCTGGCCACCTCGGCTAGTGTGTCGACCACGCTGCTCTGTTGCTTCATCGTATTCTTCTCTTGGCCTCCCTGCAGTTCTGATGGTGGGTTGTTACATTACTGCCAATTATCACTTTGTCCTCAGGACTGGATTGTTCATATAAGTAGTCTCCTTTCGCCGTGCTTGCCATCCCCATTCCTTCCATTTTATCAAACCCCCACTGGTTTTTAAAAATGAGCAGTGCAACTCCTCCTCCCCCCTCTCTCTCCCTCTGTATTTCCTGAGGACTTTGATATCCGGTTGGAAATTTTGATCTGTAATTATTCTGGTGGTTTTTGTTTTGTGGTGCTAGTATGTCTGCGGATGTCTCCTTGATTCTTTCGTGCCACTCATCATACTTATTTGTTATTCCATCTGCATTTGTATACCACACCTTCAAATTCTTTTCTAAGATCTGTGGTCTGGGAGAGGTGTATTGGGGTTGGGGTAGTGTGGTGACTTGATAAGGAACTATGGGTGGTTGCTGTGGGGTGGAGTTTGTAATGCAGGATGGGTGGGGGCATTGGATGGTGCAATGCGGTTGTTTGGTTTAGAGTGTTTTGGTTTGCACCTGGGGTTGCCTGGTAGAGTGGAGGCTTCTATAGGAGTTGTGTAGGGTCGGCTGCATTGATCTCCTGTGTCTGGGATTGTCCTGTCCTGTGTGTTGTATAGTCCTGAGTATCATACCTCTCTTCCTGACCTTTCCACCTTTGTACATCTCTCTCTGTTTCTGCCTTTTTAGCTTGTGTTCTGTGCGAGTCGAGATTCTCCTTCCTGTATGCCGGCATGTCCCTTAATCGTGCTTTCTACTGCAGGATTCCTGCTTCCGAGTCGATTTGCCTTGAAGGTCACCTTTCACTGGTCTTTGTTCTTTTTTTTACATGACCCCACTTTCTCCGACAAATTTTCCAGATTGGTCATGTCGTCACTTCTCCTATTGGTTATGATTCTTTTCAATTGCTTTTTTCCCCTTGTTTTCTGGCTTTCATATGTTTCTCCCTTCAATTCCTGGAGCCAAACACACAAAAGACTGACCTCACCCTTCATCTCCCACTGCATATCCAGTGTATCACTGTTCTACATTTTCATATGATTTTGTGATTTCCTCCATTGCAGCTTTCCTTTCTTCAGTTTCTACTAGCTAATGTACTTGGGCTGCAGTGGCCTATCATATTCCCTTCTCGGCTCTCCCTGGGCTCTGCTTGTGGTCTGTTAGGGCCTCCATATTATAGCTTAGGTCTTTCATTTACTACGAGGTGTCTCCACTCGATTGACTTCTACATGTGTTTTGCTCCTTCTTTCCTTACAGTCCCTTATTTGTGACTGAGGTGCCAGTCTCTGTTGTCAATCCAAAATGTTCTTTAGTTCTTTAGGCTGTTCTCAGATTTTTCAGTTTCCTTCTTTCTAAACTCTGTATCCTTGGCCTCCTCTGGCTACTTTGACTGCACCTCCACTTCCTGCTTTCCATGTCTATCCTCTCTTCGTCATGTCTCATGTGTAAGGTATCTTTCTAGTTTCTTTTCCCCATTTCATGTTGAGATCCCTTTTTTGTGAGCTTGCTGCCAATCTCTTTGCAGTTTCCTCCTCCTTCCCTTGGTTTTTCTTGTTGCTCTCTGGAACCCCCATTTTTGTTTTATCCTGATTGCCTTCCAGAGTGGGAAACACACTATGTATTCTAGTATGTTAGGTTAGTATTTGGTATGTCAGAGGGTGGGGAGGGGGGGGAGGGCTAGAGGAGGAACTGTGGCTATGTGGGAGATTAGCTGGGAAGGGGGGAAGTGGGAAGGAGAGTGAAGCAAGTGGTGTGAGTGGTGAGAGGGAGAGGGGGAAGGAGGGAGAGGTGGGAAGGGGGGAGGGTGAAAGAGGAGGGAGAGGGATCAGGTTGTGAAGGGAGTGAGATGTCAGAGGGGGAGGGGGGTTCTGCCTCCACTGCTAAATACTTCTGAAAAATCTTCTTGTTGAGCTCCTAACACACTTCTCGGTAGTTTTTGTGAGCACCCCCACCTTCTTTCCTCAGCCTGATTACCTGCGTCCTTAACTGTATTCTTCTTCTGATGTGGCTGTAAAGCAGTTAAAGTCAGACTTGGACTTTTGATGTTATGTCGTTTCGTAATGCTTTCTGGTTCCCTCCCTCCTTATCTGTGCATACTCGTTTCTGGCTTGTGTCTAATCTCTTTTATTATCCTGGTGGTACTTGGCCCTTCTGTACTGTGTCGAAGGGCCTTCCTGAGTCAGGAAAATGCAATGAACCCACCCCTTTCTCTCTCGTGTCTTCTGTTACCTTGTCAAAAGACTCCAGAAGGTTTGCTTGAACAGGATTTGCCTTCCACGAATCCATGCTGGTTGTTGTTTTTAATTCTTGTTCTGTTCCAGCGTGCTCAACCACTCTCCTCCTAATAATCTTCTCAATGACTTTGCATACTATTACACGTCAGAGACACTGGTCTGTAGTTTTGTGCCTCATTTCTGTCTCCTTTCTTAAAATGGGGGACTACATTTGCCGTCTTCCATACCTCAGGTAGTTGCCCAGTTACAAGGAATGTATTGAAGATTGTGGTTAGTGGTACACACAGTTTCTTGCTCCCTTCTCTAAGGACCCACGGGGAGATGTCTGGTCCCATTGGCCTTTGAGGTTAAAGGTCACTCTTAGCTGCTTCTGGCACCTCTGTTGTTTGTAGTCATCCACAATGGTTGGTATATTTCTGTTGATGTTCCCTCTGTGCGTCTTCCCAGAGCCCTTCCTGTCTCTATTGTAAATACTTCCTTAAATCTCCTGTTGAGCTCATCATATACCTCGTTGATCGTTACTGAGAGTTCCTGATTCTGTCCTCAGCCTGACTCCACTTGGTCTTTGGAACTGTTGTCTTCCTTCTGATGTGGCTAACAGCAGTGTCAGGTCAGATTGATTTTCGATGCTATGTTATTTTTCATACTGTCGCTGGGCCTCCCTAACTTGTGCATATTGTTCCTGGCTCCACACCTTCGACTAATCTCCCTTATTTTCCGTTGTGTTCTTTGCCTTCTGTACTTTTTTTTCTCTAGTTGCGCTTAGTTTTTGCCTCCTTATACAACCGTCGGGTAAACCAGGGCTTGTTTGGTCTTCCCATTGTTTCGGTTGCCCTGGGAACAAACCTTTCCTCTGCCACCTTGCATTTAGCTGTCACGTATCCATCATTTTGTTTATGAACTTTCCTACCAGTTCTTTGTCCCGATGACCTATGCAGGGAAGTTCCTCAAACTATGTAGTCTCCCCGTTTTTAGTCTGGCTTTTAAACTCCTGTTACCTCTCCACTTGTGTTACGTTGGTATGTCCTTATGTACTTTGATAGTAAGGTTCTCACATATCATGTTTTCTGTGTGGGGGGTGCGTTTACTTAATGGTCTTATATGTTTAGGGGTAATACTTACATATGGCTGATCATCCTGAGTGTCTCTGATACCCTTCCACAGCCCTCTTCACAGGTTATGTAAAACTACTACTATAAAAATATACTGTATTCTACAATAGATATGTACAAGGAAGAATTACAATTACAGCCTCCATTTTCTAAACAACGATCTACACACTGCCATAGCTGTTCTCCCACATGGTATATCTCAACACCTTTAGTCCTCTCTCTCCTTGACATACTCTGGCTAACCAGTGTTTTGGACAACACTTTTAGTCACCCTGGGTATGGTGGACACAACTTAATTATAAAACTCACCCCTGGAGCACAATAATGCCCCAAAAGATAGAAGAAGGACCCAGAGATCCTGCCAGGTTGAAGGCAGCCCACAGAGATGACCGAGTCAGTCGAGGAGAGAGAGAACCGAGGCTAGCTCCTCCACCAAAAACAAAAGACTGTTGCCAAGCCACAATTCTCCAGTTACCACAATTCTACCACACCTTAATTTTACTTCTACAAAAGGAAAATACAAACTTTTATAAACTTACTTTATTTCCAAGGCAACAATTCTCCTGTTACCAAAATTCTAACCACACCTTAATTTTACTTTTACAAAAGGAAATACAACTTGCTCCTCCCACAAAAAAATCAAAGGACTGTTGCCAAGCACAATTCTCCAGTTACCACAATTTACCCACACCTTAATTTTAACTTTTACAAAAGGAAATACAAATTATAAACTACTTACTTTAAATTGTGTGTTTATGTGTTCTATAGTATAACCTATTATATTGAGAAAAATTTATGCTTGACCCAAGCTGCCCAGTCATAGGTTGAATCAATCTTCTGACATTTAGAGCAAAGTCCCCATTCAATTCAATTAATTAGGTATTCCAGGTAAACTGTTACTTATAAATACATAGTTGGGTCCTATAGGCCCCATAACACCCCCAACCTCCAGACGAAAGTCTCACCAAAAGTAGCTGTGTCCTCAGGATACGGCTAGTAAAGTATATGCTTAAGTCTGAAGGCGGTAAACAAGACTATAGAAATGCTAAATTTTCCCAGCACATAATACTTCTTAACTTTACTGTTATTTACAAGAGATTGCGAATTTTTTAGAAAAGCAATTTAACCATACCCATATACTCAAGTGTTGTAAACTATTTACAATTTTAGTGACTTTTAAACAATACACATTACAATGCAAAATTTTGCACACAATGCACTGGTGAAAGCCCGCACCAACAGGCCTGTGCCTCTGCTACGGTAATCAGCAAGCAAATGGTACTCCAGGGTGGCATCTTCCTGATCATGAGTCGAGGTAGAGCCAAACCCAGAGCAGTCAGGTGTAACCCCAGAGGGAAACTTCACAAAACATGTTCAAGGTGTCTCTACTTGGTGGCCCGAACCAAAACAGTGAGACTTTCCAAGTCCAACCTCACGACCTTCAACATGGTCCGGCACTTATGCCCATCTTCCGAGTCCCACTCCACACAAGATCCTCCAAACATTATTAAGCGGAGGCTGTCATTAGAACATGGAGGGGTCCAAGGACACAAAGGCAAATCGTCGGGACGTTTTGTACTAGAGCCACACCAAGGACACAACATCAATACCTTCCTGAACGTCTCTGTTACACGTAGGGTGTCAACCACTGCTTCTCAACTCACATTCACGTAACCCTGACCCTCGTCCACTTTTGGCTCGACCTCAACTCCTTTACAGTCAGACGGCTGGTAGGAGTAACCAGGCTCGCGAGAGTTTCACCACTGCAAAAAAAACTAGGTCAGCACATGAAAACTCTATGTACAAAGTATGCACCATGCATCTACATGAAACATCCTAGGGGGGGGGGGGGGGGGAGAGGGAGCATCAGCAACCACATTCTCTAGCATTTTATATATTTAACTTTCAAATTAAAAGGCTGTAGGAACAAAGCCTCATCTTTAGAGTCTTTGATTGTGGTTTCTCCATTCTTTGCAAAAAACCCGAGGGTTATGGTCTCTATGACACTTATTACAGGGATGTGGGGAAGCACCTGATATAAACTTTCAATTTCTGCACAGCATATCACCAAAGCCAAAAGCCTCTTCTCTACGTTGCATAAACCACGTTGATGCTTTTTAATATTGGCAATGAATGGTAACAAACTGGGGACTGTAGCTATCTCTTCATCACCCTGCTGCAAACAACACTGCACCTACCCCTACATCACTAGGCATCCACTTGTAGAGAGAAGGGCAATCAAAAAACTCAGACTTTCAAGATAGGAGCATTCCATAATAACATTTTCACATTTTGAAAAGCCCTGTCACAACTTGCTGTCCCAGTTGAATTGAACTTTGGGACTGGTTCAAAGTTGTCAGTGGTGTAGTTAACCTGGGAGAGGTTGGGGCAGAATCGTCTGTAATAACCCCACCATGCCCAGGACTTTGATCTTCACTGCCTTCAGATTTCTGTGGTCTAGGAAAATTTATAATGGCCTCACCTCCTACCTCTTCGAGCATGGAATTGACGTGGCAATTTTCCCTGACCAATACATTTCCTAAGAATTGTACACCTGGGCTTGGCCAAACTCACTTTTGCTCAAATTGGATGGTTAGATTGAGCTTGGGATAGACATTCAAAACAACTTTTGCAATCTTACCAAGTGAGTTTCACTGGTTACTGAATACCACAATATCACTAGATAGGCCCCGCACACCATCCAAACCCCTTTATGACAGTATTTATACGACGCTGGAAGGTGCAGGAGCATTTTTAACCCAAAAGGAAGAATTATATTGAAATAACCCATTGGAGTGGACGAAAGGCTGAAATGTCCTTGCTCGCTGGGTGAGGGTATCTGATAATACCTTTAAGTAAGTCCAGTTTGCTCACAAACTTTGCCCCTCCCACAGCATCAATCACATCATCCCATACGTGCAAAGGGTGTAACCGTCAGCCTTCGTTACTTTCCATTTACTCTCACGATAGTCAGTGCAACATGCGCATAGATCCATCAGGTTTGGGACACCATCAGGCATGGAGACTGCCCCCTGGACTCTCGCTAGGATTACAAACTGGTTTTGAAGGAGGAATTTCATTTTCCTCATGTGAAGTTGTTTTGTTGGGTTCATGCGGGTAAGGAGCCTGCTTTATTGGAACAGCTTCCCCGACATTCCAGTCATGGGGAGGCAATTTACTTACTTGGGTACATCCCCAAAACAAATCTGGGAAATTTTTTGGGAGTAACTGAACCAAGTCCACAGGTCCCAGTAACACTGAGTCCCTTCATGTGTGCAAGGGATTTTGCAAGATGGTGATTGCACCCAGCCTTACTTCTGTTGTTACAGGAAGTTTTTAGTATCGTCACTTCTCAACTTGAAAGCGGCAGCTCCAGCCCTAGACATGTTGGGGTGAGGTTTGTGATATGGGGATTGGTGGCAGAGGGAACAGTGAGTGGGTTGTAGTATAGGTTGCTCAGTTGCGTTGGGAATATCGCGGGGTGAGTCTTTTGGTGGGAGATTCTGTGGGGTGTGTTTGCCCTTCCTCCTGTGTCTGGGTCCTGCTCATTTTCATTGCTTCTCATTCCTCCTTGCTTCTCTGTACCCTCTCTTTCAGTGTAGTCCTTTCTTCTTGTGTTCTGTCGCGGTCGAGGTATACTCTCTGGTGTGTGTGTGTGTGTGTGTGTGTGTGTGTGTGTGTGAGAGATGGATGGTTAGGGGGTAGGTGGTGTGGATCCATTATACCTCTCTGTCGTGTAGGCTCAAATTTGGTCCTAGTTGTCTTCCCTAGTAATGCTACTCTCCACATATTGCCCTTTCTGGATTTAAGTATCAATTATTGCTGGCTATTATCCTATTCCTTGCTCACATTGAGAGAGGACTTCCTAGCTTCCTAAGTGTACTCGCCTATTTGTGGTTGCAGGGGTCGAGTCACAGCTCCTGGCCCCGCCTCTTCGCTGATTGCTACTAGGTCCTCTCTCTCCCTGCCCCATGAGCTCTATCATACCTCGCCTTAAAACTATGTATGGTTCCCGCCTCCACTACGTCACTTTCTAGGCTATTCCACGGCCTGACTACTCTATGACTGAAGAAATACTTCCTAACATCCCTTTGATTCATCTGAGTCTTCAACTTCCAATTGTGACCTCTTGTGTTTGTGTCCCTTCTCTGGAACATCCCGTCTTTGTCCACCTTGTTTATTCCGCACAGTATTTTATATGTCGTTATCATGTCTCCCCTGTGTGTGTGTGTGTGTGTGTGTGTGTGTGTGTGTGTGTGTGTTTTCTCTAGTTTTCACTCTCTTCCCCTCGCTCTTCGCACGTAAAACATTTTCTTATCCTCTTAGTCAATCCCATTGAGACAGAAAACACAGAATTGAATGCCTCAACCCCTTCCCCCCGTAGAGCAATGTTCGTAAAGTTGATCTCACCAGTAATACACTCACCGGTCTGCGATGATCGAGCGATTCATAAAAATAAATGTTTTCTTCTGGATATGAGATAGGAATTACCATCTCTTAGGATAGCCTAAGTCAGGGGTGGAAGGCCACATTGAAGTTAGCTGTAATCTAATAAGGCAGCATTCAAGAAATTTTGATTACATATACTGCAGAATGTTGTTTTTTTTGTAAAAAGTTAATTATTATATAACTTCAAGAAAAATATATATTTTTTTTTTAAATTATAAAGTTAACTAACCCTGACTTAGTGACTGCGTTTTGTGGGGAAGCATTTGGGTATTTGGTTGAAACATGGAGGTCCACAGTTTCAGCTGATTCTCCAGGTGCGTATCCGTCATTTGGGACCATAATAGCGTCTTGATTTGGGTTAGGTAAGAGAATGTGGATTTGCAACAATAAGTGGTTGAGAAACAAGAAAGCTTTTGTTGTGCATGTTGCAGTAGATGTGGGTATTCTATTGCATTTTTCCATATTTCAATGGGATCTTTCTTAGCATCAAACAGGGACTTTAAAATGTTATCTGCCGAGAGCTCAATCAGTTCCATCTATAGTTCTTTAGAGCCTCGGAGACATCAACCAGGTGAGGTTGAAGTGTTAATTTCAGCGTGAGATCATGATTCTCAAAGTCAGTGAACCTTTCATTGTATTCTTCAGATAATGAGTCTATAACAGCAGCATATTATTCAAGTGATTCACACGAATCCTCCTGCACATTAATGTCTTTCGCTACCTGGGGAAAGTGTTCATCCGAAATTTCCGTTTGAGCAAGGTGATTTTTTTTTAATGTATTTTTATTCGAAATGCTTGAGTTTTTTGACACATCATATAGACTTAGTTTTATCTTGTAAATAACGGCTTGACAAAGCTCCTGGAGAGCGAAATATTGCCACAATAAAATGTCACATTAGTTGCACTTGTGTCCTTTTACTTTACAATAAATATTCAAGTCATTTTGTTTTGATATGATATTTACACAGAAATGCGTTTCTACAGAAATCTTTTTATAATTCACAGTATGATTCGTTTTTTTCTAAAAAACTAATGTTTGTTCCGCTAAGA